>JAJKFI010000009.1:16377031-16433554 GCA_029204185.1 Lerista edwardsae
GTGTGTGTGTGTGTGTGTGTGTGTGTGTGTGTGTGTGTGTGTGTGTGTGTGTGTTTTCCATTAGTGGAGACTTTCAGGCACTTTGCTTGAAACAAAGTGTACAGCATATTTTCAAAAAGGGAAGATGAATGTCTTCATTGAACCTTGGACAGACGAGAGTACTTCTTCTGTAAGCGATGAAATTTTCATCCTCCACACTTCCTTTATTAAAGCCATTCAGGTCTAAAGCATTACTGCAAATTCCATCACACAATTCCCATTTCCCACAGTATGATTATGTGGGGAAGTATAGCTGAGATCCCTTGTTATCTGCCAGAAAGTGCCCTTATAGCTTTATTGTAATGCGATAATTCCCTGGTTATTGAAGGTTCTTTAACAAAAAATATTTATTTTACTTTGTCAACACTGAGTTAGGTCGACAATGTTTCTGCTGTTAGCATGTTGGATAATGCAGGCAGACACCCTGAGAGATCAGTTTACATTCCAATCCCAAAGAAGGGCACTGTAGATGGTGACTGTAGCCATGAAATTAAAAGACGTTTACTTCTTGGGAAGAAAGCTATGGCGAACCTAGACAACTTAATAAAAAGCAGAGACATCACCATGCCAACAAAGTTTCGCATAGTCAAAGTTATGGTTTTCCCAGTAGCAATGTATGGCTATGAGAGCTGGACCATAAGAAAGGCAGAGCGCCGAAGAATAGATGCTTTTGAATTATGGTGTTGGAGAAGACTCTTGAGAGTCCCCTGGACTGCAAGGAGATCCAATCAGTCAATCCTCCAGGAAGTCAAGCCTGATTGCTTCCCAGAATGACAAATCCTGAAGCTGAAGCTCAAGTACTTTGGCCACCTCATGAGAAGAGAGGACTCTTTAGAAAAGACCCTCATGCTGGGAAAGATCTAAGGCAAAAGGAGAAGGGGATGGCAGAGGATGAGAGGGTTAGATAGTGTCACCGAACATGAACATGAAATTGGGTGAACTCCGGAAGCTAGTGGAGGACAGGGAGGCCTAGCATGCTGTGGCCCATGGGGTCGCGAAGAGTCGGACACAACATAGCGACTGAACAACAGCAACACATTTGTTTGCCACCCTTCCTCAAAGAGCTTGGGGTGGAATACACAGGGTTAGCTCATTTTATTCTCACAGCAGAGGCCATTCAAGGCTGTGAGATGGGTTAGGCTGCTCATTAGGTCTCAACGTGCACACTTTCTAGCACTAATGGTAGTAAGGCTCCATAGGCACAAGGACAGAGTGAATAGCCCAAATCACACAGTTAATTTCATGGCTGAGATCATGGCAGGGATTGGCCAGGTCCGGCACTGGTCAGTGCTCATTAGCTCACCTGGACAGGCCAACCCCTCAGTACAGGTATCCTCAGGATCACTGCAACCAGTGGTAGAGCCAAGTGTAGCTTGGGCATCAAGATGTGATATCCTGGGGGAGGCAGACAGTTACCACCATTTCCATTTCCATTTTTATGATAAGAAACACAAGCCCTGGAAGTTACTCCCAAACAGTGTCCGAGTTGTCTCGCTTCAGGGAGCAGGTGAACTTTTGAAGGATAGAACATGGCTCCACAAGCTGTGCTCTGGTCGGGTTCGGAGGATGGCCCACGGTGGCCCAAATCTGCGGGTCTGAATGCAATACCTATATGTACTCCATCCTGTTTACAGATGCAACCAGGGTCACAAGAAATTGACAAGGATCCCCAGGGAAACTACTTTTGACACCTGCTCTGTCCCCAAGGAAGGCTTGGGCCTAGCTAGCAACCAGTAACCAGGCTGATCACCTCCCCTTACTTTGGTGGTGTGTTTTTTGTCTATTTTGCTCCAGCAGCAGCAGTAGCAGAAATAATGGCATTCCAGCTGGCACATATCAACCAGGGCCCACCACTGTACCCTCCTGTACTGCTCCTGCCTGCATAGCCTCACCATGCCATGGTGGTGTCATGGACAATGCTATGCCAGGAACATGGTGGACACCAGTGGGCATCTATTGGCTTAAACTCTGTTGTTTCTTTTGCTCCTGAAATAAAAAAAAGATTCCATTGTGGCAGTGGCATCACTAGGAGGTGCAGGGGGTGTGGACGGCACCAGGTGACACTCTTGGGGGGGGACACCACTAGTAACACCAATGCACTGTAACTAAGGGTGCAATCCTAACCTGGAGTAAGGCCGGCACAGTTAGGACAGCAAAGTTTGGCTAGCCCAAGGATCACTGTAAAGTGCATTTGGACCACTTTTGGAGTCAGAGAGGATGGTGCATGTCTGTGTGCTGGCCTCTCTGACTTCTGAGAGTGGTCCAAACATACTTTACGGTGTCCCTTGTGCCGGCCAAACTTTGTTGGCCTAACTGTGCCAGCCTGACTCCCAGGTTAGGATTGCACTCTAAGGAAATGGGAGGGTTCACCCCAGAGGTATTTGCTTCCTCAAACCTGGAAACAGCCCTGCTATGCCTATAGAAATGTTCTCTGTATCACATTCACACGGATACAGCCGATGACACTTGAAAAGATTTAGCACTTCTGTAATTCCTCAGCTGAATATTAAACTGTGGTATTTGGCCTCATGCAAAGGCACAGTTCATTGAAGATCCTTCCTTCCTAGGCCTGATTGCAATACAGGTGAAGTTCAAGTATCACAGCCTTGCATCTGTGAGCACTGAGAGCGATAAAGAGGGTTGTAGCTATAAACAGAATCTGGATAGTAAAGACACTGTTCCTTCTGAAAAGGGAAGGGAAAAAATCAAGCGCCATAAAAGACAAAATGGTTTCCTGTCCGAGTGCCAAACCATCTGTGAGGTTTTTCTTCCGACTCTATTGACACTTATTATGGCACTTGTAGCTGTAATTATACTGAGCTGATAAGCCCAGCGTTAAAAGAACATTAGAAAATAAAGAGACGTAAAACGAAACCTGATTGCAGTGGAGCTATCAGAGTGGCGGAGAAAAGACACAAGGAGCGCCGCTAGAAACAGCGCTGGGATATTGCGCGAGCAAGATGGCTTCGGGAAGGACGTGGGACTTCAGCATAACCTTGAACAAACATCAGAGAATGTCACCTCCCAGAGTGTGTTGCAACATTTTCTGTCCCATTTTAAATACAGGGTGCAATCCTAACCAACTTTCAAGCACTGACATAGCTATGCCAGTGGGGCATGTGCTGCATCCTGCGGTGGAGCAGTAGTCACGGAGGCCTCCTCAACATAAGGGAATGTTTGTTCCCTTAGCTTGGAGCTGCATTGCCCTTACTCCGGTGCTGGAAATTTGGTTAGGATTGTGCCCAGGGAATTCATGCTGGAGCAGAAAAAAAAAGAGACAAGAGACAGACATAAAGTAACGATTGTGTTTCTCTGCCAGGTATACCTCGTAAAGGTATTGTGAACTTGGGAATCGTAGCCAATATTATTAATGCATATGTACCTGGGACCATTCACATGAGATCTGTAGTAGATGCCAGTCCATAGATAGTGAAGGCTGTACATACGTTGGCTTTTTTGTACAAACTTATGGAGGATGGGTTGTTTAATGGCCACTGGTCAGTGATGTCATGCACCCACTACGCACCACTACGCGAGTACCGGTTTCTAGAAGTTGAGCTGGCCCCGCCCACTCGAAGCTGGCCCCTGCTATTTAACCAGGGAACAGTTGAAGCAAAATATGTATATACACATTTCTAGAAAGCAAAGCAATAGAAGTTAAATCAACACTAACCCCAAGCTGAAGTTATTACAAACATGATCACATCCATGGCAACAATCATGACATTACTTCCGATTTATGACGTCACTTCCGGTGGGCGGACCCCAACAAGTGCCAATCAAAAGTGAGTACCTGTTCCTAAATCATTTGGATGACACCACTGCCACTGGTCCTGATGACTATCCGTTACCTCCAGATTCAGTATCCCAGCTGCAGGGGAGCAATGACTTGTGCACTTTCTAGAGGCAGCCAATGGGCTGCTGTAGAAAGTAGGATGCTGGACTTGATGAACCATTGGCCTGAGCCAGTGGAGCTTTTCTTATGTTCCTGTAATGTGAGCTTTGATTCTGTGACTTATATTGCAGCTGGTCAATTCGGTTCCCAGGTTCACTTGAGCAACATTAATATGAGATCCTGTCCAGTCCTATCTCCATTGGCTCTGATGCAGCTAAGGTGATGGAATGCATGCTGGTGGGGTGCTGATGCTGTACAGGCATCCTGGTGCACTCACATTCTCAGATAAGGCTGTATAGGATTGTAACCTTAGGATACTCTGTAGTTGACCTGAAAGTCCTAATTCTTCAATAACAAAAGAACCAGTTGGGAAATAAGGGTGCAATCCTAACCAACTTCCCAGCATTGACATTGCTGTGGCAATGGGGCACGCGCCCAGTGGTGTCATCCAGGGGGAACGCGCCGGAACGGCCGTTCCTGAACCTAATTAGGGATAGCTCCGCCCACCCGCCGCCATTCTTCGCCGCCTCCATGATGGACGCGGCGCTGCGACGCGCCCCTGGCCTCAGAGGGGGTGCCTACTCGCTGGGGGGATGGGTGGGGGGCGCGCCAGGTGCCCGAGTGAGCAGCGGTGGGGCACGTCCACCAGGGCAGCCTGCACGGCGGGTGGGAAGGCGGCGGAACCGATGGGACGGGCTGCCAATCAAAGGTGAGTCCCAGTCACCATTCCGGTTCCTGGATCAGTTAGATCCCACCGCTGCACATGCCCCATCCTACAGTTGGGAGGTGCAGTCACAGAGGCCTCCTTAAGGTTTGTTCTCTTCTCGCAGAGCTGCACTGCCCTTACCCGGATGCTGGAAAGTTGGTTAGGATTGTGCCCGAAAGCATGGATTTGCAGAAACAGTTTATGCTGTTCATTTAAAACTCAATCAAGAGCAAGGTTCTCTCTCCTACTTAAAAAACATTCAATTAACAGACCAAAGCGAGGGAGCCTGCATCATCACCAATTATGGCTGTTGCAAGTGGTCACTGTGCTTTTTAAAAAAAAATTGTGTTAAGCCTCCTGTAGAAATTTCGCAGATTGTATCTTTTGCATTTCATGGCCCTAGGCTCCACTTTTTCCTTTTTAATATGTTCATGTGCATGTGCAAGTGCGTGCATGCATGCCAGTTAAAGAGAAACAACACATTTGATGTGCGGACTCTTTAAAAAAAAGCCACAATACCGCTATCAGTATTTCTGGTTCCACCAACACGTTGTGGGTGTTTGTTGTAATCTGCTGAGGCTGTGATCCTAAACTCACTTGAAAGGAAGTAAGAAGCAATGAACTCAGTGGCACTTACTTGGAGTAAACCTTCATAGGCTTGGACTGTAATTAGCCCAGGGGAGCTGAATAGGAATTGAGAGCTCAGGCCTATTCATGATTTAATCCTCATTGTGCTACAATGGTGCAGCAAAGATCTAATACCTATAAGGCAGTGGTACTCAGAGTGGGGTATTACAACAACCCAGCCAGCGAAGCCCTGCCTCTGTCCCTTTAAGGGGTGGGGAGTGCAAAGGCGGTGCTGCATTTGGGAGGACTGAATTGCTCCTGGGGCCAGAAGGGGCTTTTTCTTACTTACTAACAGCAGCAATGGCCGGGGGGGGGGGAAGTGCTGGGAGCCCCACGGATGTCTCCACAGGGCTCCCCAAGTCTCAGAAAGTATAAAAATTGTTATGGCATCCCACTTCCACTTCCACAATCACAAACCAGAAGTGGATTGTGATAGCAATTTTGACACTAACCTGAGAAGGCTTCTCTTGGACTCCCCACACATCCTGCCCCCATTGGAGGCCAGCACTGCTGAAGATGCTGGCAAGATGGTGTCACTCCTGGCCCTTCTGGCTCCACGAGTGACACCATCTTCCCGATCACGTCATGGCCTTCGCCCCTCCCCTGCACACACACACCCTGGCTGCTATAAGGGAAGCAAATTTGTTAAACCCTGCTTCCTGTTGAATACAGCCTCCCACCATCAACATTACCAGCAATAAGGAGTGGCTCCAGATGCAGAGGGGCCTAATATGGGGCATTCTTGCAGGGGGCACCATCCCTGTGCCCCCCCCCCCACTCACCAAAAGGAGCACTTATCGTGTCACATCCAAAGCATGGCACCTGGAAATAGTTGGTGGTGATATGGTAACATCACCACCAATTGATTCCAGGAGGCCTATTTTGGGCTGATTGGAGGCAGGGGCAAGTGGGAGGTCCTAAAGTAAAGCTGTTCTGCTTGTCCCACTCAGAGGCCTGGGGTGGCGCGAGTCATGGGCGCCGGAAGTGGCGGGGTGCCATTGTGTGGAGTCCATGGACTAACCCATGCACTGTCTGGCCCTCCCTCCCTCCCTGGCATCCATTCTGCTCCAAAATGGAGCTATTCTGGGCACAGGGAGGCGTGGCTGGGCGACGCATGGGGGCGGAGTGACGTGCTGGGGGCGCGGTTTTGTCGCCCTGTGATGGGCACACTTGGGGCTCCGTTCGTCCCTTGTCCCACTGACTTACAGCCCATAGAGATCCTGGCTGCAATAGCAGGCAATATGCTCACTTCGCTGATGTGTGGGCCTCTGAAGTGTGGGGTCCAATGTGATGACATTGGTCACATTGGATTAGGGTCGACCCTGCCACCAACCTACCCTTGGCATGGGAGGCGGATCATGAAGAGGGAGGGAGCCGAACCAGACATTCCAGGGGAGGAACCAGGGGATAGGGAGGAGACAGGAAGGGGTGGGTCCAGTTTTCCCACCTCAGACACATGCCACTAAAATAGGTGACATACTTCTGAGGACACCCATAGGTGGACCCAGGGCTTATGTGGAAGTAAATAAAAATATTTTCCTAACGCTGTTTGCCTTCGGGTCACTGTGAGCGCAATCCTAACCTGGAGTTAGGCCGGCACAGTTAGGCCAGCAAAATTTGGCTGGCACAAGGGACACCATAAAATATGTTTGGACCACTCTCGGAGTCAGAGAGGCTGGCACACAGACGTGCGCCATCCTCCCTGACTCCAAGAGTAGTCCAAAAACGCTTTATGGTGGCTCTTGCACTGGCCAAACTTTGCTAGCTTAGTTTGTGGCGGCCTAACTCCAGGTTAGGATTGCACTCTGAGAGTGGTCCAGACGCTCTTTACAGTGACCCTTGTGCCCACCAAAGTATGCTGGCCTAACTATGCCGGCCTAACTCCAGGTCAGCATTGCGCCCTGTCTTACAACAGGATGCAGTGCTCGCCTTTTGAGTATGGCTGCATCAATGCTCGTGGTAGGAGATATGATTGTGACCTCCCATTTTGATTAATTTAGACAAAAAGAACTAAAACAAAAGAGAGACAGAATTATTATATCCAAATTAACTGTTTCTAGATTACTATCATCTAGATAGCAATTGCATAGATGAAAAGGAACTGCTCCAAAATGAATTTGCTATATTAGCTCCTATTTCTGGAATATTTCGTAGTCACAATATTCTGTGGGCTGCAAATGCGTCCGGTTTTCAGCAGCTATTTACAGTAGCTATACCCTGGTGTGATGAAATTAGAAACAAAGGATAACAACAAAAAATGTACTGTGCTGATAATAGTCTGGGAGATTGCCTTTATATATTAGATGTAACACGAAAACGTCAGAAATGTTTAGGGTAGCCAATATGCATTTTCCCAGCGTGATTTAATAAAATGGCAGGATGTGACTATACAAACTAGTGTAAGAGTCATTACTTTCATTAAGAATATTACAGAGAATAAATTAACCTAAAACAATAAAAACCTGAGCCGCAGATATATGTAAGTCATTTACATCTTGTTGTAGACTCATTTGGAGGAGGAAGAGAATGAATGTGTTATGGTAGGGGTTTCATTAGCACTTGCATTTCAATTGACTTAGAGGCATACCATAAGAATGCAAAAGCAATAAATATCAGCCATAAATGAGAACCCTGTACAAGGCTTTTTCTTTGGTTTTTCTTCTTTTTTCTTTTCCCCCTCCCTGGAAGATGTTCTGTGCCATTACACTTTAATAGTTGCCTTGCATTTTCAATATGAAAATACTTTAAAATGTGCTACAATTGTACCATCAAAGACATTGGGAGGCATATTTTATGTCGCTTTGTTGTGTCTGTCGACAGTCAATATCACATTTTGACGAGGAAGGAAGCAGTAGGAGGGAAGGAATGTTTTAGCATAATGCCTTAAAAACAACAGTGTGCTCGAACATCTTAGCCCAGATTTGCTCAGATCTTTGCTGGGCACCCTCCTTCCGTTAAATCGCATATAGAACTAAATTGCATTTGTAAACATTGTGATTTATTTACAGCTATTGACATTTTTAAGGTGTTTTCATTAGCATCTTCTTAACGTCCTGGTATACTGGGATGAGCTGTTTACTTCAGTCCCTAGGGAACAATAAGACAAACTGAATTTCCTCCAGCATCTAAGCACAGAGCCGAACTATTTATATGCAAGCACTTCTGGGAATAAGGGTCAATCGAAAGAGGCATACCCATTTGAGTTACTTGCATTGCGTAGTATTATTTTCATCATGTTTCGTCAGGATCTAGGGGATCTATTTCAGCAGTCTATCGCAGAGAGGCTGCACAGGTGCTCAAAATACAGTCATAGAGTTCACATGACAGAATGTGGCTGCATGAGCCATCCTTATATCCAGTGATGTCATTCAGGGGGAATGGACCAGAACGGGCGTTCCGGATCCTAACGGGCTCTGTGGCTGGTTCCGGGTGCCAATCCAATCAAGACAAGTGCCAATCAAAAGTGAGTTCCTGTTCCTAAATCATCTGAATGACACCACTGCTTATATCTGCACGTCAAATAGCCCAATCCTAAGCTGCGCTGGAGCAGGTAGGCCGCCGGGCCTGCACTGCATCCAATGCAGCTTGGGAGGCCACTGGAGCCTCCCCAGCACAAGGGCACATGTGTGCCCTTGTACCAGGGGAGGCGCCAGTTTCCCCTAGGGGCTCCTTGGCTCTGCACCTGCAAAATAGCAGGCATTGAACCAAGGAAGCTGCACAGCTTGAATAGGGGCCGCATTGCCTGAGGACACGGCCTTGGAAGTGGCCTAATGGCTGCATCCCATACCCACCCACCAGTCTGCCTACCCACTGCCTAGTTCCGCCCACCCCTGCCCAGTTCCGCCCTCCCAGAACCACCCCTGTGCCAGCCAAGTTTGGATGGAGGTGGACCTCCTCCTCCCCTGTATGCCAGGGCTTATTTTACTCTAGCACTTAGAGATACTTTAAAGTGAAAAGATGACTCTAGGTCAGGGGTCTCCAAACGTTTCAGTACGGAGGCCACATTGAATATTTTACACATTTTCGCAGGCCGAAAAATACTTGTTTTATGAATGAATAAGTTTTACTTGCGGGCCAAATCCTATCCAACTGTCCGGTACTGGTGCTGACTTGCCAATGGGGAAAGAGCTGCGTCCTGCAGTAGGGGGACAGGCACAGACGCCTGGTAAGGGAACAAGAAGCCTGTTTCCTTGCTGTAGGGCTGCATGCACCGGCACTGGAAAGTGGGATAGGATTAGGCCCTGAATCTTTTTTTCTTTTGTAATCTGTATGATATGATTCAGAACAAAAGAGAAATGTGACGATTAGGACCAAAGGAACAATGCCGTGCTTAAATGGCATGCGAGTAATAACATCAGAAATATTAGCAAATGCTCTAACAAAAATGTTGCAGTGGGCCGGATAAAATCTTGTAACGGGCCAGATTTGGCCACAGGGACATTTCTTTAGGCTGAGACCCCTACTCTTGGCCAAAAAGACAGCTGTTGAATCATAAGTTGTAGTTGAATCAAAGTCATCTCTTGACTGTCAAAGGCATTTTCCTCTCCAAGTCATTCACACTTTTATTAGATGCTTGTTTGCAGGTATCTTTTGGTCATATTCAACTACATTATAATATTAGAACATAAGAGCCCTGCTGGATCAGGCCAAAGGCCCATCTAGTCCAGCTTCCTGTATCTCACAGCAGCCCACCAAGTGCCCCAGTGAGCACACGAGACAACAAGATGCTTGCATCCTGTTGCCACTCCCTTACACCCAGCACTCTGAAGTAGCCTACTACTAATGTAAGGAGGTTGCACAAACCATCATGGCCTATAGCCCACAATGGACTTTTCCTCCAGAAATGTTTAGCTGTATGCCTACAACATCTGATGTGTGCCCAGGGTACACCTCCAGGGTGCCACTGAAGATGCCACCTCCCTAGCTCGCTGCCTCCCTCCAGAGGCATTCTGAGGGCTGGAGCATAGCATAGCATCCTCAGCTGTCAGAAGACCCTCCAGGGGTGCCCTCCTCTTCCGTTTTAGAACAAGGTACACCACTGCGCACACCTAAGAGTGTGATGTGTGGATTGGCCCTGATCATCATGTTGTCACTACTTCCGAAGACAAAACTGAGGAACCATCTGATTTCATGCTTTGAAATTATTGCAAAAGAACCGTGATGAGGAACATAGATACTTCACAAGTTTAAAGGGTCCAGTCAGCTTTACTGCCTCCGTGGTAGGTGACAGAAGACGTAGTGCTGGCGGGAAAAAGCTGTTATCCCTTTCTAAGGACACGGATGCTGGGTATCTCATTTGAGTTTGTCACCAGAGTTATGGTGCTTATAAAAATGTGCTTTCCACAAAGCTTTCTGTAATGGTACACTGCTAAGGATCCAACAGCTTGGCAAATGCATGCATTCCTTTGAAAGCTGAATCAGAGACATGACTTATTTCTATAGGCCAAGTATAAAGGATGGATAGGAAGGGAAGCTGACTTCTTTAACTTCTGTAGAGGAAGTTGACGGAGTTGTGCAATAAAGGACCTGGCAAAAAGAACACTTTGCGGCAACCAGGGGCATAGCTAATGAAACTGCAGCCCAGTGCATACAGCAAAATGTTGCCCTGGAAGTGATGTCACAACAGGAAGTGATGTCACAGTTGTGTTTCTGTTTTCTCTGGCTTTTTGGCAAGACCTTTGGTAAAGATATTACACTCTGGTTTGTTTCATTGCATTTTTTGCATTAAATGACCTTTCCAATGATATATAACATGATGGTATTATTCATACATATCAAGGGTTTCACAATTTTGGCCACTAATGTCAAGCTCAACTTGTTGGCCCCCTAAAGCTTGTTGCCTAGTGTAATTGCACCCCCTGCACTTCTTTAGCTATGCCACTGGTGGCAGCTGTCTTTGCTGTTGGGTTCCTACTAGCCTATGCGGAAAATACTGTGAGAAAGCACCTGTGCCCTCATATTTGCAGACCCTTCTTAAGGCAAAAAAAAAAGTGGGTTTTTTTTTTCATTTTGTAGGCTGTATATTAACTGATTTCACAATCCTCCCAGAGACAATTCAAGTTTCTTACAGCAATTCTATTGATTGTTTTGGAGCATCCATTTGGAATGTTAAATGCCTGAATTTCTGGCAACCTGCAAAGAGTGGTTTTGATTGAGTCTGACGGGCAGCCCAATCCTTACTAGTGCAGGCACAGCAGGGCCACATGGCTTCTCCAGCATTTGTTAGGAGCAGTGGCGGATCTAGGGGGGCAGGGGGGCAAGAGCCATGGGCGTCATCTTGGGGCTGTCTAGGGGGGCGCCAGTGGCTCCCACAACATTGTGCCAGCAGACCTGGCTCCGGAGCCCAGGTCTACCCATTAGGACCAGCCGCGAGTAGATCTGGGCTCCCTCGAAGGGAGCCCAGGTCTACCCGCGGCCGTTTCTAATGGGTAGACCTGGGCTCCCATGGGGGCGCACTTCTATTGGGTGCCCCGGGCGCCATTTTGACTAGGTCCGCCCCTGGTTAGGAGCAGGTTGGAGGGCTCCTCAGGATAAAGAGACACTTGTCAGCCTGCCCAATGGGACTTCTTGGATCTGCACCAGCTAAATCACTAGAACCAATCCAAAAAGCCCCGTGTAATGCCGCCAGGCCTGGGAAGGGGGTTGGGATACAGAGTAGGCCGGCAATCCCACCACCTATTGGGCCTGATCCAACCCATTCCACCCTCTCTCTGCCCAGAAATACCCCCTCCCCACCTTAGTTCCACCTTCCCACCACCCATCTGCCACCCCGATCTTCATTCACCTCTGCCAGCAGCTGATCTTCTGGATTTAGCATCAGTGGGGGGGGGCACAGCCCTTCCCATCCTAAATGGTGCAGCTTGGTCTCTGGGTACTGGCACCTCTGCTACACCCTCGAATGGCACAGGAGCAAAAAATGTAATTGCCCTGTACTTTCTCTCCCTGCACCTCTGTTTCATCTGAAGTGGGACTTTAGTGCTTCTTCATTCCAAGGAGATGTGTTAGTTGCACCCATCTCAGAAGCTTTATGAAGTTCCTCACACTTGTTTCTCTGCATCACTCCTCTGCCAAAATAAATCTTTGGCCTTTGAGGGTCCTTCCATCCAAAATGTGGAAGCACCTAAGTAATAATAGGGAAATAATTATTTCAAATCTTTGTGCTCTGCTTTGCTCCAGGCCAGAATCACCAGGTATAAAAGAATCAAATTCCTTTAGAAGTTTGCTGATGTGCAACACCTGCTTATGAGCTGTTCTGACAAACAATTATGACATTAAAAATGAGTTCACAGTCCTTTTGTTGATTTTTTTTCCCTCTTAGGCTTACTTTAACTCTGTGAAAGGCCTTTCAAAAACTGCTTGGACACAATCTAGCAAAGTTTAATTGCAACGAAGTACCTCTAAATTCAATCCAATGGGCAGCCCAATCCTATCCCAAGCTGTAACAGGGAGGCCAGCTTGCCTGCCCCATATCCAGCGCGAGGTTGGGGTTGAATGCAAGTTAATAGGGTTCCTTGGAGCTGTGCCTTCCCCCACCCTCCCCAACCCACACGCCAGCCTCCCTAGGCTGGTATTACCAGGAATCGGTTCATGGAGAACATCTGTGTGCTGTCCTCCCCGACTCCTAAGTCATTAGTTTATGGCACATTTGCAACATTCCTGAGCTGGCACATGAGACGCACCAGCCCAAAGTGTGACTAGGATTGTGTTTTACATTGTGCACACAATGGCATGCTTAAATGATTTCGATGTGGCTTAATCAAAAGTTGTATTCACAGAATTGTTCCCGTTATCTTTAAGAAGCGCAATCCTAACCTGGAGTTAGGCCGGCACAGTTAGGCCAGCAAAGCTTGGCCGTCACCAGGGCCACTGTAAAGTGTGTTTGGACCACTCTTGGAGTCAGGGAGGATGGTGCTGATCTCTCTAACTCCAAGAGTGGTCTAAATGTACTTTATGGTGTCCTTTGTGGCAGCCAAACTTGGCTGGCCTAACTGTGCCAGCCTGACTCCAGGTTAGGATTGCGCCTTCGTTTAGATCAATTTTGGATATTGCATAGAATGGGGAAAAAAAATTCTAGTAATAATACAGGTCCTGTCTTGGCATCTGCAGATTTCCCCTTGGTAAAACCTGTACCCTCCCAATTTGACTGGATGCACACTAGTCGTATCTAGAAGTTCTGAGGCCCGGGAAGGCCACGTGTGGCTTCTCTTAGCCTCAAAAAGTCGTCTAAGGCCTTCCAGAGACCTCAGAACACCTCCGGATGCGGCTGGAGGGTGCCTCTGGTCATGTCCAGAACTGCTCTGGCACGCTCTGACCTCCAGATTTGTTGATCAAAGGGTTTTGGCATCTGCGGGAATTCCAGGAACAGAACCCCCATGGGTTCTGAGGCATGACTGGATGATCACGCTATCAAGGCACTGCCTTTCTAAATTTTTTACTGACTGTTTCATTTTAAATGTATACGCTGCATCTTTTAAATCTCACAATTATCTGTTCATAATAATTTTTTTTAAAAAAAAAATCTCATTCCCAAGAAGAAAGAGAAAAGAAGATCATGAATTTTGAATGAAAGGTTATGAAAGAGATCAGACTCATTTTTTGTTCTCTGGTAATCCCCTGGATTAGATATAACTGATTTAAACCTCAGTGTGGTTCCCCCCCCCTTCATTTAGCTATAAAAATTTCAATTGCATTGTAATTCGGAATAAAACAGCATTATATTTTAAAAACCCTTTATGCCTGTTTTTAAAAAAGAAACCCATTATGAAGTTAGCTCAGTGTTGTGTTTCGTTCTGAACAAGAACCTGCAGGATGCACTGACCAGTGGCATTTCTACAGGGATGGCAAAGCTCTAAGTCTTGCAAGAAGCCTTACCTTGCAGTGGAAATCACTGCTCTCCTGCACCGTTTTAGCCAATCCTCACAGGGAACAGCAACATCTTGGCATTGCTTACTGGCTACAGCAGCAAGGGAGAGGAGGGATTTACATGACAGGGTAAGGCTTCTTGCAACACTTAGAGCTTTGCCATCCCTGTAGAAACGCCTCTGGCACTGACACATCATAAAGATGAGACTGGGTGGAAAAAGGGACAAAGCAGTTTCAAAAGTACGGTTGCCTTCAGGTTGCTTCTCCGGCAGCTTTGTAATCCTATCATCATCATCATCATCATCATCAGTGCTATCACAGCCCACCAGATGTTAGGACTTGAATTTTTAGGTGCTCACTAGTTCAAATGCTACCAAAGTGTTAAAGAACTGGTGAGTTCTCCCCATATAAAGTTCGGTGTTTCTAGAAGAGCAATTCATCACTCTTATTCAAGTGTTATCTTGTCAATTGTTATATTAGCCAGGTATTTCTTAAGGGCTTTGGGGATTGCACCTAGTGCACTAATGATAATAAGGGTGATTGTTGTTTTCTTTCCCAAACAGCACTGTATAGTGTTTCAGTTTCTACATCCTTGTATTTTGTGATTGTTTTGTGATTGTATTTTGTGTTGTTGTTGTTGTTGTTGTTGTTGTTATAAGAACAGCCCCACTGGATCAGACCAAGGGCCCATTTAGTCCAACTTCTTGTATCTCACAGTGGCCCACCAGATGTCTCAGGGAACACATACAACAACAAGATACTTGCATCTCGTTGCCACTCCACTGCATCTGGCATTCTAAGGTAGCCTATTTACTCTTGCAGAAACCTACTGAACACACCATCCCTCTCTCGCCAGTCTGGGCTAGGCAAAAAAAACCCTGCATCCATGGCCAATTCGGATGGCATTTGTTTGTTCGTTCTAGTTCCCTTACCAAACTAGCAAAGTGCCCATCAGTATGACAGATTATATTTGCTTTCACACATAAGTGTGCAGGTATGTGTGTGTGTGAGAGAGGGGGGGGCTGCAATAAGAGAAATTGTCAAGGTGAGGACAGAACTTGGTGTTCTCCCAAGGACAGGTAACACACCAAAGTGAAGGCCAGGCAGAAGTTTGTCCTCATTTCAATGAAGGCACCTTCCAGATGCTATTTCTGATGCTATCCTGCAGAAGTCAATACAGTCATTCCTACTAACTTCTATGGAAAGAAAGTAAAGGAGGTGCTGTTATTCCCCCCGCCCCCCCCAAAATGTCCTGAGCATCCAACTGAATTTATGAATATTACATATGCAACTCTAAAACACAGATATAGAAATATTTCCACAAATTGCATTGAAATCAATCGAACACCACCTCTTCTTTTCCTGTTGATGTGTCTGTTTTATTGAGTAAATGATGCCCATGGTAGGTTGATCTTCATTAGACTAGGAAGTTCAATCAGTGGCATATTATACCTTCATGAGAAAGTTTGCCTGCATAGCTCATTGGAGCTGTACAGGTAAGTCCTCTAAAAGGCAACCTCTGAAATGGGCAAAGACCAAGGATGTACTCATCAACAGAGCATCCCAATCATCCATTTGTTTTTGCAGTGACATGCAACTCACAAAGCATGGTAGAGGCTGTGGTGAATAGAGTTATTTATGGATACCCAGGGATGAAAGTCTTGGCTATAAAGAAAACCAAAGACACTCAACAAGAGAAAGTACCAACAGAGTAATAAGATTTAATGGGACCATCAAAAGACGAATAAAACGGAAAACTTTTTGATCACTTTCTATAGTAAGGGCAAACTGCAGAGCCCACAAAGTAAGACCACATTCTCGCAACTTTCTTCTGCAGTCTCATGCAACTGAAGCTTGGTTTGCTTTCCATCAAGGGGGAAAAGGACTTCTCTTCCTATGTATATTCAAAACTAGTACCAACATATTATTCACTTTGTATCACTAGAATGCTCTAATCTGGGGTAACGATAAAATGGTGTTAATAATTTGTGAATATGTGATGTATGAATCTAGATGTATGAATCAGTTAATCTAAAGCAGGGGGTCTCTAAACGTCTCGGCATGAGGGTCGCATCATATATCTGACATAATGTTGAGGATCGGAAAATAAATTATAAATACATGGAGAACCAAGGTGCTGAAGAGTTTGACTGAATACAGTTAAGTGGTAAGGTGGGTATATACCACATATATGCTAGCTGTAATGTAGTGCAAAGGAATAATTCCATTCCATTCCATTCTGCATCTCTAGTGGCTGAATGTGGTATATATCCATGCTGGGAGACCCAGAAATGCATCTTTTGAGCTATTTTTAGCCTTGAGAGGCTGGGGAACTGCACTGTTTGATCACGCACAGGTAAGAGGTGCTCTTTTGGCACCTTGTGTTGGTTCCCGAGTGTCGCAAACATGCCATAAAGCTCATTTGCAGCTACTCAGGAGTAAGCTGGGCCAGCTCACAGAGCCAGCACCATGACAAGGTAAGCATGAACAGGATGCTACAGCACGTGGGGATGGCTCATGGAAGGGTGGAATGGAGGTGGTTTGGGGTGGGAGAAGGCAAGGGGGGCAGAGAGGGCAGTCTGGGAGGCGAATCAGGCCTGGGCGGGGCCAGCTGCTTGGATTTGCACAGTTTGGCAGTGGAACAGATTGTCAAGGGAGGCGGTGGATTCTCCCTCATTGGAGATCTTCAAGCTGAGGCTTGACAGGCACCTGCTGGAGATGCTGTAGGTCTAGGGTATTTCTTGCCATAGGCAGGGGGTTGGACTCAGAGGCAGATCTACAGGGAGGGCAAAGCTCTAAGTGTTGCAAGGAGCCTTACCCTGTCATTGAAATCCCTCCTCTCCCTTGCTGCTGTAGCCAGTAAGCAACGCCAAGATGTTGCTTTTCCCGTGAGGATTGGCTAAAACAGTGCAGGAGAGCAGTGATTTCCACTGCAAGGTAAGGCTTCTTGCAAAACTTAGAGCTCTGCCCTCCCTTAGATGTGCCTCTGGTTGGACTAGATGACCTTGTGGGTCACTTCCCAATTTATAATTCTATGATTTTATGAAAGAAACTGGGAGTGCCATTTTAACATTAACAAGAGAAAGGGAAGTGAGGGGTGACATTTTGGTGCTCCTCTTCAGGCAGCAAAATGTCACATGCCAGCACTGTTCAGGAAAACAACTTAGCTGATTGGAAGTTCTTCCATAGAATACACACTCCTTGGGCAGGCCCTGCTAGACCCTGGCAGCCCTCCAGTCTCCTTCCCATAGCCAGCACTTAGACAAATTTATACGGGAATTTTGGCTTGGAACAAATGGCCAAACTTACAAAGTCACCTTCTCAAGAATGATTAGTACAAAGTTAAAGCAATGGAGGATAAGAAAATAGACAAGATGTTAAACAATTACTTAAGCACACCCTGTGCAGCCGAAATCAATGAACATTTGCCTGCATCAGAAATTAGATTTGCCCAAACAAAAGAAGAGAAATTAGAAAGTATCCAGATAACAGAGCTAATGGTTATTAAAGGGGCTGCACTTTGAACAAGGACACAGAGGCTCCGACAGGAGACTGCATGCAGCACAATGCAAGCACACGTGAGATCGGGAGAGCAAATTGGCATCGCTTCGTCAATGCCGTGTGTATAAGTTTATTAAGAGCCAGAGAAAACTTTTAATAGCTGAAGTCACTCGAGGCCAAAACAACCACCTAAAATGTGGAAGCAGATTAGTCCTTATGGGGGAATTTGCTCTGTCTCAAGGCCCAATCCTAAGCTGTCCAACAGCCCAAGAGTGCAGCAGTAGCCAGGTGGCTACCACTGCATCCCACAGCTACCAGGCAGCTGTGGGAGGCCCTGCAGGAGAAAGGGATGTTTTCCACCTCTGCACATGATAAGGGCACAGGGTGGGCGAATGGTCTACTCTCCTCAACCCCAGCTATTTAGCTGGCACAGGGGAAACGCCTTCCATTTAAGGCCGTGGGGCTCTGCGCAGGCTGGTGGGGCTCTAAAGACTATTCTAGCTGTCGCCACCCTCCCCCATCCTGTTTTGTTCCCTTCTGCTGTGCCCCTTGCCCCCTCACCCACTCTATTCACCCAACACTCCCCCTTTGGGAAGGGGCCCAAAGGAAACTGCACACACCTTGATAAAATTCCTCTCAGAGGCCCTGAAACTACTACCTGATGGCAGCGGCGTCATGCAGCCGGAACGCTGGGCGGGAGGAACGGGTGAGCGGCAGCCCGCCCATTGCGTACCGCTCCGTTTCACCGTCTTCCCTGCCCCCGCGGTATGCAACGGGCAGTACGCAATGGGCGGGCTGCCGCTCACCTGTTCCTCCCGCCCAGCGTTCCGGCTGCATGACGCCACTGCCTGATGGTCTCCTGTGCCCTCAAACAATTCTATCCTTTCTCCCTTCATGCCCCAGATGCTTAGAACTGGCTCAATGCTTTCTCATTCTCTTGCTTCCAACCAGTGGCGTCTCTACAGGGAGGGCAGAGCTCTAAGTTTTGCAAGGAGCCTTACCCTGTCATGTAAATTCCTCCTCTCCCTTGCTGCTGTAGCCAGTGAGCAACGCCAAGATGTTGCTGTTCCCTGTGAGGATTGGCTAAAATGGTGCAGGAAAGGAGTGATTTTCACTGCAAGGTAAGGCTTCTTGCAAAACCTAGAGCTCTGCCCTCCCTGTAAAGACGCCACTGCTTCCAACCCATCTCAAATCCTACCTTTCCCATGAAACCTTTGGCACAACGACACGATGACTAACAGCCCAATCCTCTGAGCCCCCTCCCCCAGGCAGCCAGAACTCACATTCCAGTGGCACAGTGCAGTTTATGGAGGTCACAAAATGTGCTATGCCAGTGTTATTCAAACTGTGGGTTGGGACCCACTTGATGGGTCACATCCCGATGTCACAAGGGTCACAGAAAGCTGGGACAGCCATCTCGGAAACTTACAGGCCTTACTCTTGTTATATTCCTTTTGTGAGTGTAAACAGTTTGAATTTTCAAGTGAGAGCTTTTTTTAAAAAAAAAAAGTTTGTAGTTCACCTTTTACATAATATTTTGTCCTAATCTTGCTTTCTGTCAGGAATGTTTCCTGGTTGTACAATTGCTCCACTCCAAGAATGCCATTTTGCATTTCAGGAGTGTCATTTTATTAAGTTACAATGACAGCACTTCCTGCCACAACATCACTTCTAGGTTAATGACATCACTTCTGGTGGGTCCTGACACAAGCGCCATTCTAAAAAGCGGGTCCCGGTCAAAAAAAGTTTGAATACCACTGACAGAGTGCAGCCTGGCAAACAGTGAATGGTGGCAGCCAAGTGACAGTAGACTCCACAGGAACCCCAGGATGGGTAAACTGGTCAGGTGATAGGTGCAATGAGGTCCAGGTGGGCAGAGATGGGCAGGTACTGGGGATGGGGATGTCAAGGGCAGGAAGGGGATGGATTCTGGCAGCAGAAGCTCCATCAATATCCTATGCCAACAGGTGAGAGAAAACTGTGTTAATAAAATAAAAATATGTAACACTGCTTTCTGAATTTCTCATTTCGGTTTTTAAAAAAATCAGAAGTACCATATAATTGCTAACTATCATTATTAGGTTTTGAGCTGGAAGATTCAGACAGCCTGAAAATCTCATAATATGGATTTCATTATGATCAGCCATGGCATTTGGTTGAAAGCTTGCCAAACAAGCCTTGGTCCATTTAAAATGCTTGCATGTGTTGACATTATTCAGGGAATTTAGTAAGAAGGTACGTGAGTAGGCTGATAAAGCTAATCTCATCAAGACCTTAAGAGCTGTCATTCAAACATTTCAGAAAGGAAGCATTTGCGTGCCAATAGAATCTTGCCTGAAACATTCTTTGCTGTTAGATATTAGCAGCATAAAACGAAAAAGATGAAATACACTGGAATCCCAAATACGACTGATTCTCTTATTGAAGGGGCGGAGGAAGTATCAAAACTGAAAGCCATTTTTATTCTCAAGTGGCCAACCCACAACAAATGCAGATGAAAGATACAGTATTAAAATATCAGAAAGAATTAAAGCCATTCAGTTCAAAAATTGAACACAATCATATGCATATTTACCTGGGAATAAGCACTGCTAAATACAGGGTGTTCTGCTAGGAAGTCCCTTCTGGGCCTCCCTGGGGGCCCTGATGCCCACACTAGGCTGCCTGGTTTCCCCTTTAAGCAGCCTCAGAGTTGGACCAAGAGGGAGCGGGTTCCTTCACCCATTGGGCCTCCTCTCTTTCAGCAGCCTTGCTTGTATTCACCGGCTGCCCTGCCTCCTCCAGATTGACCTCATCACTGGCTTAGCTCATGATACCTAACCTGGCGCCACAGAACCCCACCACCAAACAATAGGCAATCAGCTTGCCTAAGCCACACCTGCCTCTTCCACTCAGTGGCTCCAGGGGCATGGCAGCCATATAATAATCCCTTGTAGTCTTTCACAACAACCTGACTTTCCTTTATCCTGTCCAACAATCGATCAGTCAGTCAAGCCAGTAAGTCAGGCCAGCAAACCTCCACTCCTTCCACCACTCTCTCTACAACCCACCCCTTCTCCTTCCTTCAGGGGCTCCTTATATCCCACTATAGGGTCCTAAGTGGCTGCAGCTGTGCAGCCAGGCCACTGCTACTGCCTGGTTTTTTAACTCTATTATCCAGTGGTGTCATCTAAATGATTTAATAACAGGTACTCACTTTTGATTGGCACGTGTCGGGACCCGCCCACCGGAAGTGACGTCATAAGCCGGAAGTGATGTCGTGGCAGGAAGGGACATGAAAAAAGCTCTTTTTGAGGCCTCAGACAATTTTAAACTGACCCAACAGTTGCAACAGTATTCCACAGCACCCCCAGAACATGTTAAGGAGGCCTGGCATCATGTTAAAGTGACCCAACAGTTCCAAAACCCCAGAGCAGCTCATTTTTCAGTGGCAAGGCAAGGCAAGGCTCCGCTCGCTGCCTGCCTGGCTCTGAGAATGTGCAGGCAACTCAAACGTGCAGGAAATTCAAATGTTGCAGGGGGTGGAGTCAACGAGTGGGCGGGGCAAGCCATAATCCTAGAAACCGGTACTCGCGTACCCCCGCGTACCCCCTGCATGACATCACTGCTATTATCCCTGGCTAATGTGGACAAGGAGCCATGGCTGACACCATTCCCTAACTCCTCGGGGTATCTTCCGCCTTTTCCAATACACAGGGGAACATACTTCTGAGTGAACACGTTCAAGGTTGCATGGCATAAAGTCCACGGTAACATGGAGATCCTGGATCCTATGCCGGTTTACCAGGCAGTAAATATTGTTCTAGGGATGTGGTGGCGCTGCGGGTTAAACCGCTGCTGCTGGGCTTTCTGACCAGAAGGTTGGGAGTTCAAGACCACGCAACAGAGTGAGCTCCCGTCACTTGTCCCAGCTCCTACCCCCTAGCAGTTCAAAAGCAGGTAAAAATGCAAGTACATAAATAAGGACCACTTCGGTGGGAAGGAAAAGGCGTTCCATGCGCTATGGCGTATAGCCATGCTGGCCACGTGACCACAGAAGCTCGTCCTCAGACAAACGGCAGCTCTACAGGCTTAGAAATGGAGATGAGCACCGCCCCCTACAGTCGGTCACGACTAGTCCATTCGGTCATGGGGAAACCTTTACCTTTTTAAAATATTGTTCTACCGCCAGATAAGTGGATCTTACTGCCGAGTAAACATTATAGGCTGCTGTGCACATTGGTATAGCCCTTCAGTTGATGTGCTACCCTAAACAAAGGCTTGGCTTGAAATCAGTGGGTGGATACAAAGTATTGGATGCAGTTAATATCACCTCCAGCAATTCAGGCTCTAATCCTATATACACTAAGTTCAGGCCCAATTCTGAACTGCCGAACTGCTGCAGGTCCAGCAGTTCAGGTTCAGTGCAGGTCCAAAAGACAGTTCAGGAAGTTCAGGCCAAAAGGCAGCTGCTGGGATCTCCCCAGGAGAAAGGGACGTTCATTCCCTTTCCCCGGGAAAAGTCCTGCAGCCTGCAATGGGGCTACTCATCTCGCCAGCTATTCTGCCGGCTGTGAACCAAGAAGCCCCATGTCGGGATAAGATCCAGTGGTGGAAGCCACGACTGGGTCCCATCCCTCTTACAACCCTGTTCAATAGCTTGGATATTAATTATTTTTAGACTGATAATAAATGTCTCAATGTATTTCCAGTATACAAAGCAACAGCAATTGATAGTCAAATGGGAACTTGGAGCAGGTGTTTAATTTGACATTCAGTAAAAATAAACACTAAGGGTAGATTGTATGTTTAACCATTTAGCAGATTTTTCACTTAAAAAAAAAATCACTTCAGTCTATTTTGAGGCTGCAATCCTAACCTGGAGTTAGGCCAGCACAGTTAGGCCAGCCAACTTTGTGAAGTGTGTTTGGACCACTTGGAGTCAGAGAGGCCAGCACACAGACATGCTTTACGGTGGCCGTAAAGCCACCTTCCTTCCTTTACAAGAAGGACGGCGCACATCTGTGTGCTGGCCTCCATGGCTCCAAAAGTGGTGCAGACTTGCTTTATGCCACATTTGCAACACTCATTGTGCCGGCCAAACTTGGCTGGCCTAACTGTGCCAGCCTAACTCCTGTCTACGATTGTGCTCTGGTACCATAAGAGGTGAGTCATCAAAAATGAACAGAAATGGAGTCTCAGTGCCCGGGCACCCATCACCCACTATAGTTACGGATATAAGCATTTAAAAAGTTACAGTTGACCATTATTGGGAATGGAAACTTGGTATTATATGCTGCCTCCACTCTAACATGAAACCTAGGGCACAATGCTAACCTGGAGTTAGATTGGCACAAGGGATTTGTGCCGGCCCAGGAATGTTGCAAACGCACCATAAAGCACATTTGGACCACTCTCGGAGTCAGAGAGGACAGTGCAATCCATGTGCCGGCCTCCCTGACTCCAAGAGTTGTGCTTAACCACCCTGATGGGGCTACTCAGATCTGTACCAGCAAAATTGCTGGTGCAAATCCAAGCATCCCATGTAGGGCCAATGGGGACAGGGGTTAGGGTCCAGCCTAAGTGCTGGATCCTGGCTCCAACCCCCTCCCTGGGATGGTCCACCCATGGACCCGTCCTCCCCACCTCCCCCCACCCAGATCTGCCCTCTCTCCACCCTCCTATTACCCTCCCCAAACCGCTGTGCCGGCCTCTGGATGCTGATGTTACCTGGCCCTGGCACAGGAAGGACAGTGGACATCTGTGTGCTGGCCTCCATGGCTCCAAAAGTGGTGCAGACTTGCTTTATGCCACATTTGCAACACTCATAGGCCGGCACTACAGATTGGTTTGGATGGTGCTCACAGTGGCCCACCAGATGCTACAATGACAACAACATTTTATTAAATTAGACAGCTAACCCCCCAAAACAATGGTAATCATAACAGACTGACAGCAATTCAGCAACATCCTTTTCTACAAGTGAAGACCATTTATAATGAGGAACATCAATAAAATAACTTTAGGATCAAAAAGATGGGGAAACCCATACTTGTAATGTGCCTGAAGTATCCTTGGTTAATCCATTTTCCCTATCTAGGCACAGCCAAATAGCCTCCTTGTGAATAATTCACTCTTAAACTGTATAAACATGTTAGCAGCATACATTCTAGAAAGAAACTAATCACAATAATGGACCCAAGTTTGATAATCCAGAATATTGTTTTCTAATCTAATACCATTTCTACGATAATTACTCAGAATCAATCACTGTCAGGATTATAAAAATAATCAGATTGGAGTCGGAGGCTGCTGATAATATCTCAGAGTCCAATTTCTTCCTCCGGATAAGGAGATGCAATCAATTCAACAACTGGGAATTGTTTATGCCAAATGCAGCTTAAATGCATCATTTTTACATTTAAGTATCTCCCGTCTTTTATATTCCATTTTGGATGTGGAAAATACACATATGGTGGACTTGAGATGGTATTTTTAAAATAATTACTACCCTTTGCAACTTACCTAAGGGGAGGGTTAGTCCCCCCCCACTCCAATCCCTCTTATTGCTTTATGATCTATTCAAAGGATGACAACCAACTGGGTCTTAAATGCTTCCCTTTGAGAGCTGGAACAAGGAAAGTGAGAACGAAAAGTGTCTCTGAAACCAGTCAACTGCTGTGCCTTTGTGTACAGTTGATAATCCACCGTAGCTAAGACTGAAACACCTCTGTATTTTTGCTATTTTTTTAATAAAAAAAAACTTAATGGACATTGTGCCGACAAAAGAAAAAATAAACATTGTTTTCGGCTTTGAATACACATGAAAGGTGGGCTTCAGATTGCTTCCGTGAAAGCATTATGCATTAAGTCTAAATCTGGAAGCATTCCAAGTGTGCAAGTAAAAATAATAAAATAGGACATATGGAGTTCTAAAAGTCACATCTGAATAAGCAAGAACCACACACCCCAAAATCAATTTTTCCCTTTTCTGGGTGGTGGTACACTGGTTAAGAATTTTATTTGTTTAATAAAATTAAATTAATGATAAAATTTAATAAAAATTTTTGGTTGAGTGTCCACACTCAACCAATTGGCTTGGCAATTCCTTCTGAGGCATGTCAACTGTCACAAAAAAACATTTTATTGTATTTAAACAAATCCTAACCTGCCTTTCTAGAGCTCAGAACATTGTGGGGGAAAATTTGCCACATTTTTGTAGGTAGGCATCATCAGTGGCACTCCTAGAGGGGGCCAAACATGTTTTGCAGGAGCCTAGCTCCTGAGTAACACCCCCTCTCTCCCTCACCTCCAGAGCTATTCACAGCTTGGAGGCTTTGCAATCCGTGTCGTGAATGGCTCTGGAGGCGAGAAGGAGGGGCCGTGTGACACATGAGCTCAGGCTCCTGCAAAGCGTAGTGTTTTGCCCCCCCTCTAGGAATGCCACTGGGGACCATGCATTTCTACCTAAAAGAGACAAAAATCATAGGTAGCTGTGCTGGGTATGTAAAAGGGGGATTTTGACAGCTGAAATCGTGGTACTAAATTTAGTGCTCGGCAAGCTTTCCAACTCCAAAGTTTGCTCACTATTTTGTGATTTTTAAAAAAAACACACACAACTGATCCTAATAAAAGCATTATCCCACTTGGGCCTCTGCCAGGAGGCAGTTCTCACTACACCTGGGAGACCTTTTTCATGCCCAGCACACAACAAATAACCAGGAACAGCCCTGATAAATGGGGTTAGTTAATAAACCGCCTCCTGTTTGATTGTGTATTGTGTTCACAGGAAAGTCTGTTCCTGAGGGTTTTGTAAAAAGTAAATTTCACATCTCGGCTGTATTTCATAAACTCTGACAATGGTGGAGACATTTTATTCTGGTACACACTTCATAAACAACTCTCTGATGACAGCGTAGCTATGATGTATAGCATTATCCCATTAAGTAACAACGAGGTTGACACCATTTCCAAATCAGCTCAATTTGAAGTTAATGCGATAAGATATATTCGCTGCGGATAACAGCGCCTTCCAAATTGCACAGCACATCGAGAGAAGCTGTACTTCCTTCTTTTTTTCTCTTGTAGGTGTTCCTGCTGTGTGCTCTTTTTGGAATCAGAATTATGATTGAAAGGTGTCTGCTCTGTTTTCAAAAAGGTAAAGGTTTCCCCATGACCGAATGGTCTAGTCGAGACTGACTATAGGGGGCGATGCTCATCTCTGTTTCTAAGCCAAAGAGCTGGCATTTGTCCAAGGACAAGTTTCCGTGGTCATGTGGTTAGCATGACTATACGCCGAACGCCGTTACCTTCCCACCTATTTATCTACTCGCATTTTTACATGCTTTCGAACTGCTAGGTTGGCAGGAGCTGGGACAAGCGACGGGAGCTCACTCCATCACACGGTCTCGAACTGCCAACCTTCCGGTCAGCAAGCTCAACAGCTCTGTGGTATAACCCACAGCACCACCACATCCCTGCTTTGTTTCTCCTTAGTGTTTTATAAGGAAATTGTCCCGCACAGGGACAGCTTTAAGTCAATGTGACCGATGTCATCCCAATGGGCCCCGCCCTTTGGGGGCCCCCCACATCAGAGCAGTGAGTCTGCTGCAGCAGCACGGATCTCTATGGACTGAAAGTCAATGGGGCAAGCAGAGCAGCTTTACCTGGGGCCCTCCCACCTGCCCCTGCCTCCTAATAGCCCTAAATGGGCCTCCTGGATGCAGTTGCTGCTGATATCATCAGGTCAACACAAACTATTTCCAGGTGTTGCGCATGGCACCACAAGAGCTTTTCTTGGTGAGTGGGGGGGCATGGGGAGGATGGGGGTTCCACAGGAATGCCTTGCATTGGACCCCACCACTGCTAGAGCCAGCCCTGGTCCCGCATCTATTCATCTGACATGTTCATTAGCAAATATACTTTGGCTTATAAGGCTCTCACAGGAGATGTGCATCACATTGGCATATGAAGCCCTTCCTTCGGCTTGGAGAGTGTAAGGAAATCTGCTCCTCATAGTTATAGCGGCAAAGGAAGACGCTGAATTTATTTATTTGGTGGATTGGCAAAGTATATTTTTACCCTGTCTTTGCCCCAGTATATAAAAGTTTATTAATGATAATATTCATACCCCCATAGTTTCTCCCTGGCCGCTTTTTTTTGGGGGGGGGGCTTAACTTTCAAATTCATATGTGATACAGGTCTATCTTCTCATTGCTATGCAATAGCATAGTCAGAGGGGGCTGACATGGTAAGTACTGCAGCTACCAATTAATTCAGTGACTACCTGCACGTAGCCATCCAGAATGTTCCAATGGTGAGTGGGAGGGGCTTCTCACATGGTGCATTGCAGAGCCTGCAGTACTTACCACACTGCCCCCCTCTGACTATGCTACTGTTGCCGTGCAAGCCACTTTGAGAATTTGTGTTGTTGTTGTTGAAAAGTGGTATATAAATATTTGTCACCAGGGGCATAGCTAATGAAACGGTAGCCCAGTGCGAAGGGCAAAATGTTTCCCTGGAAATGACATCATTACAGGGGGTGACATCACAGTTGTATTTTTATGTTAAGGTTTTTTGACCACAATGTTTGATAGAATGAAGATATTACACTCACGCTTGTTTCACTGCATTCTGCATGAAATTTTGCATCGAATGATATATAACATGGCAGTCTTATTTGTACAAATTGTGATTTTAACAAACGGTAATTTTTACATGACCGTTATATTTTTGTTTTCCGTGGGTTTGTTTTTTTTGGGGGGACACACATAACATTTGATAAAGGTATTACACTCTGGTTTGTTTCACTGCATTCTGCATTAAATTACCTTTTCAATGATATATATTGTGATGGTATTATTCATACATACCAAGGTTTTCACAATTTTGGCCTCTAGTTTCAAGCTCAGCTTGTTGCCCCCCTAAAGCTTGTTGCCTGCTGCAGTTGCACCCCCTGCACTTCTTTAGCTACTCCCCACTTTGTCACCACCATCATTGCAGAAAAGCACTAAGTCAATGAGTAAATAAGTTTTAATAGCAGCCTTTCATAATGGCAAAAATAGGCAGGATCTATATTTTTAAACACTTGCAATTGCAAAGTATCTTAAGTGGCTTAGCGTTATATATGATGGGATGACTTTCATTATTGACAGGACATAGCCCTTTGTATTATCATCAGCCTTTTCATCATGATTAACATTTGTGTAAAAGCTTTTTATTTAGAACTGTCAGCTTTAATAGAGGGGAATGAGACTGATCAACGCGTCTGACAGAAGAAGCCTCTTCTTGGAAATTGCATTGTGCCCAAGTGTCAGGTTCAAACAGTGTGACAACTCTCTCACTTCTCTCTTGAATCACACACAGGGACTCATCAAATCATTATGCTGATGTAGCCGCAGTCATACCAGTGTCCATTAGAAAAGTGACATGATTTGAAACATTTTCCTGCATGTGGACAGGCACTGCTTCTAGAATGCTCAACTACAAGCCAACCCTACTTTTTTGTCGACTATTTGGGACACCCAAACTCAATCCTTAAGGACAATAGAAGCCCCTGGATCCTTAGAAAGAACAATAAATAATAAAATATTTATTTTATTTTATTATTATGAAGAATTTATACCCCGCCTTTCCCATGC
The DNA here is from genome assembly GCA_029204185.1 of Lerista edwardsae. Taxonomy (NCBI): domain Eukaryota; kingdom Metazoa; phylum Chordata; class Lepidosauria; order Squamata; family Scincidae; genus Lerista; species Lerista edwardsae. The sequence continues at coordinate 16,405,281 of JAJKFI010000009.1, forward strand.
CGAAACAAATGCCCAAGGAGGCTTACATGGGCAGGCTAGTCTAAACCACCATTTTTCAATAGGGTTTTTACAAATATACAGTATTCTGCAATTCACCGAATCTTCAGTCCCAGGTGTAGCCTTCACAGTGTGCCTCTTCTCTCCTCTGGCTCAATGTGGAAAGTGTGGTTCTCAGTCCTCAGTGTGGATTTCTCCTCTGGCTGGCTGTCATTGAGCTTCAGCAGGAGGTCGTAAGTGCAGCCTGGACAGGTCCTCAAGGTTGGACTCCGTTCTTTTGCCGGGTAGTCTTCTCATAACATTCTTGCACTGGCTAATCAGCTCCACAGTGACTCCATTCTGCCACAACAGGTACTATAGCTTGTCACAGCCTGGCATTCTCTCTCCCATCCAAAAATAGACCACAGATTCTCTTGCTTAGCTTCAGGCAGTACCAGCAGCTCAACCATCAATCCACACCTCCTGCCAATCTCACCCCCTCCTCAGCCTCTCCTACCCCTTGTTCCACCCTACCCATAAAATCCCACCTCCAGATCACGTGCCTACCACCCTCTCTCAGCCACAGTGACACTCACCTTTGCCAGAAGCCCTGTGGTTTAGAGGAAGGAAGGTGCACTGGGGTGTCTGAATTGCATAATGGAGAGGCTATTTCTGACTAAACAGTAGCAGGTACTGCTAAGTACACAAAATAATTAGTTAACTTGTGGATCTGGAAAATGTTCGCTACTCAGAGTGGCTTTCATAACTTTTACTACTTTGGCTGCAGTCCTATACGCACTTTCCTGGACACAAGCCCCATTGAATACAATGGGACATGCTTTTGAGTAGACAAGCATAGGTTTGTGCTTTTAGTTCCGTGGAGGAGCATGCAGGAATTCCTCGTGTGCCTCCAGGCAGGACTAGGAAAGATCTCGTTCCAAAGACCTGGGAAGTTGATACAGGTTCAGTGCAAGCAATACTGAGAGTGCAATCCTAACCTGGAGTTAGGCCAGCACAGTTAGGCCAGCAAAGTTTGGCTGACACAAGGGCCACCATAAAGCACGTTTGGACCTCTCTTGGAGTCAGGGAGGATGGTGCACGCCTGTGTGCTGGCCTCTCTGACTCTGAGAGTGGTCCAAACATACTTTACGGTATCTCTTGTGCAGGCCAAACTTTGTTGGCCTAACTGTGCCGGCCTGACTCCCAGGTTAGGATTGCACCCTGAATCAGAGAAGCCCACAATCTCACAATCAGTAGATGGTACGGTGGTATGTTCATAAGGTTACTTTCTTCCTTAGTAAAGACATGAACATATGTACTTTACATGATGCTTTATAACAGCGGTTTCCAAACTGTGGGCTTGGGACTCACCAGTGGGTTGTGACCCAATTTTGGATTGGTTGTGAAACAGACAAGGCAGGTTAAGCGATGTGCATCAAGGGTTAAACAACCAGCCTCTTTGGTGGGGTGGGGGAGGAGCACAGCTGCCCAATCACTATTCGAGCCACAGAGGTTTGAGTGGCTGGGGAAGTCCCAATGCTGAAAAGTTTGGAACCACTGCTTTATATTATGCAGCTGCTCAGCTTCTCTTGAGAAGCCCCAAAGGCAATCTGCATCTTTGCAAGGTAAGGACATTTACATTCCCATTCTCCAGGGAAATGCAGAGGGCACTATTACTTTAAGAGGCATTCATTCAAGCATACCCTAATCATTGGCCCAACTCTTGGCTGGATCAATGAGCAAGGTGTGATACCACCAGAGAAAACCAGGGAGGGCTGAAAACAGAAAGCAAACATACAGAAAAGAAGAAAGGTGACAGTTCCTAAGTAATGTTGTTACCCAGGCATGTGCACATCTTGATGGAGTTGCTAATTAGCTTTTTTGTTTGTGTTTAATCCCACTTCTCAGGGGTGACATGGCAGAAGTGACAATGCCGAGAAGGCATTTCAATGTGGCTTTGTCATTCATGTGTGCATTTTGCTTTAAAGCAGTGGGGGGAAGGGGAAGCAGAATCTGAATTAACTTATTGTTTTCTGTTTGGTTTTTCCCATTGAACTGCTTTTGCTGTCTGGGATCGGTGTCATCTTCATCTAGCCAGAGCTGCTAGATGCAAAGTCAGATGGAGCTTCTGCATCATTCATAGTGCCTCAGGCAACATTCTCTGAACTTGGCTGTGTTGTCGCTAGCATGTGCTTAGACATCATATGCTATGATGATGTGTGAGCTACTGGTCCACCACTTAGGGTTTCCCAGTTTCCTGAGAACCTGAAAGCTCAATGATAACAAAAATGGGGGGGGGGGACAGAACCTGCCAACAAATGAAGCTGCCTTATACTGCACTGGTGTTGAGGAATGAGTCAAGTGGACACCAGCTAGGAACAGTGGAGTAGCTACTGAGGGCACAATCCTAACCTGGAGTTAGGCCAGCACAGTTAGGCCAGCAAAAGTTTGCTGACATAAGGGCCACCGTAAAGTGCCTTTGGACCACTCTTGGAGTAAGAGAGGTTGGTGCACATCTGTGTACTGGAGTACAGATGGTGCACGTCTGTATGCTGGCCTCCCTGACTCTGAGAGTGGTTCAAGCACCTTATGGAGTCCCTTGTGCCACCCAAACTTTGCTGGCCTAACTGTGCTGGCCTAACTACAGGTTAGGATTGCACTCTCAGTGTTGTCTGCATTGATTGACTGTGGCTCTCTAGACATCTTTCCCAGTTCTATGTGGAGATGCCAGAGATTGAACATGGGGATGTGGGGCTACGTGGGGCTGCCTTTGAAGACGGTCTGGAAATTACAACTAGTACAGAATGCGGCGGCTCGGGTGGTTGCAGGGGCACATCGGTTTGACTCTGTCGAGCCGTTGCTTCGGCGGCTACACTGGCTGCCGGTTCTGTTCCGGGCCCAATTCAAGGTGCTAGTTTAGACTTTTAAAGCCCTTTACAGCTCGGGTCCAGGGTATTTGAGGGACCGCCTCCTTCCATATAATCCTACGTACTCTTAGATCAGTGGTCAGGGAACAGGGGTAAATTACCCCAAATGGGGTAAAAATGAAATTCCTGGGGGTAATGGGACGGCAGCCAGGCATGCATATGAATCTATGCGATTCCCTGCAAAGACTTGTTTCTCTGCGTGCACGCTGTCTGCACCTCCGTCTCTCTCTTTAAACTCGGGCGACAAACCTTGCAGCGTGTGTGTGTGGGGGGGGGTTGACACACCAGTAGAGCTGAGTTATGAATTTTCCAAATTTCTGACACACCAAGCCCAAAAGGTTCGCCATCACTGTTCTATACGCATGCCCGGCTGTGTGTGTGACAGTACTGTAGTGTACAAGGACCTGGCGCAGTGCAGTGCGTCAGGCCCTTCTGTATAACACGCTTCCCTGCGTGATGCCCCGGGCCCCGCCTCCAAGTCCGCCCGCTTCTTCAGTAGCGTCGGCTAGTTGCTGCACCATTGAGAGAGACAGGACAGTGCCTCTCTCAAGAGGACACCTACCTTTCACTGGTAGTTTTAGTAAGTACCTGTATTAAAAATCAAATCAAGGGGGTAACGTCAGCGTATCTAAATATATTTTGGGGTAAAAGGTAAAAAAGTTCCCTGACCCCTGTCTTAGATCATCTGGAGGGGCCCTTTTGACTGTGCCGCCACCAGGAGAAGTGAGAGGGGCGGCAGCCAGGAAGAGGGCCTTCTCTGTGGTGGCCCCCCAACTTTGGAATACCCTCCCCTTAGAATTGAGAAATGTTCCCTCGTTATTAACATTTTGGCGGGGGCTGAAGACCTTTTTATTTCAAAAAGCTTTTAATTGTTGACAGGCTGGCTGGCTGGTTTGTTATCTTTTATATCGTATGATCCACAGGGCTTCTTGTTTTTAAATTTTATTGCTTTGTTTTTATTTTGTTTTATTGTATTGTTTTAATATTGTTTTTAAATGTTTTTTTAATGTTAAATTTCTATATTTTATGTTGTAATGCCGCCTTGGGTGCCTTTGGGCAAAAAGGCGGGATATAAATCTAATAATAATAAATAAATCTGCAAAGCATGTGCTCTGCCACTTAGCTATATTCATCGCATGCTTGGGGCTCTTAAAAAAGTGTTCAGCTTCCTACAAGATTATTGTATCTGCATTTTCAAAATATGTATATAATGCCTACGTTTGTGCCTGCCTTTCAGTCATACTGAGGATGCTGGAGAAAGCATGCTTTAAACTTTGGAATGGGGGAGGTGGCTAGGAATGGGCCTCGGAACAAGGAAGCTGATTGGCCCTTTAAATTTCTGGTTCCTCACTCAGCAATTGAACTCCTTCCCTTGGATGATTTGAGGAGCCGGGTCAAAGGACGACACCTGTCAGCACTATTCATCGTTTGCGCATTACAAAGAAGTAGCTCTGTAGCCATTGTGCAATCACTTTTAAGAATGCACATAGTACAGAGATGGAACTCTGAGAGATAAAGGTTCCCTTTACATTGGAAAATCCTTTGTCAGAGCCCTATTTTTCAGTTTTATACCAATGGCCCTGTGCATAGTCTCTTATTTGTGTGCACCAAAGGGAATTATATAAAGCATTGGTTGGCCTGCAAGTATGCAGATTGGTGACTCATCTCACTTCTGATAGCTTTGCTTCACCTGGCTTTTGTGTCATCAGCAAATTTAAGGGTGTGGTTTTTTTAGGGGGGGGGTGTTGGAATGTATTTCAGTAATGTATCCTTTTTTCCCATGCTTGGCATTCTAAATTTCAAAATCAATTTTTAGAAAGTTCTCCTTTGAATCCTAATCATTGAAATCATATTCAAATGCACACACGATTCTTTCCATCTTTAAAGTCAATAGCAGGTCTGCCTTTTCAAAGGATTATGTAAGGACTACTGCACAAGAATATCTGGATGTTCGAGTTCATGGATTATTTAAAAAAAAGAGCTTGATAGACAAAGAGATGCCACGGTTTAGTCACTTAAATTGTCGTTTGACCTACACTTGAATTTTTGATTCCCACATCAGCAATGTCTCTGTCTATAATCCTGAGAGCAAACATGGATTGCAGGGAGCTTGAATAAAAATTGATATTGTAGTGTGTATGGTCAGTGGAATTGTTTCACAAGCTTATTGGATAGTCAAGAAGCCTGACAGCATGAGCAGATTTGACTTGTTGGTATTGATCTTCAAAGTCAACACCTACTTCTCCAAATTAATATTTATAGTACCTTTAAAAGTGATTTCCCCTTTATATATATTTGATTGGCACTTTAATCACATGACCCAAATGAATAGGATTTGATGAGCACTTTGCCATTTACACAACAACTTTATTGTGAATGTTTCTGAAAATATGAATTTTAGGGAAATGTTGCTATATTTCAGAGGGCTAATATGCACTAGGGGAGCAAAGCAGATGAATTAATTTTGTGACGACTTCCATTATAATGGAACTATTTAAAAAAATGATTTGTATCCCACCATAAATCTCAAATTCAATCCCCACTGAAGGGGTTGTGATGAAACCTGTCAGACTCTTATCCCTTTAAGTGATATCTATTGTTGTGTGGGTCAATGTTTAGCTAATGTTTCTATGGCAGGGCAACATATTGCCTTAATTAAAATAACTCACATTTATTTATTAAGTTCTGATGGGAATTTATCATATAGTGATTAAGGTGCAGTGGGACAATGCAATCATAGTGAACAGAAATGTAGCAGTTGTAAAGATCTCTTGACCTTACAACTGATTTACTCTTCAGCATGGCCTACTAATCTCCAGAAGGAAATGATGTGGAACACTTGAGAATTTAGGTCAGAACCTTGTTAGCATTAGTGCAAAAGAGCAAAAGATTATTTGGACGCTAAGCAAATTATGACTGCAAAAAATTTCAAGTGAATACTATGCCAGGATGCCGAGAAGCATACATAAATATCAGGGACAAATCGGTTTTCACATCATCAAAACAATTACAACTTTGGAGTTAGAAAATACCCATTTTCTACCACAGATGCGTTAGCGCATCACTAGTAAAAGCGGGATACCCCCCCCCCGGAAAAACAAAACAAAACACTGTCCCACCTATTTTTTCTTGAAAAAAAATTCTGAAAAAAATTTCTGTTGAAAGTGGAGAGATGACAGGATAGTTCTGCACAGTTTCCAGAATCTTAGAGTCATCCCACTGTATGTCCCCAGAGGACACAGATCAACATTTGTGCAAGGGAGTGGCAATGGGATCCAGGCATCTTGTTGTCTCATGCCTCCCTGGGGCACCTGGTGGGGCCGCTGTGAGAAACCGGAAGCTGGACTAGATGGGCCTTTGGCCTGATCCAGCAGGGCTCTTCTTATGTTCTTATGTTCTTAACATTTCAGGGAAATTTAGGCCTTGGAATTGTTTGCAGGCTATTTCCCCCACCTCTGCTCAGATTCCAAAATCTTAGAGTAATCCCATTGTATGCCCCCAAAAGGCAAAGATCCTTCCAGGGTCAAGGAGACATAACCTGAGGCCATGTTTTGCTAGAGCTGGGACTGTTTGCAGAGAAAAAATTGAATGGGGGGGGGAATTTCCTTGTGCAAGTCCAATTTCTGAATATGATTTCCGTTAGAACCAATAGGTCAGCACTATGGAGAGTAATGTACACTCTTGCATAAACCAAGTCCCATAGGTGCCTGTTCGCATTGCTGCTGCTTCAGGAATTGGAAACACCTTGAATTTATCCTAAAGGCATTTTTCCCATCTTAGAGGTCCCTTTAAGCTGTTGTAAAAATGCCCCTATGGCAGTGTTGCGCAAATGCATCCTGGGTGAAAATGGCATTACAGAATGCCTAATGATAAAATCATTAATTGCATGTGACATCTATAGGTATCATTACCAGTCAGCCATTGGTATCCTCAGGGTATCAGTTCCCGGATCACCTGAAGATGCTAAAAGCCATGAATATTAAATGTGCAGATCAGGGCCATGAGGACCTCTGGACACAAGCAGAAGGTGCTTCCAGTCACATCTGGGGTCCTTCAGCCACAGGTTCCGAACCCGCAGTGCGTCAATTCCATGGGTTCTGAACCAGCGGATAAAGGGGGTCTACTGTACATCAAATTGCTGAGAATCCTAGAAAATAAATGCTTTGGACTGTAACTATATCCATGCTTTGGACTGTAAATATATTTGGGATCCCTGTTCTTGATTTGGTACAGACTACATATGGCTGTGAGATGGCATGTAATTGGAGCTTCAGTAATTCAGAGTGCAATCCTACCTTATGCCGGCCTAGTAAGGCCGACAAAGCAGGGCTGTATCCATAGGCCTATTTGGAGGTGGCAGCAGCAACGTGCAGGACAAGGGGAGGTTTTCCCCTTGCACCCGTGTAAGACCCTGTCACCCCTATGGGCCTGCTCAGATCTGAGCCAGCAAAATAACAGGCGCAGAGGAACGTGCACGGGAGTGGCCCGAATTAGGGCCGTCATGGTTGGGAACCGGCATTAGGAAATGGCACTATGGCCATCCTGCGTCACAACCGCATCATAACCGCCATCTCCGCCTGCTGCGTCACCCAGTTACGCCCCCGAAACACCTCTGGAATGCCCTTGCACCAGCCGAGCGATGCCGACCGAGCGATGCCGACCTGCACCGACCGAGCGATGCCAGCACTCAACGGGCTCATGGCTGGCACTGCTGATGGTCACAGCAGCACCCGAGCATTGGTGCTGCCACTTGTGCCAGCCGAGCGCCATATCGCCGACGCGGACACACTTTACGGCACATTCACAACAGTGTTTGGCTGGCGCAAGAGCATAGCGCCAGTGCTAAAGGAGGTATAGGATTGCACTGCCCGTCATAGCAAAGTAGAAACTCAATGAGCTTGTGCGAGACATCCAAAGCTTACTCCATACAGCAGATTTTCAATCTTACTTCGCCTATCTCCAACTTTGTTGATTGCATCTGTTTTATTTCTCTAAAGATTGGGATGGGGAACAAGTTGATTAAAAACTGAAGCAAAATTGGCCTACAAAGGGTCACTCAGTCCAATACAGAGTGACTGGAACAGGTCAAGCTGAAATGAAGATTGACAAGGGCTTCCGACCTCATCTGATTAGCTTTTTGCTGCTTTCTGTGTGCAATTACCTCCTAGGGCACAGGCTTCCCATTTCTAGTCCATGGAACCTGTTTCCTTATCATCATTTTTTTTTTACTTCTGCCTTTGCTCTAGAAAGCCATGCACTTGGCATCCATTACCTGGAGAAGGGAACATTTGATGGTGGTGCTGGGTTGTAATTCAGTTTATATTATTAAATGTTTTGCACATAGAAGCAGTGGTGTCATCCTCAAATTAAGTTCCGGAATGCTAGGCGGGACTTACCACCTGATTGGCTGCCTGTCCGTGACGTGTCGCTGCCTGCCCACCCACCGTGCAGGCACCCCTGGCTTCAGAGGGGGTACCCGCTTGCCTGGGGTGTGTGCCGGGGCCTGGGCAAGCAGCGGAGGGGCACGCCAACAGGAGGGAGCCCGCGCAGCGGGCAGGCAGGCAGTGACACGTCACAGACAGCCTGTCAATCAAGCAGTAAGTCCTGCCTAGCATTCCGGAACTTAATTTGAGGATGACGCCACAGCATAGAAGGTCCCAGATTCACCTACTGGCTGTCAGTTAAAAGATCTCATGTCACAGTGCTGGGAACTATTTCTGCTGGAGCCCTGGAAACCCCCTGTTCATCATGCTGAACAGTACTGAGCAAAATGCACAGACTGTTTGACGTCATATGCTAGCTTCATCTGTTCTGATGGATGAACCTATACTGACTGTGGATATATAGTGTCCTTCACCAAGGGTCTGCTGGATAGCTCCACTGCATGATCTTTTGAACACCCAGAAGCATAGCTAAAGAAGTGCAGTGGGGGTGTAACTGCACTGGGCAACAAGCTTTAGAGGGCAACAAACAGCGCTTGACACTAGTGGCCAAAATGTTGAAAATCTTGGTATGTATGAATAATGCCATCATCATATATAAATGGAAAGATAATTTACTGCAGAATGCAATGAAACAAACCAGAATGTAATGTCTTTACCCTATCAAAAGTTATGGCCAAACCCAACTGTCATGTAAAAATTGCAGTTTGTTAAAATTGCAGGTTTTTGGAATAATACTGTCATGTTATAAATCATTCGAAGTGAAATTTCAAGAAGGATGCAATGAAACAAATCAGAGTGTAATACCTTCATTCTATCAAACATTATGACCCCAAAACCGCAGAGAATGAAAATACAACTGTGTTGTCACTTCCTGTTGCGACATCACTTCCAGGGTCTAATTTTGCCCTCTGCACTGGCCTACACTTTCATTAGCTACGCCAGTGTGAACACCTATGTTATGAAGAGGGGATTGCTTTATTATTTTATCACACTTATTCCAATAAAACAGTTCCGGGCTGATCTGAGAATGATGATACATTTCCACCCACTATCAATATCCCTGAACTGGTGATCGCTATGTGTGTGTGTATATAGCTAAAGTACACAGTTGAAGGAGCTGCATACATTTCTTGCATGCTGTTGATTCACATCATTAGAAGAAGAAATTTTGTCCTTATGTTAGGAATCCACCAGATGGCCACTGGAAGTGTACTGTTCATCATTTTCTGAACATACTGCTGGATGTTCTGTTCATCTGTCTTCAAAGTCTGACTTCTTGTCTGGCCTTTGAAGCTGCCCCTTATGTGGATAAAGGAAAACCATTTATCACTTCTGCTGCTTAAAGCTGCTTGCAAGTTCAAGGTGTGAAACAGATGCAGGGAATTTAACACCTGTGTGGTTTATTTTGTGATCCTGGTCTCCACCAAGTTTCATTTCAGAATCACTTCTGTGCTTCTTAAAAGGTAAAGGTTTCCCCACGACCGAATGGTCTAGTCGTGACCGACTGTAGGGGGCGGTACTCATCTCCGTTTCAAAGCCTGTAGAGCCGGTGTTTGTCCAAGGAAAAGCTTCCGTGGTCATGTGACCAGCATGACTATACCTGTAGCGCACGGAACCAGTCGCGGGGGTGCACGGAACCAGTCCAGGGGGGTGCAGGGATGGCAAGCCGCATGGGCGCCGGGCGGCGGGGGGGCGCCATTGCACAGAGTCCGCATGCCATTGTGCGGAGTCCGGGCGCTTTTTGGCCCGCCCACCCTCCCGTGCGCCTGGAACACTCCAAAATGGAGCTCTTCCGGGCGCAGGGAGGCGTGGCAGGGAGACACACGGGGGCAGGGCGACATGCCGGGGGCGCGGTTTCGTCGCCTTGCCATGGGGCGCACTCCCGGCCCGGACTGCCTCTGCACGGAACGCTGTTATCTTCCCACCGAAGTTTTCCCTATTTATCTACTTGCATTTAGGTGCTTTCGAACTGCTAGGTTGGCAGGAGCTGGGACAAGCAACGGGAGCTCACTCTGTCACGCAGTCTTGAACTCCCAACCTTCCGGTCGGAAAGCCCAGCAGCAGCGGTGCCTTGCAAATGCAGGTAGATATCTGACAGCCAAATTCTAAGCTGCGCTGGTGCAGTTGGGCCGCATGCAGTGATGTCATTCAGGGGGAACAGACCAGAACGGGCGTTCCAGATCCTAACGGGCTCCGTGGCTGGTTCCGGGTTCCCAACAAGTGCCAATCAAAAGTGAGTTCCTGTTCCTAAATCATTTGAATGACACCACTGGCCGCATGGCCTCCACTGAAACCAGTGCAGCCTTGGAGCAGGCTGGAACTCTCCTTGGGGCAAAGGGAAAGTTTCTCCCCAGTCTGCCCTGTGTGGCTACTCTGACCTGCACCGGCTAACATAGCAGGTACAAGTCCAAGCAGCCCTGTGTAATGCTGGCAGCGCAATCCTAACCTGGAATTGTGCCAGAGCAGCACTCTTGCACCAGACCAGCGCTGTGGCAAACGTGGCAAGCAGCAGCACCAGCTCATGGACGCCACTGCACCTGTCGGTTGCACCAGTTGAGCATTGGCTTAATTCTGCCAGCGCAGGGCTGCGCCGAGGACATGCCAAAGGTGGGCCGCTGTGAGATATAGGAAGCTGGACTAGATGGGCCTTTGGCCTGATCCAGCAGGGCTCTTCTTATGTTCTTATGTTTAGGAGGCATGATGGGGTGGCACCGTGGGCAGAGATGGAACACAGCTGTTGAGCTGTATCCAACCCCTGGAAATTCAACCAAATTAAAATATAACACAGATACATATTCAAAACAGCAGCAATCAGTGAAAACCACCACCATTCACAGTTAAAATCCACCCAAAGGTTTACTAAATAACATCATTCACCTGACAACTAAAAGAAATCTAAGTAGGAGTTAATATGGCTGATGAAGGTTTCCACAGTTGGGGTGCCATGACAGAAAAGGCCAGTAGAGAGAGTGCCTATATACCTTTGGAAGAGAGTGCCTGTATACCTTTTAATTGGAAATTGGAAGAGAGTGCCTATATTCCTTTAACCATTGTATAAAACAGAATTTGGGCAGATGCAGCTCATCATGGAAGGGTTTCAAAAGCTGCACCTGCCCAAATTCCCTTGTCTATAGAATGGTTAAAGGTATAGGCACTCTGTCCCAGTTTGTATCTGGTAAACCTAGCGCAGTAGCCACTCGGGCACCCTGCTAGCTCCCTCAGTTCCTTATCTCAGTGTAAGGCCAGGTTAATCTTTAATTGCAATATGAATAAAAATCATGATGATAAACCGCATCATATAAAATGCCACTATCTCAGTGGTGTCATTCAAATGATTTAGGAACAGGAACTCACTTTTGATTGGCACTTGTCAGGAACCCGGAACCAGCCACGGAGCCCGTTAGGATCCGGAACGCCCGTTCTGGTCCATTCCCCCTGAATGACATCACTCCACTATCTCTAGAATGATTATTTATGTATTAATTTACAGGATGATATTTTTTAAGATCCTTTGCTTGGAAGAAGTTCTGAGTCGCATTCATTGATTCTCCATCTTTTCTTCCAGCCACTGAGGCCAACGACAGAGGTGGGCTGACTGCAATCATTGGTGACGTGCTTCTTTCAAACCAGCCGTCTGCTGCACGTGGTCCGTTGATGTGAAGCACATTGGAATCCCTTAACAGCTGGCATAATTTACCTATGTCCCAAGATGTTGAGTATGTGCTCTTAGTTTTTAAAAGACTGTGTTGGCTGAATGAGCTCAAAGTTCAGTATCCCTTCTATGAATGCTGACCAACCAAAAGTCCACTATAAGGTAGGTTCACTGGAAGATTCCTCCTAGTCTAGGAGATTTCATTCTAGTCTAAGGCGTTATAGCTTCACACCGCAATGGCAGTCAAAGGGAAGTTTGAAGAGCCTTCTCATGGTTATGGGTGTCTTCAAAGAGTGGTACATGCTTGGCCATTCCCATGCAGGTCTAAATGTGTCCGAAACTCATCAGGTAAAGGGCATGTTGAGCGTCTACCTGGGCAGTGTTTAAAGAAAGACGCAGCCCGCCTTCGCTACAGGTACTGATTGGGAAACGACTTTTCTGCACTAATGTACAGTTAAATATATTTCCCACTTGGCCTCTGCACCATTTCAGTCACAGTACAGTAGCCGTCTACTAATTCGGCTGAAGTTCCCACGAGGCCAATGTATCGCATCGCTTAACTAGGATTGTGGTTGCTTCTTTGGCATGAATTGCTTGATTAATTTCTTCTGTGTGGCCCAGGCAAAATCTTCCAGGCTGTGTCTTGTTCATTTGGCATATTGCTAGGCTGGCATTTTGGTCTGTCGTTTGCTGCTCCCAATGCCAAGATACACGTGGTCACGTGTTTTGGCCCGTGGCGATGGCCGTGGGCTGGAGGTTCTTTTGGATCAGAGAAAGGAGCAAGTCTAGTCTAAGTCTGAGGGGGTAAGACTCTTTATTCAAAGAAAAATAAAGAGAAACAAGGTAAGATTTACAGGGTGTGTGAAGGTGTTGAGAGTTAGGGGCTACTGTTAAAGTAGTGCAAGGTTATATGGGAAAGTGCTGTCTTAATCAGTGTTTAATTGGCAGGAATTCAGCAAATGATGGAGGAGTAGGGCTGTTGCTGAGGTGATTAGGCTGCGAGCAGATGGGAAATACAAGCATTTCCACTGCCAAGGGAGTGGGCCTTCACCACAGGTGATAGTAATCAGGGCCATGATGGCCTTATCCAGTAGTGCTATCCAGCCGGTACGCTGGGCGGGACTTACATTTGATCGGCAGTCTGCCCGTTGCGTCACACCGCGTCCTGCCGCTTTCCCGCACGCCCCGGCGGGCGGGAAAGCGGTGGAACGTGGCATGACGCAATGGGCGGACTGCCGATCAAACCTAAGTCCTGCCCAGCGTACCGGCTGGATAGCACTACTGGCCTTATCCAATCCACAGCAGACAGGGCCCTTGGTTTGTGGCCAAGTCCCTGCTGCCTCCCAGAGCAACAGAACCGGCAAGGAGTCTGGGTTGCTGGGAGGCAGGCAGACAGTTTCTGGGCCCAGCACACCACAATGGCAGGGCCCAGATCGGGAAGATTATGCTGCTGCTGGGGGGTAAGGGGTCTTTTTTAGTACTTTGGTGTCTTCTCCCCTCCCTCCGCCCTTAAGGGGCCAGAGATAGGCTTTTCAGAATGGGGCATTGTGACACCCCAGTTTGAAAAACTCTGCCATAGATATTTTACTGAGGGCGCAATCCTAACCCAGAGTTAGGCCGGCACAGTTAGGCCAGCAAAGTTTGGCCAGCACAAGAGCCACCGTAAAGCCCATTTGGACCACTCTCAGAGTCAGAGAGGCCAGCACACAGACATTCGCCATCTTCCCTGACTCCAAGAGTGGTCCAAAGGCGCTTTAAGGTGGCCCTTGTGCCAGCAAATTTTGCTGGCCTAACTGTGCCAGCCTAATTCCAGGTTAGGATTGTGCCCTGGAAAACGTTCATTCTAAAGCACTTGAGCTAACTACACGAAAGCCCCATATTTTTTGTTTCCCACACATTACCCAAATGCAAACATATTAGTGTCGATTTATTACAATCTACTGTAAGTTGCTTTTCTTTTCCTATTTGACTTGTATATTACTTTAACAGCACATAATCTTTGTCATTTTTCCTTATTATATTTCATTTGCCTTGTGAAATGTGGCAAAAACAGTTTTGTTGCTTTTTTTAACCCATCCCTAACTCAACAGCATATAAGCCACATGATACAAACACTCCAGGGATAAATGCATTTGCCTCTGTCTAGTCCTTTGAGGCACAAAAGCTTTATGTACATCAATTCCTGCATTTGCAACAACTACCAGATTAACTTTATACACATAAAAACCTACAGAAGATTTAAATAGGAATACGACTGTTGGACATTACATTGGTTTTTCTAACATTGTTCTAAACCTCTTATTGTGATATTGCAACACTCTGGGGCTTCCCAAGAAGGCCTTGAGACACTAGAAAGAGCATTGCATTGTGGCCCAGCACATGGGTTTGCGGCCCTCAACACATCGGGTCACAACCAGTGATATCATGCAGGGGGTACGCGGGGGTACGCGAGTACCGGTTTCTAGGATTACAGCTGGCCCCGCCCATTCGCCCACCCACTCGTCGACTCCGCCCTCTGCAACGTTTGAATTTCCTGCATGTTTGAGTTGCCTGCATGTTCTCAGAGCCAGGCAGGCAGGCAGGCAGCGAGCGGAGCCTTTCCTTTCCTTGCCACTGAAAAATGAGTTGCTCTGGGGTTTTAACATGATGCCAGGCCTCCTTAACATGTTCTGGGGGTGCTGTGGAATACTGTTGCAACTGTTGGGTCAGTTTAAAATCATCTGAGGCCTCAAAAAGGGCTTTTTTCATGTCACTTCCTGCCACAACATCACTTCTGGCTTATGACGTCACTTCCGGTGGGCGGGTCCTGACACGTGCCATTCAAAAGTGAGTACCTGTTCTTAAATCATTTAGATGACACCACTGGTCACAACCCACCAGTGGATTGTGACCCACAGTTTGAGAAACGCTGCCATATTATTTTACAGGAGTGGACTCCAGTTTAGGGCGGTTGCACGGATAGTAACAAGATGTCAAATTAAAACACAGCATCCAGATGTGCTGAAAACCAGTAGTTGTTATTCCAAATATTTATAAAGTTTCCATATTCCATATTCCAATATTCCAAATATTTATAATGTGACTAGGATCATTAGCAGATTTTACATCTGTGGATTTGGCTCAATGTGGGTCTGAAGGATCCAGATAGAGCCAGATTAGGCTCAACCTGAAGCTTATGGAGGTGACAGGAGCTGTGCTCTGGTCACCTCCAGAGGCTCTTCTGAGGCCTTCTGAGGCTGCGCATGTCCTCTCGTGGCCTCAGTGTGCCTCAGAATGGCCCTTCTGGCTAAAAAAAAGTCTGGTTCACAAAAACCAGAAGTAACTCGGTGGGTCTCAGAAAGCCCTCCAGTCGGGTTCATGGTGTAGGTGTAGGCTAAGTCCACAGGTTTAATTACCCCTGAATTTCTTTTATCTATTAGTAGGGCCGGCCTTAAGCCAATGTGACTAATGTTGTCACATTGGGCCACACGCTTTGGAGGCCTCCGCAATAGCACAGTGAGCATATCACCTGCTGCTGCAGACAGCATCTCTATGGATGTAGGTCAATGGAGGGAGCAGAACAGCTTCACCTGGGGCCCTCCCACCAGCCCCTACCTCCAAATGGCTCCAAATGGGCGTCCTGGAAGCAGTTGGTAGTGATGTCGTCATGTCACCACCAACTACTTCCAGGTACCATGTGCAGCACCACAAGTGTGTTTCTTGGCGTGTGGGAGCCCCACAGGGAGGGTGGGGGCCCCACAATGGGAATGCCCGGCATGGGGCCCCACAGCTCCTAGAGCCCTGTCAGTTCCAGGAATGGAACCTTCATGGATAGAAAAGCTCTACCTCTGTACCCCTTTTGAACACAAGAAAGTGCTCAAAGCTATTATATTTGCATGGCAGAAGGAAAGAGAGGATGGTTCCTTGTCTAAAAGGGCAGACACACAAGATAGAAAGACAACAAGCATAGTCTCTGGGAGGGATGCTGTGCTTGAACATTCCCCGCTCCCCTAATCATTGTTGGAGAGCTGTCACTTGAAAAGTTGCCTCTGCCCAATTTTCAAGGGTTTGCCCGGTTAGCAGGTAGTTTTGCCAATTGAACAAGAAGCTGCGACAGAAACTCACAAAGAGGACAAAAGCAAAGGGAGGTTTCAGCTGGCAGTTCACCAATAATTCAATAAGCACTCTTTCTATGTATTTATTTTCATTCATGACCTTCCATATTGCTCCACCAGCCAGCCTGGCAAGAAAGCGGCGAGATGAAAAGAGGTGGCTGCTGGAATGAAGGGGCCAATTCCAGTTGGGGAGCAGGTTTCAAATGATGGTATGCAGGAGCAGAGAAGAGAAAAGGGAGGCAGCAGAGGAGGCGAGGGCGATAAACTGAAGGCCAAGACAATGAGGAGGGACAATAAACTGAAGGCCAAGACAATGAGGAGGGACGATAAGCCAAGACAATAAGGAGGGAGAAAGCAGGAAAGTCTGGGGGAATTGGGGGGGGAGACAGTTTAGGGGGAATAGGAAAAGGGCTGAAGATTTCCCAAGGTTTGGATTGGTGGATCAGCCCCTCCTGTCATCCACTTAACTCTCCAAAACCGTCTCTGCAGTTTTTCACAGCTTCTCCAAGATCCCTTATTTTCATTCAGTTCTCGTTCAGTGACAGTGCCAGCTGGACCCCAGGACAGCAGACTCTATGCAATTAGATATTTCATGTGGTGCAGCTTGAAAACATTCAGAAGAATAAAGGATGACTGAATAACCATCATGACAGCCGCCTTCTTCCTTCGCCTCGCCTGTTTCCTGTGGGACTGTGGATTTTTCTAACCCTCATATGGAGGGTTTGAATCACTAAAGGCCTTCTAGTCAGGGCCAGCTCCAGGAGCAGCGGGGCCCAATATGGGGCCTTCACATGGGGCTGCCCCCCCGCCCTGCCCCCCCCCCGCCACTCACCTAGAATAGAGCTTATGGTGCTGAGCACAAAGTCAGGCACCTGGAGATAGTTGGTGGTGACCAGTGGTGTCATTCAAATGATTTAGGAACAGGAACTCACTTTTGATTGGCACTTGTCGGGAACCCAGAACCAGCCACGGAGCCCATTAGGATCCGGAATGCCCGTTCTGGTCTGTTCCCCCTGAATGACATCACTGGTGGTGACTCGATGACATCACTGCCAACTGCTTCCAGGAGGCCTATTTTGGGCCATTTGGGGGCAGGGGCAAGTGGGAGGGCCCAAGGTAAAGCTGCTCTGCTCACCCAATTGACTTACAGCCTGTAGAAATCCAGGATGCAGCAGCCGGAAAGATGCTCACTGAACTGGTGTGGTGGGGGGAGTCCAAAGGGTGGAGCCCAATGTGTGACAACATTGGCCACATTGGCTGAAGACCCATCCTGCTTGTCGTAAAACTACTACTGAAGAAAGGCAGGCTACTATGTCCAAAGCGGTTGTGTGTATACCTGTTTGTGGGAACTGCTGCCTACAACACACAGGATTTCTCCAAACTGGCTTTGAATATGCAACCTCTCTTACTTGTTGGCAGCCAAGCACTTTAGATTTTGCTAATATCGCCTAGCAATGCCATTCCTTCCAACTATGTCTGTGTGGTACTGGAACAGGCTGCCTCGTGCAGTAATGGGCTCTCCCTCATTGGCTTTCAAAAAGAGTCTGGATGGCCACTTGTCAAGGATGCTATAGTCGGCGACACTGACTGGAGGTTGGACTAGATGACCCCCACTCCAAGGGATAGCTTCTCCCATCTCTCCATCCTCAAATTGGCGAGCAAACCTTTGGCAGTGGCAGCCCCTCTCCCCCACACCCTTTCCAGGAGGAAGTACAGCTGCATTCATGTCTTACCCATATTTGCCAGGGCAAGTTGAGGTTGGGAAGAAGAGGAATTGTCCCCCTGCTGAATCCCTCAGCAATGGCAGCTTCTCCTTCTCCTGCCAACCTCCCCCCCACCGGCCAAAGACAGCATCCTCTGGAGACTCCAAGATGATGCAGTAGATGGCAGTGTCTCCCTTGAGTCTCCCAGATGGCCCATGCCACTGCTGCCATCAGTACTGAAGAGATTCAGAGGTTGTCTTAGTTGGTAGGCCCATTGATGAGTATTATCCCTTGGCCTAGCCAACCCCTGACTAGGGCCTACATGCTGCCTAATTTGCTCCTGGGTTATTTAAACAGTTATTAACTCTTAGAGCTTACTCAGGGCACAATTCTATCCTGGAGTTAGGCTGGCAAAGTTTGACCAGCACAAGGGACACCGTAAAGTGTGCTTGGACCACTCTCGGAGTCAGAGAGGCCAGCACACAGACATGCGCCACCCTCCCTGACTCCGAGAGTGGTCCAAACTCACTTTACAGTGTGACAGCCAAACTTGTCTGGCGTAACTGTGCCTGCCTAACTCCAGGGTAGGATTGAGCTCCAGGCTAAGAGCATGGTAGCCTGCATACACAGGCCCTAGGGAGGAGCGGTGTCATTCCTATTGGGGGGGACACTAAGTGTTGCAGGAGCCTGAGCTCCTGTGTAATGTGATCCCTCCCCCTTGCTCCAGAGTCCAGAGCCATTCGTGGCTCAAAGAGCAAAGCCTCTGAGCGGCTTCTCTGAGCTCAGTTTCCTGCAACATTTAGCATTTTGCCCCCTATAGGAATGCCACTGGGGAGGAATGGAGCCCTCATCCTTCTATTCAGCTGAAAAACTAAATGGGCCTCCCTATTCAAGGCAATACTAAACTACATCGCAAAATGTTTTGTGCCGCTTTCACCTTGCTACATTTTACCAGGAAGAGGGGAAAGGTTCACAGAGGGGTTTGCTTCTGTATGCAGAACTGCCTGTATCTTCTTGCATGTTAGGATTTACTCTGTGATTGAATATTTATTTATATAATTCAATGCTTGCTGGAATAAACTGAATTTAAAATGACAACTAGAAAGCCCATGTAGAATCTAAGTAGAAGTTATCTTAATGTTTCCATCCTGCAACTATTGATGACTGTGGTGGCTTCTCCTTCACTTTGCTCAGTGATTATGAATTGCTCTTTTATTTCCTTTATAGCTTGAAAAAAAATACGGAGGCAAGAATAGGACAGACAGAAGTTTCAAGGACTTTTTCAAGCCTATAATGTCATACAAAACCCCATCACCCCCTCTCCTCTGTGTACAATAATGTTCACAGGCAATCTGCCAAGCCTTTCCTTCTTTGTATCATCTGAGCAGTAGAAAACAATCCTGAGCCAAATAAATGAATAAAGTCCTCCTCCGTTCATGTTCATTATGTAATCGACTAGCCACAGAGCCTGAAACTAAGTTTATGGGCTGGAAAAGCAAACCCTAGGATTGGGGAAAGGAAGGTCTAATTGGACCGCTGGACTATTCCAGCCTGGTTTTTGTCTTCAAAGCGCACTGGAGAAAATGTCTAATTTGATTTAAAAGCTCTCTGATTCCACACTTTAAATGGTTGGCCCAAGCCTTTCATAATCAGCAAAGTGGTATCATTAGGAGGCCCGCTTCCTCTGATAAAATGTGCCACCTATTATTTGGAAAATGCATTAGTCTTCTCTTTTATTCTGCTGCACCCCAATATCAGTATTTTTATGTGCATATAATATTGATCATGCATATGTTGAAAAGGTTGCTCAACAGGCATGTGGAACACAATGGGATCCATGCAATCAATCTGAATGATCTTTTTTTTAACCAATTGTACTCTGACAAAGGACTATTCAGAAGGCTACGTTGTCATCAATGCAAAAATCCTACCCTATGGCTTGTGCTCTGAAGTTCAGTGTTAAGGAAATCCGCAGGCACAAATTTCCATTGTGTATGACGTACGGATCCCTATACATAGAAGAGAATGGCACAGAATATGCGCACACCATGTGCAGAATATGGCACAGGTGTTGATGAACAGGCTGGGTAATAGCCACCCTGTGAAAACAAAGTGAGAGAGGATGTGCATTGTGGAGCCGTCGCTGGCTCTGATGGCACCTGGGGTGGGACAATGATGTAACACATTACAGCAACCCCTGCGCAGCCATGCCACACCCCCTTCATCTGGAATCACACCATTTTGGAGCAAAACAGACACTGGGCAAGTGGAAGGGCCCATTCACACTTCGGCATTTTCACCAGAGTGCCCTGTCTTCCTGGCAGCGCCCATGGCAGGTGCAGCACCGTGCAGCATGGGTGCTCTGACTCTGGTGCCTTGCACATAGATGACCTCTAGTTCAATCTTGGACCATAAGAAAGGCAGAGCGCAGACGAATAGATGCTTTCGAATTATGGTGTTGGAGAAGACTCTTGAGAGTCCCCTGGACTGCAAGGAGATCCAATCGGTCAATCCTCCAGGAAGTCAAGCCTGGTTGCTCCCTGGAAGGACAAATCCTGAAGCTGAAGCTCAAATGCTTTGGTCACCTCATGAGAAGAGAGGACTGTTTAGAAAAGACCCTCATGCTGGGAAAGATGGAAGGCAAAAGGAGAAGGGGGCGACAGAGGATGAGATGGCTAGACAGTGTCACTGAAGCGATGAACATGAAATTGGGCGAACTCCGGAAGCTAGTGGAGGGCAGGGAGGCCTGGCGTGCTGTGATCCATGGGGTCGCAAAGAGTCGGACACGACTTAGCGACTGAACAACAACAACAACAACAGCAACAGCAACAACAACAACAACAACAACAAGTTCAATCTCTGGGCAGAGCAGACATGTCTGTAACCTTGAGAAGCCACAATTCATGTCTGCAGCCTTGAGAAGCCACAGCCACAAAACTCGTGTCTGAACCTTTGAGAAGCCACAGTGCAATAATGCTCAGCAGGGTAGCCCCAACTTCTGATTTAGTATAAAACAGCTTCCTGTAGTCCACTGAAATCACTGCATATATTTAGAACCCAATTCTATCCATTCCTCCCACCCCCAAACTGCTGCATGCTGAGGTGTGAGGGGGCAGTTGCAGAGTTCTCCTGTGAATAAGGGAACAATTGTTCCCTTACCTGGTGGTAAGCATCTATGCTGTGGGGTAGGGGGCTCAGACCTGCAAGAGCTAAATATTTGCACTGCACTTGCACTGCAGAGTTTGGTCTCAGAAAGGAGCTAGGAGTTAGTGGCCACCACTGCCTAAGTTGTGGAACAGAACCCCAGTGGATTCTGGGAACAGAACCCCAGTGGATTCTGGGCAAACCTGTATTGGTTTATCAGCCTGGATATTTTTTAAGTTTAATTTCTGCCCTGTCCTCAATTGGAAGGAGGCTTGAAATTTTTTTTAAAAAAATAGAGACTATTTTCACTGGAAATATGTATCCCCTGAATGTGATTTACTGAAGTCATACATACTACTTTCCCATCCAAACTAATGCATTTTGTTCTCTTTATAGTAGACTTCTTCCACACACACATAACACATACACCGGCAGCCTGAATATTTCAGAGAAATCATATCCCCCCCCCAATGAAAGTGACAGGTGCTCTGAATTTGAAGAATCATTCAAAAGTAATTGCTATTATTTTCCAAATTTTTGAACTCAATTAAACTCCTGAACTGCTTTTGCCCAGGCCTTGTCTACTTAGGAATTAAGTGCTAAAAAATCTCATCAACCAGATGGTACTATAATTGTGTCCCTCAAGAGTATAGACTGATTGACTCCTCCAGGTAAAAGGGTTCACAGCCAAGAGATATCATTGGGTTCTCCTGTCATCATTATGCTGTGTTTGTAAAGCCTACTGGTCTTAATTAAGGATACGGTTCATTCCTGCGTCCAATGCAGTTAAGTGATGGACCAAAAGGAACCTGCAGAGCTGGAATGCAATGAAGATCAATGCAAAAAGCAGCAAAATCTATGCAAAAAGCATTCGTCCCCTTGCCCCGGGGTAGATGCCAGACACCTCTATGGGCTACTTGGGTCTGCGCCCACTATATAGTGGGAGCAAGTCTGAGCACACTGCGTGACCCAGGGATGGGCATTTGGATGCATCCACAGTCCACACCCCTCCCTGGGCCGCCCCGCCCACTGGCACGCCCATCCCCGCCACGATCTCCCTCTCTCCTGCCTGCCCCCTGCCCAGAAATGGCTCTGCGCTGGCTGAACTTGCTGGCACGGGACTGACATACCTGGGTGTCATGTCAACGCTGCATGTCAGCACTGCACCAGATGTTCTGGCGCAAAAGTGCTTTTCGGCACTTTTGCAACACTGCAGGGCTGATGCAAGCAGCTTGTGTCGGCCCCAGCGTGTTTTAGGATTGCACCCTTAGTTCTAATGTGCACATAGCACAAACTTCTCATGTGAAGGAGGAATGAGGCACCAAGGAACACAATGAAAGGCATTCCACGACTGGGTGAGCAAGATCCTGATGGCTAGTCCTATCTCCTTTGCTGGTGGGGTGAGCACAAGCACTGCCACAAACGTGCCGTAAGGCATGTTACACCATCGTAGATGCCCATCCCACCAGTAGAAAGGCCTGTACTGGCCTCCCACTAACAGTTGGAGGCCAGCACCTGCCAGAGCAAGTAGGCACTCCGCAGGAGGGTGGAGGGAGAGTGGAAAGGTGGGCAGAGTGGAACAAGGTGGAGGAGGGTGGGGAGGAAGTTGGGTCAGGCCCAGGCAGGGACAGGGACAGTGGAGAAAGTCTCCCAATACCCCCCCTTCTGAAAGCCCAACATATGGCAGCCGTGAACTGCAGCAGCTATAGAGCTGGTGCAGATCCAAGTGGCCCCATAGAGGCTGCTGGGGATTTATCTGAGTAAGGGAACAAAAGTCCCCTTACCTGGAA
This sequence comes from Lerista edwardsae, assembly GCA_029204185.1. Classification (NCBI taxonomy): domain Eukaryota; kingdom Metazoa; phylum Chordata; class Lepidosauria; order Squamata; family Scincidae; genus Lerista; species Lerista edwardsae. The sequence goes on from JAJKFI010000009.1 coordinate 16,428,011, forward strand.
GAGACCTCCAGCAGCCTCAATTCCCATGCTGGATATGGCGAAGGCTGTACCCACCACATCCCAGCATGGGAATTTGATTAGGATGGAGCTGTTAGAAGTAAGAGTCATAAAGAATTCAAAACCTGAGCAATTGTGTTTTAAGTATTCCAGCCCAATTGCCTCTGGTGGGATGCTTAATGGGGATAAAGGTTGCAACCCCATTCACACCTTCCAGGAGTAAGTGCCATTGAACTCAGGGCAGAATCCTAACCTGGAGTTAGGCCGGCACAGTTAGGCCAGCAAAGTTTGGCTGGCACAAGGGACACCGTAAAGTATGTTTGCACCACTCTTGGAATCAGAGAGGCCAGCACACAGATGTGCACCATGCTCCTTGACTCAGAGAGTGATCCAAACGTGCTTTACAGTGGCCCTTGTGCTGGCCAAACTTTGCTGGCCTAACTGTGCCAGCCTAACTCCAGGTTAGGATTGCGCTCTCAGTGGGATTTACCACTGAGCAGACATGCATAATTTTGTGTGGCAAAAGTGCTCCAACCACTCACTTCTTAGTAGTTTACTGTGGACACAATGGAATCCAACGTACATTTGAGAAGACATAGAAAACAAAGGAGTACTTTGCAGCAGGGGAGGGATTGCAATTAAAATATTTGACAAACACATACTCTGTTTCGTAAAGAAAAAATGCATAGATAAGATGACAGATCTCTCTCTCTCTCTCTCTCTCTCTCTCTCTCTCTCTCTCTCTCTCTCTCCTTTTTTCTGTTGCATCTGTTCGATTTCATGTGGAATGTGGTAAAGCTTTTAATTACCGGATGCTGTTTCAGAAAACAATCTACTTTTGTTCCAGATGCCCAGCAGCTTCCAAGTTCTTTGCCTCTTTTATAGACTCAGCCTGTGTCTTAAGACCTTCCATAGCACCATAATCCGCTGTCATGAAGGAGATTTTACCACCTCTGCATGCAAATGAGTGGACCTCAGCTGGTGATTCTGTCTGACTGCTAAGCAGTCCACTCACGTTCCTGCGAGTCCTCTTGCCGGGTTTTGGCTTTTTCCCCCTGCCCTTAAATTACACTGAAATGCTGTCTAATTCACTTACACTTAGCTTAAACTGTGCAGCGGAGAGAGGTGTAAATAATTCAAAACTCGACCAATGGAGTATTAAATATCCAAGCACAACTGACTCTGATCTAGTATGCTGGTGCCAAATCACTTAGGATTTTGGAAAGGAAGCATGTTGGCTATGCGGGTGAAGCCAGACACTGAGTTTCATGTCATTTGTGTATTTCTACATTACAATTTGTTTTAGATCTTCTTTCTTAGGTTGTTGGTATACGTGTTTTGCTAGTGGCCTGAGAAGATGTCCTTCTGTTTAGCTATGCCACAATTCTGGTCAGCAGTACCAAGACCAGACTTCTGGGTGCACTGTCCCGTCCCCCCGCCAAGTGCCCCACATTCTTGGGTGCATAGGGTCCTGCCACGGGTACTGAACGTTCAGGGGTCAGCGCAGTAGCACAGCTGGAGGGGGTCAAAACACCCTGGTGCCACAATGCACCGTGCAAACAGCCCTCACTCTCACTGCTTGAGCCACACTAGGGGGCCAGAGTCAGGCATAGAAGACATCTCCGAGTTACTCTGGCCACCCGGTATGGCTCTAGCAGGGAGGGGAGGGGCTATTTATACAGTGCATGTTATGGCCACAGTGTTTTGACACCCTTCTAGCTGGGTCATCCTGGCCAGGAACCAATTGCGGACCCAGCCAACAGCCTGCCCAGGAATAGAGGTCTACCCCCTCTCCTGTTTCCACACCCCTGGGCACTGCTCTGCTCCACCACCACCCCGCCATGCCAGGCTCTATTTTGGAGCCATACAATGGCAGGGGCAGGGCCCCAAACCACTCATCTCTCTAAGAGGTGAGCCACCTCGTTGCCGCTCTCCTCACGCCCAAGGAGAGCCGTGCCTGGGGTTTTGCCCCTCCCACACATAATAGTATTATCTATCTATCTATCTATCTATCTATCTATCTATCTATCTATCTATCTATCTATCTATCTATCTATCTATCTATCTAATGAATTTATACCCCGCTTTTCTGCTCCTATGTTAGGACACTCAAGGCAGCTTACAATAAAAATACAGAATAAAATAAAAAAAAAGATGGACATAACACAATGGACAATACAGTCAATAACCTTGCAGATTAAAAATACAAGTTAAAATACAAGTGAAATACCAGTTAAAAACAAATTAAAATACAAATTAAAATGCCAGCCTATCATGTCAGCAAGGTCTTAAGAAAGGTCTTAAGACCCCGCCAAAAGATTGCTAGCGAGGGAGCTATTCTTAATTCCAAGGGGAGGGAATTACACAACTGTGGAGCCACACTGAGAAGGCCCTATTCCCCACATAGAGCGCATTGCAGTAGTCTAATCTAGATGTCACCAGGGCATGGGTCACCGTGGCCAAGTCTGAGCAACCCAAGTATGGTTGTTGCTGGCGAATCAGCCGAAGCTGACCAAAGGCTCCCCTGGCCACAGCAGCCACCTGAGAGTCCAGGAGCAGCTGCGGATCCAGCAGATCCCCCAAGCTGCGGACCTGCTCCTTCAGAGGTAAGACAACCCCATTCAGAGCAGGACGATAGTCCAATACCTGAGTCATAGCCTTCCGGACCAGGAGAACCTCTGTCTTATCCAGATTTAATTTCAGCTTCCCCACATCCAGTCCCCAACTGCCTCCAGGCAATGGTCCAGGACTTCAACTGCCCCCTCGGAATCAGGAGGAAAGGAGAGATAAAGCCGGATGTCATCAGCATACTGATGACATCCTGTCCCAAACCTCCAGATGACCTCTCCCAGCAGCTTCATGTAGATGTTGAACAGTATGGGGGATAGAATGGATCATTGCAGCACCCCAAACCTAAGAGGCCAGGTTGCTGAGCAAGCATCCCACAGCACCACCTTCTGAGATCTGTCAGCCAGGAAGGAGTGGAACCACTGCAAAACAATGTAATACCCCTGAGCTCCAACTCAGCCAACCAACCCAGAAGGACACCATTGTTGATGGTATCGAAGGCCACTGAGAGGTCCAGCAGGACCAACAGGGACACACTCCCCCTGTCCATTCCCCGGTGCAGGTCATCCACGAAGGCGACCAAGGCAGTTTCAGTTCCAAACCCCGGCCTGAAGCCAGACTGGAATGGATCCAGATAATCCGCTTCCTCCAGGACCCTCTGAAGCTGGGATGCCACCACCCGCTCGATCACCTTGCCCAGGATATTTGAGACTGGTCAAAAGTTGTTCAAATTGGTGGGATCCAGGGAGGGTTTTTTCAGGAAGGGTCGGACAATTGCCTGCTTCAGAATAAGTGGCAACATCCCCTCCCTCAAGGATGAATTCACCACCCTCCCCGTCCACTCGGCTAGCCCTCCCCGGGCAGAACTAATTAGCCATGCTGGACAAGGGTCAAGTGGGCAAGAGGCTGGTGTCACACTCCAGAGAATCCTGTCCACATCCTCAGGTTCTACAAGCTGAAAAGAATCCCAAATGATTGGATTGACAGGTGCCCCAGAGACATCACTAGACACTCCCAATGTGGTGTCTCCTACATGCTGAATCTGATCGACCTTCTCAGCGAAGTGCTCGGCAAACTCTTAAAATATATCATTTCCAGTATATTCTCTCTTTATCAGTCAATGTCATATTAATTCTCTTCTTCCGTCTAGATTTTGGTGCTTTGGCAGTGCTGTTGACTCCCAATGGTGCAGATCCCATACTTTGGAAGGAAACTCTTCAACCAGTACAGATTCTTAGCACTGTCAAAGCTGATTCAGTGTCTGACAAATGTCTTTTGGGTGCTATGCAGAAAGTCCCAATTCCATGATGGGGTCCCTGAGCTCAAAATCAAATGTCCAAAAAAAGTGGGTGATTTCAAGGGCTCGATCAAAGTTTCCTGCTCACTAGGACAGTGTTATTTAAACTGTAGGTTGAGACACACTTGGTGGGTCATGATCTGATGTCAGGTGGGTCGTGGAAAGCTGGAAGCAGCCATCTTGGAAACTACAGACCTTACTCTTGTTATATTCCTTTTGTGAATGTTAACAGTTTGAATTTTCAAGTGAGGGTCCGGTTGTTCTTTGCCTTTTTACATGCTCATATTACCTTGCCTAAAATATTAATATTTTTACCTTGTCTATAACATAAATGTGCAAACTCTCATTGTTAGTTTGTTAAATTCCAAGCCTTTCTATGCTCTTACTGTTATACTTGTTGATAAAACCACAGCGATTGTTGTCCTCCTCTGCGTTTGAAAGGCAGAAATGATTGGACGCTTTGAATTTTGTTCCGAAGGAACAAATGGTATCCTGCCAGAACATTGCTTACCATTAATGGCGCTGGCCTCGGGGAATGTTACTTTATTACCTTCCCAAACCACACTTCAGAAGAATTAATTAATTGATGCTCTCAGCAGCCTCATCCTGACAAAAACATATGATACTCAAATGTTAAACATGGAAGCTAAGATGAAACTGTCAGGGGAAAGCTAAAAGTGGTTATTAATATGGCTTTTGATAAATATCTTCCCGGGCTCACACTGTGCCTCATCTACTTTCATCTTGGAAAGTAGTTAATCTGATTGATGAAGATCCTGTTTCAGATTGTCTCCATGCTGCGTTTAATAACGGCACTCTCCCCTCCTCCCCAAACAAAAAGCCTTGTATGAAAAGGCACAAAAAAAGCCCCCTTGCACTATTATTCCCCTCAATCATGTAACACACCTAGCAAGGAAGGCCTAGTTTTTGCCGTACAGGTCTTAGAGAAGTGGACCATAACCATCACGTCATTCCTATCCACAAGGCTCAGCATGCAGCTCCACCCTCGTCTTCCTCCTATGTTTTGCAAAGCCAAACTCCGACAGAGAGAGCTCCTAATGATAAGCCCCAAAGGCATGGAAGACCAAGCCCATCATGACGTCCTATCAGGACTCAAGCACAAAGAGGCAACGCAGCAAGGGTCTAATATCCTTATCCACATGTTGGAGATTAAATCTCCTTTTAACAAAAATGAAATGAGAATCAAAACTCAATTCCTATACAAAAAGGATATTGTTCAAATCCTCACATTGGCGTATACATAGACTGTGTACATTTAAGTTCCAGTAAAGCAAATGGGACTTATTTTCAAGGAAATTACCATGGTCCATAGAAATCACATACATGTGCGCAAGAGACTCGGGTCCAAACCACATGTGCATAAATCCACATGGAGCCTTCTGCTGTTATAAAATGGCTACCAACAGAACGCACAGCCATTTTGGGAGCACTGCTGCCAGAGGCAGCAGCACTCCCCAGATGTCACCGGACCTTCTTGCACCACTGGAGAAGGAAAGGCAGCGACATGGGCCAGGGAGTAGGGGTGGGTGGGGAGGAGGAAGATGGGGGCAGTGAGGGGTGTGTATGGGGGGAAAGAGAGAGAGAGAGAGAGAGAGAGAGAGAGAGAGAGAGCTTACATTCTAGCTGTTATCCTTTAATAATGTAACCAACTTCCTCTTGGC
>JAJKFI010000009.1:16433564-16444674 GCA_029204185.1 Lerista edwardsae
ACAAATCACTGCCAAGCAGGGAATTTTCCAGTTGTTAGTGGTCTTGTCACCTACATTCTTACCATTCCAGACTGTCCACTACAAGTAAACAACAGCAACAGCGATTCTGGTCACGTCAGCTTATCAGTGTCTTTTCTGGTCTCTCCTCCACATACGATTTAGAGAGTAATCCTGGAGTTAGGCTGGCACAGTTAGGCCAGTAAAATTTGGCTGGCATAAGGGATATCGTAAAGTATGTTTGGACCACTCTTGGAGTCAGAGAGGCCGGCACACAGATATGCACCATCCTCCCTGACTCCAAGAGTGGTCCAAACATGCGTTACGGTGGCCCTAGTACCAGCATAACTTTGCTGGCCTAACTGTGCCAGCCTAACTCCAGGTTAGGATTGCGCCCCCAGGCTGTGCCTGCATAGATGCCAGTAGCCTTTAAGCAGCTCTTCCTCTGGACCACACCTTCTGTTCATGGACTCTGTCTTTTTCAAGCCCCCCTACCCACTCCTTGAGCTTGTGCCAGCTACAGATCTGAGAAGACTCATTGCAGATCGGAAGGCTTGTGGAGGGGTAAGGGGAAATAATTTCCCTTTCCTCTTGAAGCCTCCCAATATGTCCCCCACCCTCCACCCCCGGAAGACTACAGCACATTCTTTTTTGGCAGGGCTGTGCAAGCAGGGGGCAAAAGGATGATTGGGCTCTCCATCTACTGCTTGCAGGATTCCCAGAGGCTACCTGGCCACCTGTGAGAAACAGGATTTTGGACTAGATGAGCCTTTGGCCTGATCCTGCAGGGTTCTTTTTATATGACCCTTCCCACATGGTTAGTTTGAGAAAGATAGGCTGAGAAATTCCCTTTCTAAGATATTTCTGATAGAGAAATACTCCCTTCCACAACAAAATAAAACTCCTACCCTCTTATTAGATTTTGCTGATGCTTACAAATCTAAACGGCCCTGGGCACTGTAATACTGTAGAGAAGACCCAAAAAAGACGTACACTTCCCTGGAGGCATAATATGCTGAGCCAACAGCTAGTAAATCAGGAATACGAAATATGTAGATGTGTGAAAATACACAGCCTATCTACATAAGAGCATCTGGTGATTTTTCTTTTTCTTTTTCTTTTTTTTTTGCCCCTGTGATGTCTGTCACTCATTTGTTGTTTAGGTTTTGTCAAGATCTGCTCTAAAAGCAGCAGCTGGAAAAGGAGAAATCAATGGAATTCAGCAACGAGAAAGCAGCCGTTGTACTGAGAAGAATAAAAATAAAGACACATTGACTTGCTTAAAAAAAATCAGGGCACTGAAAAGGAAGATACAGAACAACAGCTATTTATGGACCTCAGCTATAAGCACACTGTCCTTACGGTGGGGTTACACAGTTTGTGCAGCAAACGTATGACATTTATATGTTGTTGCAGAAAGCAAAAATATAACCTATATAAACGTGGGGGGAGTCTTGGTGGATTGACTTACAGTGCAATCCTATGTATGTCTACTCAGAAGTATGTCCCATTATGTTCAATTGGTGCTTCCCTCCAGGAAAGTGTGTATAGCTGTGGTTCCCCGCTGGACCCGCTGGGGTGTTGCGACCTGGTTTCAGGTGGGTTGCTAAAGGGTGATAGAAGGATCAGATAACTGCTTCAAGCCTGAGGCTATTCAATAAGCAGGTACTGTAGCTGCTAATATGCTGCAGTTTGCAAGATAGCTGCTAACTGCCCTCCAGGAGCTGAGCTCTTGCAGTTTGCAAGCTTGTGTAAATATAGGGAGATAAATGTTTGAGGGTCTTGTTTTATGGTTATTATTACTTAAGAACATAAGAAGAGCGCTGCTGGATCAGGCCAAAGGCCCATCTCGTCCAGCTTCCTGTATCTGACAGCGGCCCACAGATGCCTCAGGGAGCTTGCAAGACAACCAGATACTAGTATCTTGCTGTCACTCCCCTGCATCTGGCATTCTGAGGTAAATTTCTGAGGTAAAATCCTGAGGGAAATATGAGGTAAATAAAACAGAATCATCAAAGAACATAAGAAGAGCCTTGCTGGATCAGGCTAAGGGCCCATCTAGTCCAGCTTCCTGTATCTCACAGTGGCCCACCAGATGCCTCAGGGAGCACAAACAATAGAATAGCCCTGAGGGAAGGAGGGAGGAGAAAGGAACCAGGGGATTACTGTATGCAGTTGTACAATATTGCTTGCGGTGGAATGCTTTAAGACCCAGTGAAAGGGTCTTAAATTGAAATTGACATGGCAACAGGGCGGAGGAAGTTGGTTAGACTGAAAAATGGAGGGAAAGAGGAGATGTGATTTTGCAGTGTTTGCTCTACATTCTTCCTGCCTGCTGCTCTTATGGGCTTCTCCTGGCTCCTACTTCTCCTGATCTGACCCGTGGATAGGAAAAGGAGACTATCTATGCTTCATTTTCATGTAGAAAGAAATTTATGTAAGCTACAATTTAAAAAAAAAAAGGCTTGATTGTTCTTCCTATTTAGCAAAGCAACCTTTTACCGTGGAATAGATTATCCACTTTAATAATTTGTTCCTTTGCAAAGTTAGAACGTTAGAAAGCCAGCATGGTGTAATTGTTAGCATACTGGACTTAAATTACAAACATTGCAGGTTCAAATCCTCAGTGAAGGGGAGCCATGAAATAGTTAACATAACTACAGTTTGGAGCATATGTTCTTGAAAATTTGAAGGGAATTAATGCTCCCCACTACATACACATGGAAGGACAGAACAGGTGAAAATGCGGTCTTCTGTGTAATAGCAGTGTTTAGAAGCTACTACTTAAAATGTCTATCTGCTTCCAAGCAATTATTAATCACAGGAGCAAGCAACGTGGCTAGATCTTACCTATTTTAACAAGTATGCAAGAATCAAGATTTAGAGTGAGTGGTAGTCTTTTTATCAATCACAGCATTAAAGAGATAAGTATGTCTGGCAACTCTCATTTCAAAGAAACCCGTCTCAGACTAACAATGAGTATATCTCATTACCTTGTCCAAGTATCAAACTAGTGAAAGAGTAAACCTGAAGTTCAATTTGTCAATCTTTCGACTTAATCAGTCTTTAGAAACCAAAGGTTTAAACTAAAGTGGAAAGTTTAAGGGAGAGGGTAGAAAAACAAACTTGAGCTGGTTTAACTGAAACTCACATTAAAAATAGCTATTTGGGGGGAAACCAGTCCTGAAATTCTATCCAGACTTTTAAAAAGTCTCAGTAAAGGTTTGTAAGTCCAGAGATCAATCAACAATAAATTCCCTAGCACAGGGCTGATTATGTTCCCTGGACACAAACATTTGTAAATATGAATTTTTAAAATATCTGCAGTATAGATCAGCATGCAATACCATTTAACAGTGGTTTTCAAACATTTTAGCACCTAGACCCACTTTTTAGAATGACAATCTGTCCGGGACCCACCAGAACTTATTTGATGGCTGGAAGTACCGCCATTGTGCTGCAAGCCTACTGCTTTCCTGAGAATGCAGCAATAAGTTGGGTTACTTCCATTTTCCAAGTATTATTATTTCCTTGGAGTGTGTGATGGAGACAGCCAACTCCATCATTTCTGTGATGGAGACAGCCAACTCATACAACAGGAAGACGTTCATTCCACATCTCCCTGAAGATCAGGAAGATGTTTTCCCTATGGCAACTTGATGACCAAGAAACAACAGTAGAAAAATTCCTGGTTTCACATGAATATGTGGCAAATCCACCGAAATAACTGTGAGTTCAAGTATGGCTGCTAGAATATTCTGGATAGGAATTGGGACTTCTGAAAATGCAATCTTTAGAACAAACTCCATTTGTAGACTACAACGTTGCAAAGGATTAGCTGGTAATGATTCTCTTGTGCAACGTCCATGCTTCTTAATTTGTGGAAAAGTGATATACTCAGATGAGTGAGTGGACCTCTACAAAATTCCTTGGAGTCAACAATTGGACTTCAAGATATCCCAATCCTCAAACCAGGCTTTTTGGAACAAAAGACAAGAAAACCACCCAATTCAGGCCTTGACAATCATAGGCAGATCGTCCTGCCCTCCCACTACCAAATAGAAATTGGCCACATTGGAGAAGGAGATAAACAATGTTGGCAGCCAATGCACTTTGCGAGACTCCTGCAATCAATGCGGGAAGAAACAGTTAAAGTGGCTACAACACAATACTCAGTGAGGCAGTTAAAATGTCTATAGCACTGTACACAGCCCAGTCAATAGACAATAAATAGTTCACATTTTGTGAGTCCTGAGCAGTGTCAATAAACCAGAAGGCAGGTAGAAAGGCAATTACTGGATGAGGTGAATAAAGAATGATTATTGTGAGGAAAGCCAGCAAATAAGGTCCACGGAACTACATGCGGGTGGCTACTGGTGTAAAGTAAGTCAGAGCGAAGAGGTAGCATATGTTGTGGGGACGTTTCAGAGATCCTCCTACCTGCTATAAGAAGTAGTGAGAATTTTTGTTGTTGTTCCTTGCTAACTGAGGAAGAGGCACTTTTTCAAGTGGTGTTCCTCTTTTATTTAGCAGGGGGAGAGTAATTATCCCTCTTCACCCCAGCACAGTGTATGTTGCTGGTGATGTTCTGCCTTTTTAAGATTGTGAGCCCTTTGGGACAGGGAGCCATTTAACGTTATTATTACTATTTGCCTGTAAACTGCTTTGTGAACTTTATGTTGAAAAGCGGTATATAAGTACTGATTGATTGCTGTAAAGGAAACTTATAATGGTTCTCAAAGAACACTTCCAGCTTTTTATTTCTTTCACCACCCATACGTGCTGACTCTTGCAGTTCTTTGCTGAAGTTCCATAGGCTTTGAGCGCAGTTCGGCTGGAGTTAGACTGGCACAGTTAGGCCAGCAATGTTTGGCCAGCACAAGGGCCACTGTAAAGCGCGTTTGGACCACTCTCGGAGTCAGAAAGGATGGTGCACGTCTGTGTGCTGGCCTCTCTGACTCCGAGAGTGGTCCAAACATACTTTACGGTGTCCCTTGTGCCGGCCAAACTTTGCTGGCCTAACTGTGCCAGCTTAACTCCAGGTTAGGATTGCGCCCTGAGACTAGGCAGGTGGTGACTGGAGATAGGGTATTGTCAGTGGCACATTCTCCCTGCTGCTGCCATTATGGCTCAGGGCCGGCCTTAAGCCAATGTGACCAATGTCGTCAGACTGGGCCCCATGCTTTGGGGGCCCCCACACTAGCACAGCGAGCTTACTACCTGCTCAGCAGCCAGGATCTCTGTAGGGTATAGGACAGTGGGGATAGCAGAACAGCTTTATCATGGGCCCTCCCACCTGCCCCTGCTTCTGAACTGCCCCAAATGGACCTCTGGAAAACATCATCATGTCACCACCATTTCCAGGTGCCGTGTGCAGCACCACAATCTCTTTTCTTGGTGTGTGTGTGGGGGGGCCTGCAGGGAGAGTGGGGGCCCCCCGCAGGAATACCCCATATGGGGCCCCGCAGCTCCTGGAGCTGGTTCTGTTATGGCTTATTCTCCCACTCCTGTTGAATTCAGAGGAGCTTACTCCATAAGTGTGCATAGGACTGCAGCATTACACTGCTATCCTAGGCATGTATCCTCAGAAGTACTAAACCCCACTGAGTTTAATAGGGACTGACAGTCCAATCTTAATTCTTCTCCCCCTCCTCACAACGCAACGATGTATAAATACTGCAGCATCCTGCAGAGGGACGTTGTGTGATTCATTCCTTTACCCAGTGCGGAGGGGTCTACTCAGACATGCGCTAGCAAATTTGCTGACACAAGTGCGCATGGACCTGCACCATGGGATTGGGTCTGGGAAGGGGGCTTGGATTTGATGGCTAGGAGTCAGTGAATAGAGGGTCTGTCCATCCTCTGCCCTGTTGCCTCCATAGTCCTCCCCGTGCTGCTTTGTTCTGGTCTCTCTCATTCCTGCCCTTCCCTCCACCCGTTCCTGCCTCCCTTGCCAACTTACTTGCCTTGGTGGGTTCTCTGTGGCTGCCCACTGCTCACTCTCTGTTGACACATTGGTCACTACTATTGCCACCAATGCTTTTCAAGGGTCATCCTGGTGAATTGGCCCTCTGATGGCCCTCTGATGTCATTGCCCAACATGGTCAACGCTTGACGTCACCCATATTCTCAACAGCCATCCACCTAGATGACAAAGAGGGTCTCAGAGCCAACCATTGACCTATCCCACCCGACTCTTCATTGTGTGGAAGAAGAGCATGCATAAACAAGCCTGATTTGTGATCTTTCCCCCACCTTTTTTGAGGGAGAAACACCTTGCAGATAGAGCTCTCCATGAGGACTGTGCATTACCCATTATGGCCATGATGTGGGGTGGGATGCAAGCCTATTTATTCACCACGCAGTCCAGTAAATTTCTGAACGGGCCTGTCAGCTCCCAGATCTATTAACTTGGGATGAGATATCGCATTACTGGCATTGAATAGGGTTAGCACGAGTTTTGCACTAAAGAAAAAAAAATCTGTGGGTTTTTCATCATCTGAAAAGGCCCCAAGTGGCGTCGGCAGCTGCAAAACTGTATGATTGATAGCTGAAATGGACTTGATTGGACAGTCAAGGAAATCAGTGCCGTGGAAGTGTGTTTAGCTGGCAAAGTCAATTGCTAGCCTAAGGAAGACAAAAATGATGCTAATATTCGAGAGTTCTCTTGTACACGTAAGTGAATGATTCTATTTGAAATGTAACGCATGACATTTCCTAACAAATGATTTAATGAATGCCACGGCGGCGGCTGTCATATTGCATCAAAAACACTTCAGTCCCTGTCAGTCAAATCAAAGCAGCTGTCACAATCTGGCTCTACCAAAAAAAAAATGCACAAAAAAAGTTTGTCTACTTCGTAGAATTTCCTCTGTATTTGTATGATAGTCAAACCGATAATTATCGAGATCACATAGAAAATCATAGATCATAGAAAGAAAATCTAGGACTTCCCCCAACCCACCCCAATGAAGCTTTTATTGTTACTTAAGCGTTATAAGTATAATTATGGAAAGAATGAGCCAGAAAAATTACTAATATTATAACGAATGATACCGTCTCTACTTTCAAGAGAGAGAGATAAATCATATTTGTGTTGCTTTCGCCTCTATGTGTAACTCTAGACAACTGACTAGTCAAGCAAAACATTGTGGATAGGTTTTCTTATCGAAGTCACCACAGCTGTTCTGAGATTCGGCCTTGATGAAGTGAGGGGCTTGAGCTGACGGTTTTGAGCGTTGGGTGGTACTTTGTTTTTAGATGCCTAGTATACAGCAGTGGTTCCCAAGCTGTGGGTCAGGACCCAATTTTGGGCAGATTGTGAAACTGAAAAGGAAAATGCATTGAGCCCAACGGAAACAAAAATGGAGCAGCATAGGTGCATTTACTCGCAAGTAGGCCACTGTGCCTTGGTCTATTCCAAAGGGCAGGCCTAGGGGAATGCACCAATACCAGAATAGTCTCCAATGAATACGGGCCCCAACAAACTTTGGAAAAGGAAGTTCCCTCCCCCCCCCCCAATAAAAGCTGACAAAATTGTATAACACACCTCCCTGCCCCCAGAAACACTCCATTTCGGAGCATAATGGAGACCAAGGAGGGCGGACAGGCCGAAGAGCGTGCAGTTTCCCCCGCAGACTGCGCGCAATGGCGCCCCGGCGCTGCCCAGCGCCCATGGCTTGCACCACCCCGGGCAACAGGTCAGATACGTGTCTGAAGTGATGTCACGGCCAGAAGTACTGTCATTGTGAGACCAGATGCTGCTGCTTTCCTGAGAATGCAGCAATAAATTGGGTTATTTCTCAGTCATTTTCCAATAGCAAAGTGAATCAAAAAGTAAAAAGCCTATTTACAACCTCGACACAAGCAAAGCAAACACACAACTCTCTCCCTTTCCAGCATCCCATCTCCTCATATTTTCAATATGGCTGCCCTAGGTGCTTTGTGACCCACCTGAAATTGGCTCCTGGCCCACTAGTGGGTCCTGACCCACAGTTTGAGAACCACAGCACTACACCATCCTGGGTTACTAGTCTTAAAACTCCCCTCCTCTGGAAAATGAGAGCGCAATCCTAAACTGGAGTTAGGCCAGCATAAACTGAACCAGCAAAGTTTGGCCAGTACAAGGGCCACCATATAATAACTCTCTGACTCTCTGAGTCAGGGAGGATGGGGCACATCTGTGTGCTGGCCTCTCTGATGCCGAGAATGGTTCAGACATACTTTACAGTGTCCCTTGTGCTGGCCAAACTGTGCTGGCCTAACTGTGCTGGCCTCACTCCAGGTTAGGATTGTGCCCTGGGTTACAGATCAAACAATATTGCTATAGTTGCTTGCAGGGTGACCATCACTGTGCTAAACAAATAGGAGTGTCTAGCTGATGTTTCATTAATGGGAGGTGATGACTGGAGATGGTTTCCTCAAAGGACAATTTACCTGTAGGGGTTGGGCCTGAGATCAGTACTTGAGATTTGACAAAACGTTGACGTTTGGAGACAGACAGAGAGCCGAGAATATTTGAGCTGTGAGTATAGCTTTACCAGAAGTATGAGGTAGGGCGGGCAGGCGGGAATGGGATGACTACAAGGGACACACACACTGTTGCTTCAGGAAGCTGATGCAGGATTGACTGTCATGCTGTTTAGGATTGCGCCCTGAGCCTATTCCACACAGCCTACTGGCCATTAATTAGTAGAGCCATTGGGAAAACAGCCATGCTACCGACGCCATGCCTCATTGGAAAGTTTCTTCGTTTTATTATTCCCTGCACCCAGTGATGTCATGCAGGGGGAACACGGGGGAACTCAGTTCCACTTGTTAAAATTAGGGCTGACTCCGCTCACTTCGCTCTCCCTCCTCCCCCCTTCCAATTCCTCTGCAAAGAGCTTTTCTTCTTGGTTGGCCGGCACTCAGAGGGTTAAAGGGAGCGACTCCAGATTCCTAGGGGGGCGAAGGGGGAAGGGCTGCAGTGAGGAAGTCCCATCCTGCACAGCCCCCTTCCTCGCTCCCTCCAGCCACACACATGGAGTCAGCAGCCGCTCTGGTGAGTCTGCAGCCCACTGGGGAGAAGGCAGTGATGTCATTCAGGGGGAACGGGCCAGAACGGGCATTCCGGATCCTAACAGGCTCCGTGGCTGCTTCCGGGTTTGTTTGTTTTTTCCAACATTTGAATTTGAACTCAATAGTGAGTTCCTGTTCCTAAATCATTTGAATGACACCACTGCCCGCACCAGACATGTGATCTTTACCAGCTGCAAGTACAGCAGCCCTCTGAAATGCTGCCACAGGCGTGAAGGGCCCCGTTTTCTTCCCATCACCCGGTACTGAAAAGTCCCATAACTGGCCTCACCTTAAGACTCCTGCTGGATTATAAACTGGAAAAATTGACATCCTCTCTCCGTTAACCTTTGGCAAAGCTTGAGGAACTATTTCTTGCTCATGAAAAAGCCATCTAATTGCTAATCTATAATCCTTTTAATATGCTCCACGTTTTTGGATTGATCTATTGCCAGCTGACCTAGCGGTGCTCGTAGCTATATTAATCCTATTCTTCATGTGTTCCAGTGGAGCTCGGTTTAATGAAGGCTGAAAGGCTCGCTTGCATACTGCAAATATTAAAGATGGTTACACTCTCATTGTTCCGTCCCTAATTACACCACATTCTTTTGTTTGTCTAATGGCGGAAATGCACTTGTTTTGCCAAGACCTAATTTAGCTTGCTTAAAACAACATCACCAAACAGCCTTATCCAGTACATTGTTATTTTTAAAGGAACTGCCTTTAGCCTGTTATTTGCGGGCTTGGCTTTCTAACTATGCTAATAAAGATGTATACACAATTCAAAGCATGTTTCTCGACAACAAGAACGATGCAGCCCACGCTATGGTGCCTGTGAGTTTTACTGTTTACCAATGCAACCCAAAAGACAAACTTCTCCTCTGGTATAGCAATGTCTAATTGGAAATGAGGGCAGTGCTATTTGCTCGGATACATGCCATGCTTCCCCCTTACATCTGAGCGCAAGTGGCTGTATTGAGTACTCATTCCATTAAAAGGTCTGGAGTGCTACATCTCTGAAGAGCAGTCCTGGTTTTCTCAGTCATTTGTTACCTGACGAGAAAAATGTTTTTTTAAGTGTGGCTGCAACACCTGCGGGCAGAGAGATACCCGTAGGCAGGGCTGGCCCATCCATAAGGCCAACTAAGCTATGTGCCTCAGGCAGCAGATTGTCTCTTTACCCATTCCCTGCCACTTCTCCTCCACATCTCACTGGCCCACAGTGAACACCCATTCCTTAAATGTATCTACGCACGCTGAACTTACAAAAGCATGTTGCAGGGAAACATTGTGTGTACACATGGTTCTCTGGTTTGCTGGGAGCGGGACGGGCCGAGCCAGGGCAGGCACGTCCATAGGCCTTGAATGACTCCCTCACCATATTTAACTTGCATCTCCACACAGAGGTTCCTCTGATCTAAGCCTCAGAACTGGAAGAGAACCTCAGGAATAGCACAGAAACGAGCCCTCCATCCAGTGGTGTCATGCAAATGATTTAGGAACAGGTACTCACTTTTGATTGGCACTTGTTGGGGTCCGCCCACCAGAAGCAGGAAGTGATGTCGTGGCAGGAAGTGAGGTCATGACAGGAAGTGCTCCTTGCTGGCTGGCCCGGCGCTCGGTCGGGTTCCCACGTGGTCGCGCGGCCCGGCGGGCGCCAGGAGCAGGAGCAGGAGGAGGGGTAACAGGCGCCCACCGGGCCACGCGACCACGTGGGCACCCAACTGAGCACCGGGCTGGCCGGCAAGGAGCAGGAGGGGGAACAGGTGACCAAAAAAAGACCGCGTGGGGGCTGGGGCTGGGGGGAGGCTGCAGGAGGAACCGGGACGCTGGATCTGCGCGGCTGGAGGGAGCGGGAGCTCCAGGCAGCCTACCTTCTCACACTTGTTGCCTTATTCCCTGGTGTCCCTCGCTGCTGCTGCTGCTGCTGCTGCTGCTGCTGCTGCTGCTGCTGCCACCTCCGGTCCTCTCGCGCTGCTGCTGTCGCTGCTGCCACCACCACCACGCTGCCTGCCTGCCTGCCTCCTCACAGAAAGTGCAGGCAATGGTTGCGGAC
>JAJKFI010000009.1:16445074-16471457 GCA_029204185.1 Lerista edwardsae
TTATTATTATTATTATTATTATTATTATTATTATTATTATTATTATTATTATTATTACTCAAGTTTCAAATGAGACAAAATGCTTCGGGGCCCTCCCCAAAATGCAGGATTTTCCTGCATATTTCTAGGAGTCCGGTGGGGAGTTCTTCCCCACCAACTGTTTGGCTGCCTAGAGAGTCCACATGCTGGGCATCTAATGTCTTACTAACAGGAGGAATGATTTTCCCCAATCCGTTCCATTTTTAAAGAGATATATCCAGTTTAGAAATGTGTGGGTTGAAGTAAAGTGGTTACAATTTTCTAATAACCTCCCAAATTGCCTTCAAGCGCTACATCATTAAGTCCAATTCCAGACTCTACCCCATCTTAATCATTTTCAAAGATTCATTTTTTCCCCATTAATTTAGATAAATCCAGTTCGTAGCAGCGAAGTGGCTCATCTAACATTCCTGTTCTCCACCTAATGTGATAGCATGAGTATTACTAGTCTATCAAAGCAGAAATGCAATATACTTTTTCCTTCCTTGGAGATCGAGCATCAGTTTCCATTTCAAGTCAGAGTGGTTAAGAAAGGATTGCAACACATCACATCACAGTGGAGCAAAGCTACAGACACAAACATTAACAATCTGATGTGATTGTGGGTGCAATCCTAACCTGGAGTTAGGCCAGCACAGTTAGGCCAGCAAAGTTTGGCTAGCACACGGGACACAGATGTGTGCCATCCTCCCTGACTCCGAGAGTGGTCCACTTTACAGTGGCCTTTATGCCAGTCAAACTATGCTGGCCTAACTGTGCTGGCCTAACTCCAGTTAGGATTGCACTGTATCTCAGTAATGCATCTGATGTACTGGACTGTCATCCACAAAAACTGAAGCTGAAATAATACATGCAAATATTTGTACAGCTATTGTGTGCCTCTGCAGAGGTCTCTAGTACAATTCACTGGATGAAACAAATGATGTCATCAACTGTGTCATAAAATGTGTCAACAAATGATGTCATCAACAACACACTAAACTTAAGAAGTGGTTGTGCTGCTGCAGCATGGCTGTGCTCACAACATACACATGATAATCAATATTTATATACCACCATGCATCAAATTGAGCCAACCCATCACCAAGTACAAAGAGCTGGAAAGAAGTCTCTGCTAGCATGCCTTGCTGCTGGCTGATGATGTCATCAGCGGAAGACAGCTTCAGTGCGGGATCTTCATGGCTACTAGCCACTGAGAAGCAAAGCAATGGATTCCAAATAAGAAGATGGGTCTTCCACGTAAATCAGGATATGATTTATGAGCACAGGAAATCAAGAGCACAGGATAAGTGCTCTTATCCTGAGATAAGAATGTACCTGTGGATTCCCACAACTAGAAGGTAAGCAATAGCTTGGAAGCGTTCACAGATTATGTAGCCATTACAATGCACTCTGGATTTCAGAGCCACTTCAAAGCTTGCATGGTATTGTGGGAAAGGTGGTTAGCTCTTTTGAACACATTAATGGAACTACTTGCGGGTAAGAGTGCATAGGACTGCAGCCAAACAGTCCAATTCTTTTCAATCAACACCTACCTCCTGCTGATACAGCTACAGCAACAGAACACGATCTCCATCCTGAGGGAGTGGGTCCCAGAGGTCTCCTCCAGGCAGGGGCATAGCTAAAGAGATGCAGGGGGGTGCAACAAGCTGAGCTTGACACCTAATGACGAAAACCTTGGTTTGTATAAATTATACCATCATGTTATATACCATTCAATGTGGAATGTAATGCAGAATGCAATGAAACAAACTGGATTGTAATATCTTTATAATTTTGGCCAAAAAAACCCTAGAAAACAAAAATACAACCAATATGTAAAAATCACGGTTTTTAAGAGTAATACTGCCATGTTATATATCATTCGATGCGGGATTTCATGAAGAATGCAATGAAACAAATTGGAGTGTAATTTCTTCATTCTATCAGAAGGTATGGCTAAAACAAATAAGAACTGTGATGTCACTTCCTGCTGTGACATCACTTCCAGACCTTCATTTTGCCCTTTGCACCAGGCTACACTTTCCGTAAAGCACACAGCATCATTAGAACACAAATTTTGTTGATGCAGTGTGCCCATAAGTTTGGGCTGTAAATTAATGGAAATAATTATCTTGGGGGTATAGAATTAGAGCTGGGATCTCCAGATTACGGTCCAGAGCCAAATCCAGCCCTGCCACAAGATTTCATCTGGCCCACAGCAATGTAAAATATTTGACATTTTTACTCATTATATATCATTTTTCAGTTAAAAGCATGGCATTGTTTCTTTGTAAATATCACATTTCTCTTTTGTTATAAATCATATCATGCTGATTACAAAAAGTTCCAAGTAAAACTTATTCATTTTTTTTAAATTTTATTCATTCATGTATAAAACTGATTTTTTTGGCTTGAGAAAATCTGCAAAATATATAATGTGGCACTAGTACTGAAAAGTCTGGGGACCCCTGAATGAGAGAACAGAGATAGGTATCAGTTAAATTTGATGGCTTTCATGTTTCTCAGAAAAGTTGGCACAGATATACTGTGGATTTCAGTGCTGAAAAATGTTTGCCTTTTAAAGAGAATCTGTAACTTTTAATATGATGTTACCTTACTGCCAATGAGAATGCTCCAAAGTTTTCTTTTAATGACAGCAAAATCCATATTTGTTTTGGCTGATATTTAAAAGATTATTAACTTTGCAGTGTCATTTAAACTTGCTTTTTTTTAGTAGAGGTGTAATAGACCTTGGATTTTTTTTTAATATGATCCCATTATAAAAGTTTAAGTGGGATTTGTAAAATTGGGCTATCTTATACTGTCACCGAAGGAGATGCAGGGAAGGCATGCCAATTGCATTAATGAAAATTCTCAGGATTATGGGATTTCCAAAGCAGGACACTCCAGGGCATTAGAGAATATAAATTAATGAAACTCTATTAGGAGTTTCAATATCAGCATGCCTGCATAAAGATTTTGCACAAAATTTAGACTTTGGTTTCATTGCATTCACCCACTTTGGGTGCCCATCTGAGAGTAAAGCAGGGTAAAAATTGAATAAATAAATAAAAATAATGGCACTGAGTAAATATTAAATGCCAATAATGTAAGCAAGGTGTGATTTCCCAACTTGTTCGGGGTATGTTAAATTTTTCAGATGTATATCCTTGCCCATCTGTTCCCCAGCGGCTGAGAAGGACAAGAGCCTAGACTGGAGACTGCCATTCGTTTCTACAGATCATAGAGTTGGAAGGGACCTACAAGGTCATCTAGCACAACCCCTTGCCTGTGACAGGAAATCCTCCTAGAGCATCTCCAGCAGGTGCTTATCAAGCCTCTGCTTGAAGGTCTCCAGTGACAGAGAATCTACGACCTCCCTCGGCAATCTGCTCCACTGTTGAACCGCCCTTATTGTCAAGAAATTCTTCCTGATGTCCAACCAGAATATCTTCTCCTGCAGTTTGTACCCCTTGGACCCAATTCATCTAGTACAGCCCACTGCCTA
This sequence comes from Lerista edwardsae, assembly GCA_029204185.1. NCBI lineage: Eukaryota > Metazoa > Chordata > Lepidosauria > Squamata > Scincidae > Lerista > Lerista edwardsae. The sequence continues at coordinate 16,448,604 of JAJKFI010000009.1, forward strand.
TGACAGGAAATCCTCCTAGATCATCTCCAGCAAGTGTCTGTCAAGTCTCTGCTTGAAAAGCGGGCCATAGTGTGAAAGTGATGCTTCCCCGTCACCAACAAGTCCTGGTGCTCGCATAACCCATCTAAAAAGCTATCCATTGCGTCAAATACTTCGGACATTTTGTAACCAAATACTTTGGTTATAACCAAATACTTTGGTTACAAAATCATGGGTCACAGATTGTTATCTGAGGATCTAGGCCAGCCCATTAATGAGACCAGCTGAAGTTGTATCAGGCAGCTGATTGGTTGTGGAGGAGGGATTCTCTGGACATCTTTTGCCTCCATTGCTCTTCCTTCTCCTTCTACTCAGGATAGATATGTACACTTATCAAATCACTATTTTAGATGCAAAAATAGAAGCAAACATTTCACACAGGTCCAACTAGAACATATCATGTGAGCCCTCTGTTAGTGAACGTGTAGGTCTAATATTTTCCCCGTCTCCTTAATATCTCACTTGCAGCCTCCTGCAATCCCGTATCTTGGGCAGGAAGTGTGGACTGATGGTTGAGCTGCTGGTACTGCCTGAAGCTAAGCAGGAGAATCTGTGGTCTATTTTTTGGATGGCAGACAGAATGCCAGGCTGGGACAAGCTGCAGTACCTGTGGTGGCAGAACGGAGTCACTGTGGAGCTGATTAGCCAGTGCAGGAATGTTGGGAGAAGGCCAGCCAGCAAAAGAACGGAGTTCAACCTTGAGGACCTGTCCAGGCTGCACTTACGATCACCTGCTGAAGCTCCATGTCATGCGGCCAGAGGAAAGAACCACACTGTGAAGGCTACATCTGGGTCTGAGGATTCGGTGAATCGCAGACTACTGTATATTTGTAAAAACCCCATTGAAAAATGGTGGTTTAGAATAGCCTGCCCATGCCTTGGGCATTTGCTTTGGCATGGGAATGGTGGGGTATAATTTCTTCTAAATAAATAAATAAATAAATAAATAAATAAATAAAATATCTGGATAGCATACATACCCATGCTATTAAATAAAGAAGTCAATTAAAAGTGAAATAAAAATAACTGTCAATTCCTCAGAGTTATTGTACTGTATTGGCAGTCTGAAAACAGCAAAAATACTTGTTTTAAATTCCAGCTTACTCGATGTTGCACAAGCCTCTCTGAGGGCGCAATTCTAACCAACTTTCGAGCATTGACATAGCCGTGCCAATGGGGCATGTGCTGCATCCTGCAGTGGGGTAGTAGTCACAGAGGCTTCCTCACTGTAAGGGAATGTCTGTTCCCTTACCTTGGAGCTGCACTGCCTGATGTCAGAAAGGTGGTTTCTCAATATTCTAACATGCTATGCCTTGGTCTCTAATAGCAGTTTTAAAGGAAACAAAATCCCCAATTACACAGCAATATACAGTAGCGAATGCAAGCTTATTTCCACATTTACACCCCAGTACAGCAGTGCATCAACTCGCATTTCCTGAAAGATCCAGTGCCTAGCTGTTTGTAAAATGTTATAACTGTTTGATGTGGAGGAGTGGATCGATCTAACACACTTAAGCGGCATTATGTTTAATAAAATAGTTATAACCTGAGGCAAAACATCAGGCAGAAACAGCAACATTAATCAAATTCACTGAAATAAGGGGGGATTTAATAAAGATGTATTCAAGCAAAACATCAACTTAACCCTAAGTGGGTTTCATTTTGTCACTACCAATTCTTATTAAAGCAACAATAGGCAAACTACAAGGGAAAGCCTGAAAAACTGATAGGTTTTCCATCATGCTAAAGCATCATCATATTTGAAAAGGCATTTTTTTGTACTTTCTTGCAAAATATGGCTGGATTTACTTATTTGAGCTACTTGAGCATTTTTGCTACATCTTGCACAGTGGTCCTTGGTCTTCCAATGTGACATAGAACTCAGTCCTAACCTGGAGTTTAGGCCAGCACAGTTAGGCCAGCAAAGCTTGGCCAGCACAAGGATACTATTTGGACCAATCTTGAAGTCAGAGAGACCAGCACACAGACATGCACCATCCTCTCTGACTCCGAGAATGGTCCAAATGCACTTTACGGTGGCCCTTGTGCCAGCCAAACTTTGCTGGCCTAAATGTGCCGGCCTAACTCCAGGTTAGGATTGTGCCCATAAAATAATCCAGAAGTGTGTGTGTGTGTGTGTTTTCCTGGAGGGTCCTACGAACAGACATTTGCAGCATTTTTTGGTCAACAGGATTGTATTAGGGAAGGCAAACATAATATTTGCATATGAAACAAATGGAGATAATAAATGCAGCTAATAACTGATGAACACAACAATGAATGTAACTAGAAAAACAAATGTTCTTTTTTATTTTTGAAAACTTCTAATTTTCCTATTTGAGCATTTCTACCCTATAATACAAAAAAAACAATTTGCAGCAGAAAAGATAATAAAACATCAGCACCAGTAATGGATTTTAATCTCAAATGGATTTTAAAAAAATAAAATAAAATTGAAGTATGATGTAAAATATGTTAATGTTAGGAGTTTGCACGAAATCCTAATATGCATTTAATGTGCTTAGCCAAACTGGAAGCAACTAACATTAACAGAAGATAATAAATACCATTATTTGGGACGTCCAGATATAATTTACACACTGTGATCATTGTTGCTTCTTGTCATGCATTTATAATGGGAAATAGCTTTGAGATAAATTAATCCAGGTCTTTGCATTGGCTACTGTACTCTAATTTATCAGCACTCCTAAATAAAGCCAGACTACACACATAGACAACAGGACCAAAATATACACTTGCATTTGCTAGTCTGGCAATGCAAAAGAGTATTTTTAAATAGATGGAGAAGCTGCCAATACGGGCTTGGAAACAATATATTGTATGAAAGATGTCAATAACCGAGTCTATCACCTTAATGAAACAGATGTTCTGGATTTCAAGCGATTGTCTGATGCTGACAGCTTCATTCACAAGTAACAGTCAAGATCAAAATATGATCTTCTTAATGGAGTAGGGCACACTATTGATAATTGAGTACACTTTTCTTAATGAAACTGTCACAGAGCACAAAGTGCTATGAATCAGTCAGAGTTAGTTATATGCTCAAGGAATGAATGACAAACCACAACAATCCCACCACTGCCATGTCTGAGTCTTTGGAATGTTGCTCTTTGGAAGGTTGAAAGGAAGATCCATATTTGCACAACATTCAAACCAGGTTAGATTTTAAGAAGTGGTTAGCTTGCACATGCATGCAAACACACACACACAGACACACACAGCTTTTTACACACTTCGAGAGAAACTTGCAGCACTGTGTCAGGATGCCTGGGCTAAGGGATAAGATCCAACAGTGGTGGTCACCGCCCATCCTACACTGCCCTACCCCTTGCGGGTGCAATCCTAACCTGTAGTTAGGCCAGCAAAGTTTGGTTGACACACCATAAAGTATGTTTGGACTACTCTTGGAGTCAGAGAGGCCAGCACATACGTGCACCATCCTCCCTGACTCTGAGAGGGATCCAAATGCGCTTTACGGTGGCCCTGGTGCCAGCCTAATTTTGCTGGCCTGACTGTGCCTGCCTAACTACAGGTTAGGAATGCGCTCTGAGAGAGAGAGAGAGAGGGAGAGGGAGAGGGAGAGGGAGAGGGAGAGATGTCCTGGATGCAGGAAGAACAGATGCAAATGTCCAATATTCAGAACACATTTGACAGGGACACAATTATCCAGGATGCAATGGTCCTGTCACTGTGACGATGTACTTCCCAGCTCATTTCAGGGAAACTCTTGCTAGAACAAAAGTTCTGGAATGTCCAAACATATGCATAAGAATGCAATCCTAACCTGGAATCAGGCTGGCACAAGTTAGGCCAACAAAGTTTGGCCGACACAAGGGACTCGTCAAGCATGTTTGGACCACTCTCAGACTCAGAGAGGCCAGCACACAGATGTGCTCCATCCTCCCTGACTCCAAGAGTGGTCCAAACCAGTGATGTCATGCAGGGGGTATGCGGGGGTACGCGAGTACCGGTTTCTAGGATTACAGCTGGCCCCGCCCATTCGCCCACCCACTCGTCGACTCCGCCCTCTGCAACATTTGAATTTCCTGCATGTTTGAGTTGCCTGCATGTTCTCAGAGCCAGGCAGGCATGCAGGCAGCGAGCGGAGCCTTTCCTTTCCTTGCCACTGAAAAATGAGTTGCTCTGGGGTTTTAACATGATGCCAGGCCTCCTTAACATGTTCTGGGGGTGCTGTGGAATACTGTTGCAACTGTTGGGTCAGTTTAAACTCATCTGAGGCCTCAAAAAGGGCTTTTTTCATGTCACTTCCTGCCACGACATCACTTCTGGCTTATGACATCACTTCTGGTGGGCGGGTCCCGACACGTGCCAATCAAAAGTGAGTACCTGTTCTTAAATCATTTAGATGACACCACTGGTCCAAACATGCTTTACAGTAGCCCTTGTGCCAGCCAAACTTTATTGGCTTAATTTGTGCCGGCCTAATTCCAGGTTAGGATTATGCCCTAAATCACTGAGGCTGCAATCCTATCCACACTTTCCTGAGAGTAAGCCCTATTGAACATTAGGACTTACTTCTGAGTGGACATGCATAGGATTGTACCCGTAGTCTAAATTCACTAGTGTGTGGCTGGATTTGTCTGGAATATTAATCAACCCTGTTATGACGCTAGAGACATGGAAGGACAATAGTCATGATGGTCATGATTGTCTAGTCTACAGCAGACCACCAGAGTGTCCCAGAGCAACAATATCCTTGAGCAGGGTTCGTTGGGACAATGGCACCTTACCTCCGTCCTAATCACTGGGTACTTTCATGCCTGTAAGCCTGACAAAGCCAAAGTCGGTGTTCTTTTCTGGGGAAACAGAGAAACAAGACAAGCCAGAAGATGATCCTCCTGAAGAATGAACCAATTCTGTCGCCTAAAGAAATGAAAGTTCAGAAGGAACCAGTAAAAAAGAGCCATAAAGTCTCCCTGCATCAAAATGCCTTTTAGGAGATCAAAGAATTTGTCCTTGGCAGGCAATTATACCTTTCGCCACATTGCAGCAGCAGTCCACAGTGTCCTGAAAGTAATGGCCAAAAGACGACAGGTGTTCTGACTGCAGAGGGCATTCAGCAAGGGCAAGATTCATTTCTGCTTCTGCCCATTTGCAGAGCATCTCCAAGAAATGGCCTTCGCAGGACACCCAGGTAGCACTCCTGATGCCAGGGAGAATGCCAAGACCAGAGACTGTGACTTCAAAGAGGCAGCCTTTGAAAAACCTGGAGAAGTGCCAAGCACAAAACATTAGCCAGTGGCTGGATGAACATAATCTGGACTCCCTACAAAATGAATACAACAGTATTGTAGAAGAGAGAGATTCCTTGAAAAAGTGGCCAACAGATATTGGGGGGGGGGGCTATGCAATGCTCCCCTGCATGTCTAGCTCAAAAAGGAGTGGGGATTTGCAGGTGACATCAACGTTCATGGTAGACCCCCATCAGAGAAAAAAAGGCTGAGGCTTCCCAGAAAGGGTAGAGTCATCAAAACGGTAGTTGAAAACAGCTTCATGCCCTTGTCTCTATGATGGACAGAAAGATCCATTTGTGTCCCTCTTTTTCTGGCATCTATCAGTAGCCTAGCTACAGACGGCGGAATAGTAAGTATTGCAGATACTGCAATGTATTGCGTAAGTGGCCCCTCCAGCTTGCCATCACAACCATTCTGGACAGCAATTGAAACATGCAGGAGACACCAGCGAGCACCTGCATGTGCCATTACGGTCCCAAATGGCTCCAAATATACAGTAAGTGGGAGGGTCCACGGTGACTGCAATACTTACTGCTCTGCCTCCAATAGCTATGCTACTGCATCCTATTAAGAACGGGAAGCCTGTTAGTCAAGTCACAGAAACATTTTCTTCTTCATCTTCTATATCCAGTTGTCTCAGAGCACAATCCTAACATGGAGTTAGGCCGGCTTAGTTAGGCCAGCACTGTTTGGCCAGCACAAGGGACACGGTAAAGCGTGTTTGGAGCACTCTTGGAGTCAGGGAGGATGGCGCATGTCCATGTGCTGACCTCTCTGACTTCAAGGGTGGTCCAAACATACTTTACGATGTCCCTTGTGCCAGCCAAACCTTGCTGGCCTAGCTGAGCCAGCCTAAATCCATGTTAGGATTGGACCCTAATTTCTCCTAAAACTATGGGCCTCGTGTGGTATATAGATGCAGGAGAACCTGACCACAAATCTCTGCACTATATCTGATTTGGCCCTCAATAATTTTGCTTTTTCAATGCCTCGTTCATGGCATTGTCTGGAGCAGTTATTCCATAATATGCAACAAATAAAAACAAAGTCAAAAAAATTGCAACCTTCTTCACATTGGCAGTGAGAGCCAAGTATGTTCTGCACTGTCCCAAGTTGTCACTATTTATCTACCTATTTCAACTTGTCAATAAAATGACCGAGATCCAATAAGCTGCTGTACTCTGGCAATTCTGTAGAAAATTGGCCATCGTGTTCTACTGCTGTTGGAAGGATACTTAGTCGTTGCTTGACATCACTCTATGTCTAGTAGCAGCTTATTGTTCCTGGTGCAAATGGCTCTGAAGGTGAGGGGCAGAAGCCGCTTGACCTAGGAACTAAGGCTCCTACAAAACCTAGCAGCTTTCGGCTGGCCTATGGGAGGCTTCCCGTCGGCACTCTCAGGCCGATGCTGTGAGTAGTGTTGGCCCAAGTGCTTTTGCATTGACACTACGTCAAGGCTAGGATTGCCCTGTGAGAGAGATTATGAGAAGCTGCTGGTGTGTCTGTGCAGGGGAGTGTGGAGGAATCAGCTGGGAAAGACAAGTATCTTGAGAATTGGTCTGAGGCTGGGTTTGTAGCTGCCTGCAAGAGCTTGGAGGGCGCAAGAGTTGGCAGCCAGGATGATGACTGCACTATGACGGGAACCAGCTGGAGAAATGCAGGGTTCTATGAGACTGAGCACAATCCTAAGATGCACTGGAACAGCGAGGCCAGCAGGCCTGGGCTGTATCGAGCTCAGCTTTGGAGTGCAGGGGAGCCACCCAACCCAGAATCGGTCCCTCCCACCGTCCCTCTGCCCAGAATTGCTTGTGCGCTAGCCGTGTTGGTGCATGAAGAGTGCAGCAGCACCTTGGCCCAGAGCCCTTTGCCGAAGCTGCTACTAGCATCAGACCAAAGGCACTAGCGCTGATGTGGGGGTGCCACATCGGTGCCAATGACGTTTGGTTGACACAAGCAAGTCGCATTGGCCCAAGGGCTCATGTAGAATTGCACCCTGTTTCATATATATTTGTAAAAACCTCATTGAAAAATGTTTTGTTTTTGTACAGCCTACCTATGTAAGCTGCCTTGAATCTATGAGAAAGGTGGTATATAAATACTGCATAAACATGCAAAATGAACTCACTTTGCATGTCACTTTGTCAAAATGTCATGCCAGCTCTAATCTGGACACACGGCAATTTCGGGTTACCATAAGAGTGGTCTGTGTCTATGTAGCCCGGAAATGGAAAACATATGAAATGGATGACATGACACATTCAAAGTATCAACTGCTGCATTTTCTTATGCCTGATACTGCATTTTCATAGGGAACTTTAATCCTTTTCTGTTGTTGGTATCTAAATGCTAATTTTGCTCATGGAGGGTTTTTAAATCAATCCCATCCTTAATTCCTAGTTCATTTCATCTAGCTAAAGTGACTCCCATTACATGACAAGTGTTGGTTTGGGCAAGGTAGCTATTTTGCATATCCTTGTTTATCACTATGCTAATAAAATGAATGCTGTTGTGTGTTCTCTAGCTTTATTGGTATGCCAGAGCATTATGCTTTATTCTCCTGCGCGCTGTTGGAATTAACACATGATTCTGATCAAGTGACAAGAAAGGTATATTTCTTATATCTCACACATTTAAAATGGATTCTTTTTTCTTGTTTTGGAAATGCATTGAGTTTTCTTGTGCATCATGAAGGCAACCTGTTTGGGTAACACACCAGAAGGAATTGTGCTAAAAAATTAGATGAAAACAGAAAGTTCTCATTCCAGGTCTACATGAAGGAATATGCAGACAACTGAATCTGTTGTCCCTGAAAAAGCCACAGGGTCTTAATGTCCATGAATTCCACTATCCATGTCTGTGTGCTTCTGGCACTGCTTTTCACCATGCATTTACACAGTCAAAAGATGCCGTTTTGGTCACCACACACTCCTGGTTATACCTGCCTGTTGCTTGTGGGCTGATTTTGCCAGCCCACTCCATTGCGCGAGGCTAAGCCACGAAGTTGCAGGCAGCTATTTGTTGGGCTGTCTGAGATGTGAAAGTCAGCTTCCCTCCCCTTTATGTGCTTTTAGTAAAAATAACAAATGGTTTGTTTTGGAACTATATTCATTTCATATGTGAGTCAGATACAAATACCCAGTTGAGCCCCCAAGGTGGGGCATATATGACATTAAAATTCTCAAACAGCTAACAGTCCAGTCCTAACTGGGCTGCCCATGGAGCAATAAAGTGCCACCAAAATGGCTGCCACAATTTCCTGTGCAGGCAGATAGCTGACAGGAAGTCTCCTCAATGTTGAACACCAGCAACCTGTGTGGCTCTATTTGAAGCCACGCTACCTCAATTGTACCAGCCTGTGTAGGGCTTTCAGGCCCAAGAGGAGGGTTAGGATGCAGTAGAGGCAGTGGTGTCATCTACTCTCTTGTAGACGGAACACTGGGCGGGACTTACACGTGATCGGCAGCCCGTCCACTCACTTCCGCTTTCTTCCCGCTCGCCGCGCAGCTTTCCCTGGCCTCGGAGGGGGTGCCTGCTCGCCAAGGGGGGGTGGGTGGGGGGCACGCTGGGTGCCTGGGCAAGCAGGCACCCCCTCCGAGGCCAGGGAAAGCCGCGAGGCGAGCAGGAAGAAAGCGGAAGTGAGTGGACGGGCTGCCGATCACGCGTACGTCCCACCCAGCGTTCCGTCTACAAGAGAGTAGATGACACCACTGAGTAGAGGCCTTCTTCACCAACCCAACCTCCCACCTGAACCTGACTACCCTCCTCCCCACCATCCCCCACCCTGAAATACCCCTTCCCATCTCTGTTCTGCCTTCCCCCACCTCTTAGCATTGGCCTTGCCCAGATTAGTGGGCAACGCTCCAATGCTGGTCGAGTCCTACTGGTAGGCCTCTCCATCAGTGGCACTGGTCTCCACACAGTCACCACATGTTTTACGGCATGTTTGCAGCTCCTGCCAGAGGAACCGGCTTAGAATTGGGCTGCTCTTACAAAATTCGATACTGCAAGATGCCACTCAAAACAAAGTGGACTTCTAACCTTTCCATGTAGGTGAAGGACCATTCAGCTGTAATTCATTTTCCATCAAATGTGTTTGGTGTTATGATGACAAGGCTTTGACTGAGAAGCCCCAGTGTTGTTCATTTTGTTTTGTTTTGTTTTGTTAAAGACAGTTGTCTGAACTATTGCACTGCTTATCCTCTTATTAAATATGCTGAAGTTGCACTAGGGATTAATTTGATCCAATTACCTTTTGAAACATGACTTGTTATCTCCAACCAATCTTTAGTCAATGCAGTATTACAAAAGCTTCCTACAATTTGATGCTGTAATCTCATTCTTAGTATAAATCTATCTGATCAATATAAACTGCGACTTAATCATGTTATCCGCATACAAAACCCCACCACTCTTCCCACCTCAGGAATAATTAAGTCATAGCTCCTAACACCTACTTAATGTGTCGGATTGGTTCTCTCTCCCCCCTCCCTTCTAATCCGCCAGGAGTTTCCTTTTTGTGTTTTTTCTTTGTACCTAGACAAGAACAACAGCGCTGCAGGCTTTATCAAACTGCGAGTCTTTAGGAATACTTTGCAGCATAGACACACACAACTAAGTGCTGTACTTCTAGTCTGTGACTGCCATGACTAGAAGACACCTGCACCAGGTGCACATCCTGGATAAGAAGAGTCTTGCTGAATCAGACCATCTAATCCAGCTTCCTGTATCTCACAGAGGCCCACCAGATGCCTCAGGGAGCACACAAGAACACACAAGACATAAGATACCTGCATCCTGTTGCCATTCCCTTGCACCTGGCATTCTGAAGTAGCCCACTACTAATGTAAGGAGGTTGCACAACCCATCCTGGCCAATAGCTCACAATGGACTTTTCCTCCAGAAATCTCTCCAATCCCCTTTTAAAGGCACCTAGGCCAGATGTCATCACCACCTTCTCTGGAAAGGAGTTCCACAGATTAATTACCCACTGGGTAAAAAACTATTTCCTTTTACCCATTTCAAATCTCCCAAAACTCAATTTTTGTGGATGTCCCCTGGGTCTGGTGTTGTGATTGAGGAAAAAGAACATCCCTGCATCCACTCTATCCATCCCATACGTAACTTTGTACGTCTCAATTATGTTCCCCTCAGGTGCCTTTTTTCTAGACCAAAGAGCCCGAAACGTTGCAGTCTTTCTTCATAAGGGAGGTGCCCCAGCTCCATAATCATTTTTGTCGCTCTCTTCTGCACCTTTTCCAGCTCCACTATGTCCTTTTTGAGATGTGGTGACCAGAATTGTACGCAGTACTCCAGATGTGGCCTTACTTTCGATTTGTACAACAGCAAAATATTATTGGCCGTTTTATTCTCAACCCCTTTTTTAATTACCCCAAGTAATACTCCCACTTTGGTCAAAGGACCAAAACCCAGTAATACTTTGGTCAAAGGATCAAAACCCAAGTTATGTTTTATGCAATGTTGCCTTATACAGAGTCATACAACTGGTCCATCTAGCTTGGAATTTCCAACTCTGGCTGGCAGCAGCTCCCCAGGTGATACCAGGGATCATAAATGGGATTGTATGTATTCAAAGCATTGTATGCATTTTTTCTCCACTGAGCTACAGCCTCTGCCCTCTAAGCCTTTGCTCCCATCACAGTTTTGATCATGCCTGTGTGCCCCAACACACTGTTTAAATTAGAAAAAAAGTTTCTCTTGAGTTCAATTTAAGCTCTGTTTCCCCACAAATTCAGATAGCCCGGGCAGGGGGAACATGTGAAAAGGGATTGGAATTGTGTCAGGACAAAGATTTAGATTTCCCCTACCTACCCAGTGACATTCCTACACTCAGGGGTGGGGGACAAATAGCTACGTTTTGCAGGAAACTGAGCACCTGTGTAACGCAGTTCCCTCCCTCACCCCCAGAGCCAAGCTGGCTTGGAGGCTTTGCTCTCCAAGACGTAAATGGCTCTGGAGTGAGGGGGGCCACATTACACAGGAGGTCAGGCTCCTGCAAAACTTACCACCCCTCTTGTAGAAACATCATTGTCTCATAGAAACACATCATCTGCCAAAGCACATTGAATTGGTAGTTTCCTATGCCTCCCAATTCATTGAGTTCAACCAAACTAAAATTCCCATGCTGCCTTTCAGCATATGATTGACGTTTAGGATTTTGTAGGAGGAGGGCTATGGGGATTACGTGAGTTGTAGGAGGCATTCAGAACATGACACACTTCTAAATGCATTATTGTAAGTACTAACATTCAGATTTCAGAACTGGGCTCCATTATCCCATTATTTATTTATTTTAAAAAGGCTCATGTTTAAGTGATCACCAAATTTAATGAAAACGTTCCTTAAAAAATCCCTTTTGTTTCCCAAAAATAGTAAATGTTCACCAAATTTTAGGCCAAATTAGTAATCCTAAAGTGGTGACCACATATTGAGTTCTCGTCATTTTCGTACAGTATTTGACAACTAAAAAATGTTTTTGTCTCCCCAAAATAGTAAATTTTCATAACATAACCCAAACCCAAACCCTAACCTTAACCCTAACCCTAACCCCACATTTGGGGCTTATAATTCTGCTAGCTAAATAATAGTATTGTCACCTAAATTTCATGTTATACATTTGGTGAAAAATTACTAAATTTGTTGAACATTTTCTAACTTCAGTATAACCCTGGTTTGTTTTCGGACCACAGTGCTAGGGGCTCACAGTTTAACTTGGTAAGCATTTAATTTGTCCCCTTTTGAAAATCGCTTTGTTCCTCGAACCTCTGTCCTGAACCAAGTCAAGAGGAATTCACCCTTCAGTAAAATAACGATAGAATATAGAAATTACCCACAGACACGTTTTCTTAATTTCTTACATTTCTTCTCATTTGAAGAATACCATTCCTGTGGTCTTGTTTAGATAGATTCTCCTCCTAGGTCAGTCAAATTAGCAATTCTTCCATTTCAAAACAGGTTGCAAAGTTTTCGTATTGATTTCACTCCACCTCAAACGGGACTTTCAAAATGGAATGCCATTAGGAAACTTAGTCATTTGTAATAAAATTATGTTAGCGACGACTTGATGAGATTACTTTAGAACTAAGGCTTTGAAGCCTGTCACAGGTCTTAAAAATAAAATTGCTTGAGTAGTTGAGGAGAACTGTATTAAAATGCAAATTTCCAGCTGTTAATATTTCTTCAAAAACCAATAATCCCTCAAGGCCACCAATATGTCAAAATACTTAATGGAAAAATATCCCTTAGGCAGAATGGCCTTTCTAAGTTGACTTTTGATTAAACTTAAAATACTATATAGCAAAAAAAACTTAAATTCAGATGGGGGTATAAATATAGTGCTACAGTAAAATGTCATCCAGAATGCAGTTGGTGGTAGACTTTTAAGGCCGCTAATTTTTAAGCAACTTCCTACTCTCTTTAAGGATTAGCTGAGGATACCATTATTAATGGAAAAAATAGGTGTCTTGTACCCCGTTGTTATAAAAGGGGCTTGGAAATATTGACTCGTTTCACAACTGAGAATTCTTTTTTTTAAAAGTATAAAAGAAAGGTATCAGTACAATGCTGATGTCTGATTAGAGGATGATACAAACAGATTACAATGTCCCCTATGTCATGTGACCCCTCTAACTGGCTACATGTACGTCAGCAAAGGAAACTGGATGACCTATTAATAGACCACATTGATAGGTTTGAGTACAGTGTGCCTTGGGGAATTTACATTTCATTGTGAGCGCAATCCTAACCTGGAGTTACGCCGGCACAGTTAGGCCAGCAAAGTTTGGCTGGCACAAGGGACCAAGTGGTATGCAACTAGGACATTAAAAAAATGCAACCCTTGGATGTGGGCATTTGTGTGACTAATGAGGCACAAGTGTTGGAATCAATAAAAGTAATTCTATACAAACTAACACTAATTTAGAACTGAAGAGAGCAAAATAAGCAACATTCAAGGCAGTTCTAATCAAATTTACAGCACCAGGGTAAGGACAATGCAGCTGCAGGATTCGGGTACAAACAATCCCTTATCTTGAAGAGGCCTCCGTGACTGCCCCCCAACTGCAGGATGCAGCACATGCTCCATTGGCACAGCTATGTCAGTGCTAGAAAGTTGGTGAGGATTGTGCCCTTCATGGTAATGGCTACCAGTTTGATCAAATCATTCTGAGTTCCTGCACTACTCTTGTCCTTATGTACCTTCTGATGATAATGCTGTACCAACCTGCACTAAACACAGCGGTATGGATTGTATGCAGATTATTATTGTGTTGATGGAAACCATTGTCAAGGAACCTATTGCCCTTAATGTATTCATCATCGTGGTGTCAATGTGACTGGCTATTCAAAGAGAAGTCCATTCTATCTACCACCTTATATAGTTCTGATGCCAAACTGGTTGACAAACTGCAGCATCACAATATGCATGAATACCAATTTTTTCAGCTACAAGAGCAGGGTATTAACAATCCAATCCTATGGGTTTCCCCACCATAGTATGCAGTTATTAACCCTTACCCTTCTGTATCAGAAAAAAAACTAGTCACTGTTCAGTATTCACAAAGATCCAAGTTTTTTATGAGTATCAGAACAGAGTCATACTGCAGTTCAGCACTCATTATGTGACTGTTCATGCATGTGTGAATCCCATGTTGTTGGTTTTTAAAGGCCCACATTTTAACTGAGTGATCGCCTCATGTGTGCTCAGATCAGGGTCCAGTTAGCCAAAGAAGAGTACAAGAAATTAAAAGATTGAAAAAACACTTCAGTGGGATATTTCTGGAAGTTTGGCATCTCATTAGTGCAACTAACCCTTCATTTAATTAGCTAAATAGAAGATAAGCAATCTTGTTAGCTAATGGCTAATGGTAGGCAACATACTTCGGTACTATTTATAGCCTATAATTTAGAGTTATAATGATCTTTTTCATTTAGGCAAAAGACCAAGCTGACCTTAAGAGCTGTGTGGTCTGATGTGATACCATTTTTCATTGGCCCCATCCCCTGCAGGGCTCCTCTACTCAACGGGACGAATAGCAGGCATGCCCAGGGCTGATGCCGCCTGCTATCTTTAAATACAATAAAGTGGGGCACTTGGAAGTAGGTGACAGTGGTGTAATGATGTCACTGTCAAATGCTTCTGGGGGGCATTTCAGAACACAGGGAAGGAGGGCCGACAAGTGGAAATGCTTCATTCACTGAGCCAGCCTCACAAGTATCAACTGACAAGTGAGGTGCCAGCTGCAGAGTGGGCAATCCTCTCACTGCCCTAGTGTGGGGAACCCATCATGCACAGGGTCTTATTGGGTCCAATCAGCGCAATCGTTCTAAGGCCGTCCCAGGGTTAGGTCTAGGTCTATTTATTTTTACTAAACTTGTTCCTTCACCAATGGGGTCTAGATGTAATGTCTGCATTCATCTAACACCTGTGTAAAGGTACTAATAGATACTAACAGCGCAATCCTAAAGTGTGCTGGGTACTGTGCCATACCCAGCTCACCTTAGGAGCAGAGGGGAGCCTCCCCATATGTTTCCTCAGATCTGTGCTTGCTAAATAGGCGCATCCCATCCTTTTGGCTGTATCCTATCTCCAGCCCCCTACTCAGGCCAGCACACTCTCCCGGTCTCCCTCCCTCTTTGAAGTAACACCCTTGCACCAGCCTGATTCAGCTGGCACAAGGGCAGCACAGCATGGCCTTGCACCAGCGCTGTTGGACTGATGCTACTGTTAGCATCGGCCCAAGAGCCATAGCGCAGATGCGGGGGTGATGGTCGCTGCCCCTGTATCAGCACTAATGACATTGGGCCGATGCTAGCATGTAGCGTTAGCCCAACAGAGGGTGTTGGATTACGCCCTAGATTATGGTAGTGGGATTTACTCCACAATCCATCATCAACATGATGAATTCAGTATCACAAGATGTCAGGATGGCCATTAGCCTATATGGCTTACAAAGAGGATTAGATACAGTGAGATACAGGAAGCTGGACTAGATGGGCCTTTGGCCTGATCCAGCGAGGCTCTTCTTATGTTCTTAGACGATTCTGTTTTATTTACCTCACATTTCCCTCAGGATTTTACCTCAGAAATTTACCTCAGAATGCCAGATGCAGGGGAGTGGCATCAAGCTACAAATATCTGGTTGTCTTGTGTCATCCCTGAGGTATCTGGTGGGCCACTGTGAGCTACTGGAAGCTGGACTAGATGGGCCTTTGGCCTGATCCAGGGAACTTTTCTTGTGTTCTTATGTTCTTAATCAACCATCCTGCTCCATGCAAGCTAATTCCCCCAGCACTTACCTAGAATGTGGAGAGAAGGGAACCCAGGCCAACAGTGGGGTTGAGGAGTTCTGGAAGTGCTAGATGGAAAGAAAAGATGGAAGTCATGTTAAAGGGGCACATGGGTAAGCTGCAAACCACACCCTTGACTATGAGTATAAAAGGAACTCTAAACAAGGGTAAGCAAGTATCTGGTGTGAATAGTCGCTTTGCTCGGGGACAGAATAGGCGGGTGGAATTGGCCATGTTGTACCTGAACAGCCTCCCCATGGAATTGGGTGCAACAGGCAGAGGCGACACAACACTGCTAGAGGAAAAAAAATGACCAACTACCTGGCAGGAGCCGTCTGTATGCCAATAAAGGTCATCTTTAAAAACTGACAGAAGATGCTGGAATTGAGGTGATATGCAATGCTATCCTCTTGTGCATAATATGTGTCCAATCAGTCTGCACATAACAAGCATTTGATAATGTGTATTCACAGGGCTGGCTCTAGAAGTGGCAGGGCCCAATGCTGGACATTCTCGTGGGGCCCCTCACCCTCTCTGCAGGGCCCCCCACGTACACCAAGAAACGCATGTGTGGTGCGGTGTGTGGCACCTGGCAATAGTTGGTGGTGACATGATGACATCACTGCCAACTGCTTCCAGGAGGCCCATTTTGGACTGTTCAGAGGCAGGGGCATGTGAGAGGGCCCAAGGTAAAGTTATTCTGCTCGCCCCACCAGCCTTCAGCTCATAGAGAACCCATCTGCAACAGCAGGCAATCTGCTCAGTGCACTGTTGCGGGGCCCAATGTGACAATATGGGTCACATTGGCTTAAGGACAGCCCTGTGTATTCATATAATAGGAAGAAATATATGCACCACTTATACAACCTCAAATGGTATTGGGAGATTCTTGCATAAGTATTTGTGCTAAGGCGTTCCATTCAGAAAAAAAAAGTTTTACGTCAGATAGCAGATTTACTTCTGACCCAAAGGTTGGGAAGATCAAACGGGTGGGTGGGGGAGAACCACTAATGTGCAAAGGTGCCACAGACACTGTCAGCCTTTCAACGTCTTGTGCTACACTCACTTAGTTGAGCACAGCAGCAGTCACGAGAAGTGAAACAGCTCACCAGTGTTTCGAAATGGCCCCCTGCTGTCAAGCTGTCATTTTAAAGGCAAACACTCCGCATTGGCCGACAATTTAAGCACAACGGATTGCCGATGACTGGCATCTAAACAACAATAGGTTGATGACTGAATGACAGCCTCTGCCCAGCGAGGTCATAAATGCTCTTAACATGCTAGGAAATTGGTTAATTGGTGGCGTTCCTTTGAAAACGCAAAACTACTATTAGAGGCTCAAGAGAGACATGCAGCATCTTTCAGTAATGAACAACTGTTCCTTGTCTGCAAAAATGTACAAAAGGAACCTTTGAAACCCATGAGATGAGTGTTCTTCCTTCCATGGTGGTTGGTATAGCCGATATCTATGATGCTAGCACAGAACCAGTCTATGGGTCAATTTTGTTGGCGCAAGTCTTCATGGATCTGGGTAAGTGGACTGAGGCTGGGAAAGAGAATAGGATATTGGTGGAACTGCTGCCACAGTTAACTGCCCCCTTCAGGCCCTCAACACATCTCGATTCTGTCCCACCTCATCCTGCCTGGCACCACGGCTCCTGGGTGGCCATTTTCACTCCACACTTGCAGGGCAGCCAAGCTGCACTCTATGGCATATGAGTTCCGGAACGTTCCGGCAGTGCTTCCAACTGATAGGATTGGGCCCAAAGGCTGCAATCCTATGCACACCCACACAGCAATGTCCCATTGAATGCAATTGGACTTACTTCTGAGTAGACTGGCACAGCATCATGCTGCTATACTCCTTTCATGTTTATTGGAAATATTTTTTTTTAAAAAAAAATATATTCCGTTTTTCTTTCTATCCATTTGTTTTG
The DNA here is from genome assembly GCA_029204185.1 of Lerista edwardsae. Classification (NCBI taxonomy): domain Eukaryota; kingdom Metazoa; phylum Chordata; class Lepidosauria; order Squamata; family Scincidae; genus Lerista; species Lerista edwardsae. The sequence continues at coordinate 16,466,161 of JAJKFI010000009.1, forward strand.
ATCCCGTTGCAACGGGCTGCAAGAAATGAGGATGAAATGAGCTAGATCTTTAAATGAAGTATAATGAGTTTCGAAGTCAAAATAAGTGGCAGGGGAAGAAAACACTAATGAAGAAATGTAAAGTTGATTTTGTTGCTGTTATAGTCTTAATGGACTGCAGCTACAGGACTGCAGCTATGTGGGGCGTCACAATGAGCTCCTTCACGTTAACATTCACCAGTATGCCACCAATGAAGATCTTTGATCTGTAAATATTTGTACAGAGCAGCTGTGGGGTCCCCCTGATTAGGGCTGCAATCCTGTTGGTATTCAGGACCATCAGAATTAACATTCCAATGTCCCTAGGCATAAAACAAGTCAGAGCACACAAGCTGGCAAAGTAGTGAGTGGCCATCTCTGAGCACCAGCAGCCTCTGGACACACACCATTCTGCGTAAGAACATGCAGAGGGTGGAAGGGAAACAGGGAATGGGGAATGGGGTAGGGTGGGCAGAATGGGGCAACATAGAGGAGGATGGATTGGGACCTGGAAGGTGGTCGGTTTGGTGTCAGTGGTGTCCACCAAATTGAAATCCCTTTCTGGGCTCGATCCACCTTCATGGATCAATGTGGACTCGCGCCAAAGATTTTGCTGGTGGAGGTCCACATCCCATGGCAAGGACACAAATGTTCCTTTGCCGTGAGGAGGCTTCTAGAAGCTGAAACTCCCCTGCATCGCCACACTGAGAGTTATGGTGAATTGGGCTGTAAGATCAGCTTGTATAACTATAACAAAGAAAATAGGTCTCCTACATTCTTTTATGCTACAGGTAAGCTGTTCCTCTCCATGTTGGCTGCTCCTTCTCTGCCTTTTGAAAGCAGCCAAATGAGGAAGTGAGGAAAAGTAGAGTGATGAGTCTAAAGCCACTACTTGGGGAGAATAATTCATTTACTTGGGGAGGGGGAGAATCATTCATTTTGTTTTAATTCAATATATATATTCTGCTTCACGTTACTGGGGTTTACCTGTTCTCTACTCATGCCGAACTGCAGATTTTTGCTTTTGTGACGTACTCACAGCCTAACCCTATCGAGGACTGGGCTGGCGCATGGAGCCCTTTGTGACAGCGGAACGCAGCAGTGCTCCAGGACCATTGCCAGAGTTGCCTACACCCAACGGAGCAGATAAGGCTGTGGCAGGAGGAGGCCGATGATGCAATGGGAGGGAGGGATCTAGCGCCAAAGGCACACACTGGATTCTATCCCCTCTGGCAAAAGCCTCCCCAACCTCTCTCCTTCGATCTTTGCTAGCAAAATTGCTAGCGCATGTCAGAGGAGACCCATTGAGGTTCAGGAACTTTATAAAGGGTAAAGGTAAAGGTAAAGGTTTCCCCACGACCTAATGGTCTAGTCGTGACCGACTGTAGGGGGTCGTGCTCATCTCCGTTTCAAAGCCTGTAGAGCCAGCGTTTTGTCCGAGGACAAGCTTCCGTGGTCATGTGGCCGGCATGACTATACGCCGTAGCGCACGGAACGCCATTCCCTTCCCACCGAAGTGGTCCCTATTTATCTACTTGCATTTTTAGGTGCTTTCAAACTGCTAGGTTGGCAGGGGCTGGGACAAGCAACGGGAGCTAGCTCCGTCGCGCAGTCTTGAACTCCCAACTTTGCAGTCGAAAGCCCAGCAACAGCGGATTAACTTGCTGCGCCACCACGTTTATAAATGGTAAGGGGATTTAAATGTGCCTTCTCGGCTAAAACCTCTCAATCTGCCCTCTCCAATCCCTGGCTGGATCATTTCTGGCATGGCTGCACCGTTAGGGCAGGGAAGGCTAGGACTGAGTCATCAATAGGGTACTATTTCTAAATGAAAGGAGAAAAAAATAGAAAACCTACACTCTACTAACCAGATTTTAAAAAAATATTGATCAGTAGTTCCTGATCAGTTGGGACCCACCAATGGGTCATGAGCCAATTTCGGGTGAATCGCAAAGCACGAAGGGCTGCCATATTGAAAATATGGGAAGATGGGATGCTGGAAAGGGGGAGAGCTGTGTGGTTGTTTTGCTTGTGTCAAAGTTGTAAATAGGCTTTTTTTCCCATTCTGATTCACTTTGCTATTGGAAAATGACTGAGAAAAAAACCCAACTTACTACTGCATTCTCAGGAAAGCAGCAGGCTCTGGTGTCACAATGATGGCACTTATGGCCATGGCATCACTTCTGGTGAGTCCTGGACAGATTGTCAATCTAAAAAGTGGGTCCCGGTGCTAAAAAGTTTGATAACCACTGATATAGACTATACTTTCTTTAGTCACTTCAGAGTCATTGCAGGCTATTTTCCCGAGAAGCTGAAACTACAGAATAAGAACTTAATCTTTGAATAGCCTTATGGGAGCCATTACAATTTATCATATCAGTGCTGGTAAGAGGATTTTTGGTTCACAGATCACTAGCCTGGTAGTAACTGCATCTTAAACGCCTATCTACTCTTCTTTAATGGGTTTCTAATTAAAAAAAATGGCTAAACAGATTTCTTTCAAATTAAAATTTAGCACCAAAATAGTCCCCGGTGCAGGGTTGCCAACCCTAAATTGTTCAAGAATGATCAAGACCGACAACTGTAATCATGAGATTGGTTTATAGATGATGTGATTTTAAAAATAATTAATGGGTTCCTTGTTAAATTTGCTTCTTTGTTTTCATGCTTTTAGGGGATATGGAAATCATGTTTCAAGAGGTTGTTGTTGCTTTCCACATTTGGAAAATGAAGTTCTTAAACAATCCATTGAGGTCTTCCTCAGAGCACAATCCTAACCTGGAGTTAAGTTGGCATGGTTAGGCCAGCAAAGTTTGGCCGGCACAAGGGCCACTATAAAGCACGTTTGGACCACTTTTGGAGTCAGGGAGGATGGTGCACATCTATGTGCTGGCCTCTCTGACTCCGTGAGTGGTCCAAACCTACTTTACAGTGGCCTTTGTGCCGGCCAAACTTTGCTGGCCTACCTGTGCCTGCCTAACTCCAGGTTGGGATTGCGCCCTTAGAGTTGGTGAGCCAAAAGTAGCCCATGCTGATTCTCTGTGGTCTTTTCACTAACCAAAATATCTGATGGGCTTTCAGGGCCAGTAGAACACAAAAGGAGCATAGCAAGAAGGAAACGGCATGGTCAGTGGTGTTTCTACAGGGGGAGTAGAGCAAAATGTTGAGTTTTGAAGGAGCCTGAGCTCCTGTGTAAAGCGGCCCCTCTCCCTTGCCCTCAGAGACATTCACAGCTTGGACAGCTGGCTTCACTCTCTCAGCCGCAAATGGCTCTGGAGGCAAGGGGGTAGGGCCGCTTTACACAGGAGCTCAGGCTCCTGCAAAACCTAGCATTTTGTCCCACCCACCCCCATAGGAACCCCACTGGGCATGGGTGCGTGATGCAAACACTGCAATGCATCACCTAAGTTGCCCCTACACTCGCCATCATAGCCATTTTGCAAGCATAGATCTGAGGAACCCATAGGGGAGGCTGGTGTCTCCCCTGGTACAAGGGCACAAATGTGCCCTTGTACCGGGGAGGCTCCAGTGGCCTACCAAGCTGCTTTGGATGCGGCACAAGCCCACCGGCCTGCCTGCTCCAGCGCAGTTTAGGATTGGGCTCCCCAAGATGTCAACAAATTTAATTTGGGGGGGGTAGGAGGTAGGGAGAGGCTATGAAATATGAAGTTATTGCATGACATTAAAATCCAAAAGAACAAGATGGAAAGACGGCTCTTACCAGGCAGGACAGCACCAGCCAAACATGTCTAGGTACAGAGTTCCATCATTAGGGTCCTTAGTACTCATCCGAGAACTCACAGTACTAATCTCTGACTATCTTATGGATGGAAATCACTTTGGAGCACTTTTGGCGTTTTTTCAAAGGCAGAAGACAGACACTTGTTGATTATGATATGCGATGCATTTTAAACTTATAGTAATCAGTTAACACCGATTAAAGTGTATAATTTGCGAGGGGGGAAATCTATGCAGTAAGAAAAAGTCCCCCCCCCTTTGCCTTTATTTCTAGTACATTGTACGGTGTAATATCTCATGTACGTCAGGCTGGTACAGTATAGCTGCATACATTATGCAAAGTGATTCCAAGTTTCTAGTGATCAAGAGGTTTGAAGACTTGAGGAGTGATTGAAGAGTAATGATGTACTTTTGTCAGTGAGTTGGCCCGGATCTGAAAAACAGCCTTGCTGATTGAAGGACTTGACCTAATGATATCATTCTTTTATTCGCCACTCCGGCTCTATTTCCAGTCCACTCTACAGCTCAGTCCTCCGTTCCCTTAGTAGAGGAGGAAAAAAAATGTATCTTCAATGCCACTTATGCAAATGTCTTTCCCTCTGCCTGGCAGTTTGGTGAATTTGGATTATTTATTTATTTTTATTTATTTATTTGATTTGTACCCCGCCTTTCCGCCACAAAGGCCCTCAAGGCGGCATTTACAAGGTTAAAACACAGTAAAAAACAATTAAAAACAGTATTAAAAGACAATAAAAACAATATTAAAAATACAACATGCAACAAATTAATCCCTAGGATCATAAAATATATAAAAAGAATGCAAAAAAGCCAGCCAGCCAGCCTGTCAGCAACTAAAAGCCTGCTGAAATAAAAAGGTCTTCAGCCCCCACCAAAATACCGCCAAAGAGGGAGCAGTTCTTAACTCCAAGGGAAGGGTATTCCAAAGTTGGGGTGCCACTGCCGAGAAGGCTCTCCTACTGGCCGCCACCCCTCTCACCTCTCCTGGTGGCGGCACCGTCAAGAGAGCCCCCCCAGATGACCTCAGAGTACAGGTCGGATTATATGGGAGGAGGCGGTCCCTCAAATACCCTGGGCCCGAGCCGTAAAGGGCTTTAAAGGTCAACACCAGCACTTTGAATCTGGCCCGGAACAGAACCGGCAGCCAGTGTAGTCGCCGAAGCAACGGCTCAACAGGGTCAAACCGCTGTGCCCCAGCAACCACCCGAGCAGCCGCGTTCTGTACTAGTAGTAATTTCCGAACCGTCTTCAAAGGCAGCCCCATGTAGAGCGCATTGCAATAGTCTAATCTAGATGTCACTAGGGCATGGGTCACTGTGGCCAGGTCCGCGCAGCTCAGGTGCGGTCGCAGCTGGCGGATCAGCCGAAGCTGAGCAAAGGCTCCCCTGGCCACCGCCGACACCTGAGACTCCAGGTGCAGCTGTGAATCCAGGAGAACCCCCAAGCTGCGGACCTGCTCCTTCAGAGGGAGTGCAACCCCATTCAGAGCAGGGCGATAGTCCAATACCCGAGCTGTGGATTTC
>JAJKFI010000009.1:16480297-16528248 GCA_029204185.1 Lerista edwardsae
CCAAGTATAACTTCAGCAATCAATGAACCATGCTGTCCAGTAGTCCATAGCTAGCAGTTCATAGTAGTTCATAGTTCATAGCTAGGAGTAGCTAACCCATTCAGGCAGCTCCTCTGACAGTCACCATCCACACAGGTACGTGATCCCCCCCCTAAAAAATTACTGCTATTAATACTACCAATAATAATACTGCTTCTAAGATCTTTCATGTAATAAAGCATCTTTTATCCCTAGAGGACTAAATGGAAGATGCTTGGATGAAGGGGGCAAACAGCCCTACTATATCCCTTCTCAACACACACACACAAAATGCATTCAAAGTCACTAGATGGCGCTGTTTGAGACAGTGCTGGCAGTGTTGTGGCAGTAAATGGCTAGACATGCTGTCGAAATGAATGTGTATTGTCAGCTGCATGGTTGATCGTATTCAGCTCTAAGCACATCACCAATAAAGCCAGATCTGTATTCATCCTCCAAGTGAAAACTGCAGCATCTGTCAGTGGCCCCATTTGTACATTCAATCTGGATTTAGGGTCCCATATCCAACCTAACAACCTGGGGGAGGATTTTGAAATTGGGTAGATTAAAAAACAACTATGCAGTATGCTCAGTTCAAACTGCATGGATTTTTTGCATTTTAGTCCGTCCAGTCCATTGTCCAAAACAGCCTCTATCCACCAGCCCAGCATATACGAACCTGCACAATCCATACCGCCATTTGCAAGCAGCAGAGAACACATACAGAAAAGAAAGTGCATACCGGACAAAAAGCTCCAGATGACTCCAAGAAGTGAGCCAGGCCCCATTCTGCAAAAGGAGGCAAGAGCAGCAAACAGCAAAAACCTCTACGTAAACAAGGAGTTCCTTCTTTGAGGCCTAATATCCTGTAGGTTGTTTTGAAGTTAACAGAAACTGAAAAGGGAAGTGAATTTCCTGGAAGCTACTCAGGGCACAATCCTAACCTGGAGTTAGGCCAGCACAGTTTGGCCAGCAAAGTTTGGCCGGCACAAGGGACACCATAAAGTAGGTTTGGATCACTCTTGGAATCAGAGAGGCCAACACACGCCATCCTCCCTGACTCCAAGAGTGGTCCAAATGCGCTTTATGGTGGCCCCTGTGCCAGCCAAACTTTGCTGGCCTAACTGTGCCGGCCTAACTCCAGGTTAGGATTGAATTGAAAGTCTTTGTATTAATAACCATACCCAGGCGTGCACGGAGGCCCGAGCGCGCGCCATGGCTGGCGCTGAAACCACACACCCCACGTCGCCCCGCCCCGCATGTCACTCAGACATCAATCAATCAATCAATCAATCAATCAATCAATCAACAGGTACTTATATACCGCTTTTCAACACGAAGTTCACAAAGCGGTTTACAGGCAAATAGTAATAATAAAGTTAAATGGCTCCCTGTCCCAAAAGGGCTCACAATCTAAAAAAAGGCAGACCGCCAGCAACAGCCACTAGAAAGACTGCGCAGGGGTGAAGAGGGACAGTTACTCTCCCCCTACTAAATATAAGAGGAACACCACTGGAAAAAGTGCCTCTTGTCCAGTTAGCAGGGGTTAACATGCCTCTCTTAGCCCAGAAACGCTCCATTTCCGAGGTAAGGGAAGCGTCGGTGGGCGGGAGGGCCAAAAACCGTGTGGTTCCGCTCGCTATGATGCCCCACCGCTGCCCAGCACCCCATGGCTTGCGCCTTGGGGGGCCACAGGTAAGATATGCACCTGACCATACCTGATTACAACTTATATCACTCTCCTTCCTATCACACACTGAGTTCATAATGTTGAGGTGAGTCTAAGGGTGCAATCCTAACCTGGAGTTAGGCCGGCACAGTTAGGCCAGCAAAGTTTGCCCTGCACAAGGGACACCGTAAAGCATGTTTGGACCACTCTCGGAGTCAGAGAGGCCAGCACACAGGCGTGCGCCATCCTCCCTGAGAGTGGTCCAAACGTGCTTTACAGTGTCCTTTGTGCCGGCCAAACTTTGCCGGCCTAACTGTGCCTGCCTAACTCCAGGTTAGGATTGCACTCTCAGAGAGTCTGCAAGGAAGGGAAAATGGGAATGCAGGCAAACAATTGCAGCAGTCAGCACTTTCGTACCAGCCGGAGGAGATTTTCAACAGGAAGCAGCATGGAATTGCTGGGTTACACACTCATCCTGCATCCAAATTACATGCAGGTCCCCCCACACAGCTGCTTTTTTTAAAGATTACAATCCTCCCAACTCCATGACGATGTGCTGAACATCCTGTCTGCTTTGATGATTTTTCAAAGCTTGTGCGAAGGCACTCGACAATAACTGGAGCAAACAAGGAAATACGGCTGACAGCCCTCAAAGGACGACAGCTCAACGGCAGAGCACATGCGCTGCATGCAGAATGTCCCAGATTGCAGCTCCAAGGTGGGTTGGGAAAGACCCTCTGCCTGACCCCTGATAGGGCTGCTGCCAGTTCTGCTAGACCTTCTATGCCAGTGAGCTCCAACTCAGCAGGAGGCAGCTTCACATCTTCCTTTCCTCCTGCTTACAACAGTCCCCACTCTCTTCTCAGGCAAGCATAAACAGCTATTTAGGGAAGAACAATAGGAAGCTGCCTTACAGGACTGGCCCACCCACGAGGCCATCTGAAGTGGTTGCCTAGGGCAGCAGGTTGATGAGGGTCACTCATCCCTGTCCTCCAACTTGTCTCCACCACTCCTCTTTCTCCTTCAGCTCCTTGAAGTGGGGGAGAGGGAGGAAGAGGAAATGTGGAGAGGGGGAGAGTGCTGGAGCTGGAGCATTGGAGAGTGGGAGGAGCCAAGACTGGCACACCATCAAATAAGGGGGGCAGCCTTTGGCATCATGCCATCTCAGGCATCAGAAGATCTTGAGCCAGCCCTGCTACCTTATCCCAAGTTAGACAATTGATTCACCTAGCCCAGCAGTTCCCAACCTGGGGGTCACGGGCTGATTTTCAGGGGGTCCTGGAGACCCCATTAACAACCATAGATGCATTTTTGCACCATTTTCAGGGAATCTCCAAACAGAGGAACACATTTTTGAAAAAATGTCATGGCATTTCCACGTATCTGAAAACAACTGTTGCATTTGGTCACCTATGGTAGTCTACATACATTTTTTTTTACAGGCACAATGATGTCACTTTCTGCTTAATGACATCACTTCCAGTTTGGTTGTGTGGTCCCGACAGGTTATTGTACCTCAAAATTGAGTCCTGGTGCTAAAAAGGTTGGGAACCACTGGCCTAGTCTAATATACTGGCTAGAGTGGTTCTCATAGATTGCTGGCAGATCATGTCCTACCTGTTTGTCAATATGAGATGCTGGAGCTTGAACCCAAGACCTTCTTCATACCAGGTGGTGACTTGCTGCAGAGCTATGGTGGGTATAGTAGGCAGGGGAGCACTCCTGCTGCCACACATCACCATCCCTTCCTCCTTTTTTTCCAGACCAATAGCAGGAAGTGAAGTGGCAGGCCAGCAATGCATACCACATGTTGTGTGGACAGAAGCAGGAGGCAACCAAGGTGGCCTTCCAAAATGTATGTCTCAGGTACTCCAAAACTCATGTCTTGAATTGAAAACATGGGGAACCTGAGCTAGCCCATGAAAGCCAATGTTACTGACTGGCTCAGTTCTTTCGGGGTCTTTCAGGGTCTCAGGTAGGCCATGGGCAGCTCAAGGCATGCTGTTGCCTGAGACAGGATGCCAAATGCTGCCCCCTTAACCCGGGGATGTCCCAGCTTCTGCTTCTCTGTCACTCCAGCCCACTGCTCTCCTCTCCCCCACACGTCTCTTCTGTTCCCCTCTCCTTTTCTAATCCAGGGAATCAGAGGAGGAAGATCAGTGGAAACAAGTGGGCTGCAGAATTGGGCACCAGTGACTCTACACTGAATCAGAAAAGGGTACGTTTTAAGTGGGCAGGGGAAGCTTTGTCGCTAAAATAGCATTTGATTTGTGGCTTCCACATTTGATGCCCTACACTAGTAGCCTTCCAAAGTGAATGGATGCCGCCTTTTAGCTACTCCAAATATTTGGTCATTCGAAATGCACCAAACTATTAGAAGTGGGAGATTTGAGACAGGTATGCAGGCATTTCTGTTACCTTACTTAGGTTGCTTTAAAAATGTTGCTTGAGAGGAACGACTCGATAAATGCTTAAATGAGGTTGAGCACCAGCACCGAGAATATGATCATGCACTGGAACCCACTTATAAAATTGACACTCTGTCGGAACCCACCTTGCTGTACAAGACTAAAAAAGAAGTTTCACTTTACCAGCTGCTCAAGCCTCTGATTGTATCCTTTTTACTGGGGGCTTATGGTGGTCTTGTGTTTCTCTTTGCCTGGCCTTCAATGAGAACTGGGGCACATTAGCACTTTCAAAAACTGTTCGCAACCCAACCAAAATTGGTTTGTGACCCACTGGTGGGTCCCAACCCACAGTTTGGGAGACACTGTGATGTTATGTGAGTGCAACACATTCAACATGTCCTTTGATAAAACAAGATGCATTAGCTGGATCCCTGTGGTGTAGCTAAGGGGGTGCAGGGGGTGCAAATTCACCAGGCAACAAATGTTAGGGGGGGGGAAGCTGAGTTTGAGACTGGTGGCCAAAATTGTGAAAATGTTGGTAATTATGAATAATACCATCATGCTATATGTCATTGGAAAGATAATTTAATGCAGAATGCAATGAAATAACCCAGAGCGTAATAGCATTCTTCTATTAAAAGGTATGGCCAAAAAATCAGAAAATGAAAATACAACTCTTGTAAAAATTGTGGTTTGTTAAAATCACGGTCTTTAGGAATAATTCGTGTTATACACCTTATTATGTGGAATGTCATGCAGAATGCAATGAAACACATAGGAGTGTAATATCTTCATTCTATCAAAAATTATGGCCAAAGAAACAGGAAAACATACAACTGTGATGTCACGTCCTGTTGTAACGGAACGTCTGGGGCATCATTTTGCCCTATGCACCAAGCTACACTTTCATTAGCTACGCCAGTGCTAGATCCTTTATATAGACATTTTCGGAACCCCTAAAGAAGAATGGAATAGGAGTAGCAAGCCGTCTGTAAAATGTCAACGTTGTTTTATTAATCCTTGGAAGACAAGCAGTATTCATTTCACAGATCAATGGGATCCACACTATACAATGAATGAACAGTGTGAGTCGAGATTCTTGTCTGTGGCCTGTTCAAACATTGGTTGGCTCATTGAACTCTCCGAAGTCCTGTCTCTTGCCTTCAGCACTGTCACTCCGTTGGTTTTTAAGCTGTCAAGAAAAAGCTTGTCGTATTTTTCCATTGACGGTAATTAGTATGACGCTTCAGAGGTAACATGGGCCTTTGATGATCATTTCAATGCAAGCCTACGCATGTGTAATAAATGCCAAGGCTCATGTCATCCATTTGGCGTACAATAAACATCCAAGAGAGATATTTAACACATAACACATGGCAATGTTATGATCCGAAAGGAAATTTAATTCTGTGACTGGACGTGATAATACAGACTGAGAGAACATCATGAGAAAGAAAGAAAAAAACATGCGTAAGAGATGAAGATGGCAATATATTGCTTCAGTCCTGTACTTCTATTTGTTTGTAGTACACACAGTATCTTGCACAAGCAATGTCTATCAAAATCAATAGATTCCTAATTAAGTCTCTCCGACTACAACAAAACCATTGTTTTAGACTATGCAGAAAAGGAAACATGCTAGATTATGTTAGGATTTACATGGAATAATCAGTGAAGAACCCTGTGGTTGTCCAGTCATCTACTGCAGTGGTTCACAAGCTGGGAGCCATGGCAACCAATGAGGGGAGCTGCAGAATCCTCGCAACACCCCCACCGCACTATACAATGTGTAGGATTGTAACCCCAATGGGGAGCTGTAGCCAATGGCCCGGCAGGTCAAGGGAGCTTCCAGTCAAAAATGTTTGGGAACCACTGATCTACTGTATAGTCAAAAAGTGATTATAATTGCAATCTCAACAGAATTGTCTAGAAAGTGTGTCCCACTGAACTCAGTAGGGTGGTGAAAAGAAGCTCACATCACAAGGTAGACTATATTAGGGATACATGTTTTGTACAACATGAAGATTTAGCAAGACCAGTTCTTGGTGGTTCTTGTTCTTGTTTTAAAATGTATCACTCAAAATGGCGTTTCTATCTCTTCCAACTCTATCACCGAATGCTTCGAAGGATGATACAATCTGTAGGGCATGTTTTCCCACATACTTTGAAAAACAGCTAGAGTCGGTGGCCACACAACAAAGCAATTTCAGATGGACTCTTGAGTCAAAGAAGGAAATATATTCTCTCTGTTATCTTTTTTTCCTCAGTTTTCAGTTTTGATGATCGAGCAGCCAAATCCTGAGCTGCCTGGCTGCCTGAGTGAACAGAGGTAGCCAGGTGGCTACCGCTGTATCCCACAACAGCCAGGCAACTGCAGGAGGCTCCAAGGAAGAAGGGAAAGGGGAGGAGAGGCGGGCAAGCGGTCCACCAAATAGCTGGTGCAGAGGCGAGGGCTTCCATGTTGGGCCACATGCCTTCCAGAACTCTTCATGGCTACATTGGCATCTGCAGGCCCTCTGAACATGTTATGAAGACTTATGCTTATGCTCTGTATAAGCAGCTCCTCTTAATTGCCATTGGAACCATTCTGGGCAGTTGCAACTGCAAGTGAGAGGGGATGCTTACACGGTGCATTGCAGCGCCTGCAAGACTTACCACATTGCAGCACCTGCAAGACTTACCGTATTGCAGTGCCTGCAATACTCATAATAGCTAAACTATTGTGTTCTCAAACATTTCTCATACACTTAGCAAAAGCACATTTCAGATGATCATTGAATGTGTGGGTATGTGACATCATGGTTCCCCCCACATGTTCTACCTTAATGGAATCGTGTTCATTTTCAGGTCATTTTTTTTTTAAAAAAGCCAGACCTTTGTACATGGTATGTTCATTGTATGCTCAGAAGTCTCTCTAGAAAATCATGAAGGCATGAAGAAGGTCGCAAAAGGCTGTTGTTTCCTGGCATCCTGCACTTTGTTCTGGCCCATAAATTGGACTCTGCTTTCAACATAATGGTAGCTTTTTGGGGATTTTCTTGCATCTGTCCACAGTAGTGAAGTTTGTATTCAGGCCCATGAGAGCAGGCATCTTCCCTTCCCTGTTTAGTATGATATCACTCCCCATCTTTTTTTTTTTTTTGTCAGAGGGTGGACTCAGTGCAGTCCAGGGCCACCCTTTTGTGAAAGGCATAGAATGATGGGGTGCACCCAAAGCTCGGCTTAATTTTCAAGGTACACTTCAAGGCACCAGTACATGTTTTGGATACACTGCCTTAAGGAGCACAGTTGTCCATACGAGTCTTCTAGCCCAGTGGCATCAATAGAGGAAGGAGTACTCCAAATCGGAACATGAAGGGCATGGATTAGAGAATTTTCTAATGTGGCTCCATGTCAATGACGGGATTGCCAAAAACAACCCTGTTTCTCCAACTTTTTTTTACCTCAGGTGGTTCTCAGGCAAAGGATAACCTCAGCTATTTTGGGGCAACTTGTAGCCACCATCCATCTTTCACTGAGCTCCATGTGGCGCCAGATTTCCCTCCCACCCCTTTTTAAAGTGTTGCCAGTCTTGTGGCATCACTGGTCCCACCTGAACTGTGACCTGTTTGCACAGTCCCTGTCAATCAAACTGCAAGTCCTGTGCATCCATGTCTGAAGAAACAGAAGGAGGCAGGAGCAACACAAGGAAGTAGGTGATCTAGTTTCTGCTCATGATTAGCATACAAAAAGTGGATCACTGTAGGCTCATCCGTAGGACACTGGAGGTAGGAGGTAGTGGTTGCAGACTTGGTGACGGGCACCCCAAAACTTCATCCTCTCCTCCCATCCTCTCCTCTGCCATTGATGGAACCCACATCACCTCTCCTAATGGATGGGCTGCCCTGACCAGATTCCATCTTCTGACATGACCAGATTCTGCCTCACACATCTCAGGTTTTGGGATACTTCTGACCTGGCAAGAGGTCCTGACAACCCTGCTCAAGGCTACTGGTTTTTAAATGAATTCCAGTGGTGGGATGGTGGGATTCTGGCAAAAAAAGGATATGAATTTGAGAATGAATAAATTAATGTCCTGTGCTGTACACCATAGTTATTGTTGCCAGCCACAGGCTTTCTATGCATGAGTAAAGCTAGCCTAGTCCATTTCCATGCAGATGGACACTGATGCTATATCTGAATGTCCTATAGCAGGACTGGGAATGTCCTAAAGCAATGGTTCCCAAATGGTGGGTCAGGACCTGGCTTTTGGTGGGTCACAAAACTGACAAGCTGGATTGTGGACAAGGAACATTTATTCAGCCCTATGGAACGCAAAACAGAGCAGCACATGCACGTTCACTCATGTTTGGGAACCATTGTCCCATTGTATTGCTGGGAAAGGCCGTAAGCCATTTTCAGTGGGAGTTGACAGCACCAAACTACATGGTCTGACCAATAAAAGAGATCCATGTATTCTTTCTTGTGCACATATGAAAAACTTTATGTTTGGTATAAGAGGCTATGGAAACTCAAGAAATGTTGGGCTAATATGATGCAACGACTACCGTGATGGATTTGGCTTGCAGTTGTCTGAATTTAAATTCCTGCACTGCTGTGCAGCTTTTCCTGGGAGACTTTAGGCATTTTCCCATTCCTTTGTCTGGCTACACCCCCCCCCCCAAGGCTGATTGGAATACAAATGTGTAAGGCATATATGTCAGCCTGAGCACTTTGGAAGACGAGCAGGCTACAACTATGATAGACCCCATGTTGCAGGTATGTTTGACTGAACCCATTCGATCACCACCATGCTTTTTCTCACAGTTTGTGGCTGTGTGCCAAAGAGCATCAGAACTCTGAGGAGTTCCATGCACAGGAAGCAAATTGCCGTGCAGAATAGCATTCACCTAGGGGGGGCATTTTCACATGGCTCCCACCGATCATAAATCAGGGGCAAAATGAGGCATTGCGGTGGCACATCCCACATATCAGAATGCAGGTTGTGTTAATTCATGTAAAGCTAAGGACGATAGAAACCAGTGTTCCTCAACCTTGGGGTCAGGACCCAATGGGGTTGCAAAGCCTCAGCAATAGGGTCACGGCAACTTATGGGACTGAAAAAGGTTGAAAACCGCTGGACTAGAGCCTACCAGATAAAGGGGAAGGCATCTGGTATATCTCTTCAGGTAACAGGAGATGGTGTCCCTGTCCTGCTCAGGTTCTTAGCCACTGGGCAAAAATAGCTTTCACTAGAGCCAGATTTCATGGTAACTTTACAGTATCTACTCTCTCTGATATTTGGTTACAGTGACTAGGGGCTGGGACTGTGTAACAGGGCCAACGGGGAATGGGCAGCAATGGAGGCAGGGAATAGGCAGATCGTGTCATAAGAGGGGTGGGATTGGTGGTGGGTCTCCAGTCTTGTTATTGATTGATTGATTGATTGATTGATTGATTGATTGATTGATTGATTGATTGATTGATTGATTGATTGATTGATTGGGGTCATGGCACAAAAAAGATTGAAGATCACTGATATAAAACATGGCAACGGCAGGTGGGAGGGGGGAAACCCTTACCACCACATTCACTTTCCCACCAGAAATGGCTTCTCCCCAGCCAGGAGAGCCAGGGGTGATTTCCTGGATTGGAGGTCCACCATGGGGAGGTGGAATGTAGAAGCACCCCCTTTTATCCACCTATGTTGCACATTGATTTTCACTCCGAACACCTTTTAGGATATCTGTAGCTGTCCTCATCTGACCTGTGAGTCACACATAGGTTGCTCCTCAGGTTTCGACCTAACCTCCTCACCACGTTGTCGTAATAATCAGTAAGATAGGAATTGCAGACTTTTTCTGTGCACTGCATTGCGCCATACGATCACCAAGAAGGAGAAGGAATATGGTCTATATCAGTGGTTCCCAAACTATGGGTCCATACGTCTTGGCCAAATTTTTGGTGGTCCGAGAAACTGACAGCTATGCAAATCAAGGGTTAAACAACTTGCTACTTGGGGAGAGCACTGCTGCCCAATCACCATTATATCCACAGAGCCTTGAGCAACTGGTAAACACTTTTTTTTAGGTGGCTCCCAATGCTAAAAAGTTTGGAAACCATTAGTCCAATGTTATTCAAACTGTGGGTTGGGACACACTTGGTGGGTCGCAACCTGATGTCAGGTGGGTTGCGGAAAGCTGGGCGCAGCCATCTTGGAAATTGCAGACCTTGCTATATTTCTTTTGTGAGTGTTACCAGTTTGAATTTTCAAGGGAGGGTTTTTTTTAAAAAAAAAAATTTGTTTTTACTTCAGTGCTTTTACATCATATTTTGTCCTAATCTTGCTTTGTTAGGGATGTTTCATGGTTGTACAATTGCTGCAATCTAAGAATGCCAAATTGTATTTCAGCAGTGTCATTTTATTATGTGGCAATGACAGCACTTCCTGCTTGATGATGTCACTTCCTGCCACAACATCTCTTCCACGTTAATGACATCACTTCCGGTGGGTTCCAACACGAGTGCCATTCTGAAGAGTGCGTCCTGGTCTAAAAAGTTTGAATACCACTGCACTAGTCTATATACAAAAGCTTCTGCAGAACTCAAAGTCTTCTGCATAGTTTTGCTGACCCCAAAAGACAGGATCCATCTTCTGTCAGTGCTGTTTACACCACCATCTACAGAGTGCATAGTGAAACTCAAATTTCAGTATTTTATTTGTATGTACATTTCCATCTTTTTTCACCTGGAAAGAAAAGATCTAAGTACAGACAGACTGTAAATGTTGTAAGTGTATAGCCTTCAACAATACTTTAGCTGAATAAATGCTTTGTACAGAATTCTGTCTTCTTAAATGGAGTTTACAGCTACATTGATAAAATGGATTCCTCATTTTCCTTGTTTTTGTTTTTAACCAATAACAAGCAGAGAGACAATTACAAGTTAATATTAATAAGCAGCTCAAATAACACTGGTTAAACTATGTACAATACAAACCATTCATACAAATGAAGACTAGGATATTGAATTTTGTTACAATATTTTTTTGTAATAAAGATAAGACAGCCACTTACAACGTACATGTTGCCCGGCAGACATTTTTTTCTTCCAACATGGTGTTTCGAAGAGCATCTCGAATAGCCTCAGATGATTCTACCTGTTTTGAGTGGCCCCTATCAAAATACAAAATCATGTGGTCTGCTCACATGTATGTTCTAAATGTCTGCTCATCTTTATTGGTTCTAAAGGCTCCTTCTGCGGAGAAAGGACCACCTGAACACCACCTTGAATGTGCCCCACAGTGTGCTGGAGAAAGATCACAAGAGTTTGCTGTGTTCATAGAAAGAGAATACGGAACTCTAAACACGCATTTCCCCGCCCCCACCCCCAGTTTAACAAGCAGTTACTCCTACAGTATTATTTACCAGTACAGCTACTCCAAATGATAGAATGCATGAGTGGGGATTATTGATGATCATGTATTCAAGACTTAAAAGGAGATTTCCATAACAGTCTGTGTAAGAACCCATTCTCTGCCTAGTTAATCCTTTTTGCTTGATGATAGGGTATCCTGAAACATTATATATCAGACAATGAAAGCCCTCTTAACGGGAATCTCAATAGATACAGGCTGCAAAGAGGAAAGGAGGAAAGAGAAAGGGGGAAGGAAGGAGGGAGGGAGGGAGGGAGAAATAGTGTGCGGCATTATTTAAAATCCATGGTGATTTACAACTAGACAGATATACATGGAGCTGACTGGTGGAAATGACATTAGATTGATTTTTCCACTAAGGTATTCGCAGTGGGTTGACATCAGCAGCATTGTGTAGACACATTCCAGGCAAGAGATGTGGTCTTCTTCTTGGAAGTTAGAGCCCTGCCATATGACCTCTTTTATTTTATTTTTTTTCATTGTTATTATTATTATTATTTATTGGTTCCTCAGGGTCCAGTCTCAGACACACGGATCCTCTTCAACCTGAAGGGAAGTAAGGTGTGTCACTATGGTAGTTGTAATCAGGACACACCTTCTGTACTAGTTTATAATCTGTACTATAAAAGGAAATGTAAATACAGATTACTTTAAAGGGCTTGGAGCAGAGCCAGGAGACGTGGCTTTGGGTCTGCTCCTGGTAACAGGTTTTTGAAGGGTCGTAGTTGCAGAGCGTGTTCTTGGTGGCCTTGTCAACCTTCTCGTACTCAATGCGACAGTTGAAGGACTTGGAATCTTTGGCATCAATCACCGTTTGTTGTGCCAAGTCAAACTCCACAATCTTGGTGGGGGGCACCAAGCTCACCGATACATTCCCTTGGCCAGTGGAATTATGCCTGAAGTAAACACTGAACGTCCCATTGCCATGATCGACTATTTTCCCAGTTATCAAGAGGTTTAGCTTCACTGTCTTGATGTTGGAATGAAAATCGCCCCAGCCAAACATTTTCTTAAACTTCCCAGTCTTGACAATCGGCCGTCTCTTGGCTCTGGGTCGAGGCTCTTGAAGGTCTGTGGAGTTCCTCAGCCAGTCCCAGAGATCTTGCTCGGAATACGTTTCTGGGGCATCGTACCGCAGACTCAAATCCGTATCATTCTCTTTGCCGCGGAAAGTCTGTGATAGCAGCCGGCTGATGGATAAGTCTTTGCTGCTTTCTGTCCATATGTGCTTTAGCGTGGATTTGGAACTGCCTGTTTTTAGAAGTTCTGATTTTCCACCACTGGTTAAATTTGCACATGTGACCTGAAAGAACAAAGGAAGGAAAAGATGTGTTTATACAGGTACATGTATAACACGAGTTCCATCCTTCTCAAAACCACACTGGATTCCAGATCTATATGTAACTCAAGTGCATTTTTAAAACACATCAGCAATAGTCATAGCATCATGCAACATTACTTGGCATGTAAATAGCCAAAAGACAGCTATGCGTATTATTAAAAGGATGTTATCCACTTGTCTCTCTTAACATAAGAACATAAGAAGAGCCCTGCTGGATCAGGCCAAAGGCCCATCTAGTCCATCTTCCTGTATTTCGCAGTAGCCCATCAAATGCCTCAGGGAGCATTAGAGACAACAAGATACCTGCATCCTGTTACCAGTCCTCTGCACCTGGCATTCTGAAATAGTTTACTACTAATATAAGGAGGTTGCACCACCATCATGGCCTATAGCCATGATGGACTTTTTGTCCAGAAATCTGTCCAATCCCCTTTTGAACCTAGGTCAGATGCCATCACCAGCTCCTATGGGAAGGAGTTCCACAGATTAATTACCCACTGGGTAAAAAAGCATTTCCTTTAATCCATTCTAATTCTCCCACCACTCAATTTTAGTGGATGTCCCCTAGTTCTCTGGTGTTGTGAGAGAAGGAAAAGAACTTCACATAGCTTTTCACATAGTACATCTATATTATTAGTGACTGGATGCCTCCAAATCCCAGGAAATCAAATAATAGTTTGGGAACTACCCGTTTAGAAAATGTCTGCCCTTTCCCCTCAACAGGCCCAATCCTTGTCTCCTTCTTTCAGTGCCTTCTCAATTTCTTCTGTCTTTAGCCTAGCCTTCACAGAACCTTCCTAACTTCAGCTTACATGAAATTTCCCCACTGTGACCTGACTTGCCTCACCCTCATGTTCCCAACTCTTACTGCTGGTTCCACCTTGTCTAGTTAATCTGAAAGTATTTCAGGAACAGACAACAACATGAACAGAACTTGATCAAGCTAGATAAACACACCAATATTTTAGTATGTTATGGCCCATACATAACTTGGTTCATATAGTACCATATAATTCATACTGGCAGTAGTTTTAAAAAAAACATTGCCAATGTTACTGTATTTGTAAAGGGGTTTTCCCTCCCTCTTATTAGTACTCATGCTGACACCAAGATTTTGAAAAAAATAATAATTTGAAAGGCATTTCATGGTTCCTTCCATGGGGAACCCTCTACGAATTTTCCAGGGATGTCAAACAACTTTCTATAAAGCAGGTGAAATGTTTCAAGGGCGGTTCTGCACACTCCTACTTCAGACCAGAAAAAAATATGTCGGCCCTTATTCTATATTTAGTTATTTGATTAGTTTAAATGATTTCTCTTTAAATATATGGAGCACTGAAAGACGGTGAATATCTGAATGGGGAAGCAAATTGGGGTCTAAATGTGTAAGGGAATCGCCTTTTACTCAAGGCATGAGAGATTTGGATCACATCAGTCCTCGTACCAAAGCTATACACAGCAGTACAGCTCAACGGCTCGTTCCTACATTTCTTGGTATAAGATTAATTGCCTTTTAGTGTAAGACATTGAAGGGAGAGACCGAGCTCTTAGATCTAGCCATCTGGGGACTCAAAAACATCAGCATCGCAGAAGTTCTGACTGGCAATCCTTCCCCATTACCTGACTTGCTCACAGAACAACTTCCTCTCTTCCAGAAAAATAATTTCAGAAATGCCTGCCCTATGGAAATGCCAAGGCACTTGTAAGCAAACAGGGAGATCTTTTCATTTACTAGCTATCATTCATTTTATTTGCCGGCTGCTGTAATTGAGCCCTGCTTCCAATCAGATCTTTCTGAAGGGGAGCTACACGGATCATCTCATAACCTGGAATCGTTTCAGGGTGGTTTAAAAGATATCCACAATGGTTCCTAACTAAGTATCTTTCCAGCTGCTCAAGGGAGCAGGGAGAGGGAGAGACAAATATGGGTATGTTTGCCCCTGGGATGATTTAGTCAATTTTCCCTTCTTTTGAATTGCAGGGAAGATAAATACAGCCTAGCATTTGATAGCTGGTTTGTATCTGTGTCTGAGATCTGCACAGTGAGTGAGGAGAGAGAGGCTGTAATGAAATGCACTGAAGGGGCACTAGTTAATGAAGCAGCAATGAAGATGTCACAGGCAGAGGGAGAAAGACTCTTAAGCAGCAGATTGGGAACGAGAGCAAATGATGAGCGGGAAAATGGCTTAAAAAGCAACTCATGTCGTCTAGCCTGGATCTGTCAGCAGAATATGATCTTAGGCAGTTAACTAGCCCCTTTTTCTATCACTGTCAGAGAAGAATTCCTGATCATCATTCCAATCTGCTGACTGTATCCTCAAAACTCCATAGTTTACCTTTGCATTCCGTCTCATTTCTAGCAAAACCAGCTGTGGTTAAGCATCACAGACAAACAACACATTCTTGGTGCTCTCTGAAGAAATATCAGAAAGCTAATTTTGAATAACCACATTGGGAATTTTTTTAAGGCTTGATGCTGCCTAACTCCTAGAGCAAAATGAAGATTCTGTCTACAGGAGAAAGAACAAGAGGAACTGCCTTAAACACAGTCAGGCATTCCTCTAAGCCCATATTATATACACAGGCTGGCTGCAGCTCTCCAGGGGTCCAGACAGCCAATTTTCTTTGCCCTACCTGGAGATGCTGGGGATTGAACCTGGGGCTTTCTGTTCTACTGCTGAGAGCCAGCCCCTCGCCAAACACTTTGTTAAACACTCAGATTGGAGCTACACTTGAAGTTGCTTTGTATTACTGTCAGTCTATCTAGCCCAAGACTGTCTACTCTGATTTGCCAAAACTCAGGCAGAATCAGGGTCACCAGAAACAATGGAGGACAGAGTGCCTATACCTTTAACCAGTGTTTCTCGAACTGTGGGTCAGGACTCGCTTAGTAGATTGTGCCCTGATGTCAGGTAGGAGCATCCCTCTTGGAAGCTGCAGATCTTACTCTTGCTATATTCCTTTTGTGAGTGTTAACAGTTTGAATTTTCAAGTGAGTTTTTTTTGTTTTGTTTTTAATTTAGTTCAGTGCTTTTGCATACGATTTCGTCCTAATCTTGCTTTCTGTCAGGGATGTTTCATGGTTGTATAATTGCTGCAGTCCAAAAATGCCAGTTTGCATTCCAGGAGCATCATTTGATTATGTCACAAAACAGCACTTCCTGCTTGATGATGTCACTTCTTGCTATGACATCACTTCCAGGTTAATGACATCACTTCTGGTGGGTCCTGACATGAATACTATTCTAAAAAGTGGGTCTAAAAACTGCCTTTACCCATTGGACCATTCACATTCCCTCTTCTATACCATGGTTAAAGGTATAGATACTCTGTGGTATCTGGTCACTCTGGAGAGAATTCTTTCTCATTACCAGCTACCTCATTTTTTTTAACTCAGTATATAACTGGATTCAACTTGGAAGTTTCTGCTTGCTCAAGAATTGTTCTCTTAATGAGCTATGCCCCCCCCCCCCGGGAAGGGGACACATGCTGCTACTGATGGCACTACAAGGGAAATTACTGCCTCTTGGAGGGGATTTGGGTGTGAGGCAAAGCATTAAAGCTCTGCTCCATCAGTGGTGGTATCTAAAGAAGGAGGAACCGGTATGCTGGGCGGGACCTATGTGTGATTGGCTGCCCGTCCGTTCGGTTCCGCCGCCTGCCCGCCCACCCGCCGCGTGGGCTGCCCTGACCTCTGAGGGGGCGCCTGCTCGCCGGGGGGGACAGGTGGGGGGCGCGCCGGGTGCCTGGGTGAGCAGCGGTGGGGCGCACCAACTGGGGGCAGCCTGCGCGGCGGGTGGGCAGGCGGCGGAACGGAACGGATGGGCTGCCAATCAACCGTACATCCCGCCCAGCGTTCCGGTTCCTCCCACTTTAGATACCACCTCTGCCCTCCATCCACTCTATTGCCCTGGTCTGAACCAACGCTTCATAACCTGCAGCTTGAAAGGAAAGGCATGAAGGAGATGAAGGCATGTTAAACGTATCATTCAGTTTAAGTATAATGTACAGCCCAATCCTACGCACGTCTATTTAGAAGTATGTTCCATTGAGTTCAATGGGGCCTGTTCCCAGGAACGTGTGCCTGTACAGTGGCATAGCTACTATACGTAAGTGCAGTAGGTAACAGCTGCACAGTGCTACACGCTGCCAGCTGCTGTGGGGGACAACTACTTTGGGGGTGAATCTGTGTGATTCAGAAAGGGGTACAAGGTACTACGGAAGGAGCTATGTGGGGGGGCGGGAGTTACAAAATCATCCTTGTACCAGGTAGCAAATGGCTAACCTATGTCACTCTGTGCACAGGATTGCAGCCTTAGATGCAGCAGCAAGGTGCGAAGCTCTTAATTAGCAACGTATTTTTTACATACAAAACGTACATTGAAAATGGTGTACTTCTTGACAACTGTATTAGTACATAGCCCTTTGGCTATCTGCTAATAACATTTTTGACAGGTTCGGCAGCAAGGTTTTCAAAAGAGCCTTTAAAGACAGGATCTACATCACCAACAGCATGCCTTACATTTGTAAAAGAGACAGTCGATGCCATCATGCGGTCAGCCCTAATGATGCTGCAATGCGCTGAGAACATTGCAACGGATTTCATCATTTTTACCCATTCATAGCCTAACTGTATGCAGGGTTGGGCTGTTGCATGGAAGCAAAAGAGTTCCGCTGTCACAAAAGGGTTGCCAACAGCCCTTGGACTGCTTCGTCAGCAGCCATTTGGGGAGCGCTGCTGCAAGAGGTCACCCAGGAAACTTCATGGCTGAGCCAGGATTTGAACCTGGCTTTTCCAGGTCTAAGTCCAACTCCCAAACCACTACATCATCCTGGCTTCCAAGTATCACTGGGCATGCAAAATGCGACATCATAAAGTCATACCCAATGTTTCATGGCATAAATGTGCACGCAGATCGGGGGGCGGGGGTGCTGGATGACCAGGATTCCATCCCTGCCCCAGCAGATTAGGAGGCACTGACCCAGTCACTCCCACCTACTCACAGTGGGCATCACAATGGCAAGCACAGAGGAGAAAGGTACCAAGACAGCAGCTTAATCAGGCATGCTGATGATCCTGTTGCCATGGCAGCAGGGATGCCAGAAGATCCCAACAAGGACAATACAGCCTTGTGAAAGGCTAGGCTTCTCTTGGCTGGCCACACTATTTAAGGAAGAGGCTGGCAGCACTGAGGAGGAGAGGAGAGGCAGGTAGTTGATGGCCCTTCCTTAGGTCAGAGAGGGAGCCACAGGGGCTCACCACCCAGATGAAGGTATCCAGTGATGTCATGCAGAGGGTACGCAGGGGTACGCGAGTACCAGTTTCTAGGATTACAGCTGGCCCCGCCCATTTGCCCGCCCACTCGTTGACTCCGCCCTCTGCAACGTTTGAATTTCCTGCATGTTTGAGTTGCCTGCATGTTCTCAGAGCCAGGCAGGCAGGCAGGCAGCGCGCTGAGCCTTTCCTTTCCTTGCCACTGAAAAATGAGTTGCTCTGGGGTTTTAACATGAAGCCAGGCCTCCTTAACATGTTCTGGGGGTGCTGTGGAATACTGTTGCAACTGTTGGGTCAGTTTAAAATCATCTGAGGCCTCAAAAAGGCCTTTTTTCATGTCACTTCCTGCCACGACATCACTTCTGGCTTATGACGTCACTTCCGGTGGGCGGGTCCCTACACGTGCCAATCAAAAGTGAGTACCTGTTCTTAAATCATTTAGATGACACCACTGAAGGTATCTATGAATCCCTCACCTAGACAAAATGAGGTGTGCATCGTGAAGACTATTTGGGAGGATCAGAGGTACTGGATCACCTCCAACTTGTAGTGAGAGTTCATTCCACTTTTGAAAATGTTGTCAAAGATCATTACTGATAGCAAGGTGATCCAGGAACTCTTTCAGTTGGTGACCCATGTCCCAACAGTAATGAAAAATCACTGTTCAATAGCTGGTTATTTTCAGCCATGTTTTGACAGAGCGTAATTTACCCAAGGGCATATTAAGAAGATAGAGTATGTTTTCAAGATTAAGGAATTGATCTGTCTGTCTAGTTTCCCTCAGTTTGAAGAGAACACTCCCGTCTTTATGTTGCAGCCTTTCACAGTGACACTTGACTTCATTAGATGTGTTTTTCATGAGTATTAGTCTCTCTCTGGAGACTCCTGAGGGGAGAGCAAGTAATTTACCTCAAAGTCCGTGAGGGGTTTATTTAACGGCATACTTCACGTATATGAAATGGTGCCTACTGAAACGTCAAGTGCTGAATATTGGAGGTTTGAGGAAAATCCAAAATGGTACAGAATGCCTCTTGATTCCCTGCAGTCTTTCCATGTTACCACAGAATGACAGTGATTCTTTCGTTGGTCTTACAGCCCTATTCTAAGGTCCAGGGCCCCAGCAAGGAACAGCAGTACCAAAATGGCTGCCACTGTATCCTCAGAGCCAGACCAGCCATCAGAGCCTCCTTAAGGCTCTGTTCCTCTAATCCGGGTAAATTTTCATGGTCAGCTATGGTCTCCTTGGTTCTGTGCCCACTGTTTAGCAGGTGCAGAACTGAGGAGGTCCATTTCAGGGTTTCAGGCACTGGAGGGGGCATAAGAATCTATGGCCCCACCCCCCCTCCTCCTGGGCCCTCCACGCCACTCGGGCTGCCTTCACCTGCCCAGATCCCCCCTGACTTCCCCTGCCCCGGAAGCCTCACCGCCATCGCATGGTAACACTGCTGGAGCTGACGTCCAGGGCCAACTTACCACCAGTTCCAAACTTTTACAACACCAAGCACCAGCACTATGAGTGTACTGCCAGCATTGGGCTCAATAGGATTGGGACCTTAGAGATCTGATCATGATCTAGAGTAGAAAATACATCATGCCAACATACACAGTCACCTCTTCTCTTCTTTTACTGAAAGAGAAGCTCCCCTGACTGGATCCACAAAAACACGTGCTCATTATAATGGCGTTTCAAACAGACAAGGACAAGGCTGATTGCTGGCGTCTTTTTAGAATGCTGTACTAGCACAGGAGCTTCTGGCAGTTTATGAGTAAGGGAAAACAGGCCAAAGAAGAGTGGAGAAAACAGGGAACTCATCACTGGTAGCACTTAAGATGTGATCCAAATGACTCACAACATTTCAGTAGAGGACTCCAAGGGCACAATCCTAATCCTAAACTGGTCTATCCTAAATTAGACCAGCGCAGTTTGGCCGGCACAAGAGACACTGTAAAGTATGTTTGAATTCTTTGAGTTAGAGAGGCCGGCACATAGACATGCGCCATCCCCCCTGGCTCCAAGAGTGGTCCAAACACGCTTTACAGTGGCCCTTGTGCCAGCCAAACTGTGCCAGCCTAACTCCAGGTTAGGTTTGTGCCCTGAGAAGTGTTCCATCAGAATAAGCGTAGCGGGAGAGATGCAAGTGAATTTACAAAGATTTGGAGAACTGAAACATAAACTGTTTGAAAAGATCCTATTAACTCTTGCTCTGTGTTTTACGTTCTTAGAATGAAATTTAAACTAAACTCTTGAAACCTGGTGCCAATGTCATCATTACGAGCTTTATTAGTTTTTTTCCACTTCAGTTCGATGGATTTTGACTGTTGAAAAATTCACCGCAGTTCCATTCTGTAGGGGATTAAAGTTTCCTGGAATAAATTAGAGTGGGTTAAAAATGTCTAACAGAGTTTTAAGGCCTCCGCATAATACAGGCGTCATCGAGTTCTATTCGCCTTGAAATGAAACTCTAGCTAGGTAAATAACTTGTGTCGAGGAGCAAGTGCTCAGATTCCACACTCCTATAAGCTCTCTTTTATTAATATTTCCTATGCCATTTCCGACTTATGTGCAGAAAAGAATATTAAATAATTTTCAAATTTGCCTGAAAGGCCACTGAGCAACATTTTAATCAAAAGCGATGCCGCACTCCACTTTACATATGACACTTGTTTAAAAAAAATGCCTTTTTTCAATAGAAGAGCCTTGCCAAACACTCAGGATGAACTTATGAAATAATATAGCCCCATCCACAAAGAATAATTCTGCTTATTTCATCTCTTTTGCAATACAGGGTGCAATCCTAACCTGGAGTTAGGCCGGCACAATTAGGCCAGCAAACTTCGGCTGGCAAAAGGGCCACCGTAAAGAGTATTTGGACCACTCTTGGAGTCAGGGAGGATGGTGCACGTCTGTGTGCTGGCGAGTGGTCTAAACATACATTACGGTGGCCCTTGTACCAGCCAAACTTTGCTGGCCTAGCTGTGCCGGCCTAACTCCAGGTTAGGATTGCGCCCACAGTCTTTTTAATAGTTATAGGATTTTGAGATTGCGTATGTGGTTGCATTGTATAATGCACAATAATAATAATACTAACCCAATAATTCATGTGGTATGGCCTATAAATGGCCACAATTTATTTAAACTAATAAAGGTTAAGGTTTCCCCACAACCAAATGGTCTAGTCGGGACCGACTGTAGGGGGCGGTGCTCATCTCCGTTTCAAAGCCTGTAGAGCGGCGTTTTGTCCAAGGACAAGCTTCCGTGGTCACGTGGCCGGCATGACTCTACGCCGTAGCACACGGAATGCTGTTACCTTCCCACCAAAGTGGTCCCTATTTATCTACTTGCATTTAGGTGCTTTCAACTGCTAGGTTGGCAAGCGTTGGGACAAGCAATGGGAGATCACTCCATCGCGCAGTCTTGAACTCCCAACCTTCCGGTCGGAAAGCCTAGCAGCAGTGGTTTAACCCTCTGCGCCACCACATCCCTATTATTTAAACTAATACATATGATCTAACCTCTCTCATTTAGTGGGGGCTCCTTTCTTAGGGGAGACAAGAAGCTCCTGTCTATTCCACTGGAGTGTTCCCACCCTGACCCCAAACTATAGATCACCTGCTTAAGATCCAAGTTTATCAACTCCAACCATTGTAAAGGCTCAAGGTAGTTGTGGATTGCACTCCCCCTGCCCCCGCTTACAGTTTTTGTGGCTTACTTTGAGTCTTTGGTCAAGGGATTTTCAACCAAAATCACTAAAACAAGCTAAGAGATTGGTTCTGGGCCCACTTGTCCAAACCACTTCCTCAGTGTACATGCCAATCTATGCATGCCAATTCTTAATTCTTCACCTGCACTATACCTGTCAGTTATCATCAATGTGGAGAAAGTACCACACCTGTCTCCAATGTCTGGAATAGGCAAAGAACAACAACCAAAGACAGCAACCAAAGACAACCAACCTCAAGACAGCAGAAGCCTCTCAGCCTGCTTGTGCCATTGCTGCCACCAGTACTGGGAGGGGGGGTGCTCATGGACACAGCCAGACAGGATCTCGGATGGACATGTGTATTGACCAGTGCCCAGCCTGGCTGGCCTGTGAGGCCACTGCTGCCGTGTGTGTAAAATGTCACAGCAGCAGCACCTCCTGCAGGCAATAAAAAGATTGGAGGGGTAGAAACAGCACCAGAAAGCCCTGGAGGTAAGAAGCAGAGCCAACCTCAGGAACTGTGAGGCTCAATTCCAATTTTTCTTTGGGGGGGGGGTGCTGTGGACGGACACTCCTCACCAGGATGAGCAGCAGAGGTGATGTGCCAGGCAGCAGTGTCGCTTCCAACTGCTTTCAAGCCAATTGGACCCAGGGACAGGTATGAGGATGATTTGCCCAGTGGTGATTTGGTACCGGGTGCAAGGGAGTGGCAACAGGATGCAAGCATCTTGTTGTCTCATGCCTCCCTGGGGCACCTGGTGGGCCGCTGTGAGATACAGGAAGCTGGACTAGATGGGCCTTTGGCCCGATCCAGCAGGGCTCTTCTTATGTTCTTATGATGTTCTGCTTGCCATGCTGTCCTCACCATTGGTGCTCCCAGAAAGGGGGCAAAATACTACATTTTTCCAGAGCCTGAACTCCCATGCAAAGTGGCCCCTCTCCTTTGCCTTCAGAGCCATTCATGGATGTGAAAACAATGCGGAGGCAACTCCTCTGCTTTGCTTTCACAGCCAGGAATGGCTCTGAAGGCAAGGGAAAGAGCCCCTTTACACAGGCATTCAGGAGCCTGAAAACGGAGTATACAAACGCCACTGTTCCCTGCAATGTCTCGGCATGGGATATTCCATTCCGGAGCTTCAGCTACGGAGCAAGGTGCCAGTAGCGGCTGCGGGGGCTCCACTCTCCACCCTGGTGTGGGGCCCCTTCAGGCTCTGGGCCCAATTTGGCTACATTGGTCAAATTGCAATGAAGCCAGCTTTAGTAACAAGAAAGGCACTGCAGCCGACAGGCAGCCACCAGCCCAAATGCCAAAACCACAAACTGTCAGAGGCAAGCCGAACGTCCTATACACAACCCTTGTGAAAATCGATGTTCAGAATCCAAGATAAACCTGCTGATATGCGCATTAAGACTGTAGCAAGAAACTCACCATACAAAGCTAGAGATGTACAATGTCAAAGTACTGCTTTGACAGATACAGAGTAGCTTCAGGGATAATAGGACCTTTGTTCTTGCATTGGAACGTTAATCTTTATGATTTTTTTTTCTTTTTCCTTTCCTGTGTGATAGCCGGCATTCCAGGAGGGAAAAAAAAAAGGCAAAAAGAGGAAGGAGCACATCAGGCTTCAAACACTGAAACACATCAGATAATCTCATGGCACGTCTTGGTGAGCTGCTGTACCGTTTTGTAGTTCATTAAATGTTTAGAAAAGCACCTTCAGGCAAGAAATAGCATTTCCCCAAATTGAAACCTAAATGAACAACATCAAGAGATGTGCTTTGGGACACAAAACACCGCAGCCCAGGGATGCCTTGTTCCATTCAATACTTTTATTGAGCTCTGTACTAGTAGATGCTTCTCTCCCTATAAGGAGCTCTGTATGAGCAGAGGCTTCCTACTCAGTGCAATGAGAACAGCTTCTTCCTGGGCAACAAGCATCTGAGATTGATGGGCTGCACCTGATTCATGGAGCTTCATGTACAAGTGGAACCCTCATAAATTTGATATATGATTGGAAAGGGTACCTGGTTTAGATTTACATTTTTGTAATAATTTTCATCAAATAACTCCATATTGTATTCTTAGAATAAATTTGGCATAATCACCTCAAAGTCTGGGACTTTCAAAGGAGGAGAGAAATAGTGGATGTGAGACTTTTCACAGCCCCAGGACTACACATAAAAGTGTTCAAAGCAAAATCCCATTTTATTAAAACTGTGTTAATTGATAGAGTCCCATCAACATGTTTCATGGCTACCCAATCATGTGTACAGAGGCATTGTAAGGGTATGGCACCACAGGGCACGAGCCCTGGGGTGCCATAAGGTGGGGGGCACCGTTGGCATGGCGCCCCACCCCCGCCCACAAATTTGCAGGCCCCCGCGCCCCGAGGCACCTTGGCGGCGTCCCGGCCTGCCGCTGGGGCACTTTAAGCACTCCAGCGGCAGCCGGGGGGGAAGGAAGCTGCCGCCGCGCGCCCCGAGCCGGGACGCGCACCGGCAGCTCCCTTCCCGGGCTGCTGCTGGAGTGCTTAAAGCGCCCCAGCAGCAGCCCAGGGAAGGAAGCTGCCGGTGCACGTCCCGGCTCGGGGTGCGCACCGGCAGCTCCCATCAACATCATGACGTCACGACATTGTGATGTCATGACGTTGCGTGCCCTGGGCATGGTTTCGCCCAGGTACGCGTCTGCATGTGTAACCTATAACGTGAAATGGATCAAGCCGTAAAACCGGGATTGAAATGGCTTTAGATAATCTGTGGTCTATTTTTGGATGGGAGACAGAATGCCGGTCTGTGAAAAGCTGCAGTACCTGTTGTGGCAGAATGGAGTCACTGTGGAGCTGATTAGCCAGTAAAGGAATGTTTGTGAAGCAAGCCGGCAAAAGAACGGAGTCCAACCTTGAGGACCTGTGCAGGCTGGACTTACGATCACCTGCTGAAGTTCCATGTCACACGGCCAGAGGAGAGAACCACACTGTGAAGGCTACATCTGGGACTGAGGATTCGGTGAATCGCAGAATACTGTATATTTGCAAAAAAAACCCATTGAAAAATGATGGTTTAGACTAGCCTGCCAATGCAAGCCGCCATGGGCATTTGCTTCGGCATGAGAAAGGCAGGGTATAAATTCTTCAAAATAAAAAAAAATAAAAATAGATCTTGATCTCCTAGAATTGCTAGGAAACATGGAATGAACTTCTGTCACCATGAAATATATTTGAAACATATTTGAAACATATTTGTATCTTTAAATCAGTCTAGAAATTAAAGGAGATGACCATATGTTCTCCCAGTCCTTACCAATAATGCTATGAGCGCATAAGTGTTATACTATATTACAAAGGAGACCTGAGAAGGAAAGATAGTGGCTTGCCAAAGGTGACCAAGTGGCCAAAACGGTGAAAATTGGTACGTACGAATAATACCATTACGTTATATATCATTATAAAGGTAATGTAATACTGAATGCAATGAAACAAACCATGTTGGAATACCTGTATTCTATTAAATGTCATGGCCAAAAAATCCAAGAAAATGAAAACACAACTGTGATGTCACTTCCTGTTGTGACGTCACTTCCAGGGCATCATTTTGCCCTCTGCACCAGGCTACACTTTCATTAGCTGTGGATCTTGCTATTTCCCAGGAACGGAGAGTCATAGAAATCTACAAGTAATTATAGCATAGGCCCACCTGCTGTTGACCTAGTACTGCCTGAAGATCTCACAGCACATGAGGCAACATATGAAATGCATTCTCCCTTACCAGAGGTGCATCAACCTCCAAGGACTCCTCTTCCTCTCACACCACAAATTTGAAAAGAAAGATCTACCTCTTCCTTTCCAAATGCTTGAAGTGGGAGGAGGAAGAGGAGGAACAACAGAAGCAAAAGGTAGGTGGCCCCACTCATTTGCCACCCCAGGTGTGGTGATGACTAAAATGCCCAAGAAAGGCCTCCTTATTATATATACAGCTGGGTTCTCATTATCCGCGGGTTCAGTATTTGATATACTGCGGATTCGGTATTCAGACCGCGGATTTGATCACAGAACAGAACCTCTGCAGATGCTGAGACACATATACTCCACACAATACTCTTACTTTTTATGTCATTCTCTGAAACCGTGGGGTTGACACATTTAGCTCATAAGAAAAGAAAGCTGGGAGTTTAGGAATGCCAAATTCTGCATCCAAATATTACATTCCACATTTGTGCCAAGCACTCATTGAATGCACAAAGTCCTGCTTAAAGACGACATGGCCGGTCCGCGCTAGTCGCTTCTCAACAAATGCTGTGTTCTTTTTACAGCAGTACCTTACCTAATTAACAGTGAGAATTAATAGTCATCAGAATTAATCAAATTCAGTCGGAAAGTGCTTGGCTCAGGAGAGCTCTGGTTCAATTGCGAGTGCCATCAGTGATATCATTAATTTAAACTAGATGAATAGAAGGGCCTTGGGGCATTGACACAGGAGTTGAGGGAGGCTGTTCAAATATTCAGATCCATTTTGGGCTGCCTGCAGAGTTGTCAAGTCTGATCTGCAAGGAGTCTGTGGACGCATGCTGCAAATGTATGACTGGGAATCCCCACCTCCTGTGGAAATATTAAGCAGCACTGATGCAAACACTGATGCTCCAGATGTCTCTGGTTGCACCTGGCACCCAAGGAGAACAACGCAGGAATATCCTCCCACCAGTTGCCACAGATGTGGTCTCGGGAATCACAATTGCTGCAACCGCAATAAAGAGCTCACAGAGAAAAATACCTGCAAAGGTCACTTGAAAGGAAGGGGGCCACTAGCCAATCGAACCGCCAAATATGACTCTCAGTCTGGCCCTGGCCTGATAAAGGCTACAATCCTATCCACGCTTACCTGGGAGTAAGCCCCATTATCATGGGACTTGCTTCTGAGTAGACATACATAGGACTGGGCTGTACACATTGTATACAAAAGTGTATTTAAAATGCCCTATTTTAATTTAAAAGAACACAGCCTTGGGAGGCTGAGCTTTTGAATAGAAATGCCATGGGACAAGATTTACCCTTAACTCTTTGCCCACTGGCCATTTTTATGCATAGAATAATCTGTCTAATACTATAATGCTTTTGTTGTTGCTGTTGTTCAGTCGCTAAGTCGTGTCCAACTCTTCGCGACCCCATGGACCACAGCATGCCAGGCCTCCCTGTCCTCCACTAGCTTCCAGAGTTTGCCCAATTTCATGTTCATTGCTTTGGTGACACTCTCTAGCCATCTCATCCTCTGTCGCCCCCTTCTCCTTTTGCCTTTCATCTCTCCCAGCAAGAGGGTCTTTTCTAAAGAGTCCTCTCTTCTCATGAGGTGGCCAAAGTACTTGAGCTTCAGCTTCAGGATTTGTCCTTCCAGGGAGCAATCAGGCTTGACTTCCTGGAGGATTGACCGATTGGATCTCCTTGCAGTCCAGGGGACTCTCAAGAGTCTTTTCCAACACCATAATTCAAAAGCACCTATTCTTTGCTGCTCCGCCTTTCTTATGGTCCAGCTCTCACAGCCATTCAAAAATTGGTGCTGAATATCTTTTTGGGAAAACCCTCCCCCTTGGAAGCCACTCAAAGGCAGCAGCCTCTTACTTCCAAGTGCAATGGCATAGCTGAGGGGGGCCAGGGGTCAATTGCCCCAGGTACCATGCCTTGAGGGCTCCTAGGGGGAGGTGCCAACCTGTACCACCAGCAGTGAATCTGGAGGCTTTCTGAGGCTTTAGAAAGGTACTTCCGGGTTCAGTGAAAGCTGGAATTGCCTTTCTAAAGCCTCCAAGAGACCTTCTGAGATGGGAGGATGTTAAAAATTTATGATCCCGAGGGCCCAGGTGCCCTAGCTATGCCACTGTCCAAGTGTACTACTTCCCTGGATGCTACAGAATTCAGCTATACAGGATTGAGATTGGCAAGATAAAAAAAACACAAAAATCTACATTTGAAGAATGTCCAAAGAAAGCTTTACCTTTACTGTACATGGGAGCTGTGAACACTTAGTCAAACTGGATTTATACACCGCTTTTCAACAAGAAGTTCACAAAGCGGATTACAAGCAAAAAATAAAGCAAAAAATTAATTAAATGGCTCCCTGTCCCAAAAGCGCTCACAATCTAAAAGAAATGTAGAACACCACCAGCAACCGCCACTAGAAAAGACACTGCGCAGGGGTGAAGAGGGACAATTGTTCTCCCCCTGCGATAAAAGAGGAACACCACTTGAAAATGTGCCTCTTGCCCAGTTAGCAGGGGTTAAGGCACTGCATCAACAAGTAATTTTAGGAAGCTTATACTTTAACAATTCACTCCTGTCATCAGTCCTTGAAGCACTCCAAAATCAATTGCATCTACAACCAAACTGTAGCCCTGGCAGGAGGAAGAACCAAGGAGATAGTTGATACATCAGCAATGTATGTTATGTCAACATGCCTGAAATGGGGCATGCTTTTTTCTACAAGAGAAGGTGAAAAATCCTCAAGGTCACACAGGGGACATGGTAGGAGAAAAGACAAATATTCCACTTCTCTCTAAAGAAGGCATTTGGTCAAACCATTCACAACTGGTCAGGGTCTAACACAACACAAAGCCATCTTGCTGATGTCATTTTGGCACATTTTATTCTTGTGTCAATGAGGATATATTATATGTCTGTTTCAGGATTCTGGTCCTGGGTCTTCATGATGTGTTACTTACTTGTTTGTATCCCATAAGGTTGTTTGTGTTATAAGCACACGCACATTTTAACCTTAGCCAACCAACTTAATTTGTTCTATCCAAATACTGATACAAAAGACAACTATGAACAGAGGTAATAAAACCACATTATCATGCCACCGAGAATAACACTCCATAGTAATGTACTTGCTAAATAACATCCAATATGCTCATACATTTAACAACATTAAAATGTAAATGTTAAACAATTTGCCAGAGGAAAGCTCTTTTTTCATAGCTGTTGCAGCTGCATTCTGCCTGTCAACTTCTCCTTTCATCATCTAGGATACATCCCTCAATCTATCCATCTATTTATCTATCTAAAATGCACCCCTTGGTTTTCATCTTGTCTGCAAAGCAAGCACAGAATCATGAAAAATGCAATTAACAATCAAACTTTACTATCCCCTTTGCAGTCTTTCTGAGCTTCAGTTACACCCAATCTCACCCAATTAATCGTTCATGTTGGAAGGATAATATATAATACATAATGGCTGGAATTCAGGGTATAGTTACGCATCGTCAAGGCCTATTGGAATCGATGGGGTTTAAGATTATGCATGTGTGTTGGGTGGAACATTCCCCCCACCAAAAAAAAACCTCCCTCCAGCACTACAGATGCCTGGTGCCAACATTGTTATATATGTTTTTCTGCATCAGGTTAAAACTCTCCTGTTTTCCCAGACTTTAAATACCAAATAATATGGGTCTGCTTGTTATTTCCCCGACTGTTATGATTTTTGTTGGGATTGTGAGTGCAATCTGGAGGGTTGCTCAGCACTGATGCAACATTATTGCATTGCCGCGACGTCATTAGCATCAGTGCTAAGGCTTCAGCGATAGTTGAAGGGTCACCCTGGGAACGTGGGTGCCAGGCCGCCTCTATGCCAGCTGAACACAGCTGGTGCAGGGGCAATTCTGGGAGGGCGGATGGGTTTAATTGGGCAGGGGGTGGCAGAACTGGGCGGTGGGTAGGCCAGCCCAGGGAAGGGGTGGGCTTGGGATGCGGCCATTGCAGGAATGTGGTGAGGCCGCCAGCCAGCAAAAGAACGGAGCCCAACCTTGAGGATCTGTCCAGGCTGGACTTACGATCACCTGCTGAAGCTCGATGTCACATGGCCAGAGGAGAGAACCACACTGTGAAGGCTACATCTGGGACTGAGGATTCGGTGAATTGCAGAATACTGGATATTTGCAAAAAAAACCAAAAACCATTGAAAAATGGTGGTTTAGATTAGCCTGCCTATGTAAGCCGCCTTGGGCATTTGCTTCGGCATGCGAAAGGCGGGGTATAAATTCTTCAAAATAGATAAATAAATAAAAATTAGACAGCATCCAAGGCCTCGTCCTCAGGAGCACATCTGGGAGGCTGGCGCTTCGTGCCAGGAAGGCTCTAGTCACCTCGGAAGCTGCGTTCGATGCAGCACGGCCCCACCGGCCTGCCTGCTCCAGTGCAGTTTAGGATTGCGTTGCCCACGCTGTCTTGTTTTAAGCTGACTTGAATGCAATTATTTTTTGTATAGTTCAATATGAATTGTAACATGTTGGAGGGAGATAAACCACCCCAGGAATCTGTCATATACGGAGTCAAACGATTGGTTCCTTTAGATTAGTATTGTTTACACTGATGGCAGTGGCTCTCCGGAGTTTCAGGGTCGTCTCCCAGTGCTACTTGGAGATGTCAAGGATTGCACCTGGGACTTCTTACAAGGCACAGCCTTGGCTCTGTCACTGAACGAAGGAGCACATCTGGGAGGCTGGCGCCTCATGCCAGGAAGGCTCTAGTCACGTCGAACGTTGCGTTGGATGCAGCGTTGGATGTTGCTCTTATTGAAGGCTACTTGACTGCCTATCTGGGTGACGGAAAACATCAAAATGTTTTAAATCAGAGAGATAATTTGAGACTATACCATTGTTCTCAGAACTTCTGGGCAGAAGGTCTAGTCGAGAGGGTTAAAGCCGCTGTAATGCCTGAAGATAAGATCCGAAGGTCGCCAGTTTGAGAACACCAGAAGCTTCCATGTGCAGCAGACCTCGAGAATGCAGCTGGTAAGATTTGAGCTGTCTCAGCTGCCTGTGAGAGGGGAGTTGTGCTGGGCCAGCTGTTCTTTGGTGAGAGCAAAGAAGCAGATTATCAGCTGGCGGAAGGCAATCGTGCGGTGAGAAAGAAGGACTGAACGATGAAAGTCTGTTGAAACTATCTGCATGTAGTTGTTCTTGTAAGATTAGAACTTTGTTTGTGATTTGTAAAAACACTTGCGGTTTAGAAAATGCCTGCCTATGTAAACCGCCTTGAATTAAAGTCAAAGGAGCAATCTGATGACCAAGAAAGGTCATAATATAAATACCAATTATTATTATTATTATTATTATTATTATTATTATTAATAATAATAATAATAATAATAATAATAATAATAATAATACACTTTGAATGAAAAATCTTGAGACCATTTTTGAAATTCAGCATATGTTTGTGACTTGACAAAGAGCAGACTGACAGAGCACAAGCTCTATCAATTGGCTGCCTGAGATGACAATTCTACAATGTCACACTCAGAAGTTTTATGGTGTAAATGCTGCTCAGATCACAGCACTGGGCACCAGAGGGATGACATTGCTGTTCGGAGCATTGCCTCATTAGAAAAGATTTATAAATGCAGTTCCCTTGGTTTTGGTGGAGTTACTTTAACCATAGCTGTACAGCACAAAGACAAGACACAGAAATTCAACAAATGCAGTGGCTTTTCAGGAGGGGGGGGAAACGCTACTTTTTCAGGTGCCTGAACACCCTTGTAATGTGGCGCCTCCTCTCACCTTCAGAGCCAGAGGCATCTCTTTGGCATTTTGCACCCCCGCCAGGAATGCCACTGCTGAAATATTATTATCTTGATTATTCTCACAATTATTCACATATATCCTATCCTGAGCTCCTCAGGATAGAATATATGCTCCTCAGGATAGAATATAAGGGTAAGATGTAAATAAATAGGCATTAGGGTAAAATACATTTCAGTCATTCATGTCTAGGCTTTTTCTTGTTGCTATTGTTGTTGGTTTTTGCGTCCTAATTATCGTATCCTACTATAACAGGACAACAGACAAACTTAAAATTGATTCTTAAAATGGAACCCCATACCAAATGCCTTCCATGCCTTTGTGGAATTTTAGAATATATACATATACAGAACATGGATCATTTTTATTCCGACTTTCTTGGGGAAATACTGGGTAATGAAGTTAGGGCAAACAGAGATAAATGTCCTCATTTATGGTAACTCTCAGTCAAATCCTACTTAAACTCCTGTGTGGCGATTTAGCAGCGCTGGTGGCAATTATGCTGCATCCTGCATTTTGGCAGATTGGCATGTAGTTTTGGCATGGCTAGGCAGCTGCTGTTTAGCTATGTAAAGGTAAAAGTTTCCCCACGACTTTTGGTCTAGTCGACGATGGTCTAGTCGTGACCGACTGTAGGGGGCGGTGCTCATCTCCATTTCTAAGCTGAAGAGCCGGCATTTGTCCCAGGACAAGCTTCCATGGTCATGTGGCCAGCATGACTATACGCCAAGGTGCATGGAATGCCGTTACCTACCCACCGAAGTGGTCCCTATTTATCTACTTGCATTTTTTTATGTGCTTTTGAACTGCTAGGTTGGCAGGAGCTGGAAAAGCAACGTGAGCTCACTCCATCATGCAGTCTCGAACTCCCAACCTTCTGGTTGGAAGCTCAGCAGCAGCGGTTTAACTCATTGTGCCAGATGGATGCAAAACAGTAAGTTCTGCAGGTGCCACAATGCACCGTGTAAGTAGCCCCTCCCACTAGCTGTCTGGGTCATTTTGGGCAGCGACAATAACAAGCAGGAGATGCCATTTGGTTCAGCAAGTGCCTGCACATTGCCATCACTGCCAGAATGGTTCCAACAGCAAGGGAGAAGGGCTGCTTACATAGCACATTGCAGCACCTGCACTACTTTCAGTTTTGCCACCCCCTTAGCTATGCCACTGTGGCTAGATCTAGGGCTCCTACTCACAAGGGTGCTTGATATTTGGAAATCTGTATTCATCTAGTTCATGGCGAAAAGGACATTTAAAATAATGATTAAAAACTTCTGCCTTGATCAATCGTACAAGGACCTGGTTCTTAAAAATAGAAAGTATGAATAGCAAAAGTCAGGCATTAACACAGAGTGAGCTTTCTGTACATTCAAATCCAGTAAAGTCATTTTCCTCCCCAATAAATTAGGTATGTAGAATTAGGCATAATGAAAAATGAAGCACGACAGAAAAGGCTGAAAAGCTTCTCAGCAGAAGTCGAACGTTGGCAAAGTCATGTCGAAAAAGAAAGGTTTATAGTTTTCGCAGACCTGCATGACACCTTCTGGAGAAGGAAGCTTTTTATTCAGTAAAGGAACAGATGTTTTGGCAGATAGCATAGAGACAATCCCGGCAGAGACTATAAACTAAGCTTGAAGGGATGAAAAAAGAAAAAGAAAAAAATGATGGGGAGAAAATGTGAAGTATAAAACAAAAGAGCTAAAATGATACAGATAAGGCAGGAACGCGAAAGAAGACAAGCGCTTTGTTTTTTTAAGTACAAGAAGGAAAGAAACAAGAAAAAAAGGAAGGAAGGAAGTTTTACGTGAAAGGAGATGTACTCTCATTTTCACTTCAACACAGCTCACTGCCATGTGGAGTTGCATGATTAATTTTATAACTGCAGATGTCGTCAAAAGGGGGAAAGAGAAAATGCCATTTTTTGAGCATTGTTTGAGAAGAATCGCTTCTGTGTAGCCAGTATAAAAGAACCACCATGCTTTGGGACCAACATTTTCAAATATTTGTTTGGTAAAACCGAAATAATGTATATATAGGTGGGCTCTTTTTATCTGAACCTGTGATGGATGGTTCCACCTGACTTCCCGGATGCAGGTATCTTGTGTGCTCCCTGAGCAAGGTGATCAGGTACAATGGAGGACAGACTGCCTATACCTACAACCATTGTATAGAAGAGGGAATTTTGGTAGGTGCTGCTTTGTTGCACCTGTTGAGCTGCAGCCTGCCAAAATTCCCTCTTCAATACAATGGTAAAGATATACTGTAGGTATTCTGCCTTCCATTGTATCTGCTAATCCTGTCCCTGAGGCATCTGGTGAATCACGGTGAAATATAGGAAGCTAGACTATATGGGCCTCTGGCCTGACCAGCACAGTGGAATTACTAGAGGGGGGCAAATCAAGCCCCCAGAATGCATGTGTAACACAGAGCCTGAGCTCATGCGTAACGTGGCTCCTCCCCCTTGCTTTCAGAGCCATTTGCGGCTCAGAGTGCTGGTTCAGAAGCTTTGCTCTCCAAGCCACAAATGGCTCTGAAGGCACATAATATTATTATCCATGATGTATCTTCCTCATAGCAGTAGGTTAATGTAAATATTACCCACTAATATTTCATCTGTTGGGTGCTTAAAGGTTACCTGCCTCCCCAGTGAGCCCAAGTCCAGGCCAGGAGGGCAGAGTGTGGGCTATCTGCTGATTGAGCAGAACGTGATCTACCCACATGGCAAGTCTCTGCAGAAGCCTCCCTGTCCCAATGCAAGTACCTACAGGAGCCTTCCTGTCCCTTGGATTGAAGGTATGGGACCCAGAGGACACCCAGGCAAGGAGGGTGGAACAGGGAATTGAGGAGGGACCAGGAAAAGTGCAAGAGGCACTTTTTCAAGTGGTGTCCTCTTATATTTAGCAGGGGGAGAGCAATTGTCCCTTTTCACCCCAGCACAGTGTCTTTCTCGTGGCTGTTGCTGGTGGTGTTCTCCATTCTTTTAGATTGTGAGCCCTTTGGGACAGGGAGCCATTTAATTAATTTATTTTTTGCTTTATTTTTTGCTGGTGAACTTTATGTTGAAAAGCGGTATATAAATAGTAGTGATTGATTGATTGATTGATTGATTGATTGATTGATTGATTGATTGATTGATTGATTGATTGATTTTTTCTTGCACATGACAACTATTCACAGCTATTATTTCTACATCATGTAAATGATCAATTTGGGGACAATTATGTGCATTGCGCTGCTTTGCCAAGTCCTGACAATGTCTGCTTTCTGTTTTACCTGCTGGCGTTATCATTTAAAACCCCAGTTCAAGGTAATTCATGTGCATCACAAAGGAAGCAAGGATGATAATTAAGTGCTCACCTAATAAGAATTGGGACCTTAAATCAGATCTTTCTTGCTGGGCGCACTGTAAAATCTATGAGATGAAAGAGAATAGAAATCACTCTGAAACCGGCTTCTTGCTATCTGCTGATAAATGCTTGAGTTTCTTTGCCAATATCATATCACTGAGAAGGGCTATTTTTCACTTGGACATCGTAAAGGGAAAGCTGGGAAACACATTTAAAAAGGAGATTAAGGGAAAAATGCATTTGGAAGAGTGTAGAAGGAAACAAAGCCACTTTGAAATAAACACAGGAGTACCCTAACAGTTGACAAGGATACAAGTATGTTCTGGTTAGCAAATTGATGGTACAAATTCCCGCATTGATGTCAGCTTTTCTCCGTTCACAAACCAAAACAAGATCTTCCCACCTGCTAGCTGTGGAAATTGAGATCAGCAAATTAAATGGTATTCTTTCTTTTTTGTACATCAGCCAACATCTACACTATTTCTAGAATGAAGTCTTTGGCGGCTATGCAGATAATGGAACAAAAGACAAAGCAAAATGCATCTTGTCATGCTATGCATATGATTAACTCCCTCGTGCTGAATGGTGATTTTTTTCTTCTCTTTTTGTAATTGTCAGCACATTTAAAG
Organism: Lerista edwardsae; assembly: GCA_029204185.1. NCBI lineage: Eukaryota > Metazoa > Chordata > Lepidosauria > Squamata > Scincidae > Lerista > Lerista edwardsae. Next base: position 16,515,660 of record JAJKFI010000009.1, read on the forward strand.
AGACTCAAGTCAGATGACGTATGGGCTCTGATTGCAGAATCTCAACCTGGCACTTCTTTGAATCCAACACAGATGGCCAAAGTACCTAAGGATAAGCTGCCTCTCTGGGGTACGATGGTTGTATCACTGTGACAAATGACAAAGCCAATTTTTCTACATTTTAGGTCCTGATGTGTGGGCAGTTGTGTGAGGGAATGCATAACGGTCACATGACTATGAGTGCAATCTTAACCTGGAGTTAGGCCGGCCCAGTTAGACTAGAAAAGTTTGGCCAGAAAAAAGGCCAACGTAAAGTGCGTTTGGACCACTCTAGGGGTCAGGGAGGATGGCGCACATCTCTGTGCTGGCCTCTCTGACTCAGAGTGTGGTCCAAACATGCTTTATGATGTCCCTTGTGCGGGCCAAACTTTGCTGGCCTAACCGGCCCAGCCTAACTCCAGGATTGTACCCTATGGTACGTTTGTATGGCATGCAGCATTAAAGAAGTTATAAATCTCATAAACAAATATATGCAGGATGGCACGGCTCACCCGTCACACCCTTTAACCCTGCCCTGCCTAGAAGGCTCAAGGCAGAGGCTCAAGATTGGGGCAACCTTATTGGCTGCTCCCAATCATGCTCATCTCACCCTCATTCACGCTGCTTGCTTGACCAGCCTACCCTTCTTTCAGTGTGAACTTAGCTGGTCACATTTTTAGGAGCCAGGTAGGAATTTTTGCTGCCAGCCAGTTTGGAATTTCGGCAGGGTGTTTTTTACCTACCTAGCACAGCAGTTTGTGCACTGCGGTCCAATAGGTAGTTACAGGTAATGTTGTGGTCACTTTGAGCAGGAGTCATGCAGGTGGTGAGGCAGATATGGTGGGCAGAAGATTTAGCCAAGAGAGTTAATGTCTCCGTTTGCCCGAAGATAACAGCTGAAGATCTGAAGGTCGTGAGCTCGAGACTACCGGAAGTCTCTATGAGCGGCAGACCTTGCAAACTGCAGCTGATTAAAAGCTGAGTTCCAGCTGCCTCGTGGGAGGAGGAGTGTGCTGAAGTCAGCTGCGACTCTGGCGGGAGCAGGGAAGTCTCTTATCAGCCAGCAGAAGACAGACGGGTGGCTAAGAAAGAAGGCTAAATCCAGAAAGAAAGATCTGTATGAGTGTTGTTCTTGAAAGATAGAACGTTTCTGTAAATTGTAAAAACCTTTGGGTTTGTGAATAAAAGTCTGCCTATGTAAACCGCCTTGAGTTACAGTCATTAGAGAAATCTAGTGATCTTAAGAAAGGCGGTATATAAATATATTATTATTATTATTATTATTATTATTATTATTATTATTATTATTATTATTATTATATTTGACCTTGGCATTCATTCTGAGGCAGAATGGTCAAGGGGAGAGGTCTGAGGAAGCAAGGTGAAGGAGACAGGACTGCATTTACAGCAGGCACAGCAGCACAGAAAACCCAGTGTGCTTTTTGCCCCTTCGCCCTCCCTTGCACACGGATCGCTCCTAAATGGAGCGATTCTGGGCACGGGGAGGCGTGGCTGGGCGACGCACGGGAGCAGAGCGGCCACGCTAGGTGTGCAGCGTCATAGCCGCACCCAGGCATGCCACGAGCCGAGAACGGCTCTGCCCTAATGGTACATCTTGCTAGATTCTTTCTTTCACACCCAGATGGAATGGCAAACTCTGAGAAGCCGGTCCAGATAATGAGGCTTGTAATCAGCGATGGGATCTACAAATTAACAAGGGGAACGCTGGGCGGGATGTAGGCGGGACTTCCACTTGAGCAGCAGCCCGTCTGTAGCGTTCCGTGGCTGCCCTGGCCTTAGGGGGGCTCCTGCTCGCCACAGGGGATAGGTGAGGGTCGCGCCGGGTGCCTGGCCAAGCAGCATGGGGCACGCTAACCGGGGGCAGCCCCCCCCCCGAGGCCAGAACAGCTGCAGAACGCTACGGACAGGCAGCCAATCACGCGGAAGCCCCGCGTAAGTCCCGCCCAGCGTTCCCCTTGTTCATTTGTAGATCCCATCGCTGCTTGTAATGCAGTTACAACTGAAGTCCTTTTAGAAAAAAGCTGTGTTCAATTCCTGTTACATATAGTGGTTTCGCCAAGATTCATAATTAACCTGGGTCAGGGTACACACTTATCCAGCTCATAATTTTCAGCCATATCAGGAACCGGGGATCATTTCACCCATTTGTCCTTCTCCGACTCAGAAAGTTAAACAAGTTTCTGAGCATGCGTAGTCAACATTCAGCAGATGAGATGCCTAAATCCATTCACCTTGTAGATGCATATGCAGAAGTTCATTACGGCTAACCCCTTACCTTCAATGGAACGGTCACCGGTTTCTACGTGCTGCATTACCAGACCACCTGACCAAGCGCCGTTTTGTTTGGTGAGGATCTTCTGTGTCAACATATCTATCCATTCACTTAAAAGGCGACTGCACTGTCACCTTTTTTGTCGGTAGTCTTTGCTTGCAGAAATCTTTTCGTTTCCACTTCCATTACTGGTCCCTGCTGGGCCTATTCAGATCGATGCCTGCTATTGTGCTGCTATAAATCTGTTAGGCCAAAGCAGGTATGTTGCGGGGTGGGCCATAAGATCTTGCAGACACTGCTGCCACCAAGCTCTACCCCCCTACCTGCCCCAGCCCGATCCTGCCCCAATATGTTCCCAACACATTAGCATGCTCTGACAGCTGGTCGGCTGCCTACTGCTGCTAGTGCAAAGGTTAGTGGCTGCTGCACCACCATCAGCAAGGTGGCCGCTGTTGGAATGGCTGCTGTGATGGCAGCCCCTGTGCTGGCAAGATCCACCAGCATATGATGTGGCTTAGTCTATTACACAGGGATGACTCATAAGAATCTTCACCTTAGTCCTAGGCAGCGGTGTTATGCTGCCGGAACACGGGGAGGGACATCCGGGTGATCGACAGCCCGCCCGTCGCGTTCCAGAGCGTTACGCCATTTGCGTAACCAATTACGCCGCTTGCGTACGTTACGCAAATGGCGTAATGCTGTGGGCTGTCGATCACCCGGATGTCCCGCCCAGCGTTCCGGCAGCATAACACCGCTGGTCCTAGGTATCAATTTTATGTCTCTCTTCCATAATGTTTGCTTTATGGAATCATTGGTCTATATACATTTTATAAGGATGTTGTTTTCTGTAATGAGATGTAATAACTTTTGAGTTGAAAACAGCCCCAGACCATGCTTAGTTTAGTTTCTCAGGTTGGATGTGTGGGCTCTTTCCACAACACTTGAATAATGTTCTCTGACTGGTATTCAATACTTGTGTTTATGTCTTCCCCAAATTGTGGGCTTCCTTTATTGCTCTTCGGCGTTATGAAGAGAGATGAGGCTTATACTCCAGCTTCTCAAGATCCTAATTAGTGTTTTGGGATCAATGGCCTTTGAGGCCTTATTCAGATGTATGAAAACAAAACAAAACAACACCCTACAACATTTCTTCAACATCAGTTGTAAATTAACTGGATAAGCAATTCGTTGGTTTGAGTTTCTGAATTTGTACAAAACAACTGCAAACTGGATTGCTCTCTCTCTCTCTCTCTCTCTCTCTCTCTCTCTCTCTCTCCCCGGATCCCCACTGTGTGATTTATTACTATTTGTCTATTGTTTGGAACATGTGCTCCTTCTTCCACATGTTACCAGAGCCAATGTAGACAATCATTATGCTGATTCTTGCACAATTCCCATAATCACTTTTCTGTGTGTAGGACCTCAGGATGGATGACACAGGAAACCCCCCCCCCTTGAAAGAACTATTCTTTTGTAGCAAGGTTACCTTTTCTGTTCCCAGATCTGTGCCTGCTTTCTCAAGAAAAGCTGTAATCCGTTTTTATCCCATTTCCTGCATTTGCCCCAATGATATAAACTCTAGTTAATAGTTGGTTGTGCTCATAGAAAAACTCATATTTGTTTCCTAATGGATATGAACCAATAAATTGATGCTTACATTAGGCAGGAAAGGTGATCAGTAAGGATCAGTAAGGATTCCGAACAGAAAATAGGAGTTGAAAATTGCTGTCATACACTCTCTCTCTCATTCACCAGTTTGCAGCTTTGCTTCTCACCAATGAAAGCATAGCCCAGTGTGATGGGCAAAATGATGCCCCAGAACTGACATCACAGCAGGAAGTGACATCACAGTTGTATTTCCATTTTCTGGGGTTTTGGGTTTTTTTTAAGTGGAAAATGTATTTCCATTTTCTGGCCAAAACTTTTGCTAAAGATATCACACACGGGTTTGCTTCATTGCATTCTGCATTAAATTACCTTTCCAATGATATATAACATGATGATATTATTGATACATACCAAGGTGTTCACCATTTTGGCCACTAGTATCAAGCTCATCCTGTTGCCCCCCTAAAGCTTGTTGCCTGGTACAATTGTACACCCCCCTGCACTTCTTTAGCTATGCCCCTGCTTCTCACTTTTTTAGTTACTCTTATGAACATATTGTTCTTGTTGCTGCTCCTGCAAACCTTGCAAGGAAATATTTGTGAGTTCCTATTACTGTGTGAGTCTCACTGAAGCCTGGAGGTTTAACTGATTTTGAGTTCCTGAACAAACTTAAACAGGTCGGTACCTCTTAAAATCAGGTCTCCATTTTTGAAAAGACAACCATTGGGGGGACGACGACCCAAAGATTTATCCTTTTATAGACTGTATTTTCAGTCTCTACGTTAATTATATCTGTCTTCCACATAATCAGCTTTTAATTTGCTTTCTTCAACCAATTATAATATTAAAGGAGTCTCCCTTCATGAATCCATGCTGACCTTAATTAAATCATGGCTTTTCGAAAGCGCCTGATTAGCACTTACTGTCCTTTGCTTACTGCAGAAATGAGGCATATAAATCTCACTCCAGTACCTTCTCCCACTTCCTTTAAGTGCTCAATTCGGATTTTTAAAATCTCACACGGCTACCGCCACCCTCATTCTTTCTAGATGGTTCTAAATCTCTCCCCTCTTTCTTCCTACTTCCAAATTCCGGGATGGATTCCATCTGGCCCTGGAGCTTTGTTAATCTTCAGACAATCTAATATCCTGATCATCTGTTCTGGCATGATCCTGATTTCCCTCAGTATTTCTTCTTCCTCTCAAGGGAAATTTCTGTCTGTTTCCAGCATCTGTCCCACATCTTCCCTTGTGAACATTGAGGTAAATCATTAAATTAATGTCTAGCGCGCCTGTCAATAAATTACCGTAGTATTCTCCTTTGCGGACTACTCGTTGCTATGGTACATAGAATTTCTTTTCAGTCTCCTGTTAGTTGGTTCTGATCCAACTCTGGAAGGATGACGTCCTTGGGTCTAAGGCTGTTTAGTCCTTTGACGTCAGTTGATCTAAGTGTATTTAAATCAAAGTGTGTTGATGTACAGGAGCTGTGAATCAGACTGCCTATCCTGCCAGAAAATGACCATAATGACTTTCTAGCTGTATTACAGGTACGCCCTGGTATCCAGACCCACCTACCCACCACCCCACAGATACCAGAAACCCCAAATACTGGGGACCCACATCAAACATGTGCACAGTACTTTGCCTGCATTTGCAGGCAGTCTCTTTGCTATGCATTCTGGGGTCAACCTGGGTGGAGACAAGGGTCTCCACATGTCCCAGAACAGGATGGAAGAGACTGCTTAGAGCCCTGCAAATGCAGCAAAAAAAGCTGTACAATGATCTGGCAAGGTACTAGGGGATTCTTTCCCCTTTCTTAACATGGTTGATGTCGGTCCCCAGTATCCGCAGCATCCACAGATAACTAAAAACAAGGATACTGGACCTTAACTTGTACTTACATGTTGCAGTTTTATTATAAGTGATGCATAATACCAGCTGGAAAAAAAATAATATTGAAAAAGATGGAGGGTGGACGCAGGTGAATAAATGAAGTTAAATCGTTGCTCCACATTCTGAAGATGATATGTCCAGTTATGCTCCATTTGCATGAGGTTTTCAAATGATTTGCTCCTGGGGGGCAAACCAGTTCAGGATGTGCTGTCCTACAAAGCGCCAAGTTTCAAGGGTCATTTCCCTTACGTTTCTCTATGCACAAGTGGCCATAACTCTCTTACGCATTCAAGGGTATAAAATCACAACACAGGGTGGACTGTGACAGAAAGGAACATGACCTGTTTCCGGTACACAAAACGCCTGCCTCAATGGCCTTCATCTTAGGAGAGGGAGCCGTAAAGGAGAAGCTGTAAACTGTCAAGCCGTTCGCCTATAGTTTTAGCTTCCAATAAAAGCACAGTCGCCATATGAGTTTCATTCCAAATTTTATCATGACTTTTAGAAGGTAAGCAAGAAGAAATGCAGCCAAGTATACTAATGGCTGTACAACACTATACCAGTGCAAGCTTAAACGCTCAATAAATAATGGAGAGTGCATCTTAGTAGAGCTACCAATCTCACTCCCCTCTACTTAATATGAATTTTATTTGACTCCTACATTTTGTATTGAAATAACTGCAGTGACTTAGGGCCAAGCGCCACATGACGTTAAGCACATGCTTGGCGCTGGTATGCTTATTTTTTGTTGTCTAAATAAGAACTGCAGAGGGAATTCCTTATCAGAACCATAGCATGGAGAAGCATTAATTCAGTGGCGTTTCTACAGGGATGGCAAAGCTCTAAGTTTTGCAAGAAGCCTTACCTTGCAGAGGAAATCACTCCTTTCCTGCACCATTTTAGCCAATCTTGACATTGCTTACTGGCTACAGCAGCAAGGGAGAGGAGGGATTTACATGACAGGGTAAGGCTTCTTGCAAAACTTAGAGCTTTGCCATCCCTGTAGAAACGCCTCTGCATTAATTGTTCATCACTTGCACAATCCCAATGTGGATCAGGGCCCTCTACAGATGGCTTCCAGGCTGGAAGCTCCTACTGCATTCCAATACTTGAGAGAGGAGAGGAGGTGTCTTTGACGTGCCTTTGGGTTGAAGTAATGATAGGCTGGTTAGCGCAGTCTGGTCCACTATGATTGGCATTATACCACTATTAGCATGCAGTAGAAGATACAGCAGGTCTCTGCTCCAATAGGCTCACAATCTAAACATACATCTCAGGGCACAATCCTAACCTGGAGTTAGGCCAGCACAAGTTCGGCCAGCAAAATTTGGCTGGCACAAGACAAGGTACACTTCATAAAGTATGTTTGGACCACTCTCAGAGTCAGAGGCACCAGCACACAGACATGCGCCATCCTCCCGGACTCTGGGAGTGGTCCATAAGCGCTTTACGGTGGCCGTTTTGCTGGCCTAACTTTGCTGGCCTAACTATGCCAGCCTAACTCCAGGTTAGGATTGTGCCCTCAGAGATACAACAGATAAAGGGAAGGCAGTGGTGCCAGTATATAGGCCGTGTCCCCTATATAGGGGATAGGCCGTGTCATTGGCTTAGTTGCAGTAGAGGGAAAGGACTGGGGAGTAATACAAAAAAAATGGGTTTTTTGAGGGGGGGGGGAATGGAAGGACCTGAGAGAGGAGGCATCCCACTGAAAGGGGATCTGAAAGGGAGGTCTAAGATAAGGGACAAGGAGTAGAGGTGAAGCGGATTGTGGGAATGGAAGACTTTTGAAAGGGTGATGGGTAGGGTCAGAGGAAGACCAGTCATGGGCAGGAAAGTAGTGGGATATGAGATGTTAGGAGGTGTAAGACCATGAACAGCTTAGAAGATAAGAACCAGGATAGATGGATAGAAATGGATGGGACTAGGTAGGCTTTGATCCCATTTTCCTCTTTATGATTCTCCAAATGTCTGTTCAAAAGACCAGCTAGTAGTCCAAGGGGGGGAGGGGGGAGGGAGGGAGGGAGGGGAGAGAGAGAGAGAGAGAGAGAGAGAGAGAGAGAGAGAGAGAGAGAGCACTAGGCTTTGGCAACTATAAATGAATTTCTGCTCAGTGCTAAATTCACTGGGAACATTTTTATGTGAGGGTTAGCCCCATTGAAACTAGTGAGACTTGGAGCCTGATCCAACCCAAGACAGCACCAGTCTCCAGTGTGCTATATGGGAGATGGCCAGTGCGGCAGCCATAACGACGGAAGCACTGATGTGGAGGTGAGTCTGCACCAGTCAGAGGCAACTGGCACATATGGCAGCAAGTTCTCTGATGAGTGGGAGGGAGGCATTTTGTGGCAAGGAGAGCATGGGGGAGGCAGGGAGGGGTCAAAACTGGGGGGTGGGGTGGGGTGGGGCGGAGGGTGATTTAGGCTCAGGAGGAGGCAGGGGCAGCAAAAGAAGCTCCCACTAGATCCTACTCCCTGTTCTGGGCCTGAAAGTCCTACACAGGTTGACTTGGATCTGCGCCACTAACCCAGCTGGTCCAGATCTGAGTAGACCCATAGAGGCTTCCAGGGCTTGACACAAGGTAAGGGAACAAATGTCCCCCAGCAGTAGCCATTTTGGTGCCTATGTACTGCGTCACAGACAACCTGGATAGGGCTGCTAATAAACATATAGAGGATTGTACCAGTAGGCAAGTTATCCTTTCCCATCCTAAAAGGGGGATATGAATGAGGGACAACAGGGCTGTTGAGGCAATTAACTTTTATTTAATTTATTTATTTATCATTATTGTTGTAAAGCATTTTTGAATACCAAATACTATAGAAATGATGAACTATTACCAAAACCATCAGCAGTGCTGCAGAGAGATAATGCCATGCGGCAATGAATTAGACTTTTAAATATTTATTTATCATAGCACCGTTTCCTTTGTTACGGTTGTTTATGTCACTTCCCCAGGTTGTACCTTCTTTGACGTATTTCTCCAAGTTATTGTTGGCCTTGAATTCCTATTGTATTTTATCACAATAGATAAGAGGAGAGCTGAATATTCATGCGGGTAGTGTTAATTGTCATTTGTCTGTATGCAGTTCTGATTTAATTAACATTACCTATTTGGATACGATTTGCATCTTCCTTTTGCTTTCAATGGCCATTTCATGTCCCTCCTCTTTATCTAATAGTTGTAGCCCAAGGCAGTTGTTAGATCAAATTAGACTGAGCCCCTTTGTTACTTCCAGCTTTAGTTTGCTGAATCATATCATTATTGCAGAGATGAGGCAGCTGATACTAATAGTAGAAATGTGGGAATCTTGATATGGGCTCAAACTTATGTCCCAGCAGCACAGGACATTTCCCAGCAGTGTGAAAGCTGGTCTGTTGTCGTCTGCTGCCACAAATGGGCACATGCAGCAAAAGAACCAGAAGCTTCCACCAGTGCCATTACGTTGGAGGTAGAGGTGTGTTGTGGGCAGCGAGGGGGAGGGCAGGGGGAGTTTCAGGGCAGGGACAGGGAGGATCCCAGTTGTGGTGATTTGTGGTGATTTATTTTTAAATCTCCCCATCCCTTTTCTCTCCCTGGCCATACACCACCAAAATGGCTGGCGTGGGTCTGAGGAGGCCCATTGATGACTGGTTGCCTACCAGGGGGTAAGTAGAAAATATTTTTCCTTACCTCCTGCAAGCTGTCTAATTGCCTCCTCCAATAGCAAGTTATGGTCCTCAATCCAAAACAAACAAACACAAATGAATAGTGGGTTCTGTGGCAGAGTACACAAACTTGTTGCCTGGAGCAAGACTGGGGGCACAATCCAACCCCCCCTTCAGCTGACGCAAGCCACATGCGTCGGCCAAGTGCTGTCGCGGCAGGGCGCAGGACTGATGCAGGCAGTTGTGCTGGCCCTGCTGTGTTGCAGTAAGCCACTCATGCACGAGCCAAGTCCAGCTGGCGCAGGGGCTATTCTGGGTGGGGGAAAGGCAGGAGGGTGGGCGGGGAGGACCAAGGAGGGGGTGGAGTTTGGATGCGGCCATAAGGTGGTGTTACACCTAATGTAACATCATACCTTTGAGGATGTCCCACAAACATGTCTGACACCACAATGTAGCTTGTGGCTTTAGTCTGCTCCAGCCACACTTCCTTCTTTTACAAGCATAACCAGTGGTGTTATCCTACCGGTACGCTGGGCGGGACATCCGGGTGATCGGCAGCCCACCCATCACGTACCACTGCATTACGCCATTTGCGTAACCAGTTACGTCGCTTGCGTACGTTACGCAAATGGCGTAACGCTGCGGTACGCGACAGGTGGGCTGCCAATCACCCAGACGTCCCGCCCAGCGTACCGGTAGGATAACACCACTGAGCATAACCATGTCACAACCAGGGATGGTCACATCCTTCTAAGTCACATAGCCATACACAGTGAATCAGCCAGAAGACCAAAGATAAAGCAATTATTTCTACATACAGAGAAATTGGGGGGGGGGAGAGGATTAAGTCACAATATGCATGATAGATTGAGGTTAACCACTAACAGTGCAATCCTAGGCGTGTCTACCCAGAAGTAAGTCCCATTGTGCTCCAACGTTCTGAAGGTGAAAGGACTGAAATTTACCAACTTCACTTGAACAAAATGGGGGGATATTATTTTGATTCTTATTGAGATTGCAAATACCGTAAAATACAGGCAGAGATCTGAAACCCATTACAAAATGAAAATATTCCTAAGTAGAATTGTCAAAACTCAACCAATGGCAATTATGAATGCATCCGCAGAAAACAATTTCTTTTAATGAGTGCTGCAAGATGGAAAAAAAAAACCGCTTTTGTTTGGTAAATGAAGGCTGGTAAAGTCTTCAGCTGATAAAAGGGATGAAAGCAGCTCTCAGTCTCATCAGTGGCCACCATTTAGAAAGTTCAATATCGACCAGCAGTGACCACACAATGGTATCTGAGAGCACAGCTGTTTTTTTATTTAGTCCGAGAAAGGTGTAGTAAGTTGGAAACTGCTGTGTGACAAGCACATATGCAAATCATTATGACAATAACCAGATATAACTATATCACAATCAAGTGTAATCATTTCCCACCATCTTCTACCCTCACATACCCAACTATTTCTAACGGGATTCATTATACAAGTGGTATAATGCCAATGCTATTAAACTTCCCCCATGAATGCTTGCATGATCATGTAGCTACATGTGTGCATCAGCTACCCTGAGTAGCAAGAAATACACTATTGGTATTTCTCCAAGGCTGTAGGCTGGCACAGTTAGGCCAGCAATGTTTGGCACAAGGGCCACGATGAAGTGTGTTTTGACCACTTTAGGAGTCAGGGGGGGATGGTGCACATCTGTGTGCTGGCCTCTGACTCTGAGAGTGGTCCAAATCACTTTACGGTGGCCCTTGTGCCAGCCAGACTTTGCTGGCCTAACTGTGCCGGCCTAACTCCAGGTTAGGATTACGTTCTGAAAGTGGTGTACCAGCAGTGTTGCTGTACTAATGGTGCCGACTCCAGCAAATCATGACTTGAGGGCTTGTTGTACAGCATCCCTTCCACTTTCATAGTCAAGAAATGCCATATGCATTCATCCATTACAGACAGTTTTATTAGGTCACATGTACATTTTTGTCCTTCTGTTCTGTTCAGCAAGAGAGGGGTAAGTCAGTAGCAGTTCATTGTGAGAGACACAATCTATGTGGCGCATTCTTTCTTTATGCTTCCTATAGATTGTGTGAGGTCTCTGGAGTCTAACAGCGCAGTCCTATACTCACCTTATGCCAAGAGAGCAGCTGCTGTCACAGAGCACAGTCCTAAACTGGAGTTAGGCTGGCATAAGCTAAGCCAGCAAAGTTTGGCCAGCACAAGGGCCACCATAAATCACTTTTGGACTATTCTCAGAATCAGGATGGCTCACGTCTGTGCGCTGGCCTCTCTGACTTCGAGAGTGGTCCAAACATACTTTAGGGTGTCCCTTGTGGTGGCCAAACTCTGCTGGCTTAGTTTATGCTGGCCTAACTCAGTTTAAGATTGTGCCCACAAATGTGCTGTAAAGCAAGTTGTGACAGCGCAGAAGATAGCTGAGCTGGCAGGGTGGCCTCTATGCTCTGCACCAGGCAGTGGAGGAGTAGGGTGGGTGGATCAGGCCCAAGAGGGGGTGGAATTGATGGCACTGGTGTTCCCGGAGGAGATCCTCTGATATAGAGCACTCAGATTTGTGGCAGCAATTTAGCAGATGCAGGTCTGAGTAGACCTGTTGACGTGACAAATATCCCAATTACCTCGAGGAGACTTCCAGCCTGCAAAGTTCCCCTGCAGCGCATCGGCGCAGGGGAATTTAGTTAGGATTGGGCTGTTAGGGAGATTTCAAGGCTAACCACAGTGATGGAGTAGTAATCAACAGAAGTTACAGAAATGGGCCAATTTACCACTATTTCTAAGGGGCAACATTTCATGCAGCTACTCTTGGTTTCACCCAAGATACTAAATGTATAATTACTATGCAAGCCCAGACTTGCCCTGCCAAATATTATATGGCAAGGAACTATTTGTGAACCAGACTATGCCTTAACATCAATTTCACAGCCAAATTTCCTACAATATTTACTTATTTTATGTATAGGCAGCCAAGTCATATTGCTTCTTAGGAACTAAACATATATAATAAACATATTTCTGCCTCTCTCTCTCTCTCTCTCTCTCTCTCTCTCTCTCTCTCTCTCTCTCATTTAGATAGATAGATAGATAGATAGATAGATAGATAGATAGATAGATAG
>JAJKFI010000009.1:16533797-16552429 GCA_029204185.1 Lerista edwardsae
CACACACACACACACACACACACACACACACACACACACACACACACACGCGAACGCACACACCCCATTCATTCTGACACCAAAGAAATGGCTCTAAATAAACAGCTCCGGTGCCAATTTGTTTGAAGGAGTTCTGAGTTTCTGCTCCCTCTGTACGCAGCAGCGTGGAGTTGATGAGAATTTTGACATTAAGCTGTTTGTACACCTGCTGTAGCTGAAGTGAAAACATTAATTGACTTTCATAATTAAAAATTGCTTCCAGGGTTGTTGGCCAAATACGAACTTGAAGCAAAGAAAACTACTTAAGGAAAAAGAGAGGGGAGAAGGAGGCTGCTCTTGGATGTAGCCACAACTGTTGGCAATTCTGATTAAAGTAATGAATGGTGGTAAATATTTTACTGACCTACTGATTAGACAGGAATACCCAGCTTTTTGTCAGTCCGCTTTTCGATGGTTTGCTCTTTCTATGTGATTCAATTATAACCAGAAGTCATTCATTTAATCTGTACTCCATGCTTTTGACCTATTCCATCATGTTTGCAATAAATCGCCATCATTCAAATATATATTCAATTCATCATCCACATATGCAAGAACAAAAATACTTAATGGTTAGCTTTTGTTCATTGTACCGTACTTTGGTGCATGGGAAAAACCGTCCCTGCAGTGAGCAGCACATTGTGTCCCATTGCGCTGCTGCTGCTTGTTGCAAGTGATCCCAGAGAGACGTTTTGGGTAGTTGCGTCTTCCCAGACATCTGGGAGTAAAGAAAGCTAGGGTAGAGGACAACAGATGCAAGTGCCCAGAGCATCTCTCTGGGCAGATTGCCTGCCAGGAGCTGCGGTAGTGCAACAGACCAGAACGTGCTAGCTGGTATGGGGATGGCTTTACTGAGACACAGTGGTCCGCGGTTTGGAGACTATAGGTATAGATAGTGTGTTATTTAGAGCGCAATCCTAACCTGGAGTTAGGCCGGCACAGTTAGGCCAACAAAGTTTGGCCGACACAAGGGCCAAACATAAAGCACGTTTGGACCACTCTCGGAGTCAGGGAGGATGACACACGTCTGTGTACTGGCCTCTCTGACTCTGAGAGCAGTCCAAACATACTTTACTATTTCCTCTATTTCCTAAATTTGGTCTGAAGAGCAAGTTCTTCCAGAGTGGACTTGATCTTGGCCACAGAGCTGAGGTCAAAACATCGAAAGAACTGCAACACACACCAGTGAGGGACAAGAACAATCCCAACAAGGCACCTCCTTTTAAAACTGGATCTGACACCAAGCCAGTGTAGCCATGCAGTGCAGCATCATGGGTAGCTGGGGGGGGCAGCTGGTTGTGTGTTGGAGGATGAAAGTTATATATCAACGGCCCAGTCCAGATTACATCTGATGACAGATGTCATCAATCCAGATGACACAGGTGACATCACAGGACACCCTCACCCAGGTGAGCCTTCACCTGCAATCTAAAGCAGTAGTGTCCAGATACAGCTTTACCACACATCGGTGGTTTGTGAAAAATACACCTTAGTGGTTGAATTTCTTTTGGCACTAGTCCAGTGTAGTATTTGTTGAGCTATATTGCATTTGTAAAGCATTAAACCAAACATGGGTCTGCTTTCCAGCCTCAACATTAATTAAATATTCCTTTATTTCATTTGCATAGAAATCATGTTTTCTCATCTGTAATGTACAGAGAGAGGTATTAATTAAGGACAGGCAAAACAGTGGCAGTGAAGCTCACCTTTGCCCAGAATGCTAATCAGGACCTTTAAGTTCAAATAAGTTCAATATATGTTTTCATAATTATGGTTGTTTCAGGGCATCATCCCAGCAACTGCATTACCCCCAAGTGCCCTACCATTGTATAGATCAATAAGCTTGCAACAGTTAGCTTCTCTCTGTGACATATCTTGGAAAAATGTGGAGTGTTACCAGTGGTGTCATCTAAATGATTTAACAACAGGTACTCACTTTTGATTGGCACGTGTCGGGACCCGCCCACTGGAAGTGACGTCATAAGCCGGAAGTGATGTCGTGGCAGGAAGTGACATGAAAAGAGCCCTTTTTGAGGCCTCAGACCATTTTAAACTGACCCAACAGTTGCAACAGTATTCCACAGCACCCCCAGAACATGTTAAGGAGGCCTGGCATCATGTTAAAGTGACCCAACAGTTCCAAAACCCCACAGCAGCTCATTTTTCAGTGGCAAGGCAAGGCAAGACTCCACTCGCTGCCTGCCTGCCTGCCTGGCTCTGAGAACATGCAGGCAACTCAAACGTGCAGGAAATTCAAACGTTGCAGGGGGCGGAGTCAACGAGTGGGCGGGTGAATGGGTGGGGCCAACTGTAATCCTAGAAACCGGTACTCGCATACCCCTGCTTACCCCCTGCATGACATCACTGAGTGTTACTGTTCAGGAACCTAAGAAAATGTATCTCGAGTTTGCAACATGAGCATGCAATCTGCTATAATGCTCCATTCGATGTTGAATAGGGTAGCATTTGAGCAAAATTTTCAAAATCTTGGATCAGACCATCTCAGCTTACGACATTGGTTGACACCAAAATTTCACAGGGTGTAAGATAAATACAGTAAGCTCTCAGAGCACAATCCTAACCTGGAGTTAACCCAGCACAGTTAGGCCAGCAAAGTTTGGCCAGCACAAGCGACACCCTAAAGCAAGTTTGGACCACTCTTGGGCTAGGACAGGCCAGCACACAGATGTGTGCCATCCTCCCTGACTCCAAGAGTGATCCAAACGCACTTTATGGTGGCCCTTGTGTTGGCCAAATTGTCTGGCCCTTGTGTTGGCCAAATTGTAGGCATGTCTACTCAGAGGTAAGTGCCACTGTGTTCAATGTGGCCTACTCCCAGGAAAGTATAAATACAATTGCAGCCTAGCTGTCTTTCATTTTCTATGTAGGTATGCACGAGTGGGTGGATAGATATAAATATCTAAGAAATGTTCATCATATTACTCTCTTAACCACATGCTGAATTAAAAACTTATAAGTATTTTATAATTACATAATGAATATGTGAAAGGGTAAAAGGATTGTTTTGTTGTATGTATTTTTCTTTTAAATTGAGCCATGTTAGGTCATCCCAAACTCCCCAGGCAATCAACAGGAACTATTTTTATCCATTTGATGTAGAAAGTGATATGAATATTCAAATATGATCTAATTAATTTTCGGAAAAGCTAACATCTTTCTGCCAGCACATGGATTATCACAAATTTATCCTTCAAAAACAGAAAGGAAACTTCAGAGACAAAGGCTAAATAACAACAGTATTCAATAGTTCAATCCTCAACTATTTAATAAATTGCATTTCATGTTCTATAAATTGCCAATTTTTAACAAAGATAAACTGATTTTTATTTCTTATGCCTATTTTAAAAAGCCTATCGCCTAGGCTTTAAAAGCATTTACTGTAGGTTTACATCAAGATTCCTTTCTTATTTGTTTTTGTTTTTCAAACAGAAATGCACATTTTTATCCCTAATGACATCTGCAAAGAAATTAATCCATGGAAAATCACGTGAGGCCTAAAAACTGTTTTTTTGTTTCCTTTGCAACATATGCCATTATTATTTTTCTGTTGGATTTAGAAGCAGATATAGATGACTGCTAACCATGCAATAGCTATTTTAGCATGTAATACATGATGGTCTTAATAATTAGCATTTCTACAATACTTCCAAGTATTCAAAGCACTACACATAAAGTCTCCTACTATAATCCATACAACAACACAGAAAGGAAAGTTGTATTATCTCCTGATTGTAAATGGTGTAGGTGGTTGAAGCTGAGAGGTTGTGGCTTGCTTAAGGCTAGCTAGTAGGTTCAAAACAGAGGTGGCATTTGAACTGGGTGCTTCTTGATTCATAGCTCGATCCAATCGTGTTGCTAGAGGTGGGTCAAAATGCTAAATATTTTTGGCACAGCAATACGCCATGTAAGTGATTCCTCCCTCTTGCCGCTGCAGCTGTTACGGATGGCAAAGGCAAAGTAGAGGAGAGAGACCACTTTGCTTTTACTGGCCAGAATGGCTAATTTATTTAGAACAAAAGATTAAAACCATTGTATTGGCCTTTCTGTGGACTACCAAACAGAAGCATACTGGGAAATCAAACAAAGATTCCTGGATATAGAAATGCAAAATCTATATTCCATGGCAAAGGTAAAGGTTTCCCCACGACTAAATGGTCTAGTCGTGACTGACTGTAGGGGGCGGTGCTCTTCTCTGTTGTATATCCAAGAGAAAGGTAGAGGTCTGGGACAGGAAATGGGGATAGGACCTGGTATGTGTGACCACCACTGAGATTCACCCCCTCCAGCCTCAAACCACCTCTCATTCAGCCCACTCCCCACCCCAATCCTCAAACCACCCATGAACCATTCCCTCTAGCACCTTACCTGCCCTGACAGAGTATCTGGGCATTTCTGGCATACACATGGAGCCTCCGGCCATTTTCACCAGCGGCTCCATAGCTCATGTGGGCAACATGAGGTTTGTGCTGTTGCAAGGTGCCTTATGGCAGCAGATCACTAGATCCACTGAGCTGAGTGGCCCAAACGTTTCAAAAATTGTTGGTGACAAAAGTTATGGGATATTACTTTAAGGCAGTGGTGGAATCTACCTGCGCTAACAACCGGAATGCAGGAAGTAGCTACCGGGACGCACGGTTGATTGTCAGTTCCTCCACACGTCCTCACTTCCCCTGTGGTCCGCTGCCTGCCTGCCTCCCTGCCTGCCTGCCTGGCTGAAACCTCCGGATGTGGGCGTGCAGGGCGTAGGCCCGGCCAGCCCCATTCGCGTATTGCAGGGGCGTGCAGCAGCAACGACTGCAGTGGGCGGAGCCAGCCCTACATGGAACAACCGGAACGGCGTTCCGGAACGTCCTGGCTACATGACATCACTGCTTTAAGGGCCATGTCAGGGCTGCTAGATTTCTGCCCGAAATGTATCATCCCGGTTATGTTGACTTTTGGAGGTTATAATTGGTAAAATGTTGCAACTATGCAGTTTCGCTGTCATCTCTGCAAAGGCAATTTGGAAAGAGGGCAATAATTCAATACACTGTCCTCGTCCAGGAAGCGATCTCAAGCAAAGGAGTTATATTACAGCACTGAATTTGATTGAAGAGTGAACACAGCCAGGTGTGAAGGAGGCTCTTGCGATATTTATAACCCCAAGAAACAGTATCCCGACATACTCCTGAAAAATTTGGTGGAATATAAATATAAGCAGTATACAGGCAGCCAATGCACCATACAGACAAAAGTAATAAAAGAGAAGATAAATGCAATACTTAAAGCACCAATAGGATAGAAGACCACACCATGCACTCAACAGCTTGAGCGCTTAAAATGCATTAATCAGGGCTGTTAACATTGATTTAGAAGGAAAAATTGATAGCACAGAATTCATAATTCTATCAGTCGTGTGAAAGAGACATGGCTTATTTAAACTAGATTAAAACAAATACCTATTCTATTGGAGATTACTTGACGACACAATTAAATTAATCTTGTTTTATTTATTGAGGCTTGTATTGGGTGTATGCATAATTTCTCGCTATTGGATTTCACTGTTGAGGAATAATGTCTACATCAATACAAATAAACCATGTTAAAACAAAACAAATGCTATGGCGCACCGGAAATAACTACGATCCCAATGATGAGATGGCAGTCTTTGGAACTTCAGTGTAGATGGTTTGGTTGCAGTCGGTGTGCAAGGCTCTACTTAGCACCCATTTTGTACCTACAACCAAGTCTTCATAAGGATAAATAAACTGGAGCAGTCAGCCGTAGCTCAACTGGTTGCTTTACATGCAGAAGGTTCCAGAATTTCACAATGTTCATAATCTTTTAGAGTAGTACCTTTTAGAGAAGCACACAGTGTTCTGTCAGCAGTCATTTTTAGAGTGCTGCCACAACAGGCAGCAATGAACATAAGAACATAAGAACATAAGAAGAGCCCTGCTGGATCAGGCCAAAGGCCCATCTAGTCCAGCTTCCTGTATCTCACAGCGGCCCACCAGGTGCCCCAGGGAGGCAGGAGACAACAAGATGCATCCTGTTGCCACTCCCTTGCACCTGGTACCAGTAGCCCACCACCTTTGTAAGGAGGTTGCACAATCCATCATTGCCTATAGCCCACGATGGACCTTTCCTCCAGAAATCCGTCCAATCCCCTCTTAAAGGCATCAAGACCAGATGCCATCACCACCTCCTGTGGCAAAGAGTTCCACAAAGAGTTACCCGCTGAGTAAAAAAGTACTTCCTTTTATCTGTTTTAACTCTCCAAACCCTCAGTTTTAGCGGATGTCCACACCGGACCTCCCTGGCAGCCCAATCCTAAGTAGCGCTGGCATAGCAAGGCTGGCACAGCTGGGCTGTATCCAAAGCCCAGTAGGAGGTGGCGGCAGCAGCTCTGCACAGGGCAAGGGGAGGTTTTCTCTTTGCACCCGGGTAAGCCCCAGCCAGCCATATGGGGCTGCTCGGATTTGCACCTGGTTTTGCACAGCAGCAGCCTGAATCGGGGCCGCCGTGGCCGGGGATGGGGCTTAGGATTTGGCACAATGGCTGTTGGCTGTCACCGCCCCTGTCACCGCCCACTGTGCTGCCCCGTTACGCCTCAGAAACGCCCTCCGCGAGGTCCTGCGCCGACGAAGCGCCGCGGTGCTCAACCAATGCACAGCCGGTGCTGCTGATGGGCGGAGTGGCGCTGCTGCTTGCACCAGTCCTGCGCCTGACTTGCTAGCGCAGACGTGCCTGACGGAATGTTTGCAACACCGCTGGATCGGCGCAAGAGTGCAGCAGCGGTACAATGCCGGTATAGGATTGCACTCCAAATCAGGTAAGGCAGGGGCAGAGAAGGGTTAGACAGGGTGGGGAAAGGGAGGATAGGGAGGCACTGGGGAAGGGGTGGAGGCAGCTGGGTGGATCTAGGAGATCCTTTACTGCTTTTTTGCAGCCTTCCTGCCCCCTTTGTGCCTTCAGACTTGCGTCAGTGAAACAACTAGCACAGGTCAGACCCATTGTGAAGCAGGAGGCTTACAGCAGGATAAGGATTGAAATCACCATTGTATCCTCTGAAGCTGCCCGATCTTACCAAAAACCACCACAACAGCACACGTGCGCACACGCACACGCACGCACACGCACGCACACACACGCACACGCATGCACGCACTCACAGACACACTGGATACAGCATGTCCATTTTTAGTGTGGCTGCACCAGTAGGAGGAAGAAAGGATAGGACTGGGCTCAGAACCCCCTAACTTTACCCACATCTCTGGTGCTGCCTGACGATCTCTCAGCAGTACAGTGATAAACTTAGAAACGGCTCCTCTGGAATTCAGACAAAAACATGCCCAAATGGCATGCACTTCACCACAGCTGCATGCGAAAGAGATTGAAGCTGCAATCAGGCAAAATGCTGCACAAGGCACCTGCAATTATTGCTCTATAGAAGATGAAGACTAAATTTATTTTAGGCCCAACTCCACGTGCAAGCATCTCGATTGTAACGTGAATTTTTTATGCATGTAAAAAAAAAAGACCATGAGAATATAAGACACCCATTTCTTCAAAAAAAACCCAAAATACTAAAGAAGATGCAGTGATGCCAACTTAGAACAGCAAAAGTTGCTTTCTGATTATGTGTAAAGTTGCTTATGAGCTATGTGGCCGGAATTAGCACCTGCAGATAGGCTCTGATAGAAGGTGAGGTCTTAGTGGTGTCACTAGAGTTTGTGTCACCCGAGTGAGAGGTCAGCACGTTACCCCCCATGATGGATCCCCTCCTCCCAAACCATACAGCAACTTTATTTATTTATTTATTTATTTCACTATAGTACAGGACACCCAACAAATTAGTAAAACAAAAAACCTGTGGCCAATTTGATGACACCCATACAATTAAATAAAAGTTATAGTATTAGCTCTGATACATGGAAATGAGAACTGACTCATAATAATGATTTTTAAAAAATCATGATTTTTACATAAAAAGTTATCTTTTCAGTTTTTTGGTCACAGCTTTTGATAGAATAAAGATATGACACTCTGGTTTTTTTCTTTGAATTCGTTGTGAAATTCCACATCCAATGGTGTAGAACATGATGATGTTATTCCATAAAACCGCGATTTTAAAAATCTGATTTTTACATTAAAAGTTTTATTTTTGGGAATTAGGTTTTTGGCCATAATATTTGATAGAATAAAGATATTACACTACAGTTTTTTATTGAATTTCAGGTGAAATTCTGCATCTAACGTTATATAGCATGATGGTATTATTCCATAAAACTGCGATTTTAAAAAAAATCATGACTTTACATTGAAAGTTGTGTTTGGGTTTTTAGTATTTTGGCCATAACTTTTGATATATTGAAGATATCACACTCCAGTTTTTTTCATTGACTTCTGGGTGAAATTCCACATCCAACGGTATATAGCATGATGGTATTATCTTTTAAAACCGCAGTTTTGGTCCCTGGTGGTGTCACACACACACCCCGGTGTCACCTGGTGCGCCCCCCCCATGATGCCATTGTGAGGTCTAGAGCGGTGGTCCCCAAATCTTTTAGCATCAGGACCCATTTTTTAGAATGACGATCTATCAGGACCCATCGGAAATTATGTCATTAACCTGGAAGTGATGTCATGGCCAGAAGTGACATCATCAAGCAGGAAAAAAATTAACACTCCATACAACAAAATCAAATGAAATCAATTAAATTTAAAATTTACAATAAAAAACAAATTTAAAAAAATTTAAACATTTGCAATAAAATTAAAATTTTATTTGATATAAAGAACTCTCCTAAGCCTCCCAAGAAGTTGCTGATCTGTTGTTGTTGTTTTCAAATTCCCCACACATTCCCAAGGTTTCAATCCTATCCACGCTTATGCAGGGCCGATGATGAAGGTCAGTCATGCCTAGGCTGCATGGCTAGAGTGCATGTAGGGAGGAAGCCAAGAAGGAGAAGCAGGAACCTGGTAACTTAACCCCCTGACCTCCACCACTGACCAGCTGAGGCCAAGCCTCTGCCTCTAACCCCCGGTTCAGACCTTACCTGTTCCCCTCACAGGCAGATGTCCAACAAGGAAGGCATTTGCCATCCCCTTCCCCAGAAAACTATCATTGCTAAAAAGCAATATAGCAGCTTGTTAAAAGTCCAGATCTGTAGCATTTTCCCAAATGCGGTCACATACCATGGTAGCATCAAGTCCAATATATTTAAAATAAAATACACATTGAAATGAACACCTTTCAGGGCACACACCTGAAACTGACTCACGACCCACCTAGTGGGTACCAACCAGCAGTCTGAGAAACACTGGTCTAGAGAACCTAAGTAGTCATTGGCAGATGTAAAAAAACAGGCATGCATTTCCCTGAAATGTACTACCTGGCTGAAAGTTGGAGGATACCAACATGGTCCTAGGATCCCACCCACCCCCCATGCATATTGAGTCCTAATTTAACATCCAAAAAGAGTTTCATAAATTTGACCCTGTTCACAGGCAAGGAGAAATATTTTGAAGAAAAAATAGTAAGGAGTTATCGATGGGCCAGAAAATTAATGCCAATAGCTGTGTGGGTTTTTTTTTTTTACAATATATTTTTTCTCAGCTTTTCATGTCAAACCCTTAAAAGAAATCCAAAATGTGCATTCATTCCTTTCCTAGCAATAGGGAGCTGCACAGACTTGCGTCATCTCTAACAGGCTAATGAAGGCAAGAAAAAGCCACCCAGGCAACGCTGCCTGTGAACACTGCGGGTGATTGTAAGTCTATGGAATCCTGGCAAGATAAATGATGTAGCTGGGAAATCACTGGGAGCCAATGGAATATTTTATTCATCCAGTTAATACAGCCAAATTAAAAGGGAAATGGTGAGGCTGATCACAGAGATCAAGTAGCTCGGATATGCACATGCAGGGCTGCTCACAGCACTGCAGTGCTGGATTGGCTTTTTTTTTAAATATGAAGTTTTGGAAACTTGGAGAAAAATAGCTGAACTAGTGAATTTTGAGTTCAGTGATTTTGTTTTTTAGTTCACAGCCTTTTGTACACCAACAAAGATTGGGCAAATGCCTTATATCAGTGTTATTCAAACTGTGGGTCAGGATCCACTTGGTGGGCCACGACATGATGTCAGGTAGGCCGTGGAAAGCTGGGAGCAGCCATCTTGGAAACTGCAGACCTTACACTTGCTAGATGCCTTTTGTGAGTGTTACCAGTTTGAATTTTCAAGTGAGTTTTTATTTTTTAAAAAATATATATTTTTAGTTCACTGCTTTGACATCATATTTTGTCCTCATCTTGCTTTCTGTCAGGGATGTTTCATGGTTGTACAATTGATGCAGTCGACAAATGCCAGTTTGCATTTCAGGAGTGTCATTTTATTATGTCGCAATGACAGCACTGCCTGCTTGAAGATGTCACTTCCTGCCACAACCTCACTTCCAGGTTATGACATCACTTCTGGTGGTCCTGACATGAGTGCCATTCTAAAAAGTGGGTCCTGGTCTAAAAAGGTTGAATACCAGTGCCTTATATTTTTCTGGGAATTACAATGAGTGGCAGCAGGAAGAGTTAAGATCTGATGTTTTCAGGGCTGCGGCATTTAAATGGGATGATTAAAAATGATCAAAAAGTGTTAATTGGTTTGAAAAGCACCCCAATTATCAGGCAGTCCATGTTAAAACATATTATTTCAAAACATGCTTTATGATGATTACAAATTTTTTTTAAAAAACAGTCGCTTAAAGTGAGATGCTGCTCACCTTAAATGCAGCAATGCAAATTTGAAAAATGAAATAAAAATAAAATAGAATTGTCAAGAGAGCCAGTTCCAAGTGAAAACCAGCACTGACCGAATACAGGACAGAAGAATGTCAAAGATTCTGAATCTCGGGCAGCACAATCCAATGGTGGATTGTGCATGCAGCCTATTACAACAGCAGAAGAGACTTTTGCTGTTGAAAAATAGCTGTTGATGGATCACATAGCACTCTGTTGGCGGCCGTTTTAAGAGCAGTGCCACAAGAGGTAGCAGTGCTCCCTGGATGTTGCTGGACCTCGTCAGAGCAGGTATGGTAGCAGAGGAGGTGAGACGGGGCGAAGGGGCAAGGATGGGGAGGAATGAGATGGGAGTGGATCGGGTGACAATGGTGCATGCCAGATCCTAACCTCCTTTTTTTTTTACAGGTTCCCATCCCCTTTCTCTCCTTGGACATATGTCAGTGAAATCACTGGCACAGGTCTGAGCAGTCCACTGAGCAGTCCATTGCAGAGCAGGAGGCTTATAGAGAGGTACCCAACCCATCCAACCCAATGCCGGATACAGCGTACCCATTTTGGGCATGACTACATGGGGGAATGGATAGGTTTGGGTTCTAAGTGACTGATGCTGAATACCCTCCCAGAATGACTGCTGAAGAGTAGATGGATCGAATGCCAACAGCGGCCTGGTGCATGGTCTAGAAAAGGATACCAAGGAAACAATATGATTTTACCTCCCACCGCTAATCCGTCTGACTTCATAATACCAGACCCTGTGACAGTACCGTACCAATGAAAATTGCAATCTTCAGTGAGGCATTCCCACATGCTTTTTGGCTCAGAAGTTTTGTTTTATTGCAAATCAGTCAAGTGGCAAAAACTCATGTGACTTTTCAACTAATAGGTTTCAATCAGGGTACAGCACTACACATTTTGATTCCTCTCTATACATGATTCCTCTCATATACATTACAAGGTGATTGTGTGGTTTCCAGAGTCAAGATACCTGTGCAATTGTCCCCGTCACAAACCATGCAAAGGACACCGTGCAAACTAGATGCCCTGAGCACCTCTCACTGGTTTGCTTTCAGAAAGACTGCTGTTTGAACGACAACAGACAAGGAAGAAAAGTGACCTGACTCACCTGGGCCGTAACAAACTGCCCTGGCACTTGGAGTACTGATGTCATGACTTCACATGACACTGTGATGCCACTTATGGATCCCCCTCAGAGGGTGGGGTGCTGCTGCAGCTTTGCACGGCCCATCCCTTTGGAGGTTCCCAGCCTCCCAGCGAAGTCAGCAGTGTCCTGCCCTCTGGGGAGAACAGAGATAATGGGGCAAACCAACTGCAGCAGCAGATATGGTGGGAAGAGGCTCTAGGAGATGGACCGGGGGGACTTAAGCAGAGGAGAAATGCTTAAAGTGTGTGGGTTTTTTACTCAAGGACTTGACTTGTTTCTCAGAATGACTAGGAACTCGAGTCAAAATGACTCAAAATTTTCCCGCAAGTCGAGTCGCAGTGGCACACACTATGACTCGTGACTCAACTTGAATCGTGGGGTTGCTGACTCGAGACTCAACTTGCAAAATGCGTCTCCGCTTCTATATGTTCTTCTATATCCCTGCTTCTATATGTTCGACTGAGTGGGTAATAACAACTTCAGCGAGGCAAGTTTTGGATTGATTTTGTGGTGCCAGGGACATAGGCTAGACCTCTCCCCCCTCCCCGCTCCCCAGCATCACTGACCCAGTCCAAACCAGGTAGCCTGCAGGTGATTTCAGCAGAAATAAAAACCCTTTAACACAAAGACAGGCACACATGTCTCCTGGGAAGCGCTGATACAAACATTCTCATAAGCAAAGGATTCTGCACAAATTTTTGCAGTGGCCTCAAGGATCTTGCATGGCTCACAATCCACCTTTTCCAAAGTTCCTGCCCTCTGGTTCTCCCAGTTCGTTCACTCATCTCGCTTCAGCCCATCCTGCACTCTATCAGCCACACAGGTTCTAATTAGCAGCAAAACCAGGTGCCTTGTTGCACCTTAAATAACTACAGTCCGCTGCAGTAAATCTTCAGATACCCTAGGCAGAGGTATGCATGTGGTATGCAGAGGTATACATCCACACAAAGGTACAAAGGAAAAACAAACAAGGAAACAAAAGCAAAACCAGGAGCAACAGATGAACAAAGCCAGCTGAAATATTCAGAATAAACATGGTGACAATTCACAACTGAGATGATAGAAAAACTACATGGAAGTTTACAGGTAGCCATAGACTATTAACGAGGACAATAATTAATTTTTCAAAAATGGGGTTTGCAGCAGCCATAGTCTTCAAATTGTCCTGAAGTACTTATCGCACAATCCTGGGTATGTCTCCTCAGAAGTAAGTCCCATTATGTTCAGTGCGGTTTACTCCAATGAACATGTGTATCGCAGTGGTTCTCAAATTTTGTAGCCCTGAGACCCACTTTTTAGAATGACAATCTGTCCGAGACCCACCGGAAGTCATGACATGGCTGGAAGTGCCGTCATTGTGAGGCCAGAGCCTGCTGCTTTCCTAAGGATGCAGCAAAAAGTTGGATTATTTCTCAGCCATTTTCCAATCGCAAAGTGAATCAGAAAAAGCCTATTTACAACCTTGACACAAGCAAAACAACCACACAGCCCTCCCACTTTCCAGCACCCCATCTTCCCATATTTTTAATATGGCTGCTTTAGGCGCTTTGTGACACACCTGAAATTGGCTCATGACAGTTCATGACCCACAGTTTGGGAACCACTGGTATATAGGCTCGCAGACTTAGAAACCTGCTTTCTTGTGTGGGTCTCCATGGCTTGGATTGGGGCCAAAATCCTACATAGATACAGTACCTGTGAAAACTGCAATGTATGAAGTCCCGTTCAATCCTTGCTAACAGTCCTTCCCATCTTTCAAACCATAAGGAGCAAGACTTCCCCGTGTCCCTACGTGTTCAGTATTTATCATTAGGCTATTTCGGTCCTTAATGATTTGAAATCTCATACATATTTAAGTTTGTGTGTTTTATTTCCAAAGCATTTCAGTTTGCCTCTAATTGACTCCACAGGCCATTTTTAAATGAAAAATTTCTCCGTTATTACATGATTTCCTACACACACGCAATCACAGAATTTGTTTTGAAGATAAGATGTTCTCACTACGAGTGTTAATCGGACACTGCTTTGGTATACGCGACATGAAAAAACCATGCTGACTAATAAATTGACTGGAGCTAACATTGTTTTGGGGGTGCTGTTTAACAACAAATGTAACACCTAGCTTCCAATGGGGTGCATCAAGAAAAGGCACTGATTGTTGCAAACAAAATTGTTGTTTTTTTCTTCCCAGTGTTTATAGCTCCGAAATCAGCATGCCCTACCATAAACACAATGGTTGCATGCCTGCATTTGAACACAGGATCTGCCTGCATCTGAACATAGGGCATCACATGCCACCCAGTGGTGCACAGCGGTGCACAAAGTCTTGCCATACCGAACGCCACACCCTATCTTATCGAGAGGTGCACCAAGGTGCAAAAACCTGCCTCCACTTCCGCTGCCGTCAGAGGCGTAACTAGACAAAAAGCACCCGGGGCAAGGAAGTATATGCGGCACCCCTGGGTAAAGGGAGGGGCTTCCATGCAGCCCAGAAGAGGCAGCAGGGACTTCAGAAAGCTGCCTGGAGAGCTCTCCATATTCAGTGCTTTTGCTGCGCAATAGGAGGGGAAGCTATCTGGGGCTTTTTTCTTTTTAACATTTTTAACATTTTTAAAGCAGGTCTGCAGAAAAATAGTGCCCCCCTTGGTGTAGCACCCTGGGGCAAGTGCCCCTCAGGCTCCACCCTTGTTATGTCTCTGACTGTTTTCCTCCTCCTCCTCCTTCCACATTCCCTGGATTTTACAAGGGAATTGGGAATGGAGTGGAGGAGAGATGAATGGTGAAGAAAAGTGGCCCTTCCTTCATTCACTTCCTTCATTCACAGGGAGTAAGGAAGGAGGATGAAGGGCAGCATGGTGGCAGTAGAGGATGGCAGACATAGGCAGAAGCTGCAATCAAGGGGGCATCAGCTTCCCCACACACACACACACATTCTGCCAATTTGCCCGTGGAAGCAACCCCCCACTCCCACCCCTGGAAAGGCTGGTTCTGTTAGTCAGTTTTCCTGATCTTTTAATCAATAAAATAGATACATATACCAACCTTTTACATACATATACCAACATACATATACATACATACATACATACATACATACATACATACATACATACATACATACATACATGCATATACTAACCTGATGCAGGTCTTTTCCCTATGAGGGAGCAGTCCTTCCAACCACCCAATGCCACTACACAATTTCCCTTCTATTGAACGATGTAAAATTAATCTCCAGCGTTGTTCATCTACAGTCAATCATGTTTTCAGTAACTGCTGCTCTCTGCCTTGCAAGGAACCTGCGTGCTCAGGCTACAGACAGATCCAAATTGCTAGCTGTTATACTTGCTAGCAGCTATTTCTTCTGTGTCTCAGTAGCCTTTGGTGCAACCTGAGCTTTTAATGTATTTTTGCATCTAGGACTGCCTAATCTAGATACAACCCAAGGCACATCAACTGAGCAAGTCCATTAACTTGAAATGGGGTTTATTCCAAGGTAGCCATATCCAATCCTATACAGGTGTGCCCTAGTATCCACTAATTCAGGGTTTCAGTTACTCATGGATACAATGGATACTGGGACTCCTATTAAAAAGATGGATACTGGGATACTGGAACGCCATGGATACCATGGATACTGGGATGCCTAGTAAAAAGATAAGGGAACATTAAACAAATCCCTTTTTCAACCTTGTTTCTGCAAAACCACTGATCTTCCCCTATTTTTAAAAAGGTGCCCGTAGTATCCACGGTTTCAGGTATCCACGGTGGGGTTCAGAACAGAACTCCAGCAGATACTGGGGCATGCCTGTACACACAGTATAGGAGTGGAGCTTAGAACAC
This sequence comes from Lerista edwardsae, assembly GCA_029204185.1. Lineage (NCBI taxonomy): Eukaryota > Metazoa > Chordata > Lepidosauria > Squamata > Scincidae > Lerista > Lerista edwardsae. Next base: position 16,549,639 of record JAJKFI010000009.1, read on the forward strand.
AATTCTAACCTGGAGTTAGGCCAGCACAGTTGGGTCAGCAAAGTTTGGCCTGCCCAAGGGACACCATAAAATATGTTTGGACCACTCTCAGAGTCAGAGAGGCCAACGCAGAGACATGCGCCATCCTCCCTGACTCCAAGAATGGTCCAAACGCGCTTTACAGTAGCCTTTATGCCAGTCAAACTTATAACTGGCCTAACTGGCCGGCCTAACTCCAGGTTAGGATTGAGCTCTCACTGTAATCAGGCATAGGCAGTGGTGGAATCTAAAACGGGAGGATCCGGAACGCTGGGCGGGACTAACCTGTGAGTGGAATGCTACTCCAGCCTAGCTCCGCCCACGCACCGCCATTTGCCTGGCTCCGTGGTGGCCGTGGTGCTGCAAAGTGCTCGTGGCCTCGGAGGGGGCGCCTGTTCGCCATGGGAGATGGGTGGGGGCGCGCCGGGTGCCGTGGGCGAGCAGCGGTGGGGTGCGTCCATGGAGGGCGGCCCGCACAGTGGGCGGGAAGGTGGCGGACCCAAACGGACGGGCTGCCACTCAAGGTTAGTCCCGCCCAGCGTTCCGGATCCTCCCATTTTAGATTCCACCACTGGGCATAGGGTCAACAACTGTACATCTCCTGCATGCTATCCTAACTGTTATAAACTGCAATCTTTGGGGGCTTGTTGTTTTGCTTAATATACAGCTGAAAAAAGATTTCCAGAGAACTCTTCAGCTTGATCCCCACTTTGGGGCATTTTAGTGGGGCCAATAAAGGCATTATGCTACCAGTACTTTTAATTTTTTTTCCCTGTTAGACAAACAAAATTATCTACAATTGTAGGTGCAGCTCTATTTAGGATCTTGCTGGGAGCTTAAAAAAAAAACTCCTGAAAAGTTGCATTATAAATCATAGGGCTTTCTATAGCTGTATGTCATTGGCCATTTCAAGGTTCCCCTTTTTATTTGTATTTGTGTGTTTAAAGCAAGGGCATTATGCCTTCAAAATGTTAACACAGCACTATGCTTGAGAATTCAGATGCCCCAAAGCCAGGACATTAAAAGTTATCGCTTCCATTGTACTCCAAATGTGCTCCCTGTATATAGACTTAAAAGTAATCACCAAAGGGCTAGGAAATTCTGTGCATATGAAAAGGGAAAGTGACTTTGCATGTAAAACCCCAGTCCTGGCATTGTTGGAAACCTTTCTGCATTTAGGAGTGTGCTTTCATTACAGCTGTATCATGGGTGATGTAATTTCAGCAGACAGACTAAGCACTAGGAATCTAATACCGTATTCTTATGGAAAGTGACAATCACAAGAGCAGCAGAAACTAAACTGGTATCCATCCATTCTCATGATAAAGAGAGCGGGGAAGAAGAAGAAATGATACTGACACTTTTTCTGTTTTCATTGCAACTGTTTGAAACCAGTCTTGTGGGTCCCTTCAGATGTCATGGTCATGCTCAAATTTGGAGCAATTTACTAAGGCTGGGAAAACAAGCCTGATAAAAATGTGATACTGTCAGAACCTGGCATATGAGAAAATCTCAAAAGATTGCCAGCTCTGGCATTTTGCGTACATTGCCCAAGATTCTTGAGGAGTGACATATCCCAGTGTTATTCCAACTGTTATTCAAACCCATCAAAGGCTTTGTCTTACTAGATGATGTCAATTTCTTGAAAGATGCTATGACTGAAGTGCAATTAATTGGAGAATGAAGGTGCCCAAAGAGCCTTGAGACAATTACTTAACACTTAGGGTGCTACCCTAACCTTGAGTCAGGCCAGCGCAGTTTGGCCGGAACAAGGGACACCATAAAGCAGGTTTGGGCCACTCTCAGAGTCAGGGAGGATGGCACACATCTCAGAGAGTGGTCCAAACATACTCGACAATGTTCCTTGTGACAGCCAAACTGTGCTGGCCTGATTGTGCTGGCCTAACTCCAGGTTAGGATTGCGCTCTTAATATAATTATCTGCAAGACATCTGTTGTAAGAGATGTTATTGTGAAACAGTGGAACACCAATCCACATTTTTCTCTAAGTAAAAACAAAAGTCACCCAAGTCCCATCTATCTGCACACTGGGAACAAATGAACTCAAAGCCCAAGGATATAGTGGTAAATTCTGAAGTGCAGAAACCACTTCAAAAATTTTCAGGTAGGTCTGGATTCAGGCTGTTGTTCACAGTCCCGGCCTGATCTTGACATTAGAGGTGCCACCAACTTTCTTCGCCAACACCAACATTGTTTCTTAGTAGTCACATTTCTTTTGTTCTGAATCGTATCATGCTGATTACAAAAAAAAAAAATCCAAGTAAAAATTATTCATTCATTCAAATTCCATTCATTTGTTTATAAAACTGATTTTTTTTCCAGCCCACAAAAACATATATTTTACGTGGGCCAATGTGGCCCACATAATGAAAGGTTTGGATACCTCTGCTCTAGAACATTCCATGCTCCCAACTCCTGATGGTATCCTGGGCACTATTGCTGCCACTTAAGCTGAGGGTTCAGGGGTCAGCACTGCTGGTTTGGTGCTCAGATAGGAACCCTGAGCCAGTACAAAACCTGCCCAGCCCCTGATCCCAATCAAAACCAGGGAAGCCTGCTGCTGCTCAGACCAAGCCCTAACTTTAACAGGAAGCATTGATAGTCCTTCCTGTTCAAAAAGTAGCCAATGGCCAGCCTGGGTGGCTCGAGACAATCCAGATCTCGGGAACCCTGCTGCTAAGGGAGCACTCAGACCTGGTGGCTCACCACACACACACACACACACACACACACACACACACACACACACACAC
>JAJKFI010000009.1:16568942-16609496 GCA_029204185.1 Lerista edwardsae
ATTTATTTATTTATTTATTTATTTATTTATTTATTTATTTATTTATTATTAGATTTGTACCCCGCCTTATTGTGCCCGAAGGCACCCAAGGCGGCATTACAATATAGATATAAAAACAATATAACAATTCACAATTAAAAACAATTAAAACAGAATTAAACAATACAAGCAAAAATTAAGAACACAATTAAAAACAAATTTAAAAACAATATAAAACAACAAGCCCCGTGGGTTATAATAACCAGCCAGCCTGTCAACAGTTAAAAGCTTTTTGGAATAAAAAGGTCTTCAGCCCCCGCCGAAATATAAACAAAGAGGGAGCAGTTCTCAATTCTAAGGGGAGGGTGTTCCAGAGTTGGGGGGCCACCACCGAAAAGGCCCTCTTCCTGGCCGCCACCCCTCTCACTTCTCCTGGTGGCGGCACAGTCAGGAGAGCCCCCCCAGATGATCTAAGAGTACGGGTTGGATTATATGGAAGAAGGCGGTCCCTCAAATACCCCGGACCCGAGCCGTAAAGGGCTTTAAAAGTCAAAACTAGCACTTTGAATTGGGCCCGGAACAGAACCGGCAACCAGTGTAGTCGCCGAAGCAGCGGCTCGACAGAGTCAAACCGACGTGCTCCAGCAACCACCCGAGCCGCCGCGTTCTGTACTAGTTGTAATTTCCGGACCGTCTTCAAAGGCAGCCCCACGTAGAGCGCATTGCAATAATCTAATCTAGATGTCACTAGGGCATGGGTCACAGTGGCCAGGTCCGCACAGCTCAGGTACGGCCGCAGCTGGCGGATCAGCCGAAGCTGAGCAAAGGCTCCCCTGGCCACAGCCGCCACCTGGGAGTCCAGGTGTAGCTGTGAATCCAGGAGAACCCCCAATCATATCTTGAAAATATGATCAAGATTTGCTCAGTTTCTCTTCTATTTGCAACTAATGAGTTACTAAGTGAAAAGGTTCTTATTTCTGGTCATGACCTGCTTAGTGACATCACTTCCTGCTTAATGACACAACTTCAGCAGGCATCATAAACACTATTCAGGGCACAATCCTAGATTGCGCCTTGGGCTGACACAATGTGCTTGCGTTGGCCCAACTTCACTAGCGCCAAAGCGGGAGCGCCAACCAGCACCCCCATGTTGATGCTAGTGGCTGACACTAGCAGTAGCATCGGCATAAGGGTGCTGGCACAAGACCAGCACTTGAACTCGGCTGGCACAAAAGCGCTTCTGGGAGGAGGGAGGGAGGGAGGGAGCAGTTCTGGACGAGGAGTGGGCGGGCCAATGCACGTGCTGGCCTGGGGAAGGGGACAAGATTGGATGTGGCCCATAGGCTGCATCCAAGCCTCTGTACCCAGGCCACGTGGCCCCGATTCGGGTTGCACAGCCTCCTTGGCTCTGGGCCTACTATTTAACAGGCGCAGATCAGAGGAAACCTATGGGGAGGCTGGAGCCTTCCCTGGGGCAAGGGTGTGAATGTGCCCTTGTCCCAGGGAGACTCCCAAGAGCACTTAAGCTGTGCTGGATAGGGCACAGGCCATCTGGTGTCACCATTCCAGCGCACCTTAGGAGTGCGCCGTCAGCCAATGAATAAAATAAACTCACCCTGGACTAGTTTTTTTTTCATTTTTTCTGAAGAATGCTACTGCTTTAGGCAATTCCCATTCAAAGCTCCTCCAAAGGAATATTTTTGTTTCCACAGATATGTACTGATAATAATTATTTTTTTAGACCACTTTTCTGTGCAAAAATGCAGTGAGTGACAAGAGTTAGCAACATAACATCTATTCACAGCACAACAATAAGATGCTGGTGATCTCAATAAAATTCAACAGTCCACAGCAGATCCCATCACTACATCCAACCAGATGCGAACTAAACACTAATTGAAAAGGCTACACATTAAATTACGGTTCATTGATGATTCTTACCAATGCCACTCTTTGCAGGTGATTCCCGATTTATGTGTATTTTTAAAAATTCATTCAGATATATTTCTCAGGATGTCTGTCTTTTTCTTCCCCTTTCAGCTTAACTAGGCATGCAATCATAGGTGAGAGTTACAGCTCTTTCTATGGATAAGGGGGATCTAGTGGAATAATTAAGAAGAACCACCTGTATCAAAGCGGCTTTAAGACCATCTCAGAGCTGAACAACAGCCATAGCATATGGTTCTACTGGGACCAATAATCTACTGTGATATGGCAGTTTTTCTGCCCAATCCAATTTAGATTCGCTCTGTTCTTTCACAGTTCAACCGGGGAACGCTGAGCATAAAATGTGGCTCTGCTGAAGTAGTGACGTCTTTGATTCATTTAATGGCATCCAGTCCAAAGTCTGTATCAAAGAGAACCAGCAAGTTCCATTGCTAGCTGCCATTTTTCTAGGCCACATATAACTGGAGAAATCTCCACAGACATCTAACTGGGGCTTGCCACAAAGATGTAGACTGTGCAATGCCACACATGCAAGGCTGGCCCATTCATCTCAAAGGGACCAAGCAAGGAGCATGGTAAGTGGGTGGGGAAGTAGATTCACCTCACTCACTCACCTCACTCCTTCCCCTTTAAACTTAAAGGGACCGCACGAGGCAGGAGCAAGGTTAGGGGATAGGGAAGCAGTCACTTGCCATGCTCCTTCTTGTGGTCCCTTTAAATTAAACAGAAAGTGTGAGGCAGGCTGGAGTTCCCTGCATGGCCAGCATGTCAGCTGGCCTCAGCAATGTCTGTACAGGTACACATCACCGAGCAGAGAACAGAAACCGCCTGTACCTGGGACCAGCCTGTACCACTGTGTGTGGGAATGAGCATCCTCCCTGAATCAGAGAGTGGTCCAGATGCATTTTATGGTGGCCCTTGTGCTGGCCAAACTTTGCTGGCCTAACTGCGCCGGCCTAACTCCAGGTTAGGATTGCGCCCACAGAAATCCTGAATCACCAGCTCATTTCAGTGTCTGTGCCCAACTTCAATGAAAAGGAAACTGTTCTCTCTTTCACAGAACTCGACTGATGACATCTAAAACACGCCACTCTGTACCAGAAGGAGACAGCCATCTTATTCAGGCTCTTCAAGGCTTCCTTCTAGGCTGAGTATCTTTCTTCCACTCACACATCTGCGGAAGCGCCTCATTTCCCCATGACTGCGCTACACACACAAGCAGGCTCTTTGCCACCACTGAGAATTGGATGGTTGCCTTTATTTATTTAGTTCCGTTTTTTTCTTTCCTAAGCATTGAAAATGACTGCATGGGGTTGTCTTTGTCACACTGTGATTGCTGCCTTTATAATTGCAGGACCCTGATTCTCTGGCGCTAATTCTCAATGCAGTTTCAACATTAATCGCCCTCAATTTCCTCTCCTCCTAAAACAGAGCTTGGTTTCTTTTCTCCTAAAATGGGAGATAGTTAAAACAAATCCTGGAGAGAGAGAAAAAATCAAAACCATGCAAGGTCAGTTAATATATCATTATAGGATTATATGGAACTGAGCCGATGCAATGATATAATTAAATATTCATTGGTGGGGAAAAATGAATACCGTTCTACATCCTTTGCAGTGACAAAATGTTCCGAGTTCCAAAAATATGTCTGCTTTTCAGCAATGGCTGAAGCTATCATCTCCCGTCACAGCGAGGCAAAACTGAGCCCCACTGATTATGAATGGGACTTGCTCATGTGTGACCATGAAAAAAGAGTAGAGCTGTGCAGCATAAACCTGTGCACGTCTACTCAGAAGGAAGTACGATAGAATGCCATGGAACACTCCCAAGCAGTGGTGTCATTCAAATGATTTAGGAACAGGAACTCACTTTTGATTGGCACTTGTCGGGAACCCGGAACCAGCCACGGAGCCCGTTAGGATCCGGAACACCCGTTCTGGTCCGTTCCCCCTGAATGACATCACTGCCTTCGCCCCCCTAGGAATCCGGAGTCGCTCCCTTTAACCCTCTGAGTGCCGGCCAACCAAGAAGAAAAGCTCTTTGCAGAGGAATTGGGAGGGGGGAGGGGGGAGAGTGAAGTGGGCGGAGTCAGCCCTAATTTTAACTAGTGGAACTGAGTTCCCCCACGTTCCCCCTGCATGACATCACTGCTCCCAAGTCATGGCCCAATCCTACTGTAGCGCTGCACGGCTGCTGCAAGGGCTGCTGCACCAGTGCTGGCCAGCACAACCATGTCAAAAAGCATGTTCGCAACGCCTTACAAGTAGGGAGTGCTGGCAGGACGTCCTGCACTGTCCTACCCATGTCAAATCCACATCAGTGGTCGTCAGCACTGGCAGGTTCAGTGCCGAGCGGCTCAGGGGTTAGGGAAGGGTGGAATGAAGGTGGGGAGGGGGTCATTCGGGGAGGGTGGAGAAGGTAGATTCAGGCCTGCGAGGGGGCAGAGCCAGCAGAGGAGGTTTCTGCCTTATCTTAGCCCCCATCCCAAGCCTGAAAGCCTTACACGGAATTTCTCATGCTTGCGCCAAGCTATTTTGCTGGCGCAGGTCCAAGTAGCCCCATTGGGCAGGCTGAGGCTCTAGGGTAAGGGGAAAAGTTTTCCCTTACCCCTGGAAGGACTCCAGCCTGATCAAATTTCAGTGATGGATACGGCCAGTGATGTCATGTAGGGGGAACGCGGGGGAACTCAGTTCCACTTGTTAAAATTAGGGCTGACTCCGCCCACTTCACTCAGTGGCACTTCCCACCTCCTCCCACCTCCCAATTCCTCTGCAAAGAGCTTTTCTTCTTGGTTAGCGTCCTGGGAGTGCGGTGACTAATCGAGGGGGGCCCCAGAGGGGATGGAGGGGACCCGGGACTTTTCGAAGCTGCCCTCCTGACGTGCCAGGCGTAAGCGGGCTTTGGTGTGGGGAAGCGCCCAAGGGTGCCGTCCGGAGTGGTGCCGCCCCTCAGCCCCTTCCACAGGTTCCTGCCTCATTCTGCTCAGCCAGCCTCGGCTTCGAGGCTGCTGCCCCCATGCCAATTTTCAACTTCTCTGGCAATTTTGAATAACTCCACCTTGCCTAGCCATGAAGACCAACGAAAGGCTTTCGCCGCTATCTCTCCAGTCCAGAGCGTTTCACTGGCACTCTGGGTGTGAGGCTTCTTTGGGAGACTGTCCCCATCGCTATTGAAGCTGCAATTGGGGTGGGGGGAATTCTTCGCTTTCTGTTCTGTAGGTGCCAGGTGCTGTACAGAACCAGCTGGCTCCGCCCACTCGTCGCTGATGTCGTTGCTGGCTAGAAACCAGCCGCGGGTAGACCTGGGCTCCGCGAGCCTCCGGAGCCCAGGTCTACCCATAGGAACCAGCCATGGGTAGACCTGGGCTCGGCCAGTCTCCGGCTTATGACGTCACTTCCGGTGGGTGGGTCCTGACACGTGCCAATCAAAAGTGAGTTCCTGTTCTTAAATCATTTAGATGCCACCACTGGATATGGCATGGACCGACCGTGACACTCCAGCGCTGAATCAGATTGGGCTGTATAGATAAGATTGCAGCCTAAGGGTAGGTGTTACCTGATACAAACTGGGACAGAGTGCCCACACTTTTAACTATTCCATAAGAGAATCCTATACAGCTTTTAGAACACTTCCATGATGAAGTGCACCTGCCCAAATTTCCTCTTCTATGCAATGGTTAAAGGTATAGGCACTCTGTCCCAGTTTGTACCTAGTAACCCTACCTAAGGGCCCAATCCTATGCAACTTTGATGCAGCCGCCATGCAGCCCCAAGGTAAGGGAAGAAATGTTCCTTTCCCTTGAGGGGGCCTCTGTGACTGACCCCCTGTCACAAAATGCAGAACACAACCCATCGGCACAGCTGCATCAGCGGTGGAAAGTTGGACAGGATTCCATACAACATCTTAGGAAATAGTTTGAAAAGACCAACAAAATGCTGTAGAGCAAAACGCTAATGTTTGTCTGATATTATGCACATTTTCACACCCAGGTTACATAGTCTTCGCCCCCCCCCAACTTGGCAAATGCCCGTTATAATGGGCAAAGTTCCAAATTATCTTTCAGTGTTAGTAAACTGTAACAAAAGGTGGGCCTTTACTTTAGCCCACTGTAATGTTATGCCTTCTGCAGTGCTTTGGGGTAGGTTCAGAGGGATTCCCTACAGGGATAGAATCTGTCCATGTGCTTCGGGTGAGATTGAAACCTTGGCTCACCAGCTCCTTCATTGCCCTTTACATGAAGAGGCCTGCTTAAAGCATATTGGCCCATATTTTCCCAGGGGACGTCAGATTCCAGATTTGGAATTGTTAAGATCATTTCTTCTGTCACCCAATCCGGAATTTATAAAACAACTGGCTGCCTTTTTACATAGTATTGTGAAATCAAACAATAGTAGAACGCACATAGAAGAGTGTTCTTAGGGTTTGGTTTTTAACCATTATTTTAAACTGATTAATTTTGTATATTAATCATACTCTGGTGGTATTATTTTATTATGCCAATAAAGGTTTGTGATTGTGCACACCCAGGTCCAGCGTGTTTATCGTTCACCTCGGCACTTGATTGCTCTGCTAATGCTATTTGAAACCCGATGGAGGCAAATTATATTCTGCACAAGTTTCCGATTGATTCCTTTCATTGGATAATGGTCTTGCTTAGGCGCTTCCATGTGTGAACCACGTTGGGCCCCTATAATTTGTTACCACCCATTGGTTATTGCTGGGATAAATGCATACGACCACTATTTATGAAATTGTGAGCGGTGTTACATTTGGACTTCGGATTAAGACCTCCTGGGGAGTCCTGCGAAGCATGATTGCTTCTCTGGCCTGCAGAGACTTTATTCTTCTGCAAATCACTGGATTTAAGCCAAATAGTTGCAACCTTTTTGGACAATGGTTGTTCCCATTTTTGTTTAAGAGACAACAACAAAAAGAATAAACCCTGCCACTTCATCCATGTTGTGACCACTATTTAAAGTACCATTTGAGGAACATAAATACATTGACATAGCCAAGAACAATTTAGGTTCCTATTATATTCCTATTTATTATCCCTATAATGTGTTCCAATCTTCTTGGACATTATAGGAAGATCAACTGTTTTTGCAGCTTAACCCCCTGCTAGGAATAACATCAAAATAGTGTTGTGTCTTTCAGTGAGGTTTTGCATGAAGGTGTTCCGGTATTTATCCTATATCTTTGTTGCTCCGGGAAATGTGCATTTCACAGTCTAGTTTACTGTTTTAAAAGACTCCTGCACAACCATGGCAAGGTTACTTCTCAAAGGAATAGTCTTGGTTTTAGGAGTGGCTTTTAAAGCTGGAAGGAAAAATGTGTGTAACAGATGCTGCCAATTACATAGCGTCATAAACAAGATCATGCTGAGACATCATCAATGGGAACTTTTTTTATGATTTTTTGTTTATTATGAGAATTTCTACCCCATATGTTTTGTCCACCAGGACCCCCGCAGCTGCCTACAAGTCTTAAAGCCACATTAAACAATAATAATCCAATGTAAAAATTGATGTATATCCAGTGATGTCATTCACTGGCACCAGCAACCGAACGCAGCTGGCGCCAGGATCCGGAACTCCGCAAGGATGGACGGGTGAGCTGTAGCTCCTCGCCCCCTTGCGGCGCTCAGCAACGCCTCCCTGCACCCGGAAGAGCTCTTTTGCAGAGCAATCGAGGCACAGGGGCGGGGGCGGGCAGAAACAGCGCGCGGAGTCTGCCGCGCGCTGCTTCTCCGTTCCCGCTCTCCCCGGAACTACCGGAACGGAGTACCGCCCCGTTCCAGTAGGATGACACCACTGAGTATATCAATAAAACAAACCATGACTCCATATAATACAGTAGAAGCCAGCATCCTCCTAGACCAAAGGTATAAAGAGCCATGTCCTGACTGATGAACAAACAGCGGACAGTGATCAAGTCAGGCCTCCATCAGAGGTGTTCAAAAGTCACAGTGCTGTGACCAAAAAGGCCCTGTCTCTAGTGCATCTCTTAAGGGCTTCATTTGCTTACCTGAATGTGGGGAAGGCACATTTGAGATTAAGCAGTCCTGGCCGTACGGGATCTGCTAAATAGCAGGTGCAGACCCAAGGAGCCCATTGGGGCAGCTCGTGCCTACCCCAGGGAAAGGGCACGAATGTGCTTTTACCCCAGGAGACTCCTGCCTGCTCTCAACTTGCTATGCATATGGCACAGGCCTGCCAGCCTGCCCGTTCCAACGCATGTTAGGATTGCGCCTTCAATGTTTTAGTACCAAACCAGGTATGAGAGAGAGAGAAACAGAGAGCGAGTGAGAGAGACAATGAACCAATTCAGATGATGTTATTTCAACTGGCACAGTTAGGCCAGCAAGGTTTGGCTGGCACAAGGACCACCGTAAAGTGTGTTTAGACCACTCTCAGAGTCAGGGAGGATGGCATACATCTGTGCCGGCCTAACTCCAGTCCTAAGCAGTATAGCTTCAGCGAAGATGCTTACGGAATTAGCCACTGTTTCTCTGGTACAGAGTACAACTTGCCCATACACCCTGACCCACAAAGTTCCATGGCTCTCCTACTCTGAGGCCACCTACATGTACCCAAATTAGCCAGCAAGAGTGCCTCTGTTGCATATACTCGTGTTCATGGATGTAAATGTAAAGGAACAACATCACAGATTAATGGAGGGCAGGTCGATAGGTGGTTATGGAGGACTATTTGCTACCTCCAGATTCAGCCGCAGTGATACCAGCGGCACAGAATTATTCTTATTCACCATCATCATCCAAAAAAAAAAAAAACTTCACAAAGTAGGTTACCGACAAAAGCAACTCATTAAGAGCGCAATCCTAACCTGAAGTTAATAATATAATAATACTTAGTATTTATATACCGCCTTTCTAGGTCATCAGATTGCTCTTTTGACTTTATTATTCAAGGTGGTTTACATAGGCAGGCATTTCTAAACCCAAAGGGTTTTTACAATCACAATAAGTTCTAATCTCACAAGAACTGCTACATTTCAGATGACACTTTCAAGTCCAGCCTCTCTTTCTTAGCCACACGATTGCTCTCCTGCCGGCTGATAAACGGCTTCTTGCTCTCACCGAGAAACAGCTGGCTGACACAATTCCCCTCCCACAGGCAGTCAGACACAACTCTAGTCTTATCAGCCGCATTCTTCGAGGTCTGCCGCTCACGGAAACTTCCGGTGATTTAGAACTGGCGACCTTCGGATCTTATCTTCAGGCAGGACTGCAGCTTTAACCCTCTCAGGTAGACGTCCTGCCCTCAATTAGGCAGACAAAGTTAGGTCAGCAAAGTTTGGCTGGCACAAGGGCCACCATAAAGTGTGTTTGGACCACGGAGTCAGAGAGGATGGCGAATGTGTGCTGGCCTCTCTGACTCCGAGAGTCGTCCAAACATACGTTACAGTGTCACTTGCTCCAGCCAAATTTTGCCGGCCTAACTGTGCAGCCAAACTCCAGGTTAGAATTGCGCTCTAAATGGGTTCTTGTCCCAAAAGGTCTCACTATCTTTAAATAATGCAAATGAACACCAACAAACAGCCCCTAGAAAAACCACTGTGCTGGGGTGAAGAGGGACAGTTACTCTCCCCCCACTACATACTAGACAAGCGCTGCTTGAAAAAGTGCCTCTTCGCCAGTTAGCAGGACAATCAATCGCAGAAAAATGCCTCTCTCTTTTGTTTTTGACTTCCAAGAGGCAGCTGGTGGGTCACTGTGGGAAACTGGGTGTTGGACTCGACGGTCTGATCCAGCAGGGCTTCTCCTGTGTTCCAATGTCAATTTCTCTCAACAGCAGTTTTAGCTGGGTGGAAACAGAATCTCAAATAATTATATTTTCCTTCCTCAAAGTTCATTCAATACACTCTAAATGGTGTGTTGAAGAGTGCTACTTGAACTTAATGAGACCACATTTTGATAAGAGACTCTAGTGGGATAAGGAATCATAACAGTAATGCAATCCAAGGTTTTGATTCTTGGTTCATTAGGCAACACGGATAGCTCTTTAGAAGGCTTGTTCCCCAAATAGAGTACAGATGCCAAGACTTTTATGTGCCCCTGGGGAGTTTTATCTGTGAACTGTCGCTGCTCAAGAAATCTGTCTCTGAAGTGGTAGAACAACTATCAGCTTCCCCCCCCCCACCCACACACACACACACACTCTTTGCTGCCTGATCTGGTTCCTGCTCCATCTACTCCCTATAAGTCCTGCAGCCTCCTACACCCAAATCAATACCCTCGTTGGCAGTCAGGAGGCAGACAGGAAACCACAAGCTGTTGCCACTGTCCTTTATTAAGTATGTACGCTTCATTTTCCATCTGCAATTGATTCATTACCCAGGCAAACCAAAACAAAACCATTCCTTTTATTGTTTCCTATTCTAACCACCAGGTCATATCTCATCAAACCCTGTTGGGACAACTCTTTTGAACTTGACTTCATTGGGCAACTTCTTTGCTCTGCCACACACACACATACGCACACACCCAAGTGCACATTATTATAAAAGGCAAACATTGGGGAGGCAGAGGCGTATTTATGGTGCCGCGAGGGGAGGTGGGTGCAGCGGGCGCCAGTTGCAGCAGGGCACAGCAGGGGGAAAAGGCAATGTGCTTCTTCACCATCCCTTCCTCCCTCCCTTGTGTCCAGGATGCTCCTAAATGGAGTGATTCTCTAAACTGGGGGGTGTGGCAGGGTGGCCCAAGGGGCGGAATGGCAGTGCTAGGGGTGCTGTGACATCACCCCGCCCCGGTGCACCTAAAGCTGGTTACGGCTCTGTAGAGAAGTAAATTTTCCAAGTCATTCATCCCATTTATGCTCTTAACAATGCACAGGAAAGGGGGATGTACCACCTGGAGAAATTTAGCATGTGTCCCTCTTTTTTATGAAGGCAGTTTTACAAGGGAGAAGGTTTTCAGCCATGAGGGGAAATATATATATATATATATATATATATTATTTATATATTATATATATATGTGGATATATATATATATATATATATATATATATATATATCTGCTGACATTTCCCAATCTCATATTTCAAGATGGGCACATTCTGATACTAGAAAAATACCACCAATCAGGACTTTGTCACAGACTTTAAGAGAAACCTTTGCCGTTCCTGCTTAATCTCTGCTGCAGAGAACTTCAGTTCCCCAGACAGGAAATGGAAGTTAGGCACTGTAATCGCATCAGTCTATTCTGAAATGCCTTTCACAATTTTTACCCCAATATAGCAAGCCACAATTTTACTTCTCTCAGAGTACACTCCTAGCCTGTGCCATATCCAGCGCCGGGGTTGAGGCTAGCGGCTGCGCCACCAGGGGCAAGGGGTTCATTATTGTTATTAGTAAATAACAATAATAAACAATAAAACAATAATAAACAGTAACAAATCAACCTACAATTTTTTAAAAAAAGGATAATGCACAGTGCAAACCAAACCAGAACAAACAGAAAACTCAGTAAAGGGATCGGTCAAATAAAGCACTCTTATTCCTCTCCCCGCCACCACTACCACCACCAAAAGGAAGCACCCACAGAGAAGGTTCAGATCCAATCTCCATTGGCAAAGAATTTCCAAAGGCCACAACAGGAAAGGTCCCAGGATACCACCAAATAAATTTCTGACCGAGTCGGAACCTGTATAGTAACAGAGCCTCCCTAGACGCCCTCACAGGATAGGCAGAATTTTCCAGAATACGGAAAATTAAAACTGTTTTCCTCAATTCATTCCTGTGGCTTTCTGGGTTTGCCTCTTAAAGAAACAGCACACAACACCTTTTCCTTTGGTACCCTGAAGTGTCAGTTTCGTACCCTTAATGGCTTTTAATAATATACGAAATCCTCTGCAGGAATCCTTTCTGCTGTTTATTAATATTTTAACTGGGGCAAAAGCTGGTAAAGTCTAATTTTATTCATTTCTCTGCTGCTTTTATGGGTTTTGTTGTTGCTGCTGTTTTGTATTTTTATTAGTTGGAAATCTTGTTACTCTAGGCCGCCTTTAGGCCACCCAGTGAAAAGGCTGGAAATAAATGTTGTAAATATATAAATAAAGCAGCAATCTCGCAGCAGTTTCCAGAAACACAGTAGCACTTTTGCAACGGTCAAAAATTGTAAGGTTGTCAGCCCTCCAGGATTGTCCTGGAGTCTACAGTAATCAGCATGAATCTTCAGGTGAGAACTGAAAGCAGTCCAGGAGATTTGAGCATGGCCTCCTTGGATAAATGGCATGACATGTGTTAAGAAAAAAAGAGCTCCTGGAATACCGTAGCTTCAGTCAAAGTTGGCAGTCCTGCAAAAACGGCTAGTAGAGATACGATGAAGTGGTGACTTGATGATGGCCCAGTTCAAACAACCCAATAAATCATGGTCTGTAGCTTGACTGAACTGGATCATTATATCCTGAACGAAACTGCATTTCAGGAATGGTTGAGGCATACCCATACAGAAGCACATTGGACCACATGAAGGAGCCCTAAAGGAAGCTCTGTCCCTGCCCGATGGTGAATGATCATAAACATGCTTCCAATTGATAACGTCAGTTCCATTTAGCAGGCAAACAGCCCAAGCCTATCCAGGGCTGGCTCTAGGAGCAGTGGGGCCAATGTGGGGCATTCTTGTGGGGGGGCCCTCCTTGTGGGCCCCCCTCCACTCACCAAGTAAAGCACTTGTGGTGCCACATGTGGCACCTGGAAATAGTTGGTGGTGACATGATGACATCACCGCCACCTGCTTCCAGGAGGCCCATTTTGGGCTGTTGGGAAGCAGGGCCAGGTGGGAGGGCCCATGGTAAAGCTGCTCTGCTCACCCCACTGACCCACAGCCCATAAGATCCCAGCTGCTCCAGCAGGCAATCTGCTTGCTGTGCTGGTGCAGGGCCCCCCAAAGTGTGGGGCCCAATGTGACGACATTGGTCACATTGGCTCAAGGCCGGCCCTGATCCTATCACAGGCCTATGACAACCAATCTTGTGAACTGCTACCATAAGCGCTGCATGAAATCCTCACTGCTGCCGCAAGCGATGAGTGCTGCTGGTGGAAATAGTCCATGGAACTAGACCTGCCCAGACGTTCCACTGGCCCAGGTAAGGGAGAGGTTTGGGTTGGGAAGGGAGAGGAAGGACAGGGAGTGGGCTGGAGAGGGTGAATCCTGGCAGCAACAAAGCACATTGGATCCTATTCCACATTTTCCAACCTGCCCTGCCCAGTGATGTCATGCAGGGGGTACGCGGGGGTACGCGAGTACCGGTTTCTATGATTACAGCTGGCCCCGCCCATTCGCCCGCCCACTCGTCGACTCCGCCCTCTGCAACGTTTGAATTTCCTGCATGTTTGAGTTGCCTGCATGTTCTCAGAGCCAGGCAGGCAGGCAGGCAGCGAGCGGAGGCTTTCCTTTCCTTGCCACTGAAAAATGAGTTTCTTTGGGGTTTTAACATGATGCCAGGCCTCCTTAACGTGTTCTGGGGGTGCTGTGGAATACTGTTGCAACTGTTGGGTCAGTTTAAAATGGTCTGAGGCTTCAAAAAGGGCTCTTTTCATGTCACTTCCTGCCACGACATCACTTCTGGCTTATGACGTCACTTCCAGTGGGCGGGTCCCGACATGTGCCAATCAAAAGTGAGTACCTGTTCTTAAATCATTTAGATGACACCACTGGCCCTGCCCCCATCCACTCCTTGGATGTAGACCAGCTACACTGCTGGCATGGTTCCAAGGAAACTCATAGGCCTAATGAGGGGGATGTTTTTGGGGTTTTTTATTTAACTCTCATTGGCCTTCTGGTTGGTTTGGCAAGCTCACATTTATGATTAAATTATACTGAGCAGGGGCATAGCTAAAGAAGTGCAGGGGGTTGCAATTGCACCGAACAACAAGCTTGGGGGGGGGGCAACAAGCTGAGCTTGACATTAGTGGCCAAAATTGTGAAAATAAAACCTTGGTATGTATGAATGATGATGATGATGATGTTATATATCATTGGAAAAGTAATTTAATGCAGAATGCAATGAAACAAACCAGAGTGTAATACCTTTATGCTATCTAAAGTTATGGCCAAAAAGCCAGAGAAAACCAAATTGCAACTGTGATGTCACTTCCTGTTGTGACGTCACTTCCGGGGCAACATTTTGCACTCTGCACTGGGCTACACTTTCATGAGCTACGCCTCTGATACTGAGATATATAGACATACCCAAACTAAATTCTTGATTAAAGTATCAGATAATGAGACATCTGATAATGAGGCATGCATAGACAACATTGTTGCAAGTAAATTGCATCAAAGATTTCTGATGTTTCTGTGCATATCTTTGGGGGCAAAAGCGGAGTGTACACAGCAAGCTGGTATCCATGGGAAGCATTTGTCATTCACAAGAAAAGGTAACTTTTTCTCCATCAACATAATTAGCCCTGGCGTATTGACTCTTCACAACTGCTCCCTTGGCTGGGAGCTAACTTGTATGCGAGGCTGACATAATCAAGTTAAGTGCTGCCAGTTTGCTTTGCAACTTCAGATTAAACAAGAAAAAATTGTGTCTAAAATGTAGGTGTATGTTCTCTGCTGCATGTTAATAAAGTCATTGGATCTGAAATGGCTGATATTTACAACTGGTGGTGTTGTAAACATGAAAATAGTCAATGATATAGAACAGCAAGACTTTTTTGTTGCTTTTTTCCTCTCTTTTTTTTAAAAGACCATTAATTAACCTATTGATTAGGGTGGAGAGCAAGAGAAATATATTCCACTTGAACAGCCATTCAGTCGCACAATAGCTCATCCATAAATTCTCAGCGCATTACTGTTTGCAAGAACAGAAACTAGTGCTTAGCATTATGAGGCAAAGAACCAGACATAATAAACAGGTCTTGTACATATGTAGTCAGTGCTACACTGAAATATTGCAATATTGACATAGCCCTTGGAGCCCTTCTACACTATTTAGCCATCAAAAACATTCTTATTATGCTTTTTTGGTCCAGGCAGCTTAACAACAAAAATAAAATCAAGCAAGAGCTGTAGCCAAGACACTGAGCTATCAATCAGGACTTTCCTAGGTTAAATCTTACCTCTGCCAGGCATTCATACATGCAATCCCATTCTTCTGAGGGTACAGTCCTAACCAGGAATTAGGCATGCGCCAGCCTCCCTGACTCCAAGAGTAATGCAAACACACTTTATGGTCCTGGCCTAACTCCATGGCCTTGTGCTGGTCTAACTCCAGGTTAGGATTGTGCCCTGAAACACCAGTCTGAGTATCAAAGGCTATGATGTATGCCCTTGGACACTGACACAACAATCTGACCATTGTAGTCATTCGCAGTTCAGACAGTTTTAGCCCCTAAGTTTTACCCCTCCCAACCTATCTGAGGGTCATAGAAAATTCCATTATTTTTTGCTCAAAACCTGCCCTCGACTTATCTATGGGATCGACTTATATTTGAGTATCTTC
Source organism: Lerista edwardsae (assembly GCA_029204185.1). Taxonomy (NCBI): domain Eukaryota; kingdom Metazoa; phylum Chordata; class Lepidosauria; order Squamata; family Scincidae; genus Lerista; species Lerista edwardsae. The sequence continues at coordinate 16,584,344 of JAJKFI010000009.1, forward strand.
TGGAGATATTGTTTTTGTCATTATTCTTTCTTTTTGATCATCTGGATAATTTGGAAGCAATTTGTTCAGAATAGAATTTTTTTTCTGGAATTCTGTAATTGACACCCATTTCTCAGAACAAGTCTTTGTACTTTTTGCCATGTCATACGCATACCCAATGGATAATCCCCTGATCAGCTCCCCTCACAATACAGCCATGCATATATCAGCACCCTTTTCCTGCTGTGGGAATGTTACTTCTTTTGTCTGCGCTGTCTATCAGATTCAACCCAACAACAAAGATAATAGCCTGCTTCAGTTGCATCAGAAGTATAGGACTCATTATTAGGTCTGTTTTGGCATAATGTGCATCTTCTCCGACTTGTTCAATGTTGTGACATGGGCCACTACACAAGATCACACTGCAGTGCCTGTGGAATAGCTAAATCAATGTCTACATGCTTTTTATAGCATGCACTATCTCCCTTGTTTCTGTATTAAGGAGTTTGATTTCTTTTTGGTCATACCTGTTTGTGACATCAATCCCATTTGGACATGCCATGCATCAAATTGTAGGAAATGAGCTGGCTAACATATATGCAACATACTGGAATTAGCTGTGTGAAATGGTACTTCTGTCTGAAATCACTTTTTTCATCAGTTTCTGAGGTTTCGTTTGTTTGTTTGTTTGTTTGTTTGTTTGTTTGTTTGTTCGTTCGTTCGTTCGTTCGTTCGTTTTGGTGTTGCACAAGCCCTTATAGCAATATCAAAAATGGAGTTTCACTGCACTTTTCTGTTTTATAGTCCAACTCCTTGCCTTCATTTTTGTGTACAGGCTTCCCCCAGTATCCACTGATTTGGTATCCACAGTTTCAGTTACCCACAGATACCATGGATACTGGGACACCTTTTAAAAAGATAGGGGAACACTAAGCAAATCTCTTTTTTAACCTTATTGCAGCAAAACCGCTGATGTTCCCTTATCTTTATAAGGGTTCCCCATTATCCATGGTTTCAGGTATTCACGGTGGGATCTGGAACAGAACCACAGTGGATACTGGGGCATGCCTGTACATTATGTTTAGGTGAGATGGCCATTTTCTGAGATGCAACCATGTTCCTGAAAGTAGCCTAACCCATGCCTTAGAGGTGGGAGAAAACTAGGGGGGCAGATTTTGGTGTTTTCCAAAGCTGGAAGTACAGAAAGCACAGACAACAGTTCTAATGTGTCTGATCTGACAGAGTACAATGCAACAATGATTGTGGATGTGTGCATAAGGAAGGCCATACCTTTTCAACTGAATGTAGGAGGGGGGAAATATCTCCTCTGTGTGCTCTCACATTTCCCCCCCAGACATATCACCGAATGCTAAACGTTCAGCTTTGCAGTCTCTCCATACGCAGCTTGAAATGGTACAACCCAGATTTACAATATTGTCAATATGTTTTGCATCAGATTGCACCAATGCATGATCTATTACTTCTTCTCTTTATATCTAGGATCAGTTTATACGTCTTGTGAAAAAAATCTATAAATACAACATGTATCTCATAACACCTTGGCATGAAAGTAAGTCTTCGTCATAAATTACACTTATCTGTACTCATCATTATACAATTTTAGGAGAATGTCATTTTCTAAGGTTTTGAAAAGGGATATCTCTTTAAGATCACTTAATACCAACCATAAAACATGTTCATCCTAATTCAGTAAAAGCAATAACTTTACCAGTATATCTTAAATAAAGAGCGTATTCTGAATGAGAAAGTATCAGTTGGTAGGAGGCCAAGAATAAATTTATGGAGTTAATTTATTATTTTAAAAAACCTCAATAGCTGATTTGGTACAAAGCATTTTGCTCCATTTTCTAATGCCAATCAATTTTTTTCTTACCTCTCCAACATACAGGGAAAGAATAATAAATAAGATTGGAAGTATTCTTGATGCTCACTGTTTTCTTTTCCAGTGTCAACTATGGCTCATAATAGGCTATATGTGAACCATTTCTTAGAGCCCAATCATATCCTTCCCCCTCTCCCCTGGTTGGTGCAGCCACACCAAAAATGGACGTGCAGAATGTCCAGGAGGGGCCAGAATGTGGGGGCTTCAGGGGCAAAAGGAGATTTAAATCCACTTACACCTCTGTAAGCCTCCCAACCCACAATGGGCCCTCAGACCTGCGCAAAATTGCTGGTGCAAGTCAGAGGAGAGAATGGGGCTCGGGAGGCTGTTGAAATGGGGGATTGGATCTGGTACATGCCATTATCTCTGAATCCACCGCCCTCCCCACCATCACACCCCTTCCTACCTCGTTTCACTCCCCCCCCGCCTCCCCGCCACTGCCTTACCTGCTTCAGCAGATAACTGGTGATCTGCTGATGGACTAGAAGTGCTGCAACAGTGCTCCAAAATTGCCACCAGTGATGCACTGTGCACGCTGGCGGCAGCCATCCAACTTTCCGGCACTGATGCAACTGTGCCAATGGGGAATGCGCTGCATCTTGTGGTGAGGGGGAAGTCACAGAGGCAGCCACAAGATAAGGGAACGTTTCTTCCCTTCCGTCAAGGCAGCATTACATCTGCATTGGTGCATGGACGTAAACCCCATTAACTGTAATGGGACTGACTTCTGAGCAGACTTGAACAGGATTGGGCTGTGATCTCCACATTGCAATCCCATTAGGGCCATGGATTGGTGGACATTTCCCACTGACTTGCCCAACCCCTTTCAATGCCATCTAAGCTAGTGGCCATCACCACGCCTTGTGGCTGTGGATTTTATAAATCAATGACGCCCTCTTAAAGAAATGATGCCCTTGAAAGAAAAGGCTGCAGATTAATGGTAGAACACATGCTTTGGAGCAATCCCCACCTGTTGGTAGGGCTGGGGAGGACCCTTTTTTAAAACTCTGGAGAGTGACTCTGAGTGCAATCCTTCCTGGACTTAAACTGGCATAGTTAAGCCGGCAAAGTTTGGCCAGCACAAAGGCCACCATAAAGCGTGTTTGGACTACTCTCGGAGTCAGGGAGGATGGCTTATGTCTGTGTGCTGGCCTCTCTGACTCTGAGAGTGGTCCAAATATACATTACGATCAGGGTTGTCACCCTACCGGTTCGCTGGGCGGAGTTCCGTCCGTTGCGGGGAGGGCTTCCGCGTTGATCGGCAGCGTGATCACTGCATTCCATTGCGTAATGGCGGAAGCCCGCCCGCTGTAGCGGGCGTGCTTTCGCCATAACGCAACCGGAGGCAGCAATCACGCTGCCGATCAACGCGGAAGCCCTCCCCGCAACAGACGGAACTCCGCCCAGCGAACCGGTAGGGTGACAACACTGATTACGATGTCCCTTTTGGTGGCCAAACTTTGCTGGCTTAGTTTATGCTGGCCTAACTCAGTTTAGGATTGCACCCTCAGTCTGCTTTGACACTACTAACCAATGATCTTGCATAGTATAAGGCAGATTCCCAAGGTTTATTTGTCTTGAATCTCCTGCTAATCCATTTTCATTGGACAATCCCAGACTCTCGTTTTATGAGACAGGGAGGGAAAATTCCTCTCAAGCCACCTGCCGAGTTGAAAATATGATGGAAATATCAGCTAATTGAGTAGTGTGGGGTTAGCATGGAAATGACTCATTTTTAATGTGAAAACGCATTGCTGGATGGGTATATTTACTGTGCATTCAATTAAATTTATGTTTACACTTCAAAAACATTGTCTCTCGGCACAGATGTCCTGTGTTGGAAAACATGACACTTTGGAAATGCAGAAAATGTAGAAAATGTCAGCATATGCTGAGGAAATATGTCTCTGGTCCAAATATAGCACGCTCCCATCATAACATTTCAAACAACGTCGTCTGAAATCAGGTGCCTCAGGTGGTAATTTTAATGATTTTACATGGATTTCCCCACCAGCTAAAGGGAGAAGCAGAGGGCAATTCAACTACCTTTCTGCCTGGAACTCCACGGCACGGTAGTAAAATGCCATCAGAGCAAATTCCCTTTGGCAACATGAAATGCCCTTTCTGAACTAGTTCTCCAGGTCACCATCTCCACATCATTCAGCCCATTTATCTGCTGTCACAATATCTACAAGGAACGACTCAGGCAAATAGATTTTTATTCGCTAAACGATCTCAATCTGGTTCTGGGCATTGGATAGAAATGTAAAATATTTCACTGGGTACAAGTAACAAATGGCAGCAAGTGCATGCTATTCATCGAGGCTCGAGTTAGAATTGAATGGATGGCCTAGTTTCTGAAATGGAGGAAAAAACGCAAGCTCGAGCTTAAGGAACATTTTAAGCACTCACGCATTTTAATGGTTTATATATCCCTGAATGAAAGCTGGATCTCTTTTTCACTATGGTTTTCTTCTTCAGTTTTTTTCCCTTCTTTTTAAGCCACAAAGGTTCATGTATGTTTAAAGCAAGGAATAGGCATCCAAAATATCTAAGGGATCATCTTCCTCTCCTCAGGGAACTGTCCCAGGAAGAAGCTTATTATAATTTTATTAATATAAGGCAAATGTATGTGTGTTACAGGAAAAAACATGAAATGCTTCAGAACTCATTTCACTGAGAGCGCAATCCTAACCTGGAGTTAGGCCGGCACAGTTAGACCAGCAAAGTTTGGCTGGCACAAGGGACACCGTAAAATGCATTTAGACCACTCTTTGAGTCAGGGAGGATAGTGCACCTCTGTGTGCTAGCCTTGGATTTGCTATTTTAGTAGAACAAGCTGGCTGACTTCACAACCCTTTGGTCAGTGGTGTTATTCTACCGGAACGCTAGGCGGGACATCCGGGTGATTGACAGCCCGCCCGTCGCGTTCCGCAGTGTTACGCCATTTGCGTAATTAATTATGCCGCTTGTGTACGTTACGCAAATGGCGTAACACCACAGAACGCGACGGGCGGGCTGTCGATCACCCGGATGTCCCGCCCAGCGTTCCGGTAGAATAGCACCACTGCCTTTGGTGAGCGAACAATCCCTCAGGTAGCCATTTTCCTCTCATGGCACAAAATTGTCGAGACACACCATCAGTTTTTTTCACAATTGGCAAGGCCCATCACACTGCCAGCAGGGTGGGGGAAGCTCACATCTCCTAAGGTCCCTATGAATAAATGATCCTTCTCCCAACTCCGACAGTGCACCTGTGGGCCATTCGCAGCACCCCAATGCGCCACAGCACAGTGGCTAAAAAAATCTGCCCTGAGAAATTTGGTTGCAGTAGCAAAGGAAATAAAACTGTTTTTGACCTTAATGCAAGGTATTTTTCCCCTGGTTCAAAATCAAAATAATGCATTCGCTTCAGCAAGCGCCCTGGGGCAGCATAAACAAGCATTTTTCCCCACTTAGGCCATATTAGTAGGGAAGGTGTTCGGACAAAAGGCAACTTTGTGTTCTCATTACTCAGTTATTGCCGCCATATCTGAGATGTCTAGAATTGTCTCAGTCCCTTTCACTATTGTTGTGGTTTTAAGGGTCCTGGCAGATGGCAGCGTTTCCACAGGATATCAGAAAATGAACGTCCTCTTGCACCCCACTGAAAGGATAGCCCAGCCCAGATACAAAGTCACCATTTTCTATCCCCTTGATCTCAGTCCTCGCTTTGCAACCACAAAATTCCTCCTCCTTTCAAGTTCGACATTTGCATAGGGTACAGCATGCTGGCACTTCTCTAAAGCAGCTATTATGCTCTCCAGAGTCTCCACTTTTGTATATCTTTTTTTTTTAAAGCAAATCTGTAGCCGTCAGGGGCTGCAGAGGGAACTCAAAAATGTGAACTGAGTGTGATTGATACACAGAGGACTCTTGGATGCCGCATCCATTCATCTCCACAAGATGTTTTCAAATGCCCAGTAATTTAGGTGTCAACTAGTTAAGTACATCCTTCCTCATCTAACAAGAATGCAGGCTGGTCATAAATCTAGAGAGCTGGCAGGATGACATCTCCCTTTGCTGCTATGGATCCATCAGATTGGGAAGGGATTGCCATTACTGTCCCGCACCCAAGAAGAAAAAAAATCCACCCTCAAAGGCGCAACCAACTTCAAGGTAGGGAGTGAATTCGGGGGGGGGGCTCAGCCTACGTAGTCATGCTTACCTTGTGGGTCTCAGTATGAACCTTTTGCCTACACTAGGTAAACAGAATAAAAATATTTGGACAACTAGATTTAAATTTCAATGTTTAATTTTATTTTTATCAAATACTTACATGTATATGCATGTGTGTGTGTGAGTGAGTTGAAATACCCTACTGGAATCAATAGACTTTTTTGCTGCATGTTTGTTTAATTTGCCCCTTGGTCTGAGTGCTTAATACTGCACATTACCCCACAAGCAACTATTAACATTTAATATCAAGCAGTTTCACATAAGAATTTGTGCACATGTATTTGGGTACATGCACAAGTTAAACCCTCCCACAGCCTACATTGGTTCACAGGGCCTTTCTGCCTTCATAAGATAGAATTCCACCTTTGCCTCAAAGTAACCGAATAGCTAAACTATGAGGAACTACTTAGAGCAGAGGTTCTCAAACGTTTTGGACCAGGATCCACTTTTAAGAATGGCACTTGTGTTGGGACCCTCCAGAAGTGATGTCATTACCTTGGAAGTGATGTTATAGCCGAAAGTGACATCATCAAGTAGGAAGTGCCGTCATTGTGACATAATAAAATGACACCCCTGGAATACAAACTGGCATTCTTGGACTTGCAACAATTGCACAACCATGAAACATCCCTGACAGAAAGCAATTTGGACAACATATTATGTAAAGGCACTGAACTAAAAGCAAAATTTTAAAAAACCTTCATTTGAAAATTCAAACAACACTCACAAAAGGAGGAATAAGGTCTGCAGCTTCCAATGTGGCTGCTCCTAGCTTTCCACGATCCAACTCCTATATTATGCCTTGGACTCACGCTTCCCTGCATGTTTCTCCTTCTGAATTTAACTCCTTCTGGTTTAATCATGAGAATTTGTAAAATAATGCTTGACTTGGAGTATGCTCCACTTTTTAGTTCCTTCTGCTAAGAACCACCCCAGCCATGAGGCACACTAAGCTCGTTGCCTCAGGTAGATTGCTGGGGGATGTGTGTGCCACCACCATCCACATCCACCTCATTCTTATCGTCAACTGCCACTCGTCCTTTCACACTCCCTGGATTTGAAAAGGAAGAAGATGAAGCAGACTAGGAAGTGTGGCAGAGAAGAGAATGGTAGCCTAGAGTGTCTCCCAACACTCTGCAACACCACTCGCCTCTCCTCCATACTTCCTTCCCATCCTCCATTTTCAAATTCAGAGAGCGTAGGAGGACAGTGATGCCACCAGAGAGGAGGATGGAAGATATGGCAGCAGCAGGCAAGGGATGGGCAGGGGTGATATTTCACCCTCCAGCTCACACACACAAAGTCTTGAGCCAGGATTGTTCCTGCTCATTTGCATATTTTTTCCTCTCTACAGTAATGTTGTGCATTGTGTACATTGATATGTAGTTCCTTAACAGGACCCCTAATGATCCTCGGCAAGGTTTTTCTTAGTCCGGGGGAAGGCAGGGAGTTTGGAGAGCTAGGAGAGTTTGGCAGCTAGGTTGCACTGAAAGGAAAAGTGCACCGTTTGCAGAAGTATAGATGCCAAAATAGCTGACATTGGCATTGGCATAACAATCACATTGGCAAGTGATTGGCCAATTACACAATTTTACTGTTTTGGGTGTTTTGACCCAACTAAAACAGGCCGGGGCAGCTGAGCTACATCCTAAGCACGTTAGGAGGCCACAGCAGCTCAGTTTGGGGCAAAGGGATGTTTTCCATTTGCCCTGAGGTAAGCCCCAGCCAGCCCTATGGGACTGCTTGGATCTGCGCCACCAAAATAGCAGGCGCAGGTCCACATGCCCAGGAGTGGCCCAAATTGGGGCCGCCCAGCCGGGGATGGGGGTTGGGATATAACCGAATGGCCACGTCCCATCTCCGCCCCGTCTCTGCCAATGGTGCCACCCCATTACGCCTCGGGCATGCCCTCGATGCAGCCCTGCACTGGCAGAGCTACGCCGGTACTCGAGCAGCACAGCTGATGGGCGTGGCAGTGCCCATGTGCCAACGCTGCTGCTTGTGCTGGCCCAGCAACCGATTCCACAGTGCAGAAGCGCCCGACGGCACGCTTGCAACCATGCTGGTCCAATGCAAGAGTGCTGCACTGGTGCAACGCCAGGTTAGGATTGCACTCTTATTCACTCTGCCCCCAAAATGCAACTTGGAAGCTGATTTTATATGCTTTTCAGCTTATTATAGAATAATATGCCATTTGTACTGCATTTTGCCTTCTAAATCATTTTCTGGCAACTCTTCATGTTTTCCCCTTGTATTTTACATGGATCTCTGACTCTCTCTCCCTTCCCTAGTCTAACAGCAACTGCTGCCTTGTCCTTTATTGGATACAGGCTGACTATTGGCATCAACAGCAGATGTCTCTGTTTGGCTCGAGTACTCTTCACCACCTGTCAGTGAATCCCCAGTAATACCATCCAGTTCTAAGGTCCTGGATCATAAAATCCTCCAGAGCACTGACAGTGTTCCAAGCCAGAAACTGGAGCCACAAGAGCTTAATCTTGTCTACAGACAGTTCCCATCATCCCAAAAAAAATTTTCCTAGTATTTTGTCATTTTGAAACTTTCCTCATGTACCTGCACATTGAGTTGACAGCTGGATCTCTGTCAGGTACCCAGCCCCAACGAGGGGGACAATTACCTTGAGCAGGTGTACCAGTAAGGCAGAAGGAAAATCTGACAATTTCTCTCAAGGACGGGTTTTCTGGACTTAGGGAATGCAGCAGGTCTGTGAGCTTTCCATCAGTAAGCAGCATCTGATTGGCAATCTGGAGTCACCTGACTCATTGAGCCAGGAGGATTATGGGATATCGTGTGGATAACCAGTTTTAAAGCTGCCTGCTCATCTGTAATATTTTAGTCAACCAGTAGCTCTGGTGATGAAAGGGAAGGGGAGCCACTGTTTTAACAGCAAAGCTCCAGGTTACAGCATCAGAGGTTGGCCAGATCAGACACCGATTAATGCCTCTAATGCCCATTAGAGGGGCCATTCCACCCAAGGTTGTGCAGATTTCTGGAGGAAAAGTCAATAGCAGCAACAGGCCACGGTGGATAGTGCAGCCTCCTTATTTTAGAAGTAGGCTACCTCAGAATGCCAGATGCAGGGGAGTGGCAACAAGAAGTATCATGTTGTCTCAAGTGCTCCCTGAGGCACCTGGTGGACCACTGTGAGCTACAGGAAGCAGGACTAGCTGGGCCTTTGGCCTGATCCAGCAGGGCTCTTCTTATGAAACTTCAATACTGTACTTCAATACAATACTTATAATACCTGAAACTTCAATACTGGTGGTAGTGCCCAATGCACCATCATGGTGGCATCATGGGGTATGTTCCCTCAACAACCAGGGTGCAAGCTCTGTTATAACCCTAAGGTCCTTGACCTTCTTGAACCCTCTTCAGATGTCGAGGGCAGAGACAGGGTTGCTGGGGCAGGTTCTGCCCCCAACCTCCTTACTGAAAATAATCATGGGGGTGAGGGTGAGTGGAACGGGGAGGCAACAGGGGTGGCGATGGGGTAAATCAAGTCTCGAATCAGCAGCAGCAGCAAGTCCTGGACACAATTTCTCGCCGCAGTCCCCCAATTTCCCTGGCACAGATCTGAGTAGGCCTGGCTGGGCCTTGGAGGCTTACTCACAGGAGACCTCTGTGACTTCCCCATCGTCACCCTGCATGATGCAACGCAAACTGTTTAGGCCTAGCTGCATCAGCAAAGGGAAAGGATAGAATTTGGCCCTGATCCCCATTGAACACAATGGGACATTTCTGAATAGGCATACACAGAAATGTAGTCCTAGAGGCCAATCCTATCCCCCTTTCCAGCACAGATGCAGCGATGCATCTTGCAGTGGGGAGGCAGTCATGGAGGCTTCCTCAAAGTATGGAAAACTTTGTCCCCCCTTACCTCGGGTCAGTATTGAGGCTGCATGGGCATGGGAAAGTTAGCTAGGATCGGGTCTCTAGCCAGTATATGACAGATTCAAGCCAGGGAAGTTCTGATTTGCAGCTCTGACGTTTAGCTACTACATGGCCACTACATGTAGTTCGCTCACCATACCCGACATAAGAGACTGTATCATTCTGCAAAGATCTATCATACTAGGAGGAATGAATCTGGAAGGGAGGAGGAATGCTAAGCAAGTACTCTAAATTAAAATGACTTTCAATTTCTGGTTCATGTCTTAATTTTTTTTTCAGAGTTTCCAGTTATGTATACTGTTGATCTTCAGTTGTTATACAGAGCAAAAGTAATGACTTGGATAAATATTTGACCTTATTGTTTTAGAGATAATGGATGAAAGTTCAGATTTTAATAGCTTAATTGCACCCCTCAACGCTGAATTTCCAAAGTACTGTCAAGGGTGAAAATGATGGCCGTGGAAATCAAACTTAAAAATTGTGAAAGTTCACTTTGGGTCTTGCAAGATATAATTCAAGGCCAAATTGTTATGATGCCAATTGCATTGGTCTAGTCTAGAAGAAAGCGAGCTGTGCGAGTAGCACTTAGTATGTGTTGCTTTTCCATCCCTCCTTTCCTTATGTAATACCTTTGAACAAAGCATCGCATTAACAAAGCGGCTATTAACGAGAACCCACAAACACATCCCGCATGATCACGGTTCCAGCAGATCAGACTGGTGCTGAGCTTGAAAGTGCAAATAGATTTTCCATTTGCCTGGGGTTTTATTACAAGCTGGAGATTGATACAGCCAGGAGGAAACCGCCCCCAGATTTCTTATTGTGAGGAAAGCGCACCAGCTGCTCCCTGACAATGCTGCTTCTAGACTACAGGATCCACAAAAAGGAGCACTCAAGCAAAACATATGGTGCTGCCTGCCTGCTGGGTAGGGGTGTAGCTAAAGAAGTGCAGGGGGTGCAATTGCACCAGGCGACAAGCTTTAGGGGGGCAACAAGCTGAGCTTGACACTAGTGGTCAAAACTGTGAAAAGGTTGGTATGTGTGTTATATACCATTCAATGCAGAATTTAATGCAGAATGCAAGGAAACAAACCAGATAACCAAACCTTGGTCAAACCTTATGTCCAAAAAAACAGAAAACGAAAATACAACTGTGATGGCAAAATAACGGTTTGTTGACATCACAGTTTTTAAGAACAATACTGTCATTTTATACATCACTTGATGCAGAATATCACGCAGAATCAATGGAACAAATTGGAGTATAATTTCTTCATTCTATCAAAAGTTATGGTCAAAAAACCAAGAAAATGAAAGTACAACTGTGATGTCACTTCCTGTTCTTATGTCACTTCCAGGCCATCTTTTTGCCCTCTGCACTGGGCTAAACCTTCATGCACTACACCAGTGCTGCTGGATTTTGCTAACTTTTAATATCAGTGTAGCACAGCCCAATCCTGAATAGAGGAAGTGCCAGTGGAATGCATGTTCTGCCGGCGCTAGCTACTGTAAGTTCCATAAAGTGCTTTGCTGCAGCGCCGGAAGCCAACATGCAGGCAGAAAGGCCAGAGCTTTTGTGTGTGCCCCAGCCAAGCAAGGGATGCCCTCCAGGGAAGGTAAACCTTGCATGGGGGACAGAACAGGGCAGGGGAGGGTGGGGAGAAGGTTGAATGGGACAGGGAGGAAATGTTGTGGGGTGAATAGATTGGGCCCAGGAGTGTGTTTGGCGGTGATGGCATATGCCAAATCCAAACCCCCTTCCCAGGCCTGATCCGCCTGCATGGATCAACTTGGACCTATGCCAGCGATATTGCTGGGACAGGTCAAATTGACCAATTGCAGTTGCTGTGGTTTACTCCGGGGCAAGGGGACAAATTTCCCCTTACCCCCAGGAGACCTCCAGCTGCCAAAAATCCCCTGTGTGAACCGGCATAGCTCACACAAGTGCCGCTGCATCACTGTGTGCAGATTTATGTTGCATTGGGATGTCCAGCTAATAAGGGCTATTGTCACATTGACTCTTCCAAAAGTTTAGGAAGACTGAGGGCACAGTCCTAAACTGAGTTAGGATAAGCTAAGCCAGCAAAGGTGGATAAGCTAAGCCAGCAAAGTCTAAACATAAACTAAGCCAGCAAAGTTTTGCCAGCACAAAGGACACTGTAAAGTACGTTTGGACCACTCTCGTAGTCAGAGAGGCCAGCATACAGGTGTGCGCCATCCTCCCTGACTCCAAGAGTAGTCCAAACACGCTTTATGGTGGCTCTTGTGCTGGCCAAACTTTGCTGGCTTAGCTTAGGCCGGCCTAACTCCAGTTCAAGATTGCGCTCTCAATCATATTTTTACTGGTGTAGACTTGTGAACAGGATTTTCTGGAAATGGAGCAAAGCAGCCTTTTTCTATTGTCTCTTGATTTACAGGCATCTCCAGTGTAACCTTCTTGATCTTTTGCAGGTAAAAATAGTCATCAGCAAACAGGCAAAACACCTTGAGACTTTCCAGTATTCATCTAACAGGAATGCTGACATGACCCAGATACATCCTTGCACTGAAAAGGAAAGAGGTGAAAAAAGGAGTTATCTGATTCTGGCAAAAATCCTCATTTTTCATAAAAGATTGCTTAGTGAGGACAACTTCAGACATGTGATTAGTGTATATGGATCTGTTTTACTGAACATCCATGTGTTCACTGTACACACACGGGGAAGCCATCTGAAAACGTTAGTGAGGTAAGTCTGGGGAACAGGAGAAGTGGCTTGTTTAGGTAATAGAATGTGGGGGAGGGTTGCTACATATGCTCAGAGTAAGATCTCCATTGACATGTTCTACATGCCTATTCTCCAAAGAATCATTGGAAATGTAGAAAGTGTGCTTAGAAATACATGCTGCATTATCTTCGAGCATGTCTGTGTTGATCTTCAAAAAAGTTACAATCTTCAGAACATGATATTCATTATAGGTCCTTCTCCAGCTCTGCCACCATACATGGTAGGATAGGTGGTAACCCGGAATTGGTCCTTTTCTGTTAACACATCTCAGTTTTGGAACACTCTCCCTAGGGAGACTGAGGGTGCAATCCTAACCTGGAGTTAGGCTGGCACAGATAACCCAGCAAAGTTTGGCCAGCACAAGGGCCACCATAAAGCATGTTTGGACCACTCCCTGTTAACCAGGGAGGATGGCGCACGTCCGCATGCTGGCCTCTCTGACTCCGAGAGTGGTCCAAACATACTTTATGGTGTCCCTTGTGCTGGCCAAACTTTGCTGGCGTAACTGGGCTAGCCTAACTCCAGGTTAGGATTGCGCTCTGACTTAGTGCTAACTCTTGTTTTCCTTTCAGCACCAGGCTTTCCAGAATGACTTTTTCAGGTTATTGTACCTCTGACTGTTGGCACAATCTGGCTTTTTACAAGTTCTGTTGTGTCCATTGGCTGAAAACCATCATGCAATTTTGTTTCTTTTTCAACAGATGCTTTGCCTTTGACCCCTCTGGACTGAAGCGGGGAAGGGCATGAGAAACCCATGTGAGCAGTATTGGCATCAGTAGGAATAAATTGGACTGTCTAAGCCCTGCTAAAAATATCATGTTTCACTACTGCATAGATATTAATACCAAATTGTTAACATGAAGGCAAACATTTTACAATCTAGCCTGGGTTTTGCTGGAGTTCGTTGAGATTTAAACTGGTGGTGCTCACGATTATTCCTCCATTCAAGTCAAGGCCATGTGAGATACACAGATAGAGCTGCCATCAATGCATGGATTAAGATTCCACTGGCACGGCCTCTGCTTCTGAAATACAGCGTCATCATCCATTTGGTTTTCTCAGGCTTCTGTAATTGGAAGGCTGCCACATGGGTCTCCCTAAGGCTGCCTCTCTGTCATCTCCTTCAAAAGAAGTCAACTAGCATGGTCACTATGGGATCTAGTTTGGCAGCTGTCAAGTCATGGATACGATAGGCCAATCACCCAGGATTTTCGTTGCTGAGCTTTGGCATTAGTGCCTGACCTCTCATATAGCTTCTGCCCTGGCTTAGCTCCAGGATTCCAAAACAATCTCCAGTCTGTGCAGGGGTCAAACGGCACATGGAATGTTGGAGATCCTGGCAACATTTAACCCCTTTAAGTCAAAGAATGTATTTCCAAGTTGTACGTGAACCCATAAAGCAGAAAAGCTTATTTGCAACATGATTGATTTTTAAGCAGATGGGGCTGTTGTGCATAGTACTGAGGCCTAGATAATTGCTTTTAACAATAGTCTCACAGTGTGAAGAACCCATAAGTGGACCAACAATCTAGGTGTTCTGCAAGCCTTGCCAGTTTGCCCAAAATGACTCTGCTTTTGCTTTGTTTTAAGGTGTAAAAGCAGCAAAGGTTAATCTTAGGACACTTTGAGACCATCCTTGAGCTCCAAATGTGGTTTCACATACGTCTTCAGCCTAATTCATAAGAAACTGAGAGCACAATCCTAAACTGGGGTTAGGGTGGCATAAAATAAAGCAGCAAAGTTTGGCCAGCACAAGGGCCACCACAAAGTGTGTTTGGACCACTCTCAGAGTCAGGGAGAATGGCTCATGTCTGTGTGCTGGCCTCTCTGACTCTGAGAGTGCTCCAAACATATTTTACAGAGTCCCTTGTGCTGGCCAAACTTTGCTGGTTTAGTTTATGCCAGCCTAACTCAGTTTAGGATTGCGCCCTAACTAATAGGTATCATGTTTTCTCTTAGTCTGTGACTCAGAGTGGAATAACCAAGCTGCAATAACCAGGGATCTGTCTTGGGGCCCGTGCTTTTATTCATAAATGACCTGGAGACAGGGATAAGCAGCGAGGTGGCTAAGTTTGCAGATGACACAAAACTTTTCCGGGTGGTAAAAACCAGAAAGGATTGTGAACAGCTCCAGAATGATCTCTCCAAGTTGGAGGAATGGGCAGCCAAATGGCAGATGCGTTGTAACGTAGACAAATGTAAAGTGATGCACGTTGGGGCCAAAAACCAAAACTTTACCTATAGGCTAATGGGTTCTGAGCTGTCTGTGACAGCTCAGGAGAGAGATCTTGGGGTGCTGGTGGACAATTCAATGAAGGTATCGACCCAGTGTGCAGCAGCAATTAAGAAGGCCAATTCCATGCTTGGGGTCATTAAAAAAGGGGTTGAGAATAAAACAGCCAATATTATCATGCCATTGTACAAATCGATGGTAAGGCCACACCTGGAATATTGTGTCCAGTTCTGGTCGCCGCATCTTAAAAAGGACATAGTGGAGTTGGAAAAGGTGCAGAAGAGAGCGACAAAAATGATTACGGGGCTGGGGCACCTCCCTTATGAAGAAAGACTGCAGCGTTTGGGGCTCTTCAGTCTAGAAAAAAGGCGCCTGAGGGGGGACATGATTGAGACATACAAAATTATGCATGGAAGGGATAGAGTTGATAGAGGGATGTTCTTTTCCCTCTCTCACAACACCAGAACCAGGGGGCATCCGCTAAAACTGAGGGTTGGGAGAGTTAAAACAGATAAAAGGAAGTACTTTTTTACCCAGCGGGTAGTTAATCTGTGGAACTCCTTGCCACAGGAGGTGGTGATGGCATCTGGTCTTGATGCCTTCAAGAGGGGATTGGACAGATATCTGGAGGAAAGGTCCATCGTGGGCTATAGGCAATGATGGATTGTGCAACCTCCTTACAAAGGTGATGGGCTACTGGTACCGGGTGCAAGGGAGTGGCAACAGGATGCAAGCATCTTGTAGTCTCATGCCTTCCTGGGGCACCTGGTGGGCCGCTGTGAGATACAGGAAGCTGGACTAGATGGGCCTTTGGCCTGATCCAGCAGGGCTCTTCTTATGTTCTTATGTTCTTATGCAATCCTATCCACATTTTCTTGAGAGTAAGTCCCAGCCAACGCAATAGAGTCTTCTGAGTAGACTTGCGTAGGATTGTGCCCTCAGGCTTCCCAGCCCTGATAGGTCCAGTTCTTAGGTGAGAACTCAGCAGAGACAGCCAGGCTTTTGAACATCTTCTTGGGAACTGCTCAGAAGAGCACCAACAATTAGCAGCCAATCTTAGAGCGCAATCCAAACCTAGAATTAGGCTGGCACAGTTAGGCCAGCAAAGGTTGACTAGCCCAAGGGCCACCATAAAGCGTCTTTGGAGTCAGGGAGGATGGCGCACATCTGTGTGCTGGCCTATCCGACTCCGAGAGTGGTTCAAACATACTTTTCAGTGGCCCTTGTGCCAGCCAAACTTTGATGGTCTAACTGTGCCTGCCTAACTCCAGGTTAGGATTGCACTCTCAGGCTTACTGCATGACCGGAACTAGAACAAAACAATGGATCTACACAAATAGGACTGAGCCCACTCTAAACAAATATCAGAGGCATCGGACAATTCCAATTCAGTTCATCTAAAGGCTCATTCCACCGGGGGCATTCCTTGGGATATGGCAGAAGGAAGGTGTCCTGGATGCCAGTTGAGGAGAGGAGTGCCAGCCGCCAGGCACTTCTCATGGACTCACAGGTGGCAGTGAGGGCAACGAGGAGAGGAACTGTAGTAAAAGTGCAAATAAAAGCAAGGTTGGGCCCTCCTGCCCACTCTCTGAAATGGAGCCTTTCCGGAAACAGGGGATGTGGAGCGCAGGCATGGGGTGATGTGGTGACGCCAGGGTGATGTCACCATGCCACCCTGTCCCAGGTGCCATTAGACTCCGGGACATGGCTGCACTCAACATAAAGCAATAGGATTGTCAGGAGAGAAAAATAGCAGGAAAAATAGCCATGTATGCAGAGACGTCATCCGGGCACGCCAGGAACCAGAACGCCTGGATGATTGTCAGCCCTCCGCCCCTATGGCGGAGGGCAGCCACGCCTCCCTGTGCCTCACAGCGCCCGAATTGCTCCATTTCAGAGCGATTCGGGACGCAAGGGAGGGCGGGCAGGCCCAGGAGCAGCTCGCCCATCCTCGGGAGAGGCGGCGCAGCCCGGGCCCGTCCTCAGAACTGGCGGAACGGCATACCGGGCCGTTCCGCCAGGATGACACCACTGCATGTATGTTGCTATCAGCTTCTTTGAAAAAGATCTGATAGGGAATAAAAGAAAACTTGAAAGAAAGGGAGATTACTTGCCTCCTTGCCACCTTAAAATTACACAAGGGGCCCCTCCCTTAGAGTGAAAGAGGAGATATTAAATGCAAGGAAATTACAACATTTTTGTCTTCCCTAATATGGGGCCTAAATAGGGTTACCAGATACAAACTGGGACAGAGTCCCAATACTTTTAACAGTTGTACAGAAGAGGGAATTTGGGCAGGTGCAAACCCATCATGGAAGGGTTTCAAAAGCAGCACCTGCCCAAATTCCCTCTGCTATACAATGGTTAAAGATATAGGCACTCTGTCCTAGTTTGTACCTGGTAACCCTAGGCCTGTAGCCTTAGGCCTTAGCCTGCACTGCGCACAGTGTCAGAAAGCCATTCTGCAATGCAGGACACACACCTACACACACAGGCAACATGACAGCCTGTAAGCGTCCCCTTGTCTTGATCTCCTCTCCTGTTGTTCTTCAAAGCAGGAGGCCAAAGCGAGCGAAGCCGGGTTCATTTTGAACAAGAATTCAGAAGACAAAGGCCAGGCGCATGGCAAAGTCTCTCATACAACCTCAATAGAGCAGTAGATAACTGCAAAGGCGATGGATTGTGTGATTCGAGGGCAGTAAACATACATGCCTGACAGGATGTAAAAATACACATTGGCTGACAGGTGCTTGTAGAAAGAAAGTACAAATGTCAAGAGTTGCCCTCAGAGTCACCAGAAGACATCCTCCTTGAGACTGTTTGGGGCTTCTGGGAGATTTCTAATGATTTTCGCCTTTAGCATATTTTCTTCTTCAAAGGCTGTCGACGCTCTTTTCTTTTTTTTCTTTTTCCCTGTGGTTATTTTAGACCAATTTCCACATTACTTAAGACAATAAATATAGGTGTCAGGGATAGTTTCATTGCCTATGCAAATCTGCTCTTAATTTATACATTTGAGCAAATTTGCATCTGACCCCTGACGAAACTGCTATTTCAGAGGGGTATAAAGTTATAATATTCAGCTCTGTTCACAGTTTTGATTATGTCACTTTTTGTGTGTGCTTTATAGAATGAAAAACTAAAACGTATACCACAGAGAGGTAACCTGTGGTGGCGGAAGGAACAGTTTTGGCAGAATTTTCTTCACTTCTTATTTTGTGATGATGGAATTAGGTTGCTTAGGGACTATTTGACTAATTGTGTCCTTTTTTATTATTATTTCTCCATGTGAATGATCCCCAAGAATGTAGGGACATAAGAAGAGCCGCACTGGATCAGGCCAAAGGCCCATCTAATCCAGCTTCCTGTATCTCACAGTGGCCTACCAGATGCCTCAGGGAGCACATGAGACAACAGGATGCCTGCATCCTGTGGCCATTCCCTTGTATCTGGCATTCTGAGGTAGCCTACCTAAAACTAGGAGGTTGCACATACCCATCATGGTTTGTAAGCTGTGGTGGACTTTTCTTCTAGAAATCTATCCAATTCCCTTTTAAAGGCACCAGGCCAGATGCCATCACCACATCCCGTGGCAAGGAGTTTACCCACTGGGTAAAGAAGTATTTTCTTTTATCTGTTCTAACTTTCCCAATACTCAATTTTAGGGGATGTTCCCATGTTCTGGTGTTGTGCGAGAAGTAACAGAGCATTCCTCTATCCATCCCTTGCATAATTTTGTACAGTATGTCTCAGTCATGTCCCCCACTCTGGTACCATTTTTATAGACTGAAGAACCTTAAATTGGTATTGCACTGGTATTGATATGACTGGTATTGACAGTGTGAACGGATGGTACATTGATGGATCACTTTACAGCGATTTCACAATCATAGCATTTCCAAGAAGTAATCCCACAATCACAAAACCTGCTCCTCATTCATTCATTCATTCATTCATTCATTCATTCATTCATTCTTCACTATTTTTATACTACCCCTCTTCCAAGGAGCTCAGGGTGGAAATACAAGCAGCTGCTACAAGACCAGCTTCCTGGTACAATACTTAACACTGGAAGTAAGATTTGGGCTGCTGCTGCTGCCCAAATCCCCTTCCCACTCGCTTTCAGTGAGGGAGAAGATTGGAGAGCCAACTGGTGGGCAGTGGGCCAGAAAGGGTGGTGGGTAGACTCCAGGTGCAGGAAACCCTTCCACAGTTTGCAATAGTGTAGCTACAGGGGCAGCACAGTAAGTATTTCAGGCACCACAGCAAGCTGTCTAACCCACTCACATTGCCATCACCACCCAGAATGGCTCCAACGGCAAGTGGCTCAAAATGGCTCCATAAAGCACGTTTGGACCACTCTTGGAGTCAGGGAGGATGGCTCACGTCCTTGGCCTCTCTGACTCCGAGAGTGGTCCAAACATACTTTACGGTGGCCCTTGTGCTGGCCAAACTTTGCTGGCTTAGCTTATGCTGGCCTAACTCAATTTAGGATTGCATCCTGTGGCAATACTTACCTTGCCATCACCGACCTATAGCTACGCTACTGACACTTTGCCACTTCCTCCAACTTACCACTCAAAATGGCTGCTTCTGTAACCCTCATCCCTAGACTGGCCCTGGTTGGATATAAGATAACACTAAAACTGCAAAACCTCTTTCCATCTCTTCCCTGCCAGCACAGCTCTTTTTTTTCTTCTTCAGATTAGCACTGTTCCATGCAAAGACTCTCAAAATAAATAGTTCAAATGTCTATTTGAAAAACGCAACTTAAAAGCCTCCTCCTACTATTAGGACAGAGTCTGCCTTCCAATGGCCGTTGTTGCTATCCTCAAACAAATGTTTTGAAAGCAGACTAACCTTTTCATTTCCAATCCACATTATTGTATTGCTCTTTTGACTGCCTGGTAACATTTGTCAACTGTAATGCGTTCACAAAAGGCAATTAATTTCTAATCCCAAAAGGAGCATTACATTCAAAACTAGGCCGAACGTGCACTGCCAAATGGTATAAATTTGCTCAGCCAGCTCCATAAGACCATGACCAAAGTGAATTTGTCTCCCCTAGCCCCTCACTCTTTTTTTTTTCATGAATGGTGTTTTCCCACACAATAACTGCAAATTACCACCAGTTGTCCAAAATTCCAGGGAACATGGGCTTTGAAATAGAAACTGTCAGCTTACCGACTTTGCCCCGCCATCTTTAATTTGAAGAATTTGCCGAAGAATGGGTACGGAGACATCAAGTAATAGAGGTGTGTTTGCTGCAAATAAAATGTTTCACTACTAAGTAATTCCTCGTCGGCTGGAATTTCAAGGAGGATCTTGTAAAGCATCTTCTTTGTCCTGGTTTGAGCCAATACAGCCTCAATATTGCAGTCATGTTTGCAAAGGAGGCTACAGGTGACTCTACTTAGGAGGTCTGCAGGTATCTCCTGAAAGTGTGGATCTGCTAATATAAGCTAATTAATCACAGGATGTTCTCTCTTGCCATGACAGCCAATTACCTTACAACAAAGGAAATACTGAAAATGAGAAGAATATTTCCTGTTTGCTATCCTTTCTATGTGAACAGACTCTCTGAAATGTCTACAGTTCAGTATGTGCGTTCCTCCAAATTCTTCTCTCATGCCCAACCCAACCAAGTTCTCTCAGCTTCCCATCTGCCAACCTTGCAGTGAGTTCCCTGCTAACTGGGCAAAGGGGCATCTTTTTAGTGGTAATTAGCAGGGAAGGAAATGCCCCTATTTGCAGCGACGGGATCTACAAACGACCTGCGGGAACGCTGGGCGGGACTTACGTGGGGCTTCCGCATGATTGGCTGCCCATCCGCAGCATTCTGCAGCTGTCCTGGCCTGGAGGGGCTGCCCCCGGTTAGCGCGCCCCACCGCTGCTCGCCCAGGCACCCGGCGCGACCCTCACCCGTCCTCCGCAGCGAGCAGGAGCCCCCCCGAGGCCAGGGCAGCTGCGGATCGCCGCGGACAGGCTGCCAATCACCCGGATGTCCCACCTAAGTCCCGCCCAGCGTTCCCCCAGGTCGTTTGTAGATCCCGTCGCTGCCTATTTGCTGGCGTCTCTTTTGCAGTTTATTTTTTTTAATTATAAGGGAGCCATCATTTCAGTTATTGAGTTGCATAAGTCACTTTGTGGATTTTGTTGAAAAGCTGTATATGAATATTTTCCTGTACTTAAATACTGTAGTATTTAGTAGTAGTAGTAGTTGTTGTTGTTTTTGTTGTTGTTGTCATAGCTAGGAAGCAGTTAAATAAAATGTTAATTTGGGAGTTTGGCCTTTATATGTGGGAGTCGTTAAAGAGTGAAGAAAATGAAGGTAAATGATTGCCACCTGGGAGAGGGATGATGGACAGCATCTGCTGAGTAGAGGAAGGACAATGATTGGATGTTGAAAAGGGGTAGAGACTAAGACATGTGTAAAATGGGCTGAGAGCTCAATCAAGGGTAGCTCACGACAGTGTTATCCCGTTGGAAGTATTGCTCTTGGAGCAAAACTAAGATTAACAACTGACCATGCTACTGATGTAAGGTAGTGAGAGGTTATTTATTTTTGTTACATATGCATGCTGTCTCCTTTAGAATATGAAATTTTATTCTCACCACTATGTTGTAGTGTCAATATGTAGTGTCAATCAATCTACACCACTTTTTTGTAGTGTCAATATGACTCCTTAATAAACTTTTCTTTTATCTTAAAAATTCTGGTGTGTCAGGGGCGTGGTAAGCATCTTGCTCAAAAGGATCCCACAAGAAAACGTCTTGACAGTAGTAGTATTTCAGCTTCCTCAGCTCTCAGAAGGCCCTACAGGGGGCGCCTTCCTTCTCTGCTTTAAAAAAAAAACCAGAGGAGGAAGAAGGCAGTCCCTGAAGCAGAGTGGCAATGGAGCGCAACTGAGGGTGGGAAGGGACAATGTTGCCACCCATCCCCACCTAGCGCCTAGGGGGTTTTGCCCCCCGCAGCCCCCCAGGCATGCCACTGAGCATGTGAAAGGTTCTTGCATTTTTGCTAGTGCAGCTTGCTTAGCCTCCAGCTACAGTAAGAAAAGGGTCTTTCCATGTTCCTGCCTCTTTCCTCCCTGAAGTGGCACACACCAGTAAGAGTGCAACAATGACAAAGATGAAAAAGCAGTGAGAACCAATATCCCACCATATGACATCCAGGCAGAAAAACAAAATCAAAGCCTATAAGATTGGGTCACAGAAAACAATGCCGAGGAGAGCAGAGTTCAGGCGATAGCTTATTATTAATCAAATTATAGATCAATCCCAATAACCACATATTTCCTTGAGCTTACACTCAAGGGCCCTTTTGTAAGACATTCAGCCGGGGAGATCAATACCACTCTGGAGGTAAGTGGCATAAATTATGTCCCAACATATACACCACAGGAGTTTTACGGTGTGTTGTATACAGTAATTGCATTTTATAGATGGCTGTTGAAAGCTTCAGTCCTCATTGATTTTGATCATAAACTAAAAGGCGACAAGAAGAAAAGAACAGCACTTTTATATGAAGAAGCCAGTCAGCTGAAGCAGCAAAAGAAAATGAAAAATTTTGGCGTCATGAATGTGATCAATTCATGTTCCTGTGAAAATGAATGCAGATATCGGAGTGCTTTCATTATGAGCTAGCAGGGGGAAGAAGAAGGGAGGAAAAAAACCCTTGAAAGCTGCCGTGAACATCTCTGTTCATCTGCGAGCCTGCGGTGGAGCTCACAGCACAATCTTAGAAGCCTTTCCAAATTATAGCACTTTTTACACTTTTTTTTCTTATTGGTATAATATATGCCATCCCCAATGCCTTATGAACTAAGATACAGAGGATGTTTGTGTTTTCATTATTATCCTTAAAGTGCCCCCATTCAAATGTAAATGGAGATTTGTGATATCATCTCCCGTCAATGTGTCGAACATTTGTAACATTCAAAGGCACACTTTAAAAATCATTCTTCTTTTGATTTCCGTGGTTTTTCCCCTGCCCTTCACAGCCAGCAATTCAGGAGGGATGTTAATGCAGCATAACTACTCTTTACCCTTTTTCAAGGCCAATTTTGCAATATGGGCAAAATGATTGGAAATGGAGTCCTGGAAAAAAAAATAAAGCTTAAACCATCTGCCAGGGACTCAGTTTAAGAACCACACTGTTTCCCAGCCAAAGATAGGGATAAATTATGCCTGGCTGGAAATGTCCAAGGCATGTGGGTTACCATTCATGCTTATTAGGATGAATTACAATTTTCTTATTGTCCATTACCCTAGTAAGATCATCTTTTCATATTATAGTAAGCAGTAAAGCATGCAGACTGGAAGGAAAGCAAGAGATAAACAATGGTAATCATGCCTTTTTTTTTAAAGGCCTGCACTGTTAAAAGTATTCTATGACATTGTACACTCGGTGTCCATGTGTGCACATTTTTGCACATGTGTTCTTGCATTTCTTGCTGGGTGCCGCTGTAACCGATAAGCAAACCATAGTGGATAATTCTTGGGCATTTTGCAAATAATGAGCTCATAAATGTTTAATCATGAGCTGACTGATATTTATTCATGAAATCTATTCATTTAAACATTAAAGAGCTAGAAGGTGGCGAACATTGGATGAAATTACATCGCTGTGGTTGTCAAGCACAGGAATGAGCAAAATTTTCCCACTCCTTAGACTTGTAACCCTTTGCTACCATTGTAAAACGATTGCATTTTTTCTCTACGAATTGTACTCTTCCATCTCTCTCTCTCACACACACACACACACACGCACACACACACACACACACATACACACACATGTACCAGTTCAGGATTTTTTCCCAAGTATGCAATGAACAGTATGGACAGGAAGCCATGTTCTAACACCCTATAGCCCAGTCCGTCGTGGGCTATAGGCCATGATGGGTTGGGAAACCTCCTTACATTAACAGTAGGCTACTTCAGAATGCCAGATGCAAGGGAGTGGCAACAGGATGCAAGCATCTTGTTGTCTACTGAACTCCCTTAGGCAACTGGTAGCCCACTATGGGATACAAGAAGTTGGACTAGATGGACCTTTGGCCTGATCCAGTGGGGCTCTTCTTATGTTCTTACCCTAACATTTTAGATTTCATCACATGCACAACCCAATTTGTCCAATGAAAAAGAACTATGCTATGAAAAACATGTGTTAGGATCAAAATAACAGACCTCTTGTTGCCCTGTTAACTGGGCAAGAGGCACTTTTTCAAGTGGTGTTCCTCTTACATTTAGCAGAGGGAGAGCAATTGTCCCTCTTCACCCCTGCGCAGTGTCTTTTCTAGTGGCTGTCGCTGGTGGTGTTCTGCATGTATTTAGATTGTGAGCCCCTTGGGAACAGGGAGCCAATTTATTATTATTATTATTATTATTATTATTATTATTATTATTATTATTATTATTGGCCTGTAAACCGCTTCGTGAACTTTGTGCTGAAAAGCGGTATATAAATACTTTGTTGATCTTCCCTTCAACCTGGCATCAAAGTACAAAATACTTTTTTAAATGTGAAAAATTAAATTTCCCTCTTTCCATCATACTATTGCAACTTTTCCTATTTTCCACCTCATCATCAAGAGTTGGTAGAACCGAATGGATTCTGTTAGTGACATCACTGGAATATAACTGTTTCACTAGAGACACCAGCATTTGTGGTAGTTAGTCAATGCTGTTGGAAGAAGCTAGTAAATAAATGAAATGCAATCAGAGAAAGAAGAATAAGGAATTATAAAGAGTTTCAGGGGCTAACTGATCAGGAAGATTACTCCAGAATATCAAAACAGATAAGGCATTGGCAAGAAATAAAGAGCCATCAAATAGGTACTGGGAAATGTACAAAATATTATGTGTTTTTTATTTAAAGCTTTTTTGTATCTCATTGTCCTATATCTTATCTTCAAAGATAAGTTGATGGCCAAGTTTATTGTTTAAAAGCAGGGATAGAAACATAAACCAGGAAATGAATAAAGAGTCTATAGTCAAAGATATTTTCCAGATGACCAAAACATACTTGCATCCTTAGCATTTTAACAGCACTTGGCCTGAAATAGAGCCAAAATCATGATCACTACTAATCCCCATCTAATGGAAAGTGGCCATTGCTGCAGGGAGAGGGGAAGATTC
>JAJKFI010000009.1:16609506-16637777 GCA_029204185.1 Lerista edwardsae
TGGATGGATGGATGGATGGCATGGTATACTGTATATGTATGTATGCTGGCATGGACCACACAAGGGCAGAAAAAGAAAATTCCACTTCAAATGGGAGTAATTATAGTGGAAGAGACAGCCCCCACACTGCTCTTGATCATATGTGACTCAAGAGCCAGGAGCATTACGATGCCAGTAAGTGTGTGTGGATGTTATGCACCACTTTGGGTGGTGCCTAAATGGAAGACTGTCTGTGAGATGGGTGACAGAGCTGATCGGGTGGGGGTGACAGAGCGACAGTGCTAGAGGGCTGCTTTCCTGTTTCCTTTGTGTACCTACGTGAGACATGTTTGTTTAAAATTGAACTCTGCAAATCAATAACATCTACAGATAAAGGTTGATTCCTCTGTTGACTGCAAAAGCTGGTGGTGAGGCCACAAAAGGGTAACACTGAGTTTCTGACATATTTTCGCTGTCAAAAAGTGGGCATTGCAGTTACCTCCTATCTCCATCCCTTTTCTCCTCATCTGTTCTCTTTAATGTGGCTAAAGGAATTAGAATGAGCAATGAAAGCAGGAAGAAGATTCTTACCATACCAAGACATGAAAAATCCTGGGGCATCCAGCATTCGTTGTGCCGAAGGTATTTTGTGCAGAATGAAGGCAACATTTAGACAGAGTCTATGTGCTACATCTATGCTCTAGAATGACTATCCCTCCCCGCACTTATATGCAGCCAAGGGTATGGATTCTTCCTTAATAAAATAAATAAATGTGCCTCCCAAACTCAGACATCCTCCAACCCCCTTATCTTCCCCGGTCACCACCATGCGACGCCATTTCCCCATCCGCACATCCCAAGTGTTCTTTTTTTGTCCTTTCACTAAGTAATGAGAGTGATGTGTAATCCATTAATGCAGCAAGAAGCAACAAACAAAGAGGCAGCTGGCACATTAGGGGCCGTTCAAGTGCCAACACGGAGGTATGCACCAAGTGAGATTATGTTTTGTTTATTTGGCTAGTTAAATTCAATGAGAAATGGAAGGCGCACAGGAATAAAGGGAGGACTCTGGGGAGTCTTCAGATCCCATTGGATTAGCTGCCAAGCCTAAACCGTCTCTTCTTGTTGCTGCTGCTGTGGCTGCTGCTGTGTTGTTTCCCATCTGAATTGGATCGCAATGTTTGTAGCTGACAAAATGCAGATGCGGTTACGTCACTATCCTTCCTTGTGGCACATTACGTTTTAAGTCTTTACTGCAACCACATGCCCTCTCTTTCCATTAGACCAGGCTCTGGTAAATTCATAAAGATTTGGACTACTAGGTGTGAAAAAAAAATAACATATGGTTGCAAAGGATTGGGTTGGTGACGTGGAATGGGCAAAGAGAAAATGGAAGCTTCCATTAACCCTACCGAGCCCATTGAAGGCCATAGAGAACTTACAAAGGGAACTTAGAAGCTTCCATGAACCTGGAGCAGTCCATGGATGAGTGATAGAGAGATCCATAACTGTATCTCTCATCTCTTTCTGGTTGAACAAATAGCAGCCCCAGGGAGGCCTGCATCATTTATCCTGTTGCATCCTGAGATTGGGATTAAATGTTGTGAAGGAGCTTGGCGCTAGAGCCAGCCAGACCCAGAGACAATGCATAGACAGTGGCCTGGAGTGGACAAAAAAATGTTTAATAAATTTTAATGGCCCCAGGGTGCAATCCAATTCACACTTTCCTTGGATTAAGCGCCAGTCAACATAATGGGACTTACTTCTGAGTAGATGTGCCTATGGCTGCACTGTAAAAAGCTCCTTGAATGCAGCCACTAGCAAGGCACTTCCTGTACCTCCTTCCTCTACCTCTACCATGAAATACGAGAGAGCACAGGAGCTTGCACATTCTCCAAGAGGCATAGACAGAGAGAGAAAGAATGGGGGGTTGATATGGTAGAGATTGGAAGCCAAGAAAGGACAAGTTGGCAGTTGGTGTGCTTAGAGCTTGCAGGAGCGCATGCTGCCCACTTCATCCAATGCTCAAACCTGCACACTTGGTAAATAAAGCCCAGATTACAGAGATACCAGAAACCTCCAGTAAGAAACCTGAGGTAGGGTTGTGCTGCCACTCCGGAAGCTTCTCCTTGTGCAGAGAAGTAGGGCATGCAGCAATACAAATTCTGTGTCTCAGCACAGTGGCTCCTTACCTTTTTAGCACTGGGACCCACTTTTTAGGTACTACAACCTGTTGGAACCCCGCAAGACTGGAAGTGATGTCATTAAGCAGGAAGTGACATCATGATGCCTGTGAAAACATGCATGTACCACAGGTTACAAAATGCAACCATCGTCTTCAGGTATGTGGAAACGCCTGAAATTTTTTTCAAAAACATAATTTCTCTGTTTGGAGGTTCTCTGAAAAACATTACAAAAATGCAATTTTTTTTAAAAAAAAAGTTGCACAAATGCATCTATGGTAATGAATGTGGTTTCTGCAACCCTCTGAAAAACCAGCACTCAACCCCCCACGGGGTTGAGACCCCCAGATTGGGAACCACTGCCTTTACAGAACAAAGAACGCTTGGAAGAGGGTGAAATTTTTATTGAGAAAACTACCCTGGGAGAAAGGACTAAAAGAACCTCCACCCAATGCCACTGTGAGTGGAATGCTGATCTTCACGAACCAGGAAGGAATGATATGGGCAGCCAGAAACATGTACTTTAAAATTAGAAGGACCTAGCATGTCTGGGACACTCTTCCACGCAAATGCATACACATTCTCTTCCAATTGGGGTGGGGGGAGGAATCTGGATTTCATGGCATCCCAGAGCCATCGAAGGGTTACAGGCTACTTAACCATTGGCAGCACAGCCAGAGACAAAAATCCATCTTTTCATCAGATTCGGCCACTTTGTTCTTCTGTTGCAGGAGGCAACCCTTGCTTATACTGCACTGTGATTCGCACTGGGCCAGGGGAAAGAAAAATAGCTTTTTGAGCCGACTCAACTAGTTGACAAGCCAACCAGCAGCAGTTCTGCTTTGGATCAAAAACCTCTCCCTACTTTCAACACTCTTCAAATACCATTTACTCAAAGTCATTTGAGATGCTCACAATTAAAACATCCGGTTAGATTAACAGTAACCTGACTAGCCCTGCATTTTCCTCCTAGCAGGCACAAAGAAAAAAAAAAGCTGACCACAACCGCAATAACCTACTAGAACTGTCTGGAGATTAATTGTCAGCTGATAAAAAAACAGGGTTCCTTTTGATTTAAAGTCATTAATTCAGATTGCAGTGTTTAAATGGTGTCTGTGCTCCTAGTTAACGTTGGAAAGTTCAAAACAAATCCTGCATCTCATGTAAATGAGCTCATTATCTCACCTCTGATCTTTATGTGCTTAATTTGCTGATGACCTGTTTTATATCTTCTTCTTCTTTCCTTCCCACTTTAAAGCAAGAAATTGTGTCAGATAAAATATCAGATTTTTTTTTTTCATATTTGTTTTTGTGTCCTACATGAGAACCGGTTTATTACAGATGAAACTTCAGCTCACACAAGTTGGATGTTTGTATATTTTGCATTTGGGTAGTTAACTCATTGCAGTGGTATTTGAACTTTTGAGGACAGGGCCCACTTTTTAAAATGGCACTCAGGTTGGCCCCCACCAGAAGTGACGTCATTAAGCTGGAAGGGATGTTGTGGCAGGAAGTGACATCATCAAGTAGGAAGTGCTGTCATTGTAACATAATAAAATGACACTCCTGAAATACAAATGGGCATTCTTGGACTGCAGCAATTGTACAACCATGAAACATCCCTGATAGAAGGCAAGATGGGGACAAAATATGATGTAAAAGCACTGAACTAAAAACAAAATTCGAAAAAAACCTCACTTGAAAATTCAAACGTGAACACTCACAAAAGGAATATTACAAGAGTAAGGTCTGCAGTTTCCAAGATAGCTGCTCCCAGCTTTCTGCGACCCACCTGACATCAGGTCGCGACCCAGCAAGTGGGTCCTGACCCACAGTTTAAATAACACTGATTCATTGGAAACCCCCCACAATCTGTGTCCAGCAAATAATCCCAATAATCCCTCTCCATATTTTTTGCTCATGATAACAGTGCTGTCTTTTTTCTTTTTTCTTTTTGGACACTGCAAAGCTACTGAAAGGGAGAAGTTCCGAAATCTACATCAACGTCAATGGACCACCCTACCATATCTCATTAAGCTTTGGTCACAGTGGCTGTGCTCACTTCATCATTGTATGGTGATTT
The DNA here is from genome assembly GCA_029204185.1 of Lerista edwardsae. NCBI lineage: Eukaryota > Metazoa > Chordata > Lepidosauria > Squamata > Scincidae > Lerista > Lerista edwardsae. The sequence continues at coordinate 16,613,752 of JAJKFI010000009.1, forward strand.
ACAAATGGAACGTTTCTCCTCGGCGCATTCATGTGCCGTTTCTGTCAGTAATTGAAGGGCATAGCAGATAAAAGAAGCTGACCATGGAGCATCAAAAAACAGTGGAGCGACAACCATGCGGGTCGCATCATAATGCAAAGGCCTTCGCGGGGCAGGCGGGGGTGGAAATCTCAGTGAATTGCCAGAAAAATATGGCCTTAATTTCCCAGGACTGATTGAAAAATGCTTGTTCTCTAAAGCGTACACATCCTGGTGAATCGTGTGTGGGTTTTTTTTTCTTTCTCTCGTTACAATAATGCACGGGCTGCCAGCTCACACAATAGGTGAGCAAGGTAGATTAAATAAAAATCTGACCATCATTGTTGAGAAGCTGTGCTTTGCAGCAATTGTTGGCTTTGGCTTTCAGCAGCCCAAAGTGCATGTAAGTCACCTGGGTCTGCAATTTAGTCTACTCAGATTCTTTGCCTTGCTCCTTGAGATCGAGCAGCAAAAAGATCCTGAAGTACCAGGAAGCTGGCCTATCTCACGATGATTGGCACATAGAGGTTTCAGTCAGGAACCAGCATGCACCCTATCAGCCATATCCACAAAGTGTAATAAGCAGGCTTAGGCAGGAGGATTTATGTGTACCAAGGGATACCATGGAACATGAAATGAGTCCATGATTCCCCTTATTGGATCCCCACACAGCACTGGCATACCTGGGGGGATCCAGGGGGCAAATGTCCTGGGGGTACCACCCAGCGGGGATGCCACCATGATCTACCCATCACATACCCCCCCTTTTTTTCTTTTTTTTTCTTTTTTCCACTTTTTTCTCCTCCCCGATCAGAGGCCTTCTGAGGGCCAGAGAAGTCGCGAACGGCCTCCCCAATCCTCAGAAGGACTTCTAAGGGGGGCCTTCAAATATCACTGTGATATTTCAACAAAAACCATTACATTTTTAGGCCTTTCAGAAGCCTCAGAAGGCTGGTGGGGGGGGGCAGCATGGGGACATTTTTCAGTCCTGGCCTCGGATGGCACAGGGGTCCAGATCACAAGTATACATGCTTTCTTAGCACCTGTTTGGGGAGAGAGTCCTTTTTATTCACCTCTAATAAGCACTGCCAACCTCTACAACACCAAGCATCAATATGGGATGGTGACATGCACACAGTGTACTGTATGCCCCTCACAAGTTACAAGCTGTGATGTATATGTGCATCCTCCTGATTCTAAAAGTAGGCTACCTCAGCATGCCAGATGCAGGGGAGTGGCAGCAAGATCCAAGTATCTGGTTGTCTCATATGCTTCCTGAGGCATCTGGTGGACCACTGTGAGATACAAGAAGCTGGACGAGATGGGCCTTTGGCCTGATCCAGTGAGGCTCTTCTTATGTTCTTAGATTATTCTGTTTTATGTACCTCATATTTCCCTCAGGATTTTACCTCAGAAATTTACATCAGAATGCCAGATGCAGGGGAGTGGCAGCAAGATACAAGTTTCCAGTTGTCTTGCGTGCTTCCTGAGGCACCTGGTGGGCTACTGTGAGATACAGGAAGCTGAATGAGATGGACTTTTGTCCTGATCCAGCAGGGCTCTTCATATGTTCTTATGTGACATTGGCAAGAAAAGCAATACCAGGCATCCTCCACCGTTCCTCCATAGGCTTCTTCTACGAATAGATTATATTTTTCAGTGGCATTCCTATGGGGGGGGAACGCTAAGTGTTGCAGGAGCTTGAGCCTCTGTGTAACAAGGTCCCTCCTTCTCGCCTTCAGAGCCATACACGTCTCAGAGAGCAAAGTCTCCGAGCCAGCTCTCTGAATGGTGAATGGCTCTGGAAGCCAGGGGGAGGGACCCTGATAAACAGGAGTTCAGGCTTCTGCAACACTTAGTGTTTTGCCCCCCTATAGGAACATTACTGATATTTTGTACACTACAGACAGCATCTTCCAAGTCATCATGTTTCTCAGGCTGTCATGCAACCTCCCAGTACTGGGCTCTCCAGACTCCAGCTTGCAGGCTGAAGCTAGGGCCCTTGGAAATCCCTCCTCCATGTGGGCGGAGCCTACCACTCCAGGGGGAGCCTGTTATCTGCTGCCAATCTTCTCCAAATATTGCACTGAGCAGTTGCGTCTGTCCAGAAATCCAGGCGCCAAGCATGCCAGGTAGCCAGAATACGGAAGCGGCTGCCCAGTGCAACGTTTGGAGGAGATTGGTAGCAGGCGCCCCCAGCAGAATGGTAAGCTCTAGTCACACCAGGGATGACTTTTCTAGGATGTAGCAATCTGCGGCTAGGAGACCCCTGCCTCAGTACATCCCTAGAAGCTGTTGAGCCAGAGTTCACCGAAGAGCACAAAGTCATTTTCTGTCTCCACTCACTGTCCTTTGGATTCAAGCCAATTTGTTTTAATAATTTGTAACTCAAGGTTTTGGAACTGATTGAACTGACAGCTATGGGCAGAGAATTAGCACATCTGCAAGTGCGTAATAAATATATAATTCCGAATACAGTACCTAAATTAAAAGATCCCAGTGCTGTTTCCATAGGAAAATACTTACTCGCTCTCTTGCTCTCTCTCTCTCTCTTTCTCTCTCTCTCTCTTTCCCAAAATACAAGTCCAACCGCAGGTAAGCCTTTGGAGGGCTCAGGCAGATTCATTCACCTGGAGCTGAAATCTAACCAAGTGGTTCCCTGAAATGGCCTTAAGAACATAAGAAGAGCCCTGCTGGATCAGGCCAAAGACCCATCTAGTCTAGCTTCCTGTATCTCACAGTGGGCCACCAGATGCCTCAGGGAGCACACAAAACAGCTAGTTGCCTGCATCTTGTTGTATTGCCACTCCCCTGCATCTGGCATTCTGAGGTAGCCTAATTCTAAAGAATGGAGGTTGCACTAGCCTGCAATGGACCTTTCCTCCAGAAATCTGTCCAGTCCCCTTTTAAAAGCACCTAGGCCATACGCCATCACTACCTCCTGTGGCAAGGAGTTCCACAGATTAATTATCTGCCGGGTAAAAAGGTATTTCCTTTTATCTGATCTCACTCTCCCAACACTCAATTTTAGTGACTGTCTCCTGGTTCTAGTATTGTGAGAGAAGGAAAAGAGCATCCCTCTAGCCACTCTATCCATCCCACCCCATCTTAGGACCCAATCCTGTCCAACTTTCCAGCACTGATGCAATCATGACTATGGGGCGTGCGCTACATCCTGTGGTAGTGGGGCAGTCACAGAGGCCTTCTCAAGGAAAGGGAACATTTGTTCCCTTACGCCCAAATAAATGCTTTGGAAGGAAGTGTCCATTGTTCATATTCAGAAGTACTTAATTAAAGTGAGGAGGGGAAAAATAAATGAACAGAGAACAAAAAGCCAAGCCGTGTAGCAACAATTTATGAGAATACATTTACTTTTTAATTGGATCACGACTGTCAATTGGAACTGTGGTGATGTGATCCAAAGTAGTCACAGCATGTCTGTGTGAAATTCTTAATGAGATGTCCACTAACTGTTGACTCCTCCAGTGCTATGATGAAGGCTTGAGTCTGCTACCATGTGAAAATCTGGATTGAGCAGGCATTTCCACCGCAGACTACATTCAGAAACCATGCGAATGCAACCTTCAAAGTCCAAGAGCAACATTTTTTTTTGGTTCAGAATCAAAACACGAACTGGTTTGTGGTCACTGTTTACAATCATGCTGCTATAACTCTGACGTGATTCCATTACATGCGAGGTTTTTGCTGAAGCCCTAAACATATTTACTATGGAATAAACCCCATGGTTCACAGTGGAACAGAATCATAGACTCATAGAATCATAGAGTTGGAAGGGACCTACAAGGTCATCTAGTCCAACTTGAGTAAGCATAAATAGGATTGCACTGTAGATGCATATAGATAGTGGTGTTCTCAGAGGAGGGTACAGCGCTAGGTTTTGCAGGTGCATCACCTCACAGTGTAAGCATCCCCCCTCGCCTTCAGAGGCATTCCAGGTGGCAAGAGCACAGCAGAGCTGTCTGCTTTGCTTTGCTCTTGCCCCTGGAATGGCTTTGAAGGTAATGGGACAAGGCAACTTAGATGCGCCTGCAAAACGTGGCGCTCCCCCCCTCCCCGGTAATGCCACTGCATATAAAAACAGGATTCAAAATTAAAGCTAACGTGACTGCCGGTGTTGTGAGATGCCAAGGAGCTGTCAATGCCTCCTTGCCCACAGACAGGGCATTCACTCCTGGTAGCCACAATCCCCACTTCCATTCCTCCAGCAGTCTTCCATGCTGCAGAAATGCAGAGGTTAAAAACAGTCACCATACACCATATGCTCCATAAATCCCTACGAACAAGGAACAGACCCTATTTTTTGTACCCATCCCTGAACAATCACTTTTCACATTTTCATCCTATTTTTGCCTTTGGTCGATGTCTTGTTTGCTTCATGTGAGCCACGAGCATTGTCATTCTTCAGGAGCTAGCTTCCCCTCCCCCCAGGGACTCACTCAATATCTGAGCAGGTAGATCAATGCACTTTTCTTCTGTTTCCAGTGTGCATTTAGTGCACATGCATTCAGACTAAGACAACCTACTGAGCACAACCCATCATTTCACATACCATAGCTAGCCCATCCATGAGGCTGACACAGGTGACTGGGGGAGTACTCACCACCTGCCTCTATCTATTCATTCCTCTCTGCTGCTTTTCTTCCTCTTGCACACTGAATTTGAAAGGAAAGAGAGGAACACGCATGAAGGAAGTGTGGAGGATGATGGAGCAGAAGAGGGGAATGAAGCAGAAGAGAAAGGGTGGAGGATAGCATCGGTGCTCTAGCCCGCTACTTTCCTGTCTCCGACACTTTCTCATCTGCTCCGCCCCCATCTTCCTTTTCAAATCCTGGGAGCAGAGGAAAGCACAGGAAAAGCCATTACTGGTACCTCAGCAGCACACCACCTTAGCCACTGAAAGAGAGATCATGCGCCAGCCTTCTCACAAATTGCTGCTGCTGAGACGTATTATGAACATGATAATGTACTACATAGGAGAAATATGTTGTTGTTTTTCCTAATGGATCTTAACCTTAATGCTTCCTTGGCTTTTAAATCAGCAGACAGTGGGCTATTTATCCAGATAAAACAAACATACCGCATTGGTGAAGAGCCTTTAATGATGATAGTGGAAGATGCGGAGCTCATGAAGTGATCCTTGTTATGACAACAGGAACATTACAAGCACGTCCCTATTTCCCTCTGTGAAACCGAGGGTACGTATACACAAAACAAGCACACTGCGTTTGGGGAACAGCAGAAACAATCCGAGACACTCTGGTGCTTAACCAAGAACTATTTGCTTGTTATAAAGCATCTATCTTGGAAAATCCAAGGCAAAACATTAGGCTGGTACAATCTAAAATAATAACCACTTAGCTTTCCTTTCGGCTGAGCTCTCTCCTGAGTCCTTGAGAAGATAAAGCAGCAATTCCTTTTGCCTAGAACCAGTGTGTACATTAACACACAGTCCAGCCTTATGTGGGTCTTACATAAGGTCCTTTATAGCTGTTGCAAAATGTGACGTGCTGTTCAGAACAACTGGGCCACCGCCGCAAGCCATGAGCAGCGGTGACAACCTACCAGCGGATCCTCCATGCGTTGGTAGGTCAGCGCGGAGGTTGGGAAGGAGGCGGGAAAAGGGCAGAACAGGGAAGAGACAGGGGAGGAATGGGAGAGGAACGAAGGCTAGAAGGAGTTGGTGTTGGAAGAAGCAGCACCATCCTATCCTATTCCCCTTCCAGGTCCACTTTCGCAGGTCCACTTGGATCTGTGCCAGCAAAATTGCAGGTCCAAGTAGACCCACTGCCGCCCTGGACGTTTACCCTCAGGGAGAACAAGGGAAATGATCCCATACCTAGAGGAGACCTCCAGGCCTGCCCCACCCACAGAATGCAGGATGCTTCCCGCCACAATCCATGGGGCCACAATCCATGCAGCAAAACAGCTGTAAAACTGCATTTAGCAAGCAGGTGTGGACATAACACTGAAATGGATGGCTAGGTGCATTGCCCTGTAATCTGTGCTATCTGCTTGCAAAGCAAGATCCATTGGGTAAAAGAAGAGAAGGGAAATGCTCCACTGAGCCCTAAGGAAATATATTCCCACATGCACAGGTGGATGCATCATGATATACACTTTCAGGGTGCGCCTGTATCATAACAATTGAAAATTGTAAACTTTTATTAAAATGTAGTATGTTGCATCTTCAAACATGTCACAGGAAGCTTCTGATGGGCCATGCATTTGTGTGCCATGTATCTGTAGTATGAGAGTTATGTGTTTGAGGGAGCATCATGTGAACAGCCTTGAGAAGCAACAGAGCTGAGTTCACAGTTGTATCCCACCTTTTTAAAAAAAAATGTTGGTAATTTTTGGCCATGTCTGCTTCCCTGTAACACTGAGCCAAAATCTACTTTATAGACAAATCTTTAAGGGTGCAACCCTAACCTGGGGTTAGGCTGGCACAGTTAGGCCAGCAAAGTTTGGCCGGCACAAGGGACACCATAAAGTGTGTTTGGACCACATTTGGAGTCAGAGAGGCCAGCACACACATGTGCACAATCTTCCCTGACTCCGAGAGTGGCCCAAACATGCTTTACGGTGGCCCTTGTGCCAGCCAAACTTTGCTGGCCTAACTGTGCCAGCCTAAATCAAGTTTAGGATTGTGCCGTAAATTTATTAGCTAAATCTGAAGCAGACATCTGGTGATACTTAGGTCTTCTGGGTGATACACAGTTCACTTTATAAATATGTTAATTTGAAGGGCAGGGGGAGGGCTTGCCTTGCATCAACTCCTTCATGTAAATTGGTTGAAGACTGTTATGATTATTCTTGCCAAATGTTCATATAGAACCCTGAATATGGTGCGGAATTGCATGTTACGCCACAATAATGGAGTTTCCTCCTTCATTTTGTAGAATAAACAGTTACTTTCGGTTCTAAGTGCAAGGTCAAAACCTTGACTTTCAAGATTCTTAAGCTGTTCGGCAAAGACATGCATCAGGCAAGCCGTTTGAGCTGACAAACTTACAATTAAACAGGGCTTAGTCCTATTGAAATAACTAAAATCAATGGACTAAGCAGATTTGATGGCAAACGGCTCAATTTAATTGTATAAATCTGAAACAGTACAGAAAAAAATAAAGAGAAAAAAAGGGAAATATCTTTATGATAAGGTAAAAAGGTTTCCCCACGACCGAATGGTCTAGTTGTGACCGACTGTAGGTAAGGGGGCGGTGCTCATCTCCGTTTCAAAGCCTGTAGAGCCAGTGTTTTGTCCGAGGACAAGCTTCCGTGGTCATGTGGCCGGCATGACTCTAAACCGTAGTGCACGGAACGCCGTTCCCTTCCCACCAAAGTGGTCCCTATTTATCTACTTGCATTTAGGTGCTTTCAAACTGCTAGGTTAGCAGGAGCTGGGACAAGCAATGGGAGCTCACTCCGTCGCGCAGTCTCGAACTCCCAACCTTCCAGTTGGAAAGCCCAGCAACAGCGGATTAACTCACTGCGCCACCACATCCAAGGTATGACAAGGTAGAGCGCCCTAAAAATACTCTCTCTAAATATATGAAGGCACTCCTTTGCTTACATTTTAATGGACATATTTCCCAGGTGGAGGACAAGTACATTAGTCATGCTTACCAATGTCACATGCATCAATATTAGAAACCAACAGGCAACACACTCTAACAATAAACCTATCAATGATACACATGTAGCAAAAACTCATCATCCAAGCTGGCACCTTGTGCTCTAAAAGGTGTTTTAATCTCCCACCAATGAGAACACAAAGCAGCCGTACCTGAAAAGGGCTGAAGATCGCCAAGCAGGACAGAAGGTCAGGGGTGATGGAATTATGTCATTATGCCACCTCCAAACTTCCAGAATGCTGAATTACACAAGTGCTGCACAGGGTGCAATGCACCCTTGGGAGACCTCTGATGGTGCCCCCAAGATCTTGGACCTGCTTGCTGGACCCAGAAATTTTAGTCATCTAGTTATTAAAAGAACTAGTATCCCACCTTCCTGTCCCAATATGGGGCATTTGAATCAGCTCACAATAGACCACAATCAAGACAGTAACACAAAAAATCAACTTGCTATACAACAAGCACAACCCCGACAACCTTATGATATCCTAACACATCTATACCATAGAATCTCCCCAGTCCGTTGATACTAGATACAACAACCTAGAACAATGTACACATCAGGATGACTAGCCAAGTAATATTTATAGGTAGAACAGATATGCAGGATCCAGCTTGTGGTCTTATCTCTGAACAGCTGCATGGATAATCAATTCGGGCATACCTTTTCTATATAGGTGTTCTCACTGAATCATTTTCTAAATATTACTAGACATCATTTTTGAATCAGCTGTACAATCACAGCACATCTGTGCCTCATAGGGCTCATTGCATGTGATGGTCAGCAGGTCAGCAACATACCTGGATTCTCACAAATATAAAATGAACTTATGGAGAATGAGAGTATCATCATATATTTACCAAAAGAGTGTAAAAGCTGACGTTCAGGGCACCGCTAGATTTCTGAGACTCCATGACTAAATGATGACTCATAAGTTAATTGTTGCTCTCTACTCTCCCAGGAGCTACCAAACTTTGACTCAAAGTAGAGTGGTTGGATAAAATAATTTCTCCGCCCTTGCATTTCCATTTAAACACTATGCTCTCCGAGCAACTTTTCAGCCCCTCACACTTGGGGTGCAACCCTAATCTGGCATTGCGCCGGCGCAGCGCTTTTGCACCGAAGCAGCACTGTCACAAATGCGCCATAAGGCGTGTCTGTGCCGACGCACACCCATCAGCTGCACTGGCCGGGCACCGGCGTAGCTCTACCGGTGCAGGGCCACACCAAAGGTGTGCCAGAGGCACAATAGGGTGGCGCTGTGGGCGGAGACAGGGCGCAGATAGGACGTGACCATTGGGATGTCTCTAAAACCCCGCCCCCGGGCTGGGTGGCCCTGATTCGGGCTGCTCCTGGCCACATGGACTTGCACCAGCTCATTTGCTGGCGCAGATCCGAGCAGTCCCGTAGGGCTGGCTGGGGCTTACCCAGCGGTGTCATTCAGATGATTTAGGAACAGGAACTCACTTTTGAGTGGCACTTGTCGGGAACCCGGAACCAGCCACGGAGCCCGTTAGGATCCGGAATGCCCGTTCTGGTCCATTCCCCCTGAATGACATCACTGGGCTTACCCCAGGGCAAGGAGAAAACATCCCCTTGCCCCGCACTGAGACGCTTCTGCCTCTTAACATGCTTAGGATGCAGCCCAGGTGCACCAGCCTGGCTTCTCCAGTGCTGGTTAGGATTGGGCTGCTAGTGAGCCCTGCACACCTTCCGCAGCCCCGTGATGACACATGATCTCTCATCACATACACGAAAAGTCACCTCTTGGAAATCCATTGCAGCTTCATCCTCAGTGTGTACAGTGCATGACGTCATAAGCTGCTACTTCCTCCCTGTGATCCCCCACGACGACTCCACAACCCAAGTAAATAATCATAAATAAATAAAAAAAACCATCATTGTAAAAACCCCTTAGAAACACCAAGGAAGTATATGAACTGAAGAAGAGAAGAGTCGGGTTGCCTCAGGGCAGCAATATCAGCTGCTTGTTTTATCGGCACTCGCTGCTTTTCTCAGCCAGATTGCCAAGATTCTGCTCCAGACAGTTGCCCAATTCATTCAGCATCTCTGTTTAATTCCAGGCCTTCCTTAGATGAATGAGATTCTGTTGTGACTAATGACCCTTGTTCTCACAGAAGCCTGCCTTTATTGTCTCTTTTTTTCCCATCAGTAGGCAAGCAAGGATTAGTTGTGACGAGGACAATCATGATTTGGAAGGTGCTCAAGAGAGGGATGTCCCGGGAGAAGCTGCTGTTGTTCATTATGTACCGTCTTAAGGAAAGGTTGACATGAGCAATGCTCCTCTTTCTGGAAGTCTGGATGCACTCGGTTAATGCTGTGAAAAAACAACAACAACCCTCAAGCTTTTTCCCCATTAGAGTCAGCGGGACAGTTGCCATTGAAACCAGGGCCGGATTAACTGTCACGCTAATCACACTACAGCGGTGAATGATAGCCAAACTGGAGGCTCTTCCTGGAGTTTCAGTAAAGACAGCTTGCCAGTTTGACTCTCCACTGAGTTATAATCTAAAGCAGTGGTTCTCAAACTTTTTAGCACCGGGACTCATTTTTCAGAATGACAATCGGTCTGGGACCCACCAGACGTGATGTCATGGCTGGAAGTGCCATCATTGTGACGCCAGAGCCTGCTGATTTCCTGCATGCTGTTTAATTTCACAGAATAAATTGGGTTATGCAGCCATAAACTGGGTTATGTCTCAGTCATTTTCTAATAGCAAAGTGAATCAGAAAGAAAAAAAGTCTATTTACAGTCTTGACAAGCAACACAGCCCTGCTGCTTGCCAACATCCCATCTTCCCATATGTTCAATATAGCTGTACTAGGTCCTTTGAAACCCACCTGAAATTGGCTCGCAACCCAAATAGTGGTGGGTCTCTACGCACAGTGTGAGAACCACTGGTCTAAAGAATGTTTTGTATTTTTCTTTTTAAATAGTGCAACATGTTTTCACAGTTGACTCTTCACCACTATTCAGAGTTTTATTGGCGTCTTCTTGTAAACATGCGCACAGTTCATGTGTCTTGTTTACTCCATACCCATAAAACCTTTGAACTAAAGGCCAGCTTTAAGCTCCCAATTGTACCCCATGCTAGGATAATCTAGTATTGTCAAATGTACACAACAACACAATGCAATGGACAGCTACCACCACCTTGCAGGTTTTCTAGAGAACAGCAACAATTTTAATTTCCTTCTGAATTATGGTTGATTTGCATTCTACCATTGAGTTAAAGTCTAGGGTAAGTTTTAGCTCTAAAGTTCAACGGACCTTCGCTGTGAATCAGGGGTCCTACAAAAAATATTGCCAATTGGGCCCCACCACTTCAAAGGCCAGCCCTGTTTGAACTATTTGCTATTAGAGCTCATTAGGTTGCCCCAATGTTGATCAGCTAATGTCTGAGCCTTCATAAGCCCAAACTCAAATGAAACTCTTCTGCTGAGAAAGTCTGTGAAATTAAATAGCAAATGTTCACTTTTCTATCATCATCCATACCCTATTTTATCATGCATTTATCTACTCTAGAGCACAATCCTAACCTGGAGTTAGGCCGGCAAAGTTAGGCCGGCAAAGTTTAGCAAGCACAAGGGCCACCATAAAGCGCATTTGGACCACTCTTGGAGTCAGGGAGCACATCTGTGTGCTGGCTTTTCTGACTCCAAGAGTGGTCCAAACATACTCTACAGTGTCCCTTGTGCTGGTCAAATTTTGCCGGCCTAGCTCCAGGTTAGGATTGCGCCCTTAAAGTTTTAATACATGAAGGAGTCACAAAACAGAATCTTTGTGACGTTTTCTCTTACAAAGGCAAAATCTGTTCCACGATCACCAAATGCCAATGTAGGGCTGCCAACAGACTGAAACTATTCCTAGAGATTTTTTTCCCCCAATATGATGTAATGCTGAAGATTCCTAGAGGCCCTGTTGAACTCTCCAGGATGGCTTTCAATAATTTCCTGGAGATTGGTGCTGATTCCTGAGGCAACCTTATACCAATGTGAAGCAATAATTAAAAAGTGACAGTATGCATATGGACATGGGAGAGGCTCAACTTCATGCCAGCCTGGAGTTTCATTTGTTGCAGAGGAGCCACCAGACAGGAGTATGCCTTCATCTCCTGTTTGTGGACCTCTCAGAGGCATCTGGCTGGCCACTGTAAGAAAGCCTTGGTCTGATCCAGCAGATGTCCTCATGTTCTTATGATCAAGATGACAGCACTTGAAATGAAGAGCAAACATAGTGATTGAAAAGGCAGTAAGTACTAGTGAGGACATTCCAATAATGGTTTAGAACGCAATCCTAACCTGAAGTTAGGCCAGCATAGTAAAGCCAGCAAAGTTTGGCCAGCACACCATAAAGTTTGTTTGGACCACTCTCAGCATGGTCCACTGGTCAGTTTGGACCACTGGTCAGCATGGCCAGCACACAGATGTGCACCATCCTCCCTGATTCCAAGAGGTGTCCAATAGCACTTTATGGTGGCACTTGTGCCAGCCAAACTTTGCTGGCCTAACTTGTTAGGATTGCACCCTTAGTGTAGTCCGGATTCCAAAGACAGAAACACAATAGAAATACTTGGACACCCCCAAATGCTTCATGGTTTGATGAACCCATGAACCTAATCACGCAATTCTGTGGTCTGCACATCCCTGCCTTTTTTCTGAAGAATGAGGTAAGAGAAATTCAAAGATCAAGAAGCATAGATGTTACCTCAGCAGAACCCAAGAGTCCCAACTGATAAGCATGTGCAATAGAAGAATACAGGCTATGATCACCTAGATCGATGGGCTACAACATCAGTACAAAAGGGAAGAAACCGGAATACAGTCTGGTAGGAAATGCTAAGAAGCAACATGGAAACTGTGAGAAGTTTGCATTGTGAAGCCAAGGAGGTGTTGACCATTGGGTATGTTTCGATCCTTATTTCCCCAGTTTTCTTATGACAATTGCATTGAACCATATTTTTCATTACCCCATTGACAAGCCCTCCGACAGCCAAATCCTAACAAAGAATAGCCCCTCCACCATATCCAGTCCCGGTTAGGAGGCAGCTGTGGCATAACTTGGAGTAAGGGGATGTTTGTCCCCTTATCCCAGGTAAAGCCCAGCCATCCCATGGGGCTACTCAGATCTGCGCGGCGCAGGTGGGGCCAAACGGGCCGCCAGTAACCCTTGGCCTAAATGCCAGTCTACTGACACTTTTGAGCAATAAATGGCATGCTTCAACTGATGGTTCTACTTTTAGGATCATGATATTAATGAAAAGATCATACAGTATGTAGGTTTGGACTCCTAGGCTTGTATTGACAGCTGATTCCTCCAGTACGTCACTTTAGTCCAATAGCTCAGACTCTGAATGGGGTAGCACTTCACTTGCAGTACATTTAAAGGGTAACCCCAGGGTAAGTGTTCCCCCCTTCAATTCACAGTGTTCTAGGTCAATGAAAAAAGAATAGTGATGTTTCTTCGCAACCGCCTTCCCATTTTGATTACCCCCGAGAGCTCAAATATCCAGGGAAGACTCTAACAGATGTCCTATTTCTGGTATGACTAACAACTCCATCATTAATTGGTTTTGTCTCGTTCAGTACCTTTTTCACAAGGTTTCTCTCAGGGCCAGATTCCAAAGACAGTTACACAGGAATTGACCATAAAAAATTGTCCATAGTACACAGTCCGCCTTGCTAACATTCATGTCAACAGCTTATGAACTGTTTTGCGAGCCTGATGCCAATGAAAGCTAGAGAACATTCACTCCCTAAACCCACCAGTATAGCCAATTCCATAATTTACAGAAAGGGATCATGAAGTTACTAGACGTGCTTTGCTGTATACCTACTGTATATTAACTGCACAGGGAATACACATGTAATATACATGTAAACAACTTGGGGTCAGAAATGACTCTCAGCCCAAACATATGCACGTCTACTTAATGGGGCTTACTCTCTGGAAAGTGTGCACAGGATTGCAGACACAGTGTGATAAATCTGCAATCAGATCTCTCAACATTTGGGGGGGGGGATGAAGGGAGGAATTTCATTCAAGCAGCAACTCTGAACCCTACATTTTTTCCCCAGAGACAGACAGACAGACAGACACCCACACACCCACACACCCACACACACACCACACACACACACACACACACACACACAGAGAGAGAGAGAGAGAGAGAGAGAGAGAGAGAGAGAGAGAGAGTAAAGCATTGTGCTTCATTGCATCAGAATGGCTAAGGCCTGTTCCTGTTCCTATTACTACAGGCAGATTTGACAATGGGGTAGCACCAGGGCCGGCTTTAAGCCGTGACCAATGTCATCACATCAGGCCCCGCGCTTCAGGGGGCCCCACACTAGCAGGGCAAGCATATTGCCTGTACTGTGGCTGCGGCTGGGATCTCTATGGGCTGTAATTCAGTAGGGTGAGCAGAACAGCTTTCCCTTGGTCTCTCCCACCTGCCTCTGCCTCTGAACAGCCCAAGATGGGCCACCTGGAAGCAGTTAGCGGTGATATCACCGCTAACTACTTCTACATGCCATGCTTTGCACGTGGCACAAGCAGAGCTCTTCTTGGTGAGTGGGGGGCCCCACAGGGAGGGTTGGGGACCCCACAGGAATGCCCCACATTGGGCCCTGCCGCTGCTAGAGCCGACCCTGGGTAGCACACATGGGGTAGCACGCATCTAGGTGATTTGGTGCCATTTATGCCCTCAGAGGAGGCAAGTATAAGGTTTTATTTACCAGGAACCAACATTCAGGACCCCCCTAAGAAGATGCCGACATTTCTGCTGCTGGAATTGGCACTCCACTTTTTCTCTCCTCGATTTTAAGTTCCTTGCAGTGGCATTAACTATCACAAGCTTGATCTTTGAAGACTGATTGTTGTCCTAGATCAGGGCTGTCAAACACAAGGTCCGCAGGCCTGATGCAGCTCCTGGAAGCAATTTCTTGGACCTCCATTATAATTGGGCTCTTCCAGTGTGTAATTGGGCTCTCTCATATCTTGAAATTACGAGCAAGATTTGGACATTTTCTCTTCTGTCATTTGCAGCAAATGAGTTTCTCTGTGAGAACAAAGTGCTTCTTTTGGGCCATCGTCTGCTTAATGATGTCACTTCTTGCTTATATGATGTCACTTCCTGCTTATATGATGTCAGTTCTGGTCAGCAGCCATCATGAATGCTATTCGGCCCACTACATGAAATGGCACCTATGTTGCAATGGTTGGGACAGTTCCATGGGTAGCTCTCTCTCTCTCTCTCTCTCTCTCTCTCTCTCTCAATCTCAATCTCAATCTCAATCTCAATCTCAATATTCAGTTTCTCCCCCTTCAGTTTTACATCTTGAGGATGAGTGCAGCTTTCACTCTGAGTGCTTTGGCAGAGAAAGCTAATTTGCAATTCGCAGTAATTGAGCTTTTTTTTCTGAAGAAGAAAAAAAGACTAATGATGTAGTTTGCACCTAGCCAGGACAGCCATAAAATACACCAGAGAGCTGCAAATCAGAAAACATATATTTCATTCCTTATTAAATGCCTTTCAGCCATCATTCTTCCTTAAGCACTAAAATGTCTGCCTCTTCTGTTCTTTGATGTGCTTTATAAACCTAAACAATTGGCTCGAGTTAATCCTGTTTGTTAGATGGTTTCGACTCACCATCATTATGACCCTCTCCTAAAGGGGATATAAATTATGAAAATATGGTTTTGTTTTATGATCATAAAATGCAAGCAAGAGTTGCTTGTCCTATAAAGGGGATTGAAGGAATCTATTGTTTGCAATTGTTGACTTGTTTGGTCTGGTTCAGGAGTGCAGTGTGTGTTACAGTCACTCCCCACCTTCCAAATCAAGGAACAAGAGCCTCTGGTGCCTAATTAAATAGTTGCACTACCCTGTTATTATAATTTGCCTGTAAACCGCTTTGTGAACTTTGTGTTGAAAAGCGGTATATAAATACTAGTGATTGATTGATTATTAGGGCAATTTCTCAAATGGGCAAAATTTTTGCCCTGCTTAGCACTGGTGGTGAAATCTGGCTCCTACTAGGTTCCATTTTCAGGCTGCAACCCTATCCATACATACCTGGGAGTGAGTCCCTTTGAATTCAATAGGCTTACTCCTGAGTAGGCATGCGTAGGATTGCATTTTTAACTCATAGAGAGAGCTGTTTGAAAATGGTGTTATATGTTTTACCTGGAAGTAAGCCCACTGAGTTCAGTAGGACTTACTAGGCTGCAATCCTATCTTACTCACTGGAAACAAACACCTCTATTCAGTGGTGGGATTCAGGGGGTTCGCCCAGGTTCTATAGAACTGGTTGTTAAATGGCCGGGCCCCGCCTACTTGCTTACCTTGGCTGGCTTCGGGTTTTTTTTTGCTCCGGCTATGACATCATAGAACCAGTTGTTAATGTATTTGAATCCCACCACTGCCTCTTTTCATATGACACTAAGAACACAATCCTAACCCGAAGTGAAGCCGGCACAGTCAGGCCAACAAAGTTTGGCCGGCACACCGTAAAGTGTGTTTGGGCCACTCTCGGAGTCACGGAGGATGGCACACATCTGTTTGCAAGCCTCTCTGACTCACAGAGTGGTCCAAACGTACATGGCCTAACTGTGCTGGCCTAACTCCAGGTTAGGATTGCACCCTAAAGCAAGGGCAGGAAGCATTGCTTCTAATTTCACTGCATGACACCACAATGTCACCTATGATATTTAAATAGGGTCATCAAAACAATATGGGGACCTGTCTTTAATGATGTGGGAGATGTCCAATAGGTATCTATTCATGCAGACTCAAACCAGATCCCAATGGCATGGGAAAGAATCACATTTCAAACGCCCTCACCCCCAGCAACACTTTATTGCAATTAGAGTGCTTGGAAAGTACAATATCCTCAAAACAAAACTGAAGAAAGATCCCTGGATCAGTGGTGTCATCTACTCTCTCGCAAGCCGGAACGCTGGGCGGGACTTGAGTGATTGACAGCCCGTCGACTCACTTTCGGTTTCTTCGCGCGCCCCGCGCGGCTTTCCCTCGCCTCGGAGGGAGCGCCTGCTCGCCAGGGGGGATGGGTGGGGGGCGCGCCGGGTGCCTGGGCGAGCAGGCGCCCCCTCCGAGGCGAGGGAAAGCCGCGCGGGACGCGCGAAGAAACCGGAAGTGAGTCGACGGGCTGTCAATCACTCAAGTCCCGCCCAGCGTTCCGGCTTGCGAGAGAGTAGATGACACCACTGCCCTGGATCCCATCTGCAACAACTATATATTTCTTATTCTGGAAGAACAGGTTATTTAAAAGTGCTCTGAGTTCAGTATGGATTCTACACTGATTGGTGCCTGTGGGTTGTGTGTGGGTTTTTTTTCCAAGAATCTGAATTGCACAGGAAGACTCTAAAAAGTACATCCAGGTCTTCTGAAATTATTAGCAATTATAGATATTTAACTTAAGTAGAATGAATAACATCCGTTTTGACGGAGTGCACACACAAAAATCTTCTAACTTGTCACCAAATTTTGCCGTGTGATTCAGTAATAAATCCTGATTACCAGGAATGACAGCCTGTAATTCACGTCTTCCACAAAATATCCTGTGATTAGTCAATTCTATACACAAATGTTTAAGCTCAGAATACTCTCAGGAACACGTTTTACAAACTGGCAATTTGACAGTTTCAGGGTTTTATATCTGCAGCAAACAGCACTTTGGCAATCAGAAGATATGAGGGTTACTCATAGCCTTCTTATAATCTTGGGATCTTACTTTTCAGATTAACTGTTTCCTCTCCTACTTTTTTGTACTTTCTATTTTTCGGCTTATTTATACCAGTCAGAGTGAAAGTCTTGGAAAAGTGGCTTGACTTACAGCGCAATTCTAACCTGGAGTTAGGCCGGAACAGTCAGGCCAGCAAAGTTTGGCTGGCACAAGGGATACCGCAAAGTATGTTTGGATCACTATAGGAGTCAGAGAGGCCAGCACACAGACAGACAACAGGGATCAAATCTCAGACCTTCTGCTTGAGAAGCATGTACATAGATAAGGCACAAGTGAATGCGGCTCAAGAATATTACTCTCATTCTAGATTTTCAGACTAATACATTTGGCTGACATTCCCTGCAAATCCACTCTTGGGGATAGTTCTTTACACAGAATGCTTAGCATCCACCTAACAAAAAGAAATTTCAACAACCACAAAACCATCCTGTTTCAGAGATGCTGCTTTATTGAATGGTTTCCCTCCAGCCACCTGCATAAGATTTAGCAAAAGGCATAAAAGTCGCTCATTCTGAGCTTAAGGCTGAGTTCTGATGGATACTTATCTAGGAATAAGCCCCACTGAAGTCAACAGGAGTTACTTCTGAGTAGATATGCATAGGATTGTGCTGCATTTAAAAAGGTACATATATACCGTCATTGGGCAATATCCGCTGGAGTTGGGTTCCTGGAAATCCTCGCAGATCACCAAATTGCAGAAAACGAACCATTGATCCTATGGGGTCAGTGGGGTTAGGTGCAAGGGGTACATGATCTGCCATCAGAAGAATCCAGCAGAGGGAGCCAGCAGAGAGCAGCAGGAAGTGCCAAAAGATCTCTGAATGCTGCAGAGGCTTCCAGAGGTCTTCAGAATGGCACCTGCAACCAGCATGGACCCCTTAAACATGGCTGGTGGATGCTTCTGCTGGCCATTTTAAAAGGCTCAATGATGGCCACAGGTGCCATTCTGAAGGTTCCTACAGCCTTTGGAAGGTCTCTGCATAGTAGATACTGAGGACAGAGGAAAGTAGCAATTCTTCCCCTTGCAGATAAGTGAGGTTGCAGATAATGAGGTCACATATAAAGAGGACTGACCTCAGATTGTTCCTTTCGTTGATAAAACTGGACTTCCAGTATGGTATACCTCCCACTCTCAAAAGTGCAAGCATGTAGCATAAAAGAAGTCCTGCTGGGTCAGACCAAGGGCCATCTAATACAGCAATCCTGCTTCTCACAGTGGCCAGACAGATGCTCCAGGAAGGCCACAAGCAGTAGCCTTCCCTTGTTGCTACCCTCCCAGTAACAAGTTTTCATCACATCCTGCCTGTGAACCTGTAGGTTCCATATGGTCCTCTTGACTAATAGCCATTGATTTGTCCTCCCTGAATGTATCTGTAGGTAGTTTCACTTATCTGCTGATCCAGGAGGATCGCCACACCCATTACTGCAGTAGCACTTGCAGTGCGGGTGCTTCTTGCTTAACATTCCTGCTGAACTGAAGAACCGAATGCGCAGGTAACCAGCCTGCATGCTAGAGGGTGACTAACAGGAAGCAGGACTTCCAGCCTTAAAGGTGTACAGACACAGTTGATGCCCCAACCAAATGCTGTACCTGAACATAATAGATAAAACACCCATTTTGATCCTGGAAAAAACAACAACATATCAATGGATTCTAATAGTGAAATCTGTCACTATACAATACACTGAGAAGCAAACCGAGGCTGTCACAGCAGAAATCATGCCGGGCACCTTGTTGTAGCAAATGCTCTCTATGCCCTCTGCCAAAGTGGAAAATTCAGAAGCTTAGGGATATTGTAGCGCGAGACGGGAAATTAGACTCCATCTATCTAGATGTCAACGAATCCACAGGCTGCCAAGTGCAGGCAACTCCACCCCGCTTTGCTGAAGAGCTGAACCATGACCCAAACCAAGGCCTTCAGGGGTAAGAGACTGTCTTTATGGTAATTAATTTTCCAGGAGAGCTGGGTCCCAGACAAGGCACGTGGAAAAGCCGCCGTCAAGGGGCCACTACTGCCTGCTAAAATCTCAGGGCAGAACCACCTATGGCAGGTTGCAAACACGCTGAAGTTGAAAGAGCGCCGATTCCCGTAGCCGGCACACACTGAGCCGTTTAATGCTTCATTATTTATTTATTAGGGCTTTCGACATGGTAGGGGAGCCACATGGCTTTAAAAATAAATGAAAATCAGCATGACATTAATATGACCGGAGAGAACAGCTCACTCTTCCCGGAATGTTGCGATCAAAGTCAACTTCCTCGTTTGGGCTTGCTGCTCGGAGAGAGACGGTCGTTTAGCGAGAGTTCAGTATACGGCCCTGAGCAATGCGCGCACGTGTCACAATGCAGAATCCAAGACATTCTCGATCATACAGAAACGGCTGCATAGAAGATCCTAACCGACTCCATAACTGGACTTCAGCTACTGTCCTGCTTCTTGGCCATTATCCAAAGAAAAGTGCAACTACTGTAACCAAGCCTCACAACATACAATACAACTAGCGTAGAGAATGAGCCTATGCCTGCCTACTCAAAAGTAAGCTCCACTGACTTCAATTGCACTTACAATTGCGTATATAGCAGGGGTGGCCAAACTTGCTTAATGTTAAGAGCCACAAGAGAGATGTTTGAGAGCCGCAATATTTAAGAAGCATTTAAATTCTTAAAATATTTATTCACTATGAACATTAAATTGAGTTTTAATCTAGTGGACTCTCAGAGCAAAAGCCTAACCAGGAATTAGGCCAGCACAGTTAGGTCAGCAAAGTTTGGCCAGCACAAGGGCCACCGTAAAGCGTGTTTGGACCACTCACAGAGTCAGAGAGGATGGTGCATGTCTATGTGCTGGCCTCTCTGACTCCAAGAGTGGTCCAAATGCACTTTACAGTGTCCCTTGTGCCAGCCAAACTTTGCTGGCCTAACTGTGCCAGCCTAACTCCAGGTTAGGATTGCACCCTCAGTAAATAATTAAAATGCTTGAAAAAATTTTTGTTTAGCATTCATATTCATTGTAATGCAAAAAGGAGCTCAACCAACATGTTTCTGAAAACAGCACATTATATGTCAAAGAGCCCCATATGACTTGTGAGTTGCAATTTGCCCACCCTTTAAATATAGGATTGCAGCTTTACATACATACATTATTTGAAATGAAGAGGATTTTGAGTTTCTAATGTGGCATGGTGAAAAGAAGAATCTGTCATTCCAAGACGGCACGACCAAGTCCTACAGTATTTCTTTGGATCCCAGTCCTTATGCAACTAATTATGAAAATTAACCTTGAAGAAAGATTTCCAAAGACTGAGGGCACAATCCTAAATGAGTTAGGCCGGCATAAGCTAAGCCAGCAAAGTTTGGCCAGCACCAGGGCCAGCGTAAAGTATGTTTGGACTACTCTCAGAGTCAGAGAGGCCAGCACCCAGATGTGCGCCATCCTCCCTGACTCCGAAAGTGGTCCAAACATACATTATGGTGGCCCTTGTGCTGGTCAAACTTTGCTGGCTGAGCTTATGCCAGCCTAACTCCAGTTTAGGATTGCGCTCTGAGAGCACAATCCTAACCTGGAGTTAGGCCGGCACAGTTAGGCCAACAAAGTTTGGCTGCCACAAAGGACACCATAAAGCGTGATTGGATCACTCTCGGAGTCAGAGAGGATGGCACACATCTGTGTGCTGACCTCTCTGACTCCAAGAGTGGTTCAAACGTACTTTGTGGTGTCCCTTCTGCCGGCCAAACTTTGCTGGCCTAACTGTGCCGGCCGAACTTCAGGTTAGGATTGTGCCCTGAGAAATTATGAACATATCATAAGCACAAGTTCATCATTCTGAACTAGCAGAAGGACCATCATTATGAGAACTGGGGAATGGATTGCACAAGAATATTGCAAAGGCAGATAGACATCTATGTGGCATGCACTGTCCCTCGCTGATGGGGTATCTGACACTGGAGGCTACACTACCAATTTCAGGGGTGGGGCCAGAGTATGCCACCACAAGAGGTTTACTATGTGCAGTAGTGTTGCTAACTCTGACTGAAGCTTTCCTGGAGACTTTTTTTTTTTTACAACATGATGTAATGCTGTTTTTTTCCCCAACATGATGTAATGCTGGTTTTTTTCCAACATGAGATAATGCTGGGTTTTTTCCACCATGATGTAATGCTGCTTTAAATAATCACCTGGAGATAGATGCAGAGTCCAGGCCAATTCTGAAAGTTTGGAAATGCTAATGTGCAGCTCTATACTCTGGGATGTTATTTGTATCCATCCTGGCTGGATTTGTATCTATCCATTCTGTGGTTTGATATGTCCGTTTCTGAAATCCTGTATAATAATCTCAGAGACTTTTCCCCATTTAATGACTTTATCCCAGTATAATGTGAGCAAGCAACATTCCTAAGCTAGGGGCAGTCAAAGGCAACTTGCCACCCAAAACAGGTAAAGGTTTCCCCACGACCAAATGGTCTAGTCGTGACCGACTGTAGGGGGCAGTGCTCATCTTCATTTCAAAGCCTGTAGAGCCGGCGTTTTGTCCAAGGACAAGCTTCCGTGGTCATGTGGCCAGCACGGAATGCCGTTACCTTCCCACCGAAGTGGTCCCCATTTAGGTGCTTTCGAACTGCTAGGTTGGCAGGAGCTGGGACAAGCAACAGGAACTCACTCCATTGCGCAGTCTTGAACTCCCAACCTTCCGGTCGGAAAGCCCAGCAACAGTGGTTTAACCCGCTGCGCCACCACATCCCACCACCCAAATCCTCCCCCAAATTCCGCCATTCACCTTAGACATCCAGCACCAGCTTGCCATGTTCCCCTGCCCACCACCTGAGTCAAGCGGTTCAGCTAGCCTCATGCCTGGGCTGTCCCTGCCGAAATGTAGACCAGGCCTGCAAACTTGTGAGCCGCCAATCTGTTGCCCATCAACCATTTGTAGAGCCTCACCAACTGCTGTCTGCCTGGAATTGCCAAATTAAGTTTAGGTCAGCCACCTCACAGGTCACAAAATGTGGCTTGTGAATTGGATTGGTGAGTTGCGAGTTGTGCAGGCTCAATATAGACCATAGAGCAGTGGTCTTCAACCGGATTTGGACCACGACCCCAATATATAGATAAAGTTTGAGACTGGGGACCCCACTGTCGATCCTGTGTCCTCCCCGCTCCCAGCCCTATAACTGAATAGTCTTACTAGAAGAAGAAACAGAAAAAGTTACCATTAAAACTAACACTAACGAAAGCTAGCAGGAGAGGGACACAATCTCCTGGTACCTGAAAGGGTCCATCAGATGCCTTCCCCTTTACCAGGTGGTGCTCTAGTCCAGTGGTCTTCAACCCTTTTCATTCCCATAAGTTGCCACCACTCCAAAACTGAGGCTTCTTGACCCCATTAGGGTCCTGACCCCAAGATTGAAGAACACTGCCATAGAGTATTTGCTCCCTATCCACTCTGAGGATGCAATCCTAACCTGGATTTAGGCCGGCACAGTTAGGCCAGCAAAGTTTGGCCCACACAAGGGACATAGCAGAGCACATTTGGACCACTCTCAGTTCAGGGAGGATGGCGCACACCTGTGTGCTGGCCTCTCTGACTTCGAGAGTGGTCCCAACATACTTTACGGTGTCCCTTGTGCCAGCCAAACCTTGCTGGCCTAACAGTGCCGGCCTAACTCCAGGTTAGGATTGCGCCCTGAGTGTGTACAGTGATCTAGTTTATCATCCATCTAAGAAACTTCACTGCAGAAAAATGAGACTGGCATAGATACTAAGATTGCAATGCATTCCAAATCACCTATAACTCCGAAACCACAATTTGTTGTCACTCAAGATAAAAAGGCAATTGCATTATTGAACGGTCTTAATTATAGGTTGTCTTTTATTACTGAAGATCTATGATACCTCCCAAGCAACGGGAAATGAATAGAAAATAAGCAGTCTTGCCACAGCTTCATTCATTTCATTTATGCAAGCATAGAAATCGTACACGAGATAAATATCCCCCTCTTTTCCCCTCTTTTCATTAAGCAAACAAATGTAGTATCACTTTTACTGATACTACAGTAAAATTTTCAGTAAAATCACTTTTACTGATGCGCAGCCCAGTCATATGGTACCTGACCACCTGGGAGCACAGTGGTAGCCAGGCAGCTACCGCTGCATCCTACAGAAGCCAGGCAGCTCCAGGAGGCTCCATGGGGAAAGGGGAGGTTCATCTTCCTCCCCTTAAGGACACAGGGCAGGCAAGAAGTCTACTAGCTTCTGCACCAGCTACTTAGCTGGTTAGAAGCATGCGGCTCCATGTAAGGTCATGCAGCTTCACACAGAGGTCAGGAATCAGTGGCAAGAGTTGCCACTGCTCCCATCCCCACTCCACCCCTACCCCTACCCCAGAACGCCCCCTGGCCATGATGTCACTTCTGGTGGGTCCCAGACAGATTGTCATTCTAAAAAGTGGGTTCCGGTGCTAAAAGGTTTGAGAATCACTGTTATAGACCAGTGATCTTCAATCTTTTTTCATGCCACAACTCCCATAGATAGATAGATAGATAGATAGATAGATAGATAGATAGATAGATA
>JAJKFI010000009.1:16637787-16653358 GCA_029204185.1 Lerista edwardsae
ATAGATAGATAGATAGATAGATAGATAGATAGATAGATAGATAGATAGATAGATAGATAGATAGATAGATAGATAGATAGATAGATAGATAGATAATGAGGCTGGGGAGCCCCACTATTGATCCAGCCCTCTTCCAGGACCCTATTTGCTCACCCCATCACTACCTACTACTCGGCAATGTTCACTGTAACTAAAGATTCCTAAAAGAGAGAACAGAAATAGCTACCCTGAAGCCTGGCACTAGTGAAAGCTATTTCAGCACAATTGCTAAGCATCTGAGCAGGACTGGGACACCGTCTCCTGGTACCTGAACGGGTACATCAGATGCCTCCCCTTTTACCTGGTGGTGGGCTAGTCCAGTGGTCTTCAGCCTTTTTCACTCCTGTGTTGCAGCAAACCTACAACTGAGGGTGCATAGCCCCATTAGGGTACTGACCCCAAGGCAGAAGAACATGGGAATACACTATCGCAAGATGTGGGGATCTTGGCTCACTAGCTTCACTCGTAGCTTCACCATCACCTGCTGCAATTGATTTTTGAAAGATTAGACAAATTCATGGGAGATCTGCCTATCCATAGTTATTAGCCATGACAGCTACATAGAACATCTGTAATCAGACACCAGATTCCTCTGAACTCAGCAGGCTGAAGACAAACAAGAAGGGAAATAGTCATCGTCATCCCCTGCTTGCAAGCTTCCCAGAGCCCATCCAGCTGGTTTCTGTTGGAAACAGAATCCGAGACTGAACAGGTTGAAAATACAGGGGGAAAGCTGTAGGGTACAATCCTCAGCAGCACCAGACTGGTGAGGCCGATGGGCCAGCGCCATATGCTAGCGCTGCTTAGGAGAGGCTGCAGCCTCCCCACGGCAAGGGAGCGTTCGCTCCTTTACTGTAGGGAAGGCTCCAGCCTCCGCTATGCACTCCTTGGATCTGCTTCTGCGAAATAGCAGGTGCAGATCTGAGGAGACTGCGCGGCCTGAATTGGAGGCTTCCTGGATGGGCTTAGGATGCAGCCGTATGTCCGCCTTCCAAGCCCACCCATGTCCCGCCCTCATCCCGCCCACAATCTCCCTCCCCCCAGCCAATCCCTGTCCCGGAATGGGTCGGAGCCTCCCTCGCGCCAACCGGCTTTGGTCAGCACGAGAGAGGCTCAGTGCAGGCGCAGCAGGACTGGCGCTGCCTGCCGCGCCGGTCCTGTTGCTGTAGTGCTGACGTGGGGGTGCATCAGCGCCCCACCTAATCGGTGCCCCCACCTTAGCGCTATTGATGTCGTGCCGACACTATGACATAGCGCCAGTGCGATCGGCAGGATAGGATTGCTCTGTCTGGCTAGACAGGAGGAAGAAAGTTCCAACTATAAGAGCTGTTTGGCACTGGAACAGTTGTAGACTCTTCTGTGGAGCTTCAGAGCACCAACGGAGAGCCTCCCTTACGCTGACCAAAGCCAGTCGGCATGAGGGAGCCTCTGTGCCGAAGCAGTACTGGGATTGGTGGGAGGGAGGCGGGGGCGGGACTTGGGCAGGACATGGGTGGGCTTGGGAGGTGGCCATACGGCTACTTCCTAAGCCTGTCCGCGAGCCCCTGATTTGGGCCACATGATCTCCTCGGACCCGTGCCTGCTCTTTAGCGGGCGCAGATCCAAGGAGCACATAGGGGAGGATGGAGCCTCCCCTACAGTAGGGTAGCACATGCTCCCTTGCCGTGGGGAGGCTCCAGCCTCTCCTAAACAGTGTCGGATATGGCGCTGGCCTGTCGGCCTCGCCAGTCTGGTGCTTTTTAGGATTGCACCCTTAATGTTGTCCCACTTTAGCTAGAAAAGGGGAAAGCTGTAAAACAAATAAGTAATGAAAAATCATTAGAGAAAAATGGCATCTTCTTAAGCTCTGCTAACTGCAGGCCGTGGCAGTGAAGTAACTAAAGCTTGAGAGAGAGAGAGAGAGAGAGAGAGAGAGAGAGAGAGAGAGAGAGAGATTTTACAGTGGTTTCCAGAATTCCTGTTGCTCTCTGCAAAAACTGTTGTGAATATAAATACTAAGCTGAGGCCCAGATAGCATTGGAGACTGGTAATTTGCCACACAGCTTTTAACCTGTGAGTCAGTGAATAAACACAGGCTCTGAGTTCTCTTTCTATCAAGCAGATGCATTGCATTTCCTTGAAAGATTTTGTAAAGTTTAGAAAGGAACTGAAAAGTAAAGAAATGCACACAATGGAGGTCAAATCTCTGATAAATTGCTGGTTTCAGGAGCTTTCTACCAAAACAGGCCATTGGTCCAGAGCACAGGAGTTGCATCTTACAGGAGGTCCAAACGTCAGCATGTAAGGCAAAAATCACATACAGGATACTCAAATTTAACCTTGAAAACCCCTTAAATCAGAGAAAACTATAGCATCTCTTTCAAAACTTAAATCACATGATGAGAGATATGTGGGCATTGATACTGATAGGGAACAGCAAGCTCATGTCAGGGGGCCCCAGCAGCAGCATTGGATCAGGGTTACTGATGTCACCTGTGACAGTGATGTGATGATGTCATCATGTCACTGCCAAAATTCCAGGTGGCCCCAGTAACTGCTGCTGCCACCCCCCTCTTCACCCTCCAGTGTTCCAGGGCCATGCCCTGATCTCCAGAATACGTTGAACTTCAGGGCTGTACCAGGAGCATGCTGGGGGGGGGCAGCGACTGCAGTGATTTTTGGCCAGCGCCAGAATCACATCGCTGAGTGCACATGTACTCTAGCCGCTGTTCTTACTTGGGAAGCCACTGGAGTGTGTGCCCACTTAGTGGCGGCACCCCCTTCTGCCTGGCGCCCAGAACAGAGTGTTCCCTTGACCCCCATTTCAAATGCCACTGGCCCCCACCAATCTGCTGCCTGACACGTGTGCCTCAGTTGGCTTCAAAGGTAGGCCAGCCCTGTTTCTAGGTTTGTAACACCTAGTCAGTGTTCTTTCCTACAATGAATTTGTACAGTGGTTCGCAAACATTTTAGCACCGGGACCCACTTTTTAGAATTACAATCTGTCAGGACCCACTGGAAGCGATGTCATGGCCGGAAGTGGCATCATCAGGCAGGAAAATTTTAAATACCCCCCCCCCAATACAACAAGATCAAATCAACAAGTAAATTAAAAGTTTACCAGTATAAAACATCATGTAAAATAAAGAAGAACCCTCCTAACCCCCCAAAGCAGTTGCTGATCTCTCAAAATATACCAAAGGCTGCAATCCTATCCACAATTATCCTGGAGTAAGCCCCATTGACTAGCATTATTAAAAGCCTATAAATAAATAAAAAAAGGTAAAGGTTTCCCCACAACCAAATGGTCTAGTCCTGACCAACTGCAGGGGGCGATGCTCATCTCCGTTTCAAAGCCTGTAGAGCTGGCGTTTTGTCCGAGGACAAGCTTCCGGGGTCATGTGGCCATCATGACTATACGCCGTGGTGCACGGAACACCGTTACCTTTCCACCGAAGTGGTCTCCATTTATCTACTTGCATTTAGGTGCTTTCGAACTGCTAGGTTGGCAGGAACTGGGACAAGCAACTGGAGCTCACTCCATCGCGCAGTCTTGAACTCCCAACCTTCTGGTCGGGAAGCCCAGCAGCAGTGGTTTAACCCGCTGCGCCACCACGTCCCATGGCAAAAGCCTATAAATAGTAGCCTGTTAAAAGTACAGATCTGTAACTTTTCCCCCAATACAGTCACATACCGTGATAACATCAAGTCGGTTAAAAAATAAAATACCCATTGAAATGAATGGGGAGCCAACTTAAACTGACTCATGACCCACCTAGTGGATCCTGACCCACAATTGGGGAAACACAGGCAGCGCAATCCCGGCTGCCCCATAACATCAATGCAACATGGTTGCGTCAACGCTACGTCACTAGCACCCCTGTGTCACAAGCAGCACTCCCATGTCGGCACTAGTGCTCCCAGGCTGATGCTAGGAATAGCATTGGCCTGAGAGTGCCTACGGCAAGCCTCCCTCGCGCTGACCAAAGCCAAAGGCTCCAGGACGGAACAAGACAGGGATTGGCGGCGGGACGGAGACGGAGGGCGGGCTCCGATTTGGCCATAAGTCCGAATCCTAAGCCCACCCAGGAGGCCGTGCAGCCCCGATTCGGGCTGTGCGGTCTCCTCGATCTGCGCCTGCTGTTTAGCAGGCACAGATCCAAGGAGCACATAGGGGAGGCTGGAGCCTCCCCTACGGTAAGGGCACGAACGTTCCCTTGCTGCGGGGAGGCTCCAGCCTCCCCAACCCAGAATCAGATTTGGCACTCGGCTGTCGGCCTCACCAGTCCACTGCTGTGTTGGTATGCGCCCTAATTAGTACATTCTGGGGCTTGCAGGGCTTGATTTATAGCAAAAAGAGATCATGGTACAAAAAATATATATTTAGGCCCTGTGGTTTCTTTACCCTATTGCACATAATAAGTATCAGAAACAGAATTCAACACCCAGTAATTCATTTTTCACAGCAGCAACAACAAAATGCCTAGACCTCCTGTAATGCCCAGTGAAACCTCAAAGGTCAGAAAGACCCTGAGCTAGACTTCCCGTGGCCAAGGGTAGAACTTCAAAACTCTGCTCTGTTCCAGGATCCTCCTCCCCAGCCAGCAGAAGCTGAATAAATTATGCAAATGTGTGTAAATTCCTTTTCGCATAATTTAATCATATCACCGACTTTGGCTGTTCCTGGTAGAGAAATATGTTTCTGCTGCAAACGTTGTGCTGGGCATAATCTAGACAGAGTATCGGTCACTTCCAACATCTTCAGTTTGCTGTGAGAATCCAAAGCTACAGATTGCCTCCCTATCCATCTGGCAGCCAGAAGCCAATGGCAAACGTTGATAAGACCGGGGTAATTTCCTCCTGATTTCCCATTCACAGGCATTATGAATGTTAACAATATGTAAGTTTTGCGAGCAGCAGAAATTGAGGCTCATGCAATGGCCGATCACGTTCTTTTTTTTGCACCGGGAGGCTTACAAAGGCTTATGGAATTGTTCAAACTGTTTGCATAAGAAGAAAAGCTTCTCTCTCTTGACTGTGAACAGGCAGCTTGGTAGTCAGATAAAGCAGTCCCTTGAGCCGCTGTGTTTTGTCGCTCTTTGTATAGGGTTGCCAGCCACATCCACTTTCAAAAACCAAGCTGGGGGGGGCTGTATACTCTTACGTGAGTCACCAGCTGAAGGAATGGAGCTGGCCGATAACCTCTGTCGTGACAACTGACCGGAAGGCACCTCACATACTAGTTGAAACAAAGCCATCCTTTTGGCGCCTACTCAAATCGGGGAATCCAGCTGCGACTTCTTTACTGCAGAGAGGGGAAGCAGGGCTGGTTTTAGGGAAATTTGACCAACTGGGCCAAATTGGGCCCCATGCCTGAAGGAGCTCCACACTGGGGCAGCAAGTGGAGCACCCGCATCTGGTACCTTGCTCTGTCGCTGATGCTCTGGCATGGAAGGTTCCATGCCGAGGTGTCACAAAAAGGGCACGGTGAACCTCCCACCCACCCCTGGATCCATGGCTTGAAATTGCCCTTCCCTAGAAGTAGTTGGTGGCAGGGGTGTAGCTAAGGAAGTGCAGGGGGGTGCAATTGCACCAGGCTACAAGCTGTATGGGGGCAACAAGCTGAGCTTGACATTAGCGGCCAAAATGGTGAAAAACTTGGTTTGCATGAATAATGCCATCATGTTATATACCATTCGATGTGGAATTTAATGCAGAATTCAATGAAATAAACCAGAGTGTAATATCTTTACTCTATCAAACATGATGGCTAAAAACTGAGAAAATGAAAATGTAAAAATCACGGTTTTGAGGAACCATATGGTCATGTTTTATACCATTCGATGAGAAATGTCATGCAGAATGAAATAAAACAAATCGGAGTATAATATCTTCACTCTATCAAATGTTATAGACAAAAAAACAGAAAACGAACACAGAACTGTGATGTCATGTCCTGTTGTGACATCACTTCTGGGGCATCATTTTGTCCTCTGCACAGGGCTACGGTCATTAGCTACACCAGTGATTGGTGGTGAAGTTACTGCCAGGTGTCTCGCTGCTGCCTCTCATCTTGGTGAGGGAGGACCCCCTGGGATGGGGGGGGGCCCTGAAAAAATATTTAGCATTGGGCCTCACAGTTCCTAAGGTCAGCACAGGTGGGGAGTGTTGCAAGAGAAAAGCAGCAGGCAGGAGGATACTTAACCCTCCAGTCTGCCGGTCTACACACACACACACACATGTACACAGTCACTTTTCCTCATTTGACACAGCAAACATGTGTCTGGTAATTGTATCTCTTGTCACAATTTATCAGACCCCCCCCTCACAGACACACACACACACAACCTTCTTTTCAAATGTATAACTCCATTTAGTACAGGCAAGGAAAGCCTTGCATTACAGGTCAGCATTACAGAATTGCGTGCAAGTTACTGAGAAAGGCAGCACGATTCAGGGATCAGGAATCACAGAGAAACCTTTGGACACATTGCCAAACTACTCTCCTTCCATTTGCCATTTCCTTTGGGGGGATTGCATCCTCACCAGCGGGACCACAGAGCTGGGCTCTTAGCATGTTTGGAGAGACTCGCCTTCTACAAAGGAAGCAAAACAGTGGCTGAGTCAGTAAGGAGAGATTGGGAAAAACTCTTCTGGCTTCTGGAGTCCCACTCCATTGGCCTCCGTGGACTTTGAGACACCTCCCGGAAGTGACCGGAATCAACTTCCGGCTTATATCTACGCCTGTGACTTCTGGTCACTTCCGGGAGACATTCTGAGGCCTACAAAGGCCAATGGAGCAGCACAACCCAGCACCTTTCCCCTATCCCCATCTCTGCCTAATTCCACCTTGTCTTTCCCCTGTTCCACTCTACCCCATCCCATCTCATCCCACCTCCTCCTCCAACATACCTGCCTCGTCAGGTCCAGGCTTTGGCCTTCCCACCAACACCCTGGCAGCAGGAGCCTCCACACTCTGCCTAGCTGTTTTTAATGACTGCGGTAAGGCCGTCGGCGCTGGTGGAATGCTCGTTCCACCAGCGGGGCAGCCCAATAGAATTGAGCTGCCCACTAGGTTAAGGAGAGTTAAAAGGATCGAGTAAAGATTTCCAAAGGTAAGCCTGGGCTGGCCCTGCTAGTGAGAAGAAGTGAGCTAAAGCAACACCTCGGGACTGCCTGCACTATGGCCTGATTCTGCCAGAGAAGAAAGAGGTGGTCGCTACTCGTCCCTATCAATATGACTAACTGAATCCCATTTTCCTATGGCAGAACGTGCCAAAGTCGTTTCGTCCTGCTTGCCTCCCCTGAATGAAAGCACCACTTGCCGCACGATGCCTGATGCTGGAAGAATGAGTGGCTAAAATCACATCACAGTAAGTGAAAACATCAATGTGGAATGGAATAAAAGACGGTAGAGCAAAATCCATATTTTTTTAAAAAAAAAAATCATTAGCAGAGAATCAATGCCCCTTTTCATGATATTTCTGCCCCATGCTGCTTCAGCCTCTACTTGCTCCAGTTAAGAATCCAATTTCTGGTCTTGCTGACTGTTAATTGTCCTCAGTGGGTGGAATGTTCCTATTTGTGTATGAATCCCTCCTTCCACCTGCCATTACAGCCATTGTTTCATATTGACGCATCCTCACTTTATATAGTCTCTTCATTTACCAGCTGCATTGCCTGAAACACGGTCTAAAACAAAGATTGGCTTAAATGTCCTAATGTGGAAGGAACAGACCTCGAGCAAGGGGTTGCACCCCCTAACATTTCATAAGGGGGAGGGGCATTTGTTTGAAGGTTGCCCCCACATGAACAGTGTAGCCCGTAGTATGTTGTATGTAGTATTTTGTAGTATGTTGGAGAGAAACATAGTATCAGAGAAATCTGATACTGATACAGAGAAATCTGTAGTATGTTGGAAAGAAAAAGCCACTAGATTTCTCTCTGATATAGGATGTGTTGCATTTTTATTAAGTCCTCTAGGCTTCCAATCTACAATAGTGGCACCAGGAGAGAGAGAGAGAGAGAGAGAGAGAGAGAGAGAGAGAGAGAGAGAGATGGCGGGTGGCTGGGAAGGGGCAAGTATTGTCACGTGACATCATGTGACCACACAGCCTGACACAAAAGATAGGATCCGGCAGCAAAGATTGCCGCCAGTCCCACCCCTGCTTCACCCCTACCCCTCCCAGGAACCCCCTCCCGCTTTACCTGGAATCATTACAACACCGACGGCAGTACCACTTACTGCTCGCCAGCTTGCCTTGCCACCTAAGAATGCCAATGCTGTACTGTGCCTATAAGTATGAGACAATGGCTAGTAAAGGCATGCCAATTTGGGGAGGCTGTGCTGACAGTGGCGGACCCAGGTGAGGCTCCGTGCTGGCTGAGTCAATGCTTGCCACCCCTGGCACAGGTTCCCTGCCCCCTGCACAGCCCCACTATGCCACCCCAACCACCCCATTTTCCAGAGTGCTCTCAGCCCAAGGGTGGGCAGGTGGGCCAAACACCGCTCAGTGAGCCTGCAGCAGCTTGGGCATGCAAGTGAGCAGCAGTGGCTCTACTGCCACTGCCGCCCCTTTGACCCCCTGCACCCCCTGCATGCTGAGGCTTTGCCAATTGTTCCCCCGGCATCAGTTTGTACAGATCGGAATAAGCCACTGATTTACTGTCTTTGAAGTCTGGTGTTCTTTGATGGGTTACCCTAACCACCATCACACACGCACCCCCCCCATGTGGTTTTTTTCTTCATAGCTATAGTTTGAGAGACAGGTTATCAAAATTAGTGTGATTAATCAACGAAGGTGTATGTCATTCACAGCTAACCTCATTCACTCATCCTGCCACTGTATGATTCAGTTCAGAGAGATACAAAGCAACCTGTGGACTTATATTTCCTTTTCTTCAACAGTAAAAAGAGAAGGACCCAGCAACAACTGGCTGGAAAGGGGCTGCAAAAAAAGAATGAAGAATGATAAGCACATGGAGGCTTTCCGTTTTAACAAAAACCAGAAGTGAGCTCCAAATCTTTCCAAAGCGGCTCCTTCTATCTCGGCATATATGCCGCACTGCCATTTTTGCAACTAAGAAAATGTAATCCAGGAAGGCCTGGCATTTTAAAAAGTTCAGCGCTGGAAAGCCAGGCTATAAATATAACCACAATGAAGTTTTTAGAGGTTTATTTTGGATTCCTTATTTCCCAAACTGGGGACAAGGCACATAAATACTAGCCCATAAAGCGCTTAAGAATAGATTACCAGAAACGATAGAATATCTTATTGTCAGCCTAACCACTGATGAATAAAATGGCAGGGTTGAAAAGATCTTTAATGGTGGATGTGAACATGACCTTCCTGTATACCATTTACCTCCAGCAATTTTATTTACATGTTTAAATCCACATAAAGGGGAAAGATGACACTGCTACAATAAAAAGAAGCACTTTTTTTCTTCTTGTCCTAAGGCACAGATAAGCTTTTCCAAGGTCATATGTGGAATAAATCTGAAATCAAGCAAGACCATCTCCGTCCCTTTATCCAGGTACTCTGGACTTATCTAGTGCCTACTTATCTAGCAAGGAGCTATTTTTCTTCTCCAGCTGGAGAAAAGTCTCAATAAAACTGAGGGGGCAATCCTAACCTGGAGTTAGGCCGGCACACTTAGGCCAGAAAATGTTTGGCTGGCACAAGGGACACTATAAAGTATGTTTGGACCACTCTCGGCATCAGAGGCCAGCACACAGATGTGCATCATCCTCCCTGATCTCAAGAATGGTCCAAATGTGCTTTACGATGTCCCTTGGGCCAGCCTAACTGTGCTGGCCTAACTGTGCCAGCCTAAGTTTTGCAAGAAGCCTTACCCTGTCGTGTAAATCCCTCCTCTCCCTTGCTGCTGTAGCCAGTAAGCAACGCCAA
This sequence comes from Lerista edwardsae, assembly GCA_029204185.1. Lineage (NCBI taxonomy): Eukaryota > Metazoa > Chordata > Lepidosauria > Squamata > Scincidae > Lerista > Lerista edwardsae. The sequence continues at coordinate 16,647,717 of JAJKFI010000009.1, forward strand.
GATTGGCTAAAACGGTGCAGGAGAGGAGTAATCTCCACTGCAAGGTAAGGCTTCTTGCAAAACTTAGAGCTTTGCCATCCCTGTAGAAACGCCACTGGCCAGTACTCGCTGTGCCTGCTGCACCCTCCCTATGCCTCTGAGGATTGGGCCCTAAGTCTTTTTTAAGAAATTGGGCTGTCGTGCAGGCACAAGGAGGAAAGGAAATACGTACACCACCCTGAGCTCCTTGGAGAAAGGACCGCATAAAAAATGTGAAAGAAAAATAAATTCATAAGCATTAATAAGTAAGGAACTCCTGGAACAGAGAGGCAGAAGGGATAAGTTCATTGTATGGAACTGTTTCTTCTCTCGCCCTGGTGAGAGAAGAACAGGATTCAGTTCACCACATTGCATTAATCCTTGGATTGTAAACAGGAGACCCCACCCACTTCCACATAATAGGGGAAGGGGACACACACATGAATCAGCAAATGTGACTGCCTCTTTCATGTCTCATTGAGCCCTTCTCCAGTTTGCAACTGTAGTGATTTCTCTAACTGGAGCTATCAATCCCCTTACGTTACCCAAAGCAACCCTCATACAACACCTAAAGCCATGTGGCATGGGGGGCTAGCGTGTTGTTAGGCATGGATTAAAGAAGGCTGGGTTGAAATCCTCTTCATTTATGTGCAATGCAACCCCTAATTTAAGTCACCTCCTCTGCTCTGCTGTAATAGCCCAGCCTTACTATCTACTCTGCAGGGTTGTCATAAAGATAAAATAAGAAAACATAAACTGGCCTGAGCTGGTTGAGCCTGCAAAAACAGAGGCATTGTCAAGTTTGAGGTCCCCCCTGTATGCATGGTAAGCTTGTTAGGTTGCCAGTTGTATGGGGTTTGTTCTAAAAATAATGTCTGGAAAGGTGAAAGTTTATATTTTCTCACCTTAAAAACTGATATATAAAACTCACCTCTGCAATAACAGCTGCGATGATAATCTACTAACCAGTATTTTGTTTTTGTTTTTAATCAGTTTTTTTTAATCTGTTTAATCTTCTCCTGTCTTCAGTACATCTTCAAGAATATCTGTCTGCATCCTGATATCCCAGCAGGATTTTTCAGATCACTCACCCAAGTACCTTGTTTATTATGCCATCCATGTACCACCTGCACGCTACTTATAAAAGTGCACAGAGAGGTGTTCTGATTGGCTGCGCTGCAATTATCATACTCAACTCCCTAAAAAACTCACTAAGGCCCAGGCGCAATCTTTCTTCGTCTTCTAAAGGTTGTAAGACCTTTCTATTTTAGCACTGAAAGCAGAGGGAGAATAAGCTTTAAAACATTTTGATGAATATCTAAGGTAGATTTTTTCATATACACTACATTCCTATTTACACACACACACACACACACAGAGAGAGAGAGAGAGAGAGAGAGAGAGAGAGAGAGAGGCCCCAAGCCTTCGGGATGGCATGGGGCATAACTGTTAATTTTTAAAATGATTGAGGCTGCAATCTAAAACATAATTCCATGCATGCCCTGGTATCCGCTGGAGTTTTGCTCCGTACTCCACCTTGGACACCTGAAACCGTGGGTACTGGGGTCGCCTTTTTAAAGTTAGGGGAACATCAGAGGGTTTGCAGCAATAAGTAAAAAGATAGATTTGTTTAATGTTCAGTGGATAACTGAAACTGTAGATACCAAATCAGCGGATACTGGGCATGCCTGTACTATGAAGCAAGTCTCATTGAACACAATGCAACTAATAATAATAATAATAATAATAATAATAATAATAATAATTGTATTTATATACTGCCTTTATTAGGTCACCAGATTTCTCTAATGACTATAACTCAAGGCGGTTTACATAGGCAGACTATATTCAGAAACCCGAAGGTTTTCACACTTTTTACAGAAACATTCTATCATCCAAGAACTACACACAAACAGATGGATCTTTCTGGATTTAGTGCTTCTTTCTGGCCACCTGTTTGTCTTCTGCTGGCTGATAAGCGGCTTCCCTGCTCCCACCAGAGAAGCAGCTGACTTCAGCACAACTCCCCCTCACACAAGGCAGCCGGAGACAGCTCAGCTGTTAATCCCTTGCCATTTACAAGGTCTGCCGCTCACAGAGACTTCTGATAGTCCTGACCTGGCGACCTTCAGATCTTCAGGTCTTCAGGCAAACGGAGGCATTAACCCTCTCGACTAAATCTTCTGCCTATGCATGTTAACTCAGAAGTAAGACCCACTATGTTCAATGGGGCTTACTCCCATGTAAGTGTGCATAGAAATGCAAGCCTTATTTCCAAATAAATATGTACAAGACTTTTATTGATCATGTACAAAATCCTGAAAAAAACTACCTTGCTGTGATGTATAGAAATTAATTGATTTACACTGTAAGTCAGGCTGATTTCATTATTAGCACAGCTACACTGAGCTACTAAGGCACCAATTGACTGTTGGACATCCTTCAGGACACAATCCTAACTTGCACTGCAACGGGCAGGCCTCTGCTGTATCCAGAGCAAGTTGGGAACAGGCAGGAGCCTCCCTGGGGCAAGCCTCCCTTTGTGCCCTTTCCCCGGGGTAGGCACCAGCCATCCCAATGGGCTCCTCAGATCTGTACCACAGATCTGCGCCTAATGGCCGCATCCCAAATCCCCTCCCCTTCCCTGGGCCATTACGCCTCCTGGTATGCCCCTCCCACCCAGAAACAACCTCCCTCCTGCTGCCCGGAACCGCTCCTGCACCAACTGAACTCAGCTGGCGCAGGGGCGGTGCAGGGCCAGCTTCTGCCAGTGCCATGGAGCCAACACTGCTGCCAGCATCGGCAGGGTCCTGGACGGTGCCCTCGTGCCAGCGCTGCACGCGCAGGGCTGACGCAAGTGGCTTGAAGCAGCCCTAGTGCGCACCTCGGATTGTGCCCTCAGGTAGATGTCAGAGGTGGTCAAATGGAAACTTGGGTACAAAAGGTTGATATGAGTTGTGATTTTTTTGTTGTGACTCCAGCATCAGGTGGAAGCATGCATGTGTGAATAAGTCATCACAGGTCAAACACTGAAAGCATTTGACCTAGCCTTCCCTACTCCATGGCTTTGCCCTGCAACATCGTGCATCGTACCATTGTTTCTGTAGCTAGGAACATTGGCACACCAGCACATGCACCTGGACTTTTGCAGTAATCATACCTGGAGAAATAATCCCATAGCTATACCCATACATTTCTGAGGTCTGGCCTTATACTGAGAGCACAATCCTAACCTGGATTTAGGCCGGCACATAGGCCAGCAAAGTTTGGCCAGCACCAGGGCCACCATAAAGTGCATTTGGATCACTCTTGGAGTCAGGGAGGATGGTGCATGTCTGTGTGCTGGCCTATCTGATTCTAGGAGTGGTCCAAACATACTTTACGGTATCTCTTGTGCTGGCCAAACACTGCTGTCCTAACTGTGCCGGCCTAACTCCAGGTTTAGGATTGCACCCTGAGGTCAATCCAGCTCAGTGTTATCTATGATAACTAGAAGGAGCTCTCTACAATTTCAGACAGTGGTAGTCATTAGCAGCTCTACCTGAGATCCAAAGGATTGACACTGGGATTTTCTACATGCAAAGCAGGCATATGAGTCAGATCCCTTCCCTGTTCTGTGAGATGGTTGGATATTCTTGGTATGTTCATCATGTTGTTTGCCTTGCAGAACTGGACTCATAAAGACTTCTAAAGGAGTCTTGATAGGTAGAAATCCTATCAAGTTCATTATTTTAACTCTAGCACTGTATATTCTGCTACATTCCAAATACAGCTCTCCGTTTTGATAGTTCTATTCCCAATGTTCTTATAAGAGCCACTGCGTCAACTAACAGTTGTGTTTCTCATAAAAACAGCAATATGTTTTAGCGAGTTAGCATGATAAGGTACAAAACACATCCAATAAGTCAGGATTCACAGCATAAAAGTATTTAGTTGATAATTTTTGCCACGTTCCAAAGTAGCTGTTCATGACACTGCGGATTACTCTAAATGATTGTTAAATTACTCCAAGTCTGATTTCCAAGACGTTACAGCATTGTTTATGCCTATGAATTGTGTGGCAAACCTGAATAGGCAAATTTTATATTGCACCTATATACATAAACACATAGATTGCTCTGAAAAGTATTCTGCCACTCTGGATGAGATTGTGAATATATAAAGCAGCCCATTAACTTTATACAAGCTGCTTTATTTACCTGAAGACCAATGACAGCATTCCTTGGCAAAATAACGTAACAGAAGAGTAGTTTCGTGTAAAGTTCGATCAAGAGAGGCTTTAACAACTGCAGATGGTGATAAACACATTGGCAGTGGCAGATGACTTCCTATGTAGTAAAAGCAATACACACACAGATGTGTAAATCAAAACAAATTTTGCTGTGTGTGATTAAACAACTGCAAATTTAAACAGGATACAAGACTATAGTTGGCAATATTTTGCACATAGCAAAGTTTAAAAAAAAACACAATCCATGACAGTTGAGCAAACATTTTCAAAACTTTCATTGGTAGCCCTAATTCTAATATATAGCACTACATGCCCCACACTGTGCAGGGCTTAGTCCCTTGTACGGGCCGAATCCTATCCAACTTTCCAGCACTGATGCAGCTATGCCAAAGGGGTGTGTGCTTTTTCATGTTGTGGTGGGGCAGTCACAGAGGCCTCCCCCCAAGGTAAGTAAACAGTTGTTATAACCTTGGGGCTAAATTGCAGCTGCACTGGAAAGTTGGATAAGATTCGGCCCTAAGTGTGTTCAAAATTCTGCCCACCTCTGTGCCAGAAACATGGGGAGGTGAACTAAAGTTGTGCATGGTGGGACTAGGTGGTGGCAGAAATCAGTGCAGATCAACAATAACTAAAAGGCAGAAAGCCTCTTATGCTATACTACATTACCTAATTGCATGAAATGTTAAATACTGCTAAAAATGCATGCTTACTGCTGGTCAATTATTCTAGTGCCTTTGTGTTCATTGGCCAGAACACTAGAAGTTTTATTTTTACTAAACATTTGGATAAAATGCACATGCACATTTTATCTTGAACACCATAAGTAATTTTTTAAAAGCTAGTTCTTTTTTAAAACCCATTTTCTACTGGAGATTGCATTTCTACCAATGTTGCTCTAACGCATCATTGGTAGAAAATGATTCAAAAAAATGATTCAAAACATCTGAAAATTCAGGGAAAGGGCCTGGAATCTCCCTGCAGTACCAGTTCCCTGTGCCCTCCGCTATGGCTTAGACTTCCATGGCTTAGACCTGATAATGATTTTTCATTTTTATATTGGAAGCCGCTCGTGAAAATACAAACTAAAACCAATCAAAGCAAAAAAAATTTTTTTTAAGTAACTGCATATTATTGACCATATATATGCCATCTTGTCCCCAATGAGTGCAAGATGAGTGGAGGTTGCCCCCCCTACTTTATCCGCAAACAATCCTGTGTGGTAGGCTATCCTGAGTGAGAGTGAGCAGTTTAGGGTCACCAGGTGACTTTCATGCATGAGTGACTATTTTGATCTCAGGTTTCCCGCACCAAACGTTAATCTCTACACCACATTGGAATAACAGATTAGGATTAGGATTAGGATTAGGATTAGGATTAGGATTAGGATTAGGAT
>JAJKFI010000009.1:16657409-16706305 GCA_029204185.1 Lerista edwardsae
AGACAGACAGACAGACAGACAGACAGACAGACAGACAGACAGACAGACACGTCTCAGATTGGAAAAGACAATTTCTCATTTCAGAAGGAGGAGAAGAGAAAAAAACCTGGCAATGGGTGGCCTTAGTAGATCTCATTCACCACATGAGTGAAGAAAATTATATTCTGTTTAAGCACCTTTCATTGGTTCTTGCGGTCTGTCGTCAGGTATCCCTAACAGAGATCTGCTATTTACACAGCCTCCCTCACCCTCACCCTCACCCTCAAGAGCAGCACTCCACCAGCTGGTTAAGAACAGCCAACTTGGCATTTGGCTTGAAGTACCACTGTTAAGTGAGATGTGGACTGAGTCAGTCTCTTCCGCAAAGGTAACTGGAGGAGGAAGAGGGCAGGCCTAATAACTGAGAGCACTTCTAATATGAGAAGTCCAATAATCTAATCAGATACAACCATCTAAGGATGGACACCTTTTCTGAAACCTTTTCTGTCTAGTTTCAGGTGCTCAGGACCTGCAGACGTTCAAGACAGAAAAAGAAATAGTCTCTCTACAGGTCTGCCATTGAGTACACTGATATATACTCAATCTACTGTCCATACTGTAACTTTGAAATGTCTCCTCAAGAATTTTCTGATTATGTGATCCAATGGGAATGTGCTTGGTGGTGACATTCTAAGAACGCCTGCTAGGGGCTCTGATGTAAAAAAAAAAATAAGTTCCAGAAAGACTTACTTTGGAGTCATACACAAACATCCCAGACCTAGAGCCATTTACATTGAAGCAAGCCCCTTGGTTTCAGTAGGACTTGTTTTCTGCATAAGTGGCTTTAGGACTGGAGTGTTGGTGTGCAATACTTGGAAGTAAGCCTATAGGCCTTTAGTCACTGGAAAGCCAAGCAAAGTACATAGTAAGCAGAATAAGATTCTAAATCACTACTCTTGCATTGGATCACATCACTAGCAGTTCCTGATGGGAAAACAACTCAATATTACGGAAGGTTGTTTTTTTTTTTTTTTTTTTTTTGCCAACCAGACCTTCAAACTGGTGAAGAGCACTAAGTGTAACTTCATTAATAAGACACGCCTAGGCATGTCTACTCAGAAGTAAGCCCATTGAGTTTAATGAAACTTACTTCCAGGCCAAGCCCAAGTATATTCCTGATTGTATTTACTTGGAAGCAAATCCTATAGATTTCAGTAGAATTTTCTTCTAAGTGAAGCAGGCCCCCACTCTAAAGTCACTCACTTGGAAAGTCCTAATAGGTTGGAAGTGTTTAAATGTTTGGTAAGGCTGCCATCATTAACCATTTATTTATTGGCTATGTAAACCACTTTGCATCCTGCTTTTTTGTTGAAAAGTGGTATATTTATAATAATATTATTAAAAATAATATTTATAGAGGAAAAAAATTCATCAGTGGAACTAATTTCCAAACAAGCTACATACAGGGTTTAAGAGACGTACAGTTCTAGCTTGAGCATGTTTACTCAGAAGTGGGTCCCACAGGTGTAAATGGAATTTACACCCAAGTAAGCGTGCATGGCATTGCCTCCTTAATTTCAAGTGCTCAGGCTAGAGGGGTGTCCTAATCGCCCATGACCATAATCCTCAATGGAATGCGGTTCTACATAGAACAAATAATCTTCCTAATCCCATCAAAGTGAATGCTGCTGTTTCCCAAATGCAGTGGTTGGAGAGATGTAACTTTGTTGCCATTATAATCACAGAACTGATTGTGTTAAATCAAAATCAGGTGCTGCATGAGACGGTTGCACACGCTGCCATGTCTCTCAGAGCTAAAGAAAAAAAGTTTAGAAATTGCGTGGGACCCAAATAAACTCGGAACTCGGAACTCATAGTTTGTGTAATCCACAATCCGGCCAAAATGAAGTTGTTGGGATTTAATACAGATTAAATTGGAGACTTGGGCTACAAGCCTATGCACATTTTCCTGGGAGTAAATCCTATTGAACGTTATGGGATTTACTTCTGAGTAGATGTGCATAGGATTGTGCTCTTACTGTAGAGAAAGGAGGGAAGAACGTTTTTTTAAAGGGTTAATACAAATGCCAAGCACCGTAGAAGCGTCATCTCGATCCTACATATTTTTACATTGGGCTCAATGAGTACAATGGAGAGCGACTCAGGTGAATAAAGCCCGACTCAGGCCCATACCGTATTTACTGGAAAGAAAATCTAACCGATTTTCAGATTTCCTCCCGTATAAACTTGCCACTTTAGACCACAAGCCTATGCACACTTACTGGGGCGCCCATTCATACCCCACCCCCAAAAAAGTAGGACTTTTTTTCTGAGTCAGCATGCATCGGTTGGGGATGTTCCTGACCACGTCTTGCCTTAAGGACCTAGTTGCCGCTTGGGGGCGGTAGAAGTCCAACTGAGTGCATAAGATGCTCGTGCGCTGCTTGCATTAACGATCATACAGCTGATCGTAAAAAGCATTTTCCACTGCCTCCGATCGAGCGATGAGCGGTGAGGGTGTGGCAGGTGAGGCAGAACCGCCCTACCGTAGTTCTTGGAAAAGTGCCGCTGCTGCTGTGATCACGCAAACACTCACAACCCACGGGCGTTGAGCAGCTGGAGCCTGCGGGTTGTAAGCGTTTGCAGGATCACAGCCACTGCAGCAGCAGCGGAGGCACTTTTCCAAGAACTACGGTAGAGCAAGTCTGCCTCTCTTGCCACACCCTCACCGCACGTCACCACTCCCCCAGGTTGGGGCGCATAACCTAAATTTACACATTTCCCGGTTTGTTCGTGTTTTATTTTATTTTTTAGCAGTGATAACAGAGGTCAAGCCTGCCTGGAAGGCCCCCTCTCTGACCTGCATGCCCTTAATTCTTGAGATCTGGGAACTTGCAGTGTCTGAGCAGTGAGTCGAAGGAAGCGCGGAACGCCTTATGAGCGGGATGCTTCCAGCCCTGCATTGGGGAGTTCTACTGAGCAGATCCCGCTGCTTCTGAAAATTGCCTTGATTTCCATGAAACCTCAAAAAATAAAAAATAAAATGGGGGAGGTGTTTTCAGGAGGAGGGTGGTGCCAATCCCGGTTTAGTGGATCGGGGCGTCTCCAGCTGTTCAGGGTCGGTTCTCTTCTAAAGCAGCAAAACGGCCCCGCAGAATTTGCAACAGGTGGGCAGGGCTGCTGGCAGGAGAGCGCGCGTCGCCTCGCCTCCTTCAGTGCGCGGCTTGCGCCTCCGACCTTCGCGGCTGCTGCACGGCTCGGATGGAAACGCGGCCCTTGGAAAGGCGCGCGCGGTGCCAGTCACGGAGCCTGGGGATCTTTTTTTTGCGGGGGGGGAGAGAGAGAGAGGGACGGGTTGGCATTTCCTCCGATCAATCTGACAGAGCCAGCTCTGGAAATGGCTGGTAATATTCATCGGGGGAGCACTTTCATTAAGCGTAATTCATTCGACTTTCACGATAAATTGAGTGACATCCTGACGGCGGCGCCTTCTTTACCCTTGATGAAGTGCTTCCAAGCTTTCGCGAAAGGGCGGGCGGGGTGGAGGAGCGGGACGACGAGGCGAGGGGGGGCGGGGGGGGGCAGAGGCCGCCTTCGAGCGAGCGGAGTCGTCAACATGCCAATCTGCGGCGTCAAAAATGGCTCGAGTCTATTTCCCAAGTACAGTACAGTACAGTACAGTGGGGGGGGGGCTGTCTGCTTCACTCATCTGACTTGCAAGAACTGGGGGTGGGGGTGAGTGAATCGAGTGGGTCAGTCACCAGGCGAGCTTCCCCCAAAACGCACGGAGGCGTGAATGGCATCCTGGGGGACGAATGGGTGGGGCAGGGCAAGATTTCCTAGCTAGAGACATCGGGTTTCTTCCCGGGTTTGGCTATACTACCCCGCTTAGCCCCTGCGCCTGCTATCTGTGGTTAAAAGGGGGGCGGTTAAAATAATGAATTCATGAAAATAGAGGCTTAGCAGCGAAGCAGGCGATGAACGGGTTTCAAGGGACCTCTTGTGACTCCGAGCTGGGAAGGTTCGCCTGAGAAACCAGCTGCGGAGACGCTGCCCACGCACGAGTGGAGTGGAGAGCCGCCTTCCCACATCTCAGCCTGGCTTTTGCTTCAAGCAACTGATGGAACGGAGCAGCCCGGGAACTGCACGAAAAAGCAGCTCTGCTCACGTGAATTCACCCCCCACGCACCTGAATATCTGTGGGCTGATGGGAGGAGGGCGCTGCAACGTGACCATTTGCGTCTTGGTTGTGTAGCCAGAGAGGCGCCGACAGTCGGCCCGCTACAGAAAGCCTCGTTGAAGTCAATGGGCCTTACTTACTGCATGGTCTTATCCTCCGTGGCTGCAAGACTGGCCCTGCGCGCTGGTCTGAGAGGAAGCCCTACCGAATACAGACAGTTATTTCCGGGGCATGATACGGAGAGTATCGCAGTTGTACAGCTACGGCCTAGCCTCTGTGCAATCCTATGCACGCTGGCATACGTAGGACTTCTGAGGGCAGGTACGTAGGTTCACACAACTTTTCTGATAACTGCAGTAAATGGCATGGAAATCAGGGCGTCATACCCCAGCAAAAGCCTGTGGAACTGGATCAAGAGGAAAGCGCACAACCAGAGTGTATATTAGGATCCATTGTGAATCCACAGATGAAGTAGTGACGCTAAGAAGAGATAAAAACTCCTACGTTGCATACTTAAATTAGCTGGTTATAGTCGCACAGACAAGGAGAGAGTGATGAGGGCATAACGATGGTATTCATGTTTATCTATAACTTCTATATTAACCTAGTTGTTATTTGGGGGGTACAGACACCACCACCCCGGGAGATGATGGAGGATTGTAATTCAATCAATCAATCAAAAAGTATTTATATACCGCTTTTCAACATGAAGTTCCCAAAGCGGTTTACAGGCAAATAATAAGGAAGTTAAATGGTTCCCTGTCCCAAAAGGGCTCACAATCTAAAAAATGCAGGACACCACCAGCAACAGCCACTAGACAAGACACTGTGCTGGGGTGAAGAGGGACAATTACTCTCCCCCTGCTAAATATAAGAGGAGCACCACTTGGAAAAAGTGCCTCTTGCCCAGTTAGCAGGGGTTAACTAATTTTGTTCAGATTTTGTTCAAGGCAACACGTGAACACTCTCATAGCTGCATACAACCACACACAACCTAAATGTGTGCATTTAGTGTGCATTGTGTACATTTAGGAGGTGTATGCAGTTATGAGGGTGTTCCATACGTACATGCGTGTGTGTACGCACACAAAATGTAAATCCAGTATACAATGAACAGCACATCTATGTGCAGCTGCTCAGAAGTAAGTTCCACTACACGGAATGAGACTTACTCCCAAGAAAGTATAAACAGGATTGCAGTCTAGGCATTGGCCACCTGATATGGTCACAGATCACTTTCGGCCTAGACTGAGTAGCTCTTCTCCTATGAGGTGAAAGTGTATGTCTTCAATACACAGAGAATTTTAAGACACGGATAGGATATATAATTTTTCCCCTGCAGAACAAAATGAAAATAAATGATTGCGTAGTGTCTGAATTGTCTAACACACAACTCGTCTCTTCCATCGGTGGTTCCCCCCCCCTTGCATTCCTCCCGCCGCAAATCCAAGCAAATCTCTAGAAAAAAAGCATCAGTAGTCACAGCCACGTACTGTTCAACACACGCCTCGTTTTGGGATGTTGGCGTTTGTTTGTGTTTAAGGTTTCTGAGAAGGGCAATCTTGGACAGGACAATTCTGCCCGGCTGGGGAGGGTTGCCCTGCTTAAGGGACGCGCACCCACCGGAAGGACACAAATTCTGGAGGCGATGGGTGCAATGCAGAGAACACACACACCAGACAACTTCATCCCCACTGATCCTCTCGCCTTGCCGGCACAACCGACGCTGGGCTTGAGAAACAGGCCACAACCCTGTTGCGAGAAAGCGGGGTTCCCCCACGTGTGTCTGTGCTAGCCACCGAAGGACACTGACATGGCTCAACCCCGTAACTTGCCTGAAAGACCCTGCCTCCTCTTATAGGGATGATTCCTCCCTTGAAATTAGAGAATTTTCGGTTCTTCCATTTCTCACCCAGCTGCTCTTATTCAAGACGTGCCCTCCGATTCACCCTTACGCCGCTTTACTTTGGGAAACCCAACTCTTGCCTGACAGTTCTGACAATGGCTCAGACCCCAGGCAGTAGTAATACTACTACTCCACCCCACCCGCAATCCCAAGGGTGGAAGTCTTGCACGGAAATCGCTGAGACAAATTTCTCACCACTAAATGGATTTATACTTCTTTCTTTAAAATAGAGTATGATGCGGTCCTCGGTGCATTTCCACAGAAGGAAGTTCCCCGCAAAAACATGGAACGTATTACTTCCAAGGAGATCTGTGTGTAGGGTCGGAAGGTACTGGACCCCTTGATGTCAATTAAACATTTTAAACATATTTTTTTTCGGGAGGGGGTGAAGTAGATGAGAACTCAAGATGTAACCATCTTGAGCCTAGCAGGGCCCAATCCCATCCAAGATCCTGGTGCCGATGCAGTTGCAAGGCAGCCCCAAGGCAAGCGAGCAAACATTCCCTTATCTTGAGGAGGCCTCCCAGACTCCCCCTCCACCACAGAATGCCGCACACACCCCATTGGGACGCTACACCAGGGCTGGGAAATTGGGTAGGATTTGGCCCTCATTCATTACCAGCAACATGCGGAGAGGGTGTGGCAGGTGAGGCAAAACTGCCCTACCCTAGTTCTTTGAAAAGTGCCCGCACTGCAGGGGCTATGATCCTGCAAACACTTGCAACGCGCAGGCTCTAGCTGCTGAATGCCCGTGGGTTGTATTTGCAGGATCACAGCAGTGGGGCACTTTTCACAGAACTCTGGTAGGGCATCCCCTACCACACCCACACCGCTCGTCCTGGCAGAGGCGTTTCTACAGGGATGGCAAAGCTCTAAGTTTTGCAAGAAGCCTTACCCTGTCATGTAAATCCCTCCTCTCCCTTGCTGCTGTAGCCAGTAAGCAACGCCAAGATTGGCTAAAATGGTGCAGGAGAGGAGTGATTTCCTCTGCAAGGTAAGGCTTCTTGCAAAACTTAGAGCTTTGCCATCCCTGTAGAAACGCCACTGCGTCCCGGCTCCTTACGCAGAATAAAGTGGCGGCTCAAAACGTTCACACACGAAGCATAGAAGTCAACGGCTTTGGCTGCCACAGCACAGATTGCGCCAAAGGCTCAGACTGAAATACTCCAGAAGGGGAGAGAAATCACAAGCGTTTTCGCTTCTAGCCAGCCCTCAGCCCCAACGACGCGGGAGGAGGGGTGTCAGCGAAGGTGGTTAGAAGGGCTGACATGATGACCGCGTCAGCACAATGCCTGGGGAAGTTCACACGATCGCCCCGTCGAGAATGGGGCAAGCGTTTCCCGTTCCAACTTGGAAAGCTCGCGCCTGATTAGCGTCTCCCCTGCCCCGCCTTCACCGAAAGTAAGTCCAGTGTCGGGTGCCCTTCGGCAGAGGGCTAACAGGTGGTGGGAACGGGCGCTGCGAACTCAGGCACTGTTTGGATTTGCTCCTAAAAGAAAGGAGTTTTCCGGAGCGAATGGGGTGAGCCAAAACGACCAGCGCATGCCCGCCTTCTCGGCCAATCTTCTGCCCTGATCTGGAGAGAAATGCTGTCAGTTACGACCTCCGCTTTCCTTCGCCTTCTCTCTCCCCCCTCCTAGCAAATAAATAAATAAATAAATAAATAAATAAATAAATAAATAAATAAATAAATAAAAATCCCCAAACATCGCAAACAGCCCAACCTACAGCGGCATTAAACCAAAAAGACCAACCATTCCCTGCCACTGGAATCTACGAGGCGAACGCCACGATCCTGCACACGTTTCCATCAGGAAGTCCCATTCCAGAAAATGATCCTCGGTGTTAGGCGGTTGCCGGAAATCTGGCGGTGGGCTTTGAATCAAGACTGCGTCCTAGCCTGCCTTCTTAGGCACACTTGCTTGGGAGTAAAATCCCATGGAGAACAGCTTGAAGACTTACTTCAAAGTAAACGCGCCGAGGATCGGGCCGGCAGCTGGTTTGTAAAGCAGCAGGCACGCGCTCCCATCCTCAACATTGTACATGACTTTATTGCAAATATTTTTTTCCCGGAAAGCACATATTACAGGTATAGACGCATGTGTGTATTTTATGAGTGTATAAAACACCCACATATGAGACTGGGGTGTGCGTGTGTGCGTTTGCGTGTGTGTTATAATACATAAAATATACACACAATACCGCATCATTATATATAGTATACGGTCTCATGTTGACTCTATTGAATCTATGTCTTTTTATCCATTAAGTATATTACCTTTGGCTGGAAGCGAAATCACATTGCCACACAACTGTGTGTTTTAACAAGAAACACATACCCCAGTTCTGGCTACTACTGAATTTCACAGCTCAACACACGCTCCGTACTGGGAGCCTACTGGAAAACGTCCAGAGATGACATCAGACTCCGGTTTCCGTCCAGCTCCGCGGTTGACCTGATGATCGTTCCTCCCGTTCAACTCTCGAAGCCTTAAAAGTCAACCCGGGAGGAGGGCGTGGAGTAAAGTCATAGTCAAGCTATCGGCAACTTTTCAGCATTTCTTTTCTTTCATCATTTTTGGACCACAGAGGAGGAAGGGGAAAAAACCACCACATACCACTAAATCCACAGGAAAGAAACGGGTAAAATAAAGCCCTCCGTACCCCATTTATTCTGCACACACCTTGAAATTTCCTGCATGACCCCTCTGCGTGTAGCCACCAGAACTCTTTAAAAGTTCTATCCCCAAATAGCTGAACTGTCTCCAAGAAGCCGAGAGAGGCAGTTCTGAGTAGGCCGGGTGGGTGGGTGGCTGAGTGCGTGGGAGAATCCATATACTGTATTTTGGTCAAATAGAGCCATTCCACAGAGTCCCTTAAAATCATTGCAGAGCCCAGTGAAGATCCGCTAAAAACACGTTATGTGGTTTACCTAACTAGATAACAAGGGGAACGTCCACCTGAAATTCCTGGCTGTTTGAGATGCGTCTGCCTCCTCCGCAGTTACCTCTGTCAGGAGGTAAGGAGGAGGAGAAAGTGGCACTGATTTCTCTCTAAACACACACATACAAACACTACAGGAGAACCGCTTCCTCTGTCCCTTTCAGGGCTTCACAGAAATGCCTGCAGAGCGGGTCGCCTTGCCGGGAAATCAAAACGCGAGAATCCAGGCCCGTTCTGCAGTTCGAAAACCAAAGATCGCCTCTTTCCAGGGTTCGACCCCTCAACACCCGGACTCGAAATCCGAATCCGTCTATGTTCCGTTTACACGGTCCATCTGGCTTCTTCTGGACATGGACTCCGGAGTCAATGCGGACTCTCCCCCCTCCCTTTGTTTCGGTTCTACGCCTTCTAACGATGCTTACATCCTGCCACTCATCCATCCAGTAGAAGAAGAGGCAGACAACAAAGTCCTTGCATTTAAGACGTCATGGTTCAGTGCTAATACAAGACTTATTGAGGAGGGTCCCGGGGAAAAGACGAGGAATTGGAAAGCGGGTGGAAATGGGCTAGTGGACTGATTTATGTGCGAGCCTTAGAGGTGAGCGCCTGGGAAATTTCGTGGTGGGATCAATTCAGCCCTATCCAAGTTGACAGCAGTCTTAAGCTGCTATTTATTTTCCATTTTATGGAATCATATTTTTCCAGTGTTCCAGAAATCTCGTTTTTCCCCCTTACCCTTCTTTCTCTACTTGCCAAATGTGGGGATGGGGGAGGACGAGGGAGGGGAAAAGGCATTCAGGTAATGAAGTCTGTAAGTAAACGGTAATTGAATCAGCATAATTTGCACACTGAATGGTTTTCAAATGCTCCCAGTTTACAATTAAAGGAGAATTAATGCGCTTGTTTTCAGCCTGCCGCGCATTAGAATAAATCCCGCGCTGTTGTTGCAGTGAGTGGGAAAGAGTTTTAAGTGCCAACAAACACAGGGCGGGAGGGAGAGAGCGAAATTCACGCAGTTTATTGATCTTGCGCCTGCATGGGGGATATTACGTATTCTGGAGTTCTTGCCACCTCCTGCAAAAATGAAAAAAAAAAAATCAAAGGAGCGCGATGGCGCCAGTAGACAAAGCAAAAAAAAAATCCAAAAGGGGAATGACCCTTCTGAGGATCCGTAGTCAGCCAAGCCTTCCAGGGTCGCTGCCCCCAAAACGACTGGGTTGCAATTGCTCTGCGGATGCTAGGAGGACCTCGGTCTTTGCCTCCTTTAATCTGGGTCCGTACTTCACACTCTCCAGCGTGTCTTTCACCTCGGAGAAAAAAAGAGATACTGTGCACGGAAATCGGAACAATTCTTGCGTGCTTGTCTTCTTCTGGAAATTAATTCGCCAAGACTCTGTGTCACTTCTCAACTGAGAATGCCGTCCATTTGCAGGGGAGGGTTGCACGAGCAGGTGATGGCATCCAAGAGCGCCGATTCCCATCTGGAGGGTTGCCCCTGTGTTCACCTGCTTACTCCCAAGGTGTCCTGAACGGGGCTGAGACTGGAGCGCAGCGCCCTCAAGCGGCCAAACCGTATAATTGCCGACCAAATTACAGGTCAAAGAAAGAAAGTGTATTTTTTAAACAGAGTTTTGTCCGGAGATCGATGCAAGCTTTGCGCTGGTCTTATTATTTTCAGCCACAATGAGACACTTATTTTTTCGTGTTTTCCCCTCCGGCCTGAGACTAGACTACTTTTCCAACCTGAAACCTGATTGCTATTCATATCCTTCCTTAGAAAGTATTTTCTTATTTCGTCCTTTCCAACTGTGCAGGGCAATCGGCTCCGAGGAAAAACACCTAAGATTGGGTTGATCCGCGACCCTTTTCCACTCCCCTCCAGTGATTTCAAAGCGGATTTTCCCCAGGACCCTTGCAATTGCAGGAGGCGGAATATGAGCTGGTGTTTACAGTTTACACAAGTGCATCTTCTTGTATGAAAGAAAAGCCCTCAAGAGGTTTGCATTGTGATTTAGTCGTGATTTACCCCTCTACCACGAAAATCTCCAACATTTCCTGGAGCAACCAAGACCAGCGGTAAAACGGCATCCTAAGGGGCAGCCCAACTGACAGCAGCCCACCAGCCCACTGGTGACAAGGAAAGAGAAAGGGACAGGGGAGCTGCCCCACGGAGAGGCACATCCCAGGTGTCAGCCTGGAGAGTTCATGGTCTCTTGGGTGATAAGTGAAAACTGCCCGTGATAAATCTAGGGCGTATGAACGGGGAGATCAGGATTCCGTCATTCACCTTCAATCTATGTCTTTTACATGACCGAGGGTTTGTTTTGGAGGGGGGAGTCCCCCAACTCGAGACGCTCTGATTGTGGGGTGTGGAAGAAAAGTTTGCCAGACCTTGGTTTCCTACCCCACCTCCCAAGTTTTTCAAGCAATCCTCTGCCTTCGCATGGTCCGCCCTTGCGCCTCCCGCACAACAGCGCACACTCCCGGGACCAGTCAAGCCGGCCAAACCACCATCCTACACGCAGCCAAGTTCACCGGGCACGCTTTGCCATCACCCCCCCCCCCCCAACGACGAACGAACCTAGAACAGGAGGCCAACCTCTAGAAGTTGCTCAACGCGCAAGTTTCCAGGCGCTGGAAGAGAAAACGACCACTGGGGGGGGGGGGGAGCAATGGACCTACTCGCGAATAAGCGGCTGGAGGATCGAGGCCTTGGCTTGGCGTTCTCCTGCCCCCAGCCCAAGGTGGGGTTAGACAAGGGGGAGAGAGGCGTTTGCAACTCACCAGGTAGAGAGCAGGTTGCAGCAGCAGCACGGCATACCAATATACAGGCTGCATCCTCCCGGCTCAAACTTCCACCGCTTTGCCTTCGCGTGCTCTTTGTTCCTCCAGGAACATAGATCCACCTGACATCTACTTTATACCACCAGGAGAGCTCGCGCCAGCCTAGACAAAAATGAAATTATAGACTCCATGACCACAAGGCGAGGTTAGGCTTCGAGGCAAGTGGAACGGAAGGGGGGGGCGCTGAGAGAGAGAGAGGACAGCGAGAGGAGAGGGGGACGAATCAAAGACTCAAAGGGAGTTAATCCATCTAGTGAGCAGAGGGCGGGGAGGGGGGAGAGAAGGGGATTGCTTGGGCCAAGCTGGTTAGCTGCGGAGTGACTCCGGAACAATGCTTGGTGAGGCTGGATCTCTTTGGTGTCCAACGCGGACTATTTGGTGTCAGGGGGATGTGAGGAGGGGGGGCGAACACGGGAAGAGGCTATTTGATCGCCGCCGCCACCCCAGACACTCTGAGCAGGAGAGAGTGAGACGCACAGTGGCGAGGAAGACGAGGGGTGTGTGTGTGTGTGTGTGTGTGTGTGTGTGTGTGTGTGTGTGTGTGTGTGTGTGAGAGAGAGAGAGAGAGAGAGAGAGAGAGAGAGAGAGAGAGAGAGAAGGGGGGGAGGAGAAGTAGCATGAGATCCCGGATCCAACCCAGGATCAAGGTCTTGGCAAAGGGTTGCAAGTAGCTGTCGGCACAGTCGAGGCGCCAGGAGGGTCTCGCGTGTACACATACATGCACACTCGCACGAATCTCTCCCACACAGATCCACTGGCCACCCCGCTACGTTTAACTCGTGCCCCGACCGGGCTCCATCAGCTAACTCTGCCATCTCCAGGCCACCCTCTCCTGCCCTCCCTCCACCCAACAACAACAACAAAAATCCCGATTTGATCCCCACTGCCTCCCCACCATCACCCGAAACCGCGCGCGGGAGACAGAGGACACAGCGGCTACCTACTGCATCTACGGTCCGAGAGCAGGCGTGGGTGTCCGGCGATAGTCCATCGACCGAGCTACACGGGCTCGGACGCTCCGAGAGCGACGCCAAGAGCCCCTCGGCGCGGCTGCTCCATGGTCTGGCCAGAGGTGTCCCGCGGAAACAGGTGCCGCCGTGAAGCCAGCATGCGGAAGGGAGGCGCCGAGGGACGGTCACGATCGCAGGAAACTTGAGAGAGGAGGGAGAAGCGAGGCTGCCCGGTCCGCCCGCCCGCCCGCGCGTGGCTCTGGTCTGTGCAGGAGCGGCGGCAGCAACAGAGGCGGCGGCGGCAGCAGCAGCCGGGCGTTCCGAGCGATTTGTCTCTATTAAAAATGACTTATTGGCCGGCGATGGCTGCTCTTTAACTTTCGATACAATCCCTCCGCAGAGCCCTTGGCCGATCCGAACGCGAGCCGGAGAGCGGGGCACAGGCAGGCGTCGGAGAGAGGAGCCCGGAGCGCTGTCCGAGAGTCATTTCAGCTCGGAGGGGAAGGACGGAAGAAGAATCAGGCAGACTTGGAGCAGCGTCCCAGCCTCTCGCGCCCGACTGGGTGGCGGCGAATCAGAGCCCTCCCTAGGAGCTCTGCAGCGCGCTGCCCTGCCACCAGGGGGCTCCCTCCGCGCGCGTCGCTTGGCCGGAGGACGACGGGGCGGGGAAAGGGGACGCCCCTGCCAAGCGTTCGCGCGACGTTGTTTGCCCCCGCCTCCCCCCTCCCGGGAAGAGAGCAGGTTCCCTTTGCACCACCACCCCGCCCTTCGCTGTTCTTCCTTCCTCCGCTTCTTCAATAGCAATTAATATCCCATGAATATGAATAACGATGTCGCCCTTGGCTCCCGCACAAAATCAGAAGAAAGCACATGAAAGGGAAGCTGAATGCCTCGCGACGGTTTCCCGGAGATGACTGCAGGGGCTGCGAGATGGCTGGAGAAATGGGGCGTGAAGTCTGGCACCCGAGATACGCGAAGTTGGGTTACAGGGCTCGCAGAGAGCCGGCTCTCGCGCTGCTTTTGAGAGGCGGGGGAGGGCGGAGCACTCAAAAACTTCAGTGCTGAAAACACCATCGCCACTGCCGTCAGTGTGCCCCCCCCCATTCCGTGTACACGGAGGAACTCTTTCTTTCAGTCAATCAATCAATCACTAGTATTTATATACCGCTTTTCAACACAAAGTTCACAAAGCGGTTTACAGGCAAATAATAACATTAAAGTTAAATGGCTCCCTGTCCCAAAAGGGCTCACAATCTAAAAGAATGGAGAACACCACCAGCAACAGCCCCGAGAAAGACACTGTGCTGGGCTGAAGAGGGACAATTGCTCTCCCTCTGCGATAAAAAAAAGGAACACCGCTTGAAAATATGCCTCTTGCCCAGTTAGCAGGTACTCCGGATTAGTTAATTCTGGATTTCCCACCGCCACCCCGTGTTTAGTTCAGCAAGGAAGATTACCTCCTCCTTTCAGCCATAAACACGCACTGAAAGAGCATAAGAAAAAGGAAGTGAGAAGTGACTGCCGTTGTCACTTTGAACTTGTGCAGGCACTCCGTAGCATCTTAATCATGGTCTGCGGGATAGCCCTGGCCCCCGGCTGTGTCAAACAAGCACCCCAAGTAGGTGTCCACCATCGTCAGGACGTACTGCCGTCGTCCAGACTGGGGCAGTGGTCCTCTATAATCGACCTGCTAGATCTGTCCCGGCCCTTTCCCCTGGTGCAGCTGACCAAGGGGGGTCTTAGTGAGGGGAATGCCTTTTACCCTCCCGCAGACTTCACAAGTGGCTGCAATTGTGTGGGCAGCATCCACCGAGCAGGGGATGCCCCGCTGGAGCGCCCATTCCCTGGTGCCCTTTCCCCTAGATGACCAGATTTCTCGTGGGCCCACTGAGCCATAATCAGAAGCTCATCATCCTGGCTCTGAGCTGGGGTAGTGGCCCGAACACGGGTCGGCTGGTCGACCTCTTGATTATATTCTGCCCCCCTTGTTCCCATGGAATGCCCATCTACTCCATTAATTCTGCATATTGGCTGGACTTCCCTGTCCAGGGTGGTCTGTAGCCTGGGGTTAAGTGCAGCTGCCTGCCATACCCGATCTCCTCCCCTATACCTTGCCGAGCCGTCGGTAAACCACGGAGTGTCTCCCTCTACCTGATCATAAGGTGGGGCCTCATTTATCGGGGACTCCCCCAGGGGCTCTACCTCTACCATTTCCACCTCTTCCCCCACAGGGGTCATAGCCATTACTTGCTCCTGGAAGGCACTTACTCCCTGGGGGTCCCGGACGTGCCCTCTCTGAGATGTACCACTTCCATGTCACCAGGGATGCCTGCTGGGCCCTGCCTACGCTGGGACTGGCTGAGTTTTCCATGCCCCAGTGCATGATAAGAATGTGGGCCGCATTACCACCTGATCTCCGCTTGTTAGCCTCTCAGTCTCTACCAGGGCCCAATAACATGCTAACAGCTGGCACTCAAAGGGGAAATAGTTCTCTGCTGCCCCTGAGAGCTTTCTGGACCATAAGCTCAGTAGCACCTTCTGCCCTTCTTGCCCCATCTGCCACAGGCTCCACATAGCTACCTCCTGGTCAGCAGAAACCTGGAGGTCAAAAGGAATGGACCCAATGGCATTGCCGCTGTCACTGCGGCCTTGGCGGTAGCCAGGGCGACCTGCTGCTGCTGCTCCCCCCCCCCCACTCAAATTGTGCCTTTTTGCAGGTCACATTGTAGATGGGCCGTAGTACTTCGGCTAGGTGCGGGATGTGCTGTCTCCAACACCCCATCAATCCTATTATCCTCTGCGCCTCCTTCTTGGAAGAAGGGGGAAGCAAGCCTGTTATAACATTCAGCACTTTCTCTGGAATGTGCCGCACAGGTCCAGTCCACACCACCCCTAGGAACTGGACCTGTTGTGCTGGTCCCTGGATTTTGGCTGGGTTAATCTCCCACCCTCGGGCCTTCATGTGGGCTACCAAGGTGACCAATCCCTCAGTGGCGTTTCTACAGGGATGGCAAAGCTCTAAGTTTTGCAAGAAGCCTTACCTTGCAGAGGAAATCACTCCTCTCCTGCACCATTTTAGCCAATCTTGGCGTTGCTTACTGGCTACAGCAACAAGGGAGAGGAGGGATTTACATGACAGGGTAAGGCTTCTTGCAAAACTTAGAGCTTTGCCATCCCCCCTTCCTTCTAGTTCAAATGGGGCTCCTCTCCTCCTGCACATTCTGGGCCCATGATCTGGGGAGGCTTTCTCCAGGCATGGCCTGCAGTTGTCCCAGCAGGAGGACCACCTCCCCTACATCATGCCCCTGGACCGGTCCCAAGATTGCTACAACTGCACCCCTAAAGTGTGGTGGGGGGCCCCATACAAGTCGTGTCCTCGTTCCAAGGGAGAAGGGCAGGCTATCTGGCCCCACAAAGTTGGCCACATACAAGCCAGACTGCATAACCATCATACGTAACTTCCCCATTGCCTCAGCTATGGTGTGCCATCCTGGTAGGTTCTTGTCCCAGTCTAGTGCGGAGGGATATTTTGCCCGCACAGCCATCCCAACCCAGTTGGTTAATGCCGCTGGTGCACCTTGGGCCTCCTGCAGGTACGCATTTATCATGAGGTCCCTCGAAAGGGCCCCCAGAGCTTTCAGCTCCTCTGAGCTTAGATGGATATTGTTAGCTCCCTGGTCAAATAAATGGAGCAGCCAACAGTAGTTGCTCCCTGGGGCATTGCCTCAGATCCCGGGTCATGTATACTGACTCTTGCTGTGTATAGTCCCGGACTGTCCTCACTGTCTGTACAGGGGCTCCTACAGGTCCTTTTGCTTTATTGGTGATGAGCGGGCATGCCTGCAGTACAGGCAATGCTAGCTCACTAGGTTCCTCCGCCAACATGTCCGGGCTGGTACTTGTGGATGTTACACAGGACGTATCCTGCCCTGGGGAGGGATCCACAACATCCTCTCTGCCACCCTGCCTCTTTGCCCCAGGCCTAAGCTTATACCTCAATTCAGTCAGGCGCTCTGCAAGTACCTCATTGAGGCTTTCTGCTACCCTGGCAGCCTTGTGGGCCTTTGCCAAGGCCTCCATGTATGCAGAGTTCTTTTCTTTTTCAGAGAGGAGGGTTCTTTTCCTTTTTCCAGCCTAGCAACCAGCTCTCAAGGTTCATATCTCTGCATTCTCCTTGGCAGACACACTAAGCCTTCTCAGGGAAGGATGCTGCATTTAACCACTCCCCCCATACTATTCTCATCAATGTCCAACCCATACTGAAGGCCATCCAAGCCTTCCAGAATGCATCTAGAATAGTCACTTCCCCCAAGGTAAGGTCCAAGGCTTTCCACAACCATCCAGCCTCCATCTTGCCTGTTCTCTGGCTAGCCCTTACTGCGGACTTTATAAGGGAAACTAAGTGCCCTGGGTTTGTACCCCACTCATGGTACCAATTTGTCTTGCCAAAGACCCTGCTCCAAACTTTCCTCCCAAATGCTATGCCCACTTAGGCTACTCAGTCACATAGATACAGACAGTCCTGGAAATATCTACAAACTACCGGACCCCACCACCAGCAGAGAGCTCGCCCCACCCAGTGGCTTGCCTGTAGGCCACAGGTCTCCTCCTGGAGCTTCAGAGCAGGTGTCCTTCAATAATCACCAGTCCTCAGTCCAATAGTCCTTAGTCATTTGTCAACCCAGTAAGTCAGTCCATGTATCAGTTCACCACACCAGTCTGTTGTCCAGTAAGCCAGTCCATTGTCCAGTCTATTAGTCAAGCCAGTCGTTCAGTCCGATATGTCAGCAACACCTCCATTCCTTCCACCACTCTCTCCACAACTACAACCCACAGCTTCTCCTTCCTCCAGTGCTCCTTCTATCCCTGCTACAAGCTCCTAAGTGGCTGAAGCTGTGCAGCCCAGCCTCTGCTACCTCCCTGGTGTTAATCCTGCATTTCTTGAACCAAGGGCCACTGTCGGCACCATCCACTGCCTCCTGGGGGTGATCTTCTGCATTTTCCACTTTTCCAAAGTTGTCCTCCGTCGCAATCTGCAGCATCTCCTTCAAGGAGAGCCTGGAGATGACTGTCTTCACGCTGCTTGCGGTGCAAAGACAGTCATCTCTGTATCTGGGGCAGAGCTGAGGCAATCCTGCGCCCCCTTTAATTCAGCACCTGGAGCAGGTGCTCCTCTGGCTCCACCCTAGTTACAGCTCTGTGGTGGCTGTTGTGCCAGCCAAACTTTGCTGGCTTAACTCCAGGTTAGGGTTGCACCCTCAATCGTATCCATGTTTCCCTGGGAATAAGCCCCATTGAACATAATGGGGAGTTGGAATTCAAACTTTTTAGATCGGGACCCACTTTTTAGAATGGCACTCATGTCAGGACCCACCAGAAGTGATATCCTTAACCTGGATGTGATGTTGTCACAGGAAGTGACATCATCAAGCAGGAAGTGCTATCATTGTAACATAATAAAATGACACTCCTGAAATACAAATGGGCATTCTTGGACTGCAGCAATTGCACAACCATGAAACATCCCTGACAGAAAGCAAGATTACGACAATTATGTAAAAACACTGAACTAAAAAAAATTTTTAAAAAAAAGCTCACTTGAAAATTCTAACTGTTAACACTCACAAAAGGAGTATTACAAGAGTCAGGTCTGCAGTTTCCAAGATGCCTGTTCCCAGCTTTCCGCGACCCACCTCACGACCAAGTGGGTCCCAACGCCCAATTAGAATAACACTGTAATGGGGCATTTCTGAGTAGACACGCACAGGTTTGTGCCATGAAACAATCACATTTGAGAGCAAGGGGGAATGGGGCTGGGGAAGGAGAGGCGTGACCCTTAAAGAAAACAAACCCTGTGTCCCAGCCTTTAGAACTGCAGAAGCCTGGCATTTTCCTGGGCAGAGTCTAATAAGCAGAACTCAGCCTCCTCTCATTACTTGTTGATGAAGGCTGTGATTTATCATCTTCCAAAGAGGGAAACCAAGAGACAATCATCCCGTGAATGCTCTAGCGGAAAAGAAAAGGACTTCATTTGTCCTGCCAAGTACCTGCTCCCTTGGAACGCGTCTGGGTGATTAATACTGCCGCCTGACATTTTGATACTAATCTCTAAAATATTGTTTCAACTTGGAGGCCTTGCTTTAGAACACAGTAATGAAAAGCTGATTGGTGATTAAACGCCTGTAGATAAACTGCACTGGAGTCAGGATGTGGCTATGATGGAGGGCACGATGGACACTGAGGGACAGGCTGAGTGGGTGTCGATGCCACAGCCCCCCATTTGAGTGCCCTTGGCCCACCACCAAAGGTTCAAATGCAGCCAGGCCAGTAACATGCAGTGTGGGTGTGGCAGGTGAGGCAGAAACTGCCCTACTGGGGTGCTTTGAAAAGTGCTGCCACTGCTGCTGTGGAGGCTGTGATCCTGCAAACACTTACAACCCACAGGTGCCAGCTGCTCAAAGCCTGTGGGTTGTAAGCCTTTGTGTGATCACAGCAATGGGGGGCACTTTTCAAAGAACCCTGGTGGGGCAGTTCTGCCTCACCTGCCACACCCTCCCTGCACGTCACTGAGCCAGACATGTCCAAGTCTAGTTTTTGTTCTTTCATGCACTGAATATCCTGGGCCTATTGGTAGGGTTACCAGATACATATTGGGCAGCGTCGTCATCCACAAATGAACTACCAGAACACTGGGAGGGACGTGGGCAGGACTTTTGCGTGATTGGCAGCCCGCCCGTTTCATTCCGCGGCTGCTCTGGCCTTGAGGGGGGGCTGCCCCAGTTGGCGCGGCCCCCCGCTGCTTGCCCAGGCACCCGGCGCCCCCCACCTGTCTCCCCCGGCGAGCAGGCACCCCTCGAGGCCAGGGCAGCCACGGAACGAAACGGGCGGGCAGCCAATCATGGCGAAGCCCCGCGTAAGTCCCTCCCAGAGTTCCGGGAGTTCATTTGCGGATGACGATGCTGATATTGGGGCACAGTGCCTATACCTTTAACCATATTATAGAAGAGGGAATTTGGGCAGGGGCAGCTTTTGAAATGATGATGAGCTGCACCTGCTCAAATTCCCTCTTCTATACAATGCAGTGGCGTTTCTACAGGGATGGCAAAGCTCTAAGTTTTGCAAGAAGCCTTACCTTGCAGTGGAAAGCACTCCTCTCCTGCACCGTTTTAGCCAATCCTCACAGGGAACAGCAACATCTTGGCATTGCTTACTGGCTACAGCAGCAAGGGAGAGGAGGGATTTACATGACAGGGTAAGGCTTCTTGCAAAACTTAGAGCTTTGCCATCCCTGTAGAAACGCCTCTGATACAATGGTTAGAGATATGAGCACCCTGTCCCAGTTAGTATCTGGTAACTCTAAGCTTAGCCATCCGCCAATATGTATCTGGCATTCGTGAGAGGGAGTCGAGCATCTTCTCCATAGACAGGAAAGCAATCACTGAGAAATGAAAACAACATCTAGAACCCCTGTTATACGAATACCTTTATGAGGACCAACCAAAGAGGCACAGCACCTTAAGAAATCAGTCAAGTTCCCCAGAACCCTTTATCAGGCCAGATATTAAGCAAGGGAGGGAAAAAGTGGAGTGTTGGCTGGGCACCAACACCCCAAGTCTAATAATTTAATAATTTCCCAAGTCTGCAGGGTTTTAACAGTCTTGAGATGAATTGATGCCCTGGGACGGGAGTTAGGGTATTAACCCGGTATGTATCCACCTTCGCTGGAGACGCATTCGCCTACTCCAGTATGTATCCACCTTACATCCTACTTTATTAATGCATGTATCCACCTGGTTCTAACATTGATTCTCTTTCTTTACATCCTATTTTATTAATGCATTGAAACACACATACATCACCCACTTCTCTCTCTCTCTTTCTTTACATCCTACTTTATTAATGCACTGAAACACACATTTTTACATCTGTCATCAAAAATACGTAAGTAAAACGTGAACACATTTATTGTATTACTAGCTGAATGGAACCTTCTTGATTAGATTTGCATTCCTGACCCCAGCTATGACCTCACACCTTTTGCAAACACAAAGGAGATAGGTACGTAGTTTCAGCTCTTTCCCACACTCTGGAGCCACGTTGTACCAAATGGAGTCAAGCCATGGCCTAACCGAAGGTGGATACATACCGGGGTAATAGAGTTCCTCTCCAGAGAAGGTGGATACATACCGGGGTAATACTGGGAGATAGCCAGGATCTCAGTTTGCATGTAGTGTGTCTGGGATAAAAGAGGCACAATGGACAACTGTCCGTAGCCCATGAATATCTGTAGGTTGCGATCTACTGGGATTCCTAACTCACCATCTTGTCACAGACAATCGGTACAGAAATGAATTTTATTCAATTCTTGCCCTGTGGGTTTTGATTCAATACTGTCCTGCTCACATTTTGCCTTGTTTAATTTCCTTTCTCCTGACCAGAACTGGTTTTATCACTGCTAGGAAAATGTACATCTGGGGGGGGGGGTCATACCCAGAGTCCTAGAAGGGACAAGCAGGAAGTAAGCCTAGTTAGGTGGCAGAAATATTCCAAGAAAAATAAATAACTGGAATGAGTGTAGATAACAAGAGTTAAACACAAATTTGCTGTGGGAGTCTTGAAGATCAAAGGAAAGGAGGTAAATATTACTTTTGAGTTTAATGAGTCTCGGAAAATAACTTTGAAAAGTTGTTGCTGCTTCTTGTTATTTGTGCTGTCATAGAAAAACAAAGGACAGGCATGCTCTGGTATCTGCTAGGGTTTGCTTCTGGACCCCACTGTGGCTACCTGAAACTATTGATACTGGGGCCATCTTTTTAAGGATGGGGGAACATCAGTGGTTTTGCTGCAATAAAGTAAATAAAAAAGATTTGTTTAATGTTCCCTTATCTTTTTAATAGGTATCCCAGTATCCATGGTATCCGTGGATACCGGAAACCGTGGATACCAAATCAGTGGGTACCAGGGCACACCTGTATAAAAAGAGTGTGAACACAAAATAAGGCAGATGGAAAACGGGGGGACATTTATGCCTCATTCCTGGACCTGAGTGTAGCTTCCAGCATCTATGGATGAGGAGCACAAGCCTATTAAGACTTGCAGTGCCGGATCTCACAATTTGCCATCATAAGCTCTGGATCATTGGAGCAAAAGCCACACCACTGCAGTGTGCTTTGGGGGCACCAGCACAAATGGTCAGAAGCCTCACACAGGTGACAGTGGCTTGCATATGCCCCACCCAAGCAGGTAGGTGGTGGTGGTAGTGGTTTGGGGGGACAATCAGTGACATCATTCACTGGCGCCAGCAACCAGAACGCTGCTGGCGCCAGGATCCGGAACGCTGCGGGGACGGACGGGTGAGCTGTAGCTCCCTGCCCCCTTGCGGCACCCGGCAATGCCTCCCTGCGCCTGGAAGAGCTCTGTTACAGAGCAATCCAGGCGCAGGGGCGGGCGGGCGGGCAGGCAAAAACAGCGCGCTGAGTCTGCCGCGCACTGCTGCTCCGTTCCCGCTCTCCCCGGAACTACTGGAACGGGGTATCGCCCCGTTCCGGTAGGATGACGCCTCTGGGGACAATCATGGGTAGTTCAGGGTGAGGAAGGAAGAAGAGACAAAACAAACAAAGAGGAGAGGAGAATGTTGAGCTAGAGCAGAGGTGTCAAACATGAGGCCTGCAGGCCAGATGCGGGGGAGAGGCAGAAGCAATTTATCCAACTCCCATTATAATTGGGCTCTACCATCTTGAAAATTGGATTCTCTTACATCTTGAAATTATGAAAAAGATTTGAACATTTTTTTTTCGTCCATCATTTGCAGCTAATGGGTATCTATGTGAGAATGAAATGCTTCTTTTTGGCCACCATCTATTTAATTATTTCACTTCCTGCTTATATGATGTCACTTCCAGCCCTCATTAGCAGCTGCCATGAATGCTAATTGGCCCACTATATGAAAGGAGTTTTATACCCCTTGGCTAGAGTGCCTCCCCACCACACACCTTTCATCCATTTCCTCTTCCACTTGCTCTTCTTTAAGTCCAGGTAAGGCAGCTCCAGGTAGCAAGTGAGCTGGGTGGGAGATCTCATGCCACAAGCACTCCATCCCTGATCATTTGTCATCAGAGCTACCTCAGAATGCCAGATACAGGGGAGTGGCAACAAGATGCAGGTATCTCGTTGTTTTGCATGCTCCCTGAGGCATCTGGTGGGCCCCTGTGACATACAGGAAGCTGGACCAGGTGGGCCCTTGGCCTGATCCTGTGGGGCTCTTCTATGTTCCTATGAGTACAGTACATGTCTGAACAGGAGAGTCTGGTTCTAGTGGCTGTCAAAGAGAAATGCTGTGGAGAATCTTGACTGGCCACCAATGTGTTTACCTCAGAATTTGCCTCAGAATGCCAGATGCAGGGGAGTGGCTAAAAGATGCAGGTATCTAGTTGTCTTGTGTGCTCTCTGAGGCATCTGGTGGGCCACTGGGAGATACAGGAAGCTGGACTAGATGGGCCTTTGGCCTGATCCTGTGGGGCTCTTTTTATGTTCTTAAAATCACCAAATGGAAGGAAAAGGCTCACTGGTGTGCCCTTTCACATATGGGTCTGTTCGCCTCCAACGTGCTAAGTGGTTTCTTGTGTGGGACCTCTTCCTCAAAGTACCTTTGGGGTGCACGGTCTTGGCTATTTACTTGAAAGTCCCATTTCAATGGAACGTCTTGCCGAAGTGTACCCATATCATCTTTGTTCTAAGCTCTCTGGCTTAAATTAGTCTCCAAAGTGAGCTCAGGAAAAAGGAAAGATGTGAAGCGATATCATTCAGAACTACAGGCCAGATTTAAATCAGTTTAGCTTCATTGACTTCAAGGGGGAACTACAGCAATGAAGCAGCTGGGAAGCTAAATTGTGCAAAGATCGAGAGTAACTTTTCATTCCTGTTTTGAAAAACACAACTGGAAAGTGAGAAAAGTACTGTATCGCCGATCTGCCTGCACTGATTTTCATGGAAGGTATTTCTGAACAAAGCCATGCAGAAGTCATTGTGTTTGGTCCAAACTGTGGGCTCCTCCCCCCCCCCCGACTGCCCTGGAATTAGGCTTGGAATTGTGGGAAAATCAAAATGGCAACTGTCAGCCAAGAGATGTGCCAAGACGCTTCCTGGGTAGAATGGTCTACTTCAGGGGTAGCCACCAGGAAAAGTAAGCCTTCTTCTTGAATGAGGATGAATTCAGTTCCAAAACAAGGCACATTCATATCTCAGTCCCAAACATGTTGATTTAGAAGTGAACTCAACTGTGTTCAAAGGGTCTTGGTTCCTACCAGCTATGTTTGGAATGGTAACCTTATGTTGATTTCACTTCGTTGAATCAAATGTGTCTTGGAAAGAACTGGGAGAAGGCCAGCTGACTGAAGAAAGTACTGTATTGCCCAATAGTTTGCACATAGGCACCCCTTTTTTACTGGGTCTAAATGGAAAAGGAAACTGGTAGTTTCTACCCACTGCCACCTTTCTATCCACTACCCTAAAGAGACCAGGCAGGGTGGAGGGGTGTCTGTCTGAGAAAAGTCCCCCCAGGAGAGCACTGAACCCAGAGGTACATATTAGAAATGGAAACCACAGTAGAGTCGGAGATTGAGCAGATGTGGCAATCGAACTGTATTACCTGTGAACAGGGACTAGGCAGGGGGAAAATGCCTCAGGCACCATGCCCAGGAGATGTCAGGGGAATGCCTTTCCAAGTACCAGGAGATACTGTATAAAAACTGAAAGGAGAGATTTTTAAAATCCCAAATAAGTAAAGCGTAGTTTCCATTTGAGGGACGTGGTGGTTCTATGGGTTAAACTGTTGTTGCTGAACTTGCTGACCGGAAGGTTGGCAGTTCAAGACCGCGTGATGGAGAGCGCTCCCGTTACTTGTCCCAGCTCCTGCCAACCTAGCAGTTTGAAAGCAAAGCACAAAAAATGCGAGTAGATAATAAATAGGTACCACTTTGGTGGGAAGGTAGCGGCATTCCGTGCGCCTTGGCGTATAGTCGTATAGTCATGCCGGCCACATGACCACGGAAAAGATGAGCACCACCCCCTACAGTCAGTCAAGATTAGACCATTCGGTTGTGGGGAAACCTTTACCTTTTTAACTTCCCATTTACTTAAGGAAGCAAACTGCATGTCTCAGTGTCTCCTGGGACCTCTCACCCAATGAAATAAACAAGCCCCACTCCCATTCATGGAGAGTATGATCAGTTGTGTTCCTGGGGGGGGGGAGATTGGCACCTGCTGCCTCCCCAGTATTTCCCCCTCACCCATGTGGCTTCCCCAGCTCTCAAAAGACCCTCTGGGGACTGCCCTCTTCCCCCCTCCACTTTAAAAAGACCACCAGGAGGCCTTCTGAGGTGGGGGCTCAAAAGTGTGGGCAGGGCCAGCCTTAAGCCAATGTCATCACTTTGGGCCCCGCACTTTAGGAGCCCCTGTGCCATCTCAGTGAGCATATGGCTTGCTGCTGCAGTTGGGATTTCTGTGGGCATTAAGTCAGTGGGGCAAGCACAGCAGCTCCACTTTGGGCCCTCCCACCTGCCCCTGCCTCCGAACTGCCCAAAATGGGCCTCCTGGAAGCAGTCATCATGTCACCACTAGACCACACGCACCTTGCTTGGTGAATGGGGGCACGGCAAAGAGGGTGGGGCCCACAGGAATGCCCCACTTCGGGCCCCACTGCTCCAGGAGCCAGCCTTGAATGTGGGCCCTGGGTGCCAGATGTCCTAGCTATGCCATTATGGGGAACAAAATCTGGTTCTGAAGCTCCTTGGAAAAAAACAACAGTCCTAAATTCAAAAGATGCAGCAGCTTTAGAGGTCATGTATCAAAATAAGCCCCAAGGTCCACCTCTGGGGTCTCATCCGGATTGTATGCAAACAGAGGCGTTTCTACAGGGATGGCAAAGCTCTAAGTTTTGCAGGAAGCCTTACCCTGTCATGTAAATCCCTCCTCTCCCTTGCTGCTGTAGCCAGTAAGCAATGCCAAGATGTTGCTGTTCCCTGTGAGGATTGGCTAAAACGGTGCAGGAGAGGAGTGATTTCCACTGCAAGGTAAGGCTTCTTGCAAAACTTAGAGCTCTGCCATCCCTATAGAAACGCCACTGTATGCAAAGCTTTGGCAAAAGACAACAAATGCAAAAGGTACCATAAATCTATGACTTTGCATCTCACATCTTTAATTTATCAGATACTGGAGGTCTTCTGTTGCAATGCTCTGGGGAATGCAGTGGCTGTAATTACTCGTTCAAGAAAAATACCTTGCAGGGAAGTTAGGAGGGAAGGCCTCCAGCAGCCAAGCAAATACTACTTTGCCAAGAAGCAATGAATTGGGTGGTCCTCCTAAAGAGATAATGAGATTTCAAAAATTGCTCTGTGACTAAAGTGAAGTTTGTCATTAAAATCCAATTAGTGGGATTCTTTAAGTTGGTCACCCTGGGGATTATTAATTGACAGGTTCCCAAAAGGCAGAATTTCTGAAGACAGAAGAGTTGATAACCAAAGTTATACACATAGTTCCTTCAGCCTGATCTACTGCCAAGTTGAGCCCTAATATTTGGATGGAAGTCAGTGGGGCTGCCAGGTTGTTGATTGGTTGTTCCCCCTAACCCCCAGCAGGACTCCTGTGTTTTTAATAGCTTTACTGGATAATAGGCAGAAATTCAACAGGTGAAACTTTCTCACCTCCTTTACCTGCAGGCCAGGAAAAGCTTTGCCTGCAGAACTTGTATTTTTTTATGTAACTGTTAAGATACAGGAACTCTGCCAGAAAAATGTTGTGCATCTGTATGTCAGCCTTTCCATGCCCACTCTGGGCTCTCAAGGAGAAGAGAAAATATTCTATTTTCTGGAATAGATGCAGAGGTGTACAAAGTTGCGGGATGGGGGCTGGATGCCATGCTGCAGAGGGGAGGGGTCTCGAAGAGATGTTGGTGGCAGTGGGGATGCCACACAGTTTGCCTTGTGTGTGTGTGTGTGTGTGTGTGTGTGTGTGTGTGTGTGTATTGGAAAAGGCAGGAGATACCCCGAGGAGATAGGGAATGGTCTCAGCAGTGGCCCCTTGTCCAAATAAGCCAGGAAGTACAGGGTTAACCCCCAAGGTCTTTGCCTGCAGCAGGAACACAGCTGCAGGCTGATGAGGGCTCTGGCTATGAAGGGTGGTTAGCACAGGTGCAGATGGGTGTGGCTGATGGTAAAGCCCGCCCAACTACAGACACGATTGGCCTGCCTCAGAATAAAGTTGGAGGCAGGAGCTGCAGTAAGTTAGCACTAGGTCGATGCAGCACTGGGCAGGTGATGGACGGACGGACGGACGGACGGACGGATGAGGTGAGCAGGCGCCCCCTCCGAGGCCAGGGACAGCTGTGGGGCGAGCGGAACGAAAGCAGAAGTGCACGGACAAGCTGCCAATCAAGCGGTAGTCCCGTCTAAGTCCCGCCCTCCGTTCCCCCAAGTAGTTTGTAGATCCCATCGCTGCTTGGTACGCCACTAAAGGCACAACCCTAACCAGTTTTCCAGCTCTGACACAGCCGTGCCAGTGAGGCATGTGCTGCATCCTGCAGTTGGGGGGAGGGGCAGTCATGGAGGCCTCCTCAAGGAAAGGGCATGTTTTTTTCACTTAACTCGGAGCCGCATTGCCCTTACCCCAGTGCTGGAAGGTTGGTTAGGATTGCGCTCTAAATCATGACTCAGGAAACATTCAAATGTAGTGTAGTAGAAAAACGTTCCACTGCCGGGGCAGATGCTCAAGAATTCTAATAATCCAACACTATTCAGGATTATTGAAAATGCTGGGCTTGGGGTAGCCTTGAGATATTCTACCTATGCTGATCCCTGAATCTAACATATCTGTCACTATAGTTGCTAGAGTACTTAGGGCCCAATCCTATCCAACTTTCCAGCACCAATAGAGTTACAGTGTAGCCCCAAGTAAAGTGAACAAACATTCCCTTACCTTGAAGAGGCTTCCATTACTGCCTCCCAACCACAAGTTGAAGTACACACCACATTGGCATGACTGCATCAGCAATGGAAATCTGGATGGGGTTGGGCCCTTACCTTCTTGCCAAGCTGCTCAGGTTGTTCTTGAGTGACTGCCAGTGATGCCATTGACAGCCAGCAAGGTCAAGTGTTGACTCCCAAGCTGGGAGCACCTCTGGACAATTTGGGTGCCACATATTCAAGAGTGCCAGACATTGGGTACCAAATTACTGAAGCTTTGCTGTCCCCTGTTTAATGTCTTATCCAAGCCAATTGATCAAACTGGGGAAACTCCCAAGGTCCAATGAACGGGTAGGGATAGATTGCAGGTGCAGTCAGTCATTATCCGCTAGGGTTAGGTTCCTGGAAATCCTCAAGGATAGGGAAATTGCAGATAACAAATCACTGATCCTATGGGTTAGGTGCAAGGGGCACCTTATCTGCCACAAGAAAAGTCCAGCAGAGATCTTCAGGAAGCCAGCAGTGTGCAGCAGGAAGGGCCCAAATATCTCTGAGTGCTGCAGAGTCCTTCCAGAGGCTGCAGGAACCTTCACAATGGCACCTGCAACAGCATGGACCCCCTTCAACATGGCTGGCTGATGCTTCCGCCAGCCATTTTAAAGGGGTTAGCACTAGTCGCAGGTGCCATTCGGAAGATCCCTGCAGCCTCTGGAAGGGCTCTGCAGCATTCAGAGATCTTTGGGCAGAGATGTTTGGACCACTATCGGAGTCAGAGAGGCCAGCACACAGATATGCGCCATCCTCCTTGACTCCAAGAGTGGTCCAAACGCACTTTGCGGTGGTGCTGGCCTAACTCCAAGTTGGGATTGCGCTCTGTGATAACTTGAAAGAAAGACTGTTTGTACGGACTCTGAATGTGTGCGATTGCCTTTTTGCAACAAAATGCACTCTTCTGCTTTTATGTCTGTTGTAATTCAGCAAGTGACCGACTGCCTGCCCCACTTCAATTCCCTATTTGGGTCAATGGATGCAATTCACTCAGGTCCATTGACCGGCTTGGAACTTTTGACAGCAATAGCGCATTTCTGGTTAAATGACAGCAGTGCCTGGGCCAGAATGGGTGGGTGGGGGGAAAGGATTACAGCAACATGTTTGTGCTCACCGCTTATTCTTAACTGAAATTATGAAAATTGTTTTAATTATGGGGACAAAAAAACTCTGCTCAGAGTATTTTTTTTTTTTGAAGAATGTATATCCTGACTTTCCCATGCCGAAGCAAATGCCCAAGGCGACTTACATGAGCAGGCTAGTCTAAACCACCATTTTTTCAATAGGGTTTTTACAAGTATACAGTATTCTTGTGATCCGCCAATCCTCAGTCCCAGATGCTGCCTTCACAGTGTGGTTCTCTCCTTTGGCTGTGTGCCATCAAGCCTCAGCAGGCAATTGCCTGGACAGGTCCTCAAGGTCATATTCTGTTCCTTTTCCAGCTGGCCTTCTCACACACTCCCCCACAACTCTCACTTGCGGTGAGTCATCAGCTCCACAGCGACTCCATTCTGCCACCACAGGTACTGCATCTTGTCCCAGCCTGGCATCCGTCTCCCATCCAAAAACAAACCACAGGTTCTCCTGCTTAGCTTCAGGCAGTGCCAGCAGCTCAGCCATCAGTCCACACCTCCTGCCTTATGCTAATCTACTTTGACTTTCAAATTACATTTTTAATTTTTATATTGTATGGTGGCCCTTTTCACGGTTGAGCACCACACATTAAAAATATCATTTTCCTGGATATTTTAATATAAATGCTAGTTGCATGCATTTATAGAGGCAATGAACCAAGCTTTTTGCTGATCATCAGATGGTTTGAACTGCCGTAACGGCACTTAAGGCGCAATCCTAACCAACATTCCAGCAACAGGGTAAGGGCAAACAGCTCCTAGGTAAGGGAACAAACATTCCCTTACCTTGAGGAGGCCTCCATGACTACTACTCCACTGCAGGATGCAGAACATGCCCCATTCACATGGCTAGGTCAGTGCTGGAGAGTTGGTTAGGATTCTGCCCTTAGTGAAGGCTGGGAGCAATCCACCAACAATCCATTGCTGATACATCACAGCAAAAGTAAAGAGCTTGTGATAGGAGCCCGACCCAAGCTATCTTAAAATGAATTCAGGCTGTGCCAGAGCAGTAGGCTCTTTCCCATTTACCAAACACCCATTTACTTTTCTGGTTTATCCAAACAGAAGATCTAAACTCAACTTTAAACTCCAATATATTATATTCATTAGACAAACTATCGTTTGTTTGTATTGCACATCTCTGTTCCAAAGCGGAGGTTTTGCTTCCCAACAGCCCTGTGAGATGGGTCTGTCTGAGAGCTAAAGACTTGCCTAAAGATTTTTTGAGTGGTACAGCCCAACAGAGATTTGAACCTGTTTTTCCTCATGTCCGAGTCCAACATCCAAGCCAGTACACTGGTTTTTCATACTAGACAGACGCCTGGCAAGACCATGAAGGGAAACTGTTAAATCTAATACCAGGTTGCTTAGGTAAGTAAGAGTCAAACGTTACATTTAAGACAAAGACATGAAAAAAATTCTGTACTTTGTCTCTCTCCTGACAGCACATTATACCACAAACAACATGAAGCAGTGAAGCCACATCCAAAGAAAGAGAAATGACCAATTATCATGGTTTGCATCATTTAATGTCGAAGTCCTTTTTTATTTTAACTTTGACAATGATGGAATTTACAAGCCCTGTCTTAATTGCCAGACAGGATTACAATCCTCTAGTGCCATCTTGTGTCAATATGGAATACTACAACACAGATTTGCTCGGAACCATACTATCTGTCTTCCTGGCATTTGAATGAGGTGGCTTGGGAAATGCCGTGTTTCAAATGCATGGCATGGGCAGCAATTGGTGTGGGATTAAGCATAGTGATGCCATAGGTTCGATACTATTTTAATTTACTTGGTTTCTGCTGTACTGTCCTTCGGTTTTCAACTGCTGATACTGCACCACATTTTCAGAACCGGCTAGAATGGAGACAAGAAATGGTTGGGGAATAGAACCCAGCCTGCCAGCACAGGAGCTCATTCACAGATATAGGGACTGGTCCCTTAAGAAGGGAACTAATATATGAATGGACTATATGAAGTTATAGTGGGCAGCCCAATCCTAACCTGCACTGGAATAGCCAGGCTAGCACAGATGGGCTGCATCCAGTGATGTCATGCAGGGGGTACGCGGGGGTACGCGAGTACCGGTTTCTAGGATTACAGCTGGCCCTGCCCATTCACCCGCCCACTCGTCGACTCCGCCCTCTGCAACGTTTGAATTTCCTGCATGTTTGAGTTGCCTGCATGTTCTCAGAGCCAGGCAGGCAGGCAGGCAGCGAGCAGAGCCTTTCCTTTCCTTGCCATTGAAAAATGAGTTGCTCTGGGGTTTTAACATGATGCCAGGCCTCCTTAACATGTTCTGGGGGTGCTGTGGAATACTGTTGCAACTGTTGGGTCAGTTTAAAATCATCTGAGGCCTCAAAAAGGGCTTTTTTCATGTCCCTTCCTGCCACGACATCACTTCTGGCTTATGACGTCACTTCCGGTGGGCGGGTCCCGACATGTGCCAATCAAAAGTGAGTACCTGTTCTTAAATCATTTAGATGACACCACTGGCTGCATCCTTAGTACATTAGGAGGCAGAAGCAGCTCAGCACAGGGCAAGGGCAAGCCAACCCTATGGGGCTTCTCGGATCTGCGCCTGCAGGTGTGCCAACCCAAGGAGGGGGAGGGCTGGCATGCAGCTGTTGGGCCACATCTAAGGCCTTGTCCTCAGGCCATGCAGCTTCCTTGGACCTGCATCTGGATTTCGCTGGCGCAGATCCAAGGAAGCAATGGGGGGGCAGGAGCCTCCCCTGATGCAAGGGCACAAATGTGCCCTCACCCCTGGGAGAGGCTTCTGTGTGCTCCAGTGCTGCCCTGGATACAGCGCAGGCCCGCTGGTCCACTGATTGCACCCTGAGTCCAACCAGCATGGGCACAAAACGGGATCTGTGTTCCAATTATCAAAAGAGTGAACTCCCCAGCCTGGGTTAACCCCGGGTACGTCACAGTATTAAATATTGTATCAGTGCTACTGTACTCCCATTTTTTATAAATTCATGTTCTCAAGAATGTATGAGAGATCTATGATGGCTGGAAAGTATTGATCTTTCTAGATGACATGCAAGATTAGGATGGGACTGTAAGAAAGAGCCTCTTGGATGTGATGTCACAATTATGTGTCTTAGATAATGTAAATAATATTACATTATGCACTAGACACACAGCAAGCTACTTTGTACTGAGTCAGGCCATTCGTCCATCCAGCCTAGTACTGTCAACATGATTCTTCAGGGTTTCAGAGGGAAATCTTTCACTGTCTTACCTGGAGATTAAACTCGGATCTTTCAACATGGATGTGCATTCTGCTGAACTACAGGCTTTCCCTGAAATCCTGGTTTGCTGTCACTTACCCTGCAGCCAACAGGAATATCTCCCATGAACAATGGACCTGTGCCCTACAAAACTCCTTACCACCTGTCTATCTCCCTACGCACTTCCTCTTCCTGCCTTTTAAAAATAGCTCAGTAGTGAAAAGAAGAGGTGGCAGCACTAGTGTCACTGTCTCACAACATCATAGGGAGTCAATTGTGAATTTCAACCTTTTTCATCTCTCGGCACACTGACAAGGTGACAAAATTGTCAAAGCGCACCATTAGTTTTTTGACAATTGACAAGGCACACCAGATTGCCAGTGGGGGGCTCACATCCCCCAAGGGCCCTACTAATAAATGAGCTTCCTCCAAACTGCTGGGGCACACCTGTGAACTATTCGCAGCACACCAATGTGCCATGGCACACTGGCTGAAAATAACTGGTCTATAATGTTAAGGATGCTTCTGGAGCCATGGAATCTTCTGGGCTTTGGGTCCACCAGTAGAACATGGACACCTAGAAACAGCTCCTGTCCCGTGGAGCAGAAGTTTAATGAGCATACAGCAGAAAAAGAACAATTCCAGATCTACTGAATCTTAACCAGGGCAGAACTGGATGTTCTGCCCATCTCTAGCTGTAGTGTCCTTTGCGACCACAAGGCATGACCTCAACTATGGAAGGCGACGCTCAATGTGAATGAAGCTGAGCTTTCTAAATGGCTGCACTCCGTCAATATGTGTGTGCTCCCTAAATATAGCCCGTTGGAACAGGAAAGCTCTCTCTTTGTACTGCAGGTGCTTTGGCAATTAGAACTGTGCTACAGAATCAATCCATGGTGCCGAGGAGATAGGGAAGGAAATGAAAGAAGCCAAACTGCTCTTGCCGGAATGGCTGACGCAGCTCTTTCCCCAGATTTCCTGCCTGCTTCACTCTCGACACTTCTGAAGTCTGAGTGACAAGGGGCTGCAGCTCTGGCAAGTCAGGAGAGGTGCCAGTTTTTGCAAAAAAAGGGGGGGAATTGAAGTGCTGTTATTCAACAGGGCTGTGAGATCGCAAAATCTTCAAGCTTGTTTTATAGCGGAGGAGCAGCCGGGCGGAAAATTGCTAATGCAAAGTATGGATGAGAAGATCCACTGTGGAGGGATACAGGAGCGAGATAGGGAAACTGTGGCGGTTTAAGGAGGCACTCCACTTCTCCGAGGACTCTTTTGCCCATGGAAAGAACAAGAAGCTGCAGTGTGTGCAGGCTCAGCAGACGACAGGGAAGGCGCTTTACAAAATGCAGGTTAATGCATTTGCCACTTGCCATCAGAGCCATTTTGGACAGTGACAGCAACTCCGTTGCTGTCGCTGCCTGGAGCGGTTCTGATGGCAAGTGGTAGGGGCTGCTTAAACCGCATGTGGCAGCACCTGCAATACGTACTGTGCTGCCCCCATTGAAACACTACTGATGACACCATTCTGGATATAGTCCAGGCATCTAACAAAGTAGATTTACTGCCATGATACCCCAAGGAACTGTCCTCTGTAACCACTAAAATTGATATGCTGTATAGATTCTTAGGACCAAGCCATTCATGATGCAGGAGATCCATGACTGGAACACCTGGTGCAGAGGTAATCACAGATCATGCCTAAGGTTTCTTTTTCCATTGATAAAAACAGAGCTTCATCAAACTCCAACGCTTGCTTCCTGCATTTCAATGACTTTGTTGATCCACTGAAAGATATCCTCTTTTTTCTCATTCAGCGCCACCAACTCTGTTTGTACAACTCTGCCGGCAAACTCTGAATGGTGTCTGCAGAGTCATTGGGCAATGCAAACAAAAGGACATGCAACAAAGGAGCATTTCAGATGAATTGGCGACAATGAGATGGAACAAGACAGAGACCTGGCAAAGAGAACATGGAAATGGAAGAAGGGAGCAGGTAGCAAAGAGTGGCATAGGACTTGGGCAGGCTATTCGTAAATTGATGGGGGCAAAAGGGCTTTGAATCAGCAGCACAGTCGGAAAGGGATGCTGTGTAATGAAAGAGCTGCAGCAGCAGACAGTGGGAAATAGAAACACCTGTTGCACCACTAGGTATCAACTGATAAGAGATGAGATGATAGCAAAGACAGTGCAAATGACGTCACCGAAGGAAAAGTGGGTGGGAGAGAAGACAAGAAATGGCTCTGGAAGATACGGACTTGCTTAAAGACACAGCAACTGGTTGCAGCAAAAAGATGTTATCATGACATTTAGGAAGGGAACAAGTCCCTCTCCAGGCGATGAATTAAAATCATGTTGGAGATGGTGGTGAGGATCTCTATAAGCAAATCTGTATGCATGCCATAACCACATGGATGCAGAGAAAAAGCACGGAAGAACATGATGTGGGGTGCAGAAGTCAGTTTCCTTAAACATCTCAGCTTTTATTTTAAAAGCAAGTTTCTAGCCCTCATGATTCTAAAGGTATGCTTCAGGGTACAATCCTAACCTGAAATTAGGCCAGCAAAGTTTGGCTGGCAGAAGAGACACTGTAAAGTATGTTTGGACCACTCCCAGAATCAAACGTGCACCATCCTCCCTGACTCCGAGAGTGGTCCAAATGCACTTTACAGTGGCCCTTGTGCTGGCCAAACTGTGCTGGCCTAAGTCCAGGTTAGGATTGTGCTGTCAAAGTGTATAGGCAATGCTTACTGGAATTTCAAGAGCTTAAGGAATGGCTAATTGGGCTTCTAGTGGTTGGAGAAAGGGGGCTTTGATATCTTTCATGGCTTGCTACCCCTCTTCACCTGCATCAGTCACTTCACCTAGCCTCATGAAGTGGGCTGGTCCTGCGAAAGCCAAGTCTTAGGTGAGCCCATGGGCACAGAGGGAACCCTTTCTCCAAAAAGTCATGTCAGTTACTTTGCTAATAAAGATGAGTTCAAACAAAACTGGTGGCCCATCTGAATAGTGTGAGAGGCTCCTTTTCAGACTACTTCATGGGCGCAACCTACCCAACCTAAGCCAGAAAACTTACACCAACCATAAATAAGCACCTAGATGTTATCTGATTACAGGAAAGGTCACTGTCAAGTACATAATTTAAGAAATAGGTTTGATAAAGGGAGTAATAGAAGCTCTTAACATTGTTTTTGCAGAGACTGGCTAATCACCAACAGCGCATATTTTGCTCTTTCAATTTAATTCCCTCAGTCAAGAGAAGCATAGAATTTTTTTCCGTAACTTCTGTGGAGCATCTTTTATATGTTAAAAGTCCTTCCCTGGATGCATATTAAAGGATTACGTGAGTCAACAGTAGCCTTGCTGGGGCAGCAACAGGAGCCTTTGGTATCAGAAAATTATACACTAGACACTACACAAAACATCGAACTTCAGTGTCCTGAGAAGAGATAACCTGTTTTCTGTCTCCCACAGCCCACAGGAGCATGTTTGCCCTGGTTGTCGAGGTCCTTATGGATGACCTCAAGAGGTGCCCCGGCTGAGAGTCCCCGCTCGGCGTGCAACTTGGAGAGAAAAACCTCATGGAAAATTCCTAGCTGAAAGAAGGCTAAAACGACATCAAAAACCTAAGATGACAGAGACCAGCGCTGGATTTTGGTGGTAAAAATGGTCCAAGAGAAACTTTATTAATAAAAGTGACACAAGCAGCAAAACTCATATGTAGTTCCGAAGGACTGGCTTGTGTTTTGCGTACATTTAGGTTTGATCAGTTAGACAGTTGAACATGCAAATGTGAAAAAGGCAACAACAAATGAAACACTTTTGATAAGTTGGCAATCTGCTATTGGCAATCTTGGTGATGTGGGACATTTGATTGGTGGTCTTCCTTTGCTGCTGCTGCTGCTGCTGCTGCTCCCCCTCCCCTCCAGTGTGACCCCAACCAAGGGTCAGGGAAGGGAAGGAAGGGTGATTACAAAGGGTAGTCAGATGCAAACACGGGTACATTTTGCAGTAACAATGATACCAATATTAAGACAAGATTACAATAGGGTAGGCACATTTAAGCAGGAAGGAGGTATTTACACAAAAGCAGAAAGGAGACATTTAAACCAGAATACTATTTACAGATTTAGCCACATTTGTGCTTGACACATTTGATTGCTTGATACATTTGACCGGGTGGCAAACAACAGTCAGTTATCATCAGTGTGGTAAGTACTTACACGGGGAAAATGCAAACCTTAAGAGTTGGAATCTTCCCCTCTCCACCTTCCTCCTGACCCAATCATCTTGATGAAGGCCATTCTAGGGTGGCAGGAAGGGAGTCTGCATTTGAACAGCCCTTACCAAATCCTGGAGTACAATAGTGGTGATAAGATTGACAATCGGTACAGAAGCTAAAGGCAGGTACAGTCCTTAAACCTTCTCTGCAACATTTCAACACCTTACTCACCCACCCCCCTTGCACGTTCCAAAAGTCCTTCTTTCTCTGTACTTATTTGTGCTTTTGGAATAAACTGTGTGGTCCCTTTTAGAAGCTCTAAGTCTTTCATCCAGCTGATCGGAGTTTTTTCTTGACCCAGAGACAGCTGCCTGACACAGCTGCCTGGGCTTTTTAGCCGGTTCAGCACACGCCTGTGGTTTTGTGTTTGTCTAAGCTGTGTGCTCTCCTTTTCATGGCAGGGCTCAGCTTCCTGGGGGGTCAAAGAGGTGTACTGGGGGGGGGCAGTCCACCAAATTTGCCCTTGATGTTCTCTACTACACCCTGACACATTTAACTTTGGTTTGTGACTGTAATTGCCTCTCCATCCGACAACATTGAATAATTGCTTTGCTACACCTCACCTTCACACTGCATGGATATTCAATCTGACTCACATAAAGGAGGGGGGAGGAACCAACCTCCCAACTTCAAAAGTTGCCAAGTCCAATGCAAGCTGCTATATAAATCTTGCCTAGAAACAAAGGATGTAGGGATAAAAATGA
The DNA here is from genome assembly GCA_029204185.1 of Lerista edwardsae. NCBI lineage: Eukaryota > Metazoa > Chordata > Lepidosauria > Squamata > Scincidae > Lerista > Lerista edwardsae. Next base: position 16,694,572 of record JAJKFI010000009.1, read on the forward strand.
GTTTGTTTTGGAAGCCATCCAGGTTTCCTTCCAACAAAAAGGCAAACATAACCAAGAGGCAGCCAGTATTTATTCTTTGCCGTCATCCACCCTCTCTTAAATCTGGTCCATTTTGGGCGCAATCCTAACCTGGAGTTAGGCCAGCACAGTTAGGCCAGCAAAGTTTGGCTGGCACAAGGGCCACTGTAAAGTATGTTTGGACCACTCTCAGAATCAGAGAGGCCAACGCACAGACGTGCGCCATCCTCCCTGACTCCGAGACTGGTCCAATCATGCTTTACAGTGGCCCTTGTGCCGGCCCAACTTTGCTGGCCTGTGCTGGCCTAACTCCAGGTTAGGATTATGCTCTAAATGGCAGCCCAGCCTATCCTGATCAAAAGTGAATTGAAATAGATCATCAAATGATTGAACATACTTTCAAGATCCCTTTTAGTTGTCAGTTTGTATTTCGCATGTCATCCCTTTAATTTCAGTGACGTAGTGGCGCTGCAGGTTAAACTGCTGCTGCTGGGCTTTCTGACCGGAAGGTTGGGAGTTCGAGACCATGCAACGGAGTGAGCGTCTGTTGCTTGTCCCAACTCCTGCCAACCTAGCAGTTCGAAAGCACGTAAAAAATGCGAGTAGATAAATAGGTACCACTTCAGTGGGAAGGTAACGGCGTTCCGTGTGCCTTGGCGTATAATCATGCAGGCCGCATGACCACGGAAGTTTGTACTGGGACAAACGCTGGCTTAGAAACGGAGATGAGTACCGCCCCCTAGAGACGGTCATAACTAGACAATTCGGTCATGGGGAAAACTTTACCTTTACCCTTTAATATCACGTACAATGGTTGTATGATTTCGCCTACTGCTTTCTTACACAAAGTGGCAACAGGCAAACTATAGTGCGAGATGGCCATTTGTGTGTTTCCATTTCATATGGCTAAAGCTGGTGCTCCTATAGCGATAATTTCCAGAGGTTTCATTTTTGCCGCAACAGATTTATAGCTAACGACTCCGGACTTTGGCACCATGAAAGACTCTGGATTTAGCTGTATGAAATCCGTCCACCTCCTGGCAAATCTCCGGCAACTGCAAACAGACACAATCTCTCTCTCTGTCTATATCGAGATAGATATCTGCCAATTGAAAGAGCACTTCGTGTATCCAACACAGTGGGCTGAGACCCATGAAAGCTTATGCTGCAGTGTGATAGTCTGAAAGAGGCCACATGATTCTTTGCTGAGACAAACACGGAACAGACTGTCTGGAACTTATAAAGCAAGAGATGCTATCAAATACCAATCCCTTCATTTATCATCTTGGAGGCCGAGTACATAACCTGGACAAATCTGAAAGCCTGTTAGCGTGACTGTTGAGATCCTACACACATGCTGATATATGTGCACATATATGCACACACACGCACCCACGCACACACACATGTGCGCACACATGCACGCACGCACACACGTGTGTGTGTTTGTATATCAGCATGTGTGTATGTGCGTGTAGAGAGAGGCGGTATCAGCATGTGTGTGTGCGTGCATTTGTGCGTGCGTGCGTGCGTGCGCGTGCGTGTGTGTGTAGGGCCATCCTGGTATGGAACATTTTTATTTGTTAGGATTCTTGGCTCTACGTCGCACAGAAATCAATTACCGAGAAAATGCTTCTGGACTGTGTATGTATTTTTGTAATCAATAGAGCACCGTTTCTCCAGCTTCTATTGAATTGGCTTCACAAAGCTCTTTTGTTCTCACCTGCCTCTAAGAGAAATCACTCATGGCATCCTGGATCTCGGCTAGCAGGGACTGCATGAATCAAAAGGTAAAGCATTCAGTCTCTGGGGAGGGTGCCAGCTGTCTCATTGATTCAGCCCAGCTCGCGGCCAATTCTGCAGGAGCACTGGCATCATTTCCAGGGAGAGAGAGAGAGAGAGAGAGAGAGAGAGAGAGAGAGAGAGGTCCATTAGGCTAGCTGTTACCAAGGAGAAATAGAGTGTCTGGTCTGGAACAAAGACAAAGTCCATAGTAGGCACATGGCTGTCAGCTCCTGAGTATAAAAAGTGTAGGGCATGAAGACTGTCCCATGCCAAAATCTTTGGTCCAAGAAGAAAAGATCTTGGAGAAAAAGTGAGATTTTCCATGTAAGTATAGGAAAAAGTTTAGAAAAAATAACCTTCTTCTTACCATAATCCACTGTCCTCTGTGAAAGTGTCCGTAATTTCTGACTTCCATTTTTTAAGCAAAGCACCATCAATTTGTTAAAACATTGACAGCACCGTCCTAACCTGAAATTAGGCCAGCACAGTTGGGCCAGCAAAAGAGAACCCATACAGTATGCTTGGACCTCTCTTGGAATCAGAGAGGCCAGCATACAGATCTGCGCCATCCTCCCTGACTCTGAGGGTGGCCCATGTGCACTTTCCACTTGCCCTTGTATCGGCCAAACTTTGCTGGCCTAACTGTGCCAGCCTAACTCCAGGTTAGGATTGCGTCCTAAATTAAATTATATGCAGTGATGTCATTCAGGGGGAACGGACCAGAACGGGTGTTCCGGATCCCAACGGGCTCCGTGGCTGGTTCCGGGTTCCCGACAAGTGCCAATCAAAAGTGAGTTCCTGTTCCTAAATCATTTGAATGACACCACTGATTATATGTCACTGCATGTATGTGAACAGACTCGGAGCACAATCCTGAGCAGCACCGGACCGGCGAGGCCGACGGGCCAGCGCCGCATCCTGTGCTGCTCATCCTGTGCTGCAAGGGAACAGGCGGTCCTTAACTATAGGGGAGGCGCTAAATAGCAGGTGCAGATCTGAGGAGGCCCTGAGATCTGAGGCTGGAAGTGGGGCCACATGGCCCCCCAATCAGCCTTAGGATGTGGCCTTATGGCTGCCTCCCAAGCCCGCTCCTGTCCCACCCTCTCCCTCCCAGAATCTACCTCCCCCTGCCAATCCCTCTGCCATCTAGGCATGGAGCCTCCCTCACGCCAGCCCGCTTCGGCCAACGTGGGAGAGGCTCGGAGCGAGCGCAACAGGATTGGTGCTGCCTGCAGCGCCAGTCCCGTTGCTCGAGCACCGACGCAGGGGTGCCGATTGGCGCTCACCGTGTCGCATCGACACTATAATGTAGCATCGACGCGACAGGCACACTAGGATTGCGCTGTCAGTTTCTCTCTACCAGATCAGGTACTTGGTTTCGCAAAATCACTCATCGGATCCAGTTACACAGCTATGAGTTACTTCCATGAAATGCTGTTGCTAGTCATTCAGCTGATGTTTATGCAATGCCTTAGGCATAGGGATACTTTTGCACAATTGGAATAAACCTCCACTGGCAAACCTTAAAATCAGCACCCTGATTTTAGCAGCGAAAGAAGCATCTTTTCTGTTTAGTCACAAGTATCAAAACGATTGCAAGCTCAAAATGGGACAGTTGTCGTATTTTCCTCATATTGGGTTTCACACTTCTAACTTCCTGAGCAACTTAAGGTGAATCTGAATACTGGGAGTTAAGTGTGAAGTCCTATCAATAGGAGGCACACCATGAAAATATGAAACGTTTCACTATGTTACCTCTGAAAATCTATGAGCTAGATTTCTTTACCAACTTTTGGCAGATGGTGAACACTAGTCAAATGAACAGAAAATAGGACTGATTTTGACTTGTGAAAGACAGAATGATACTTAGAGTATGACTATCTTCTGGTGTTTACAAAGCAACATTATTTTAATAAGCCTATAAGTGGCTTGTGACTGGCATGTTCTGAGCACAACCTGGTACATGGATTGAATTACCATTGGACAGTGTGTGTGCTTTAGATTGCCTGCTGATGTTCTGTGCCGTGATTGTTTGGTTTTGATTATTACCTTCTAGTCGGTGTCACAGTTGGTTCTTTCAAAGCTAACTCGGCTGCAATAAACCAACCAGCTGAACATTAAGCCTTAGTTCATGCCAACAGTTGAAGGAATAAACAGGAGTCTGAATTTACCACTGCATGTGGTCCAATATGCTTCCTTATTTAAAACAAAACACACAAAAACTTTGTATATAGAAAATGAGCAAATCAGGGAAAACGTTGAATTCTTCCGGATAATCTACTTTCTGTGTAAAGAATGCTTTTGTAAGGAGATTGAGAGCCCAATCCATTGCCGATGCCATCTCAATGCAGCCCCGAGGTAGGGGAACAATTGTAGGGAAATTTCCTCCCCACAGCAGGATGCAGCTCATGCCCCTTTGGCACAGCTGTATTGGCACTGGAAAATTGGCTAGGATTGGGCCCAAATTCTAATCACACATCTGCATTGTGATGTGCTGCTGTTGAGAATCAGTACCACTTATCACTTTACCTGCTGTTTGTGGGAACACAGCCAAATACGTTGCCGTGACGTACACGCTGAGTATTCCTTAGCCAGACTGCTTGGGGCAGGAAGGTGTCTGGATTTGGGATCTGTCTGGATTTTGGAATAAAAAATAAAATGAGAAATTTCTCCCCTTGCTCTTTTCACTGTTACACCCATACAGGTATCTGCTGGCCTCTTGGGTGACACTTTTGTACAGTTACACACCACAGAGCAGAGAATACAAAGTGCAGCCTGTACCTTCACTGTGCATTGGAATGAGCACAAAATCTTCTAGTGCCATCTCTGGACAGTATGAGCCTAGCGCTGGCCTTTCTGAGGACTTACCCCTGTCCGTGAAGGTGATTTTGTCAAGGTAAAGGTTTCCCCATGACCGAATGGTCTAGTCGTGACTGACTGTAGGGGGCGGTGTTCATCTCCATTTCAAAGCCTGTAGAGCCAGCGTTTTGTCTGAGGACAAGCTGCCGTGGTCATGTGGCCGGCATGACTCTACGCCGTAGTGCACGGAACGCCGTTCCCTTCCCACCGAAGTGGTCCCTATTTATCTACTTGCATTGAGGTGCTTTCGAACTGCTAGGTTGGCAGAAGCCGGGACAAGCAACGGGAGCTCACTCCATTGCGCAGTCTTGAGCTCCCAACCTTCCGGTCAGAAAGCCCAGCAGCAGCGGTTTAACCCGCTGCGCCACCATGTCCCTTTGTCAAGGTATGAGCCCCCAGCCCTGAAGGGAACATCCCTGCTGGATGCCACAAGGGAGGAAGCCAGCCAGCCAAGCCTGTTAAAGTGAGGCATCAGCAGGCCAGCATAAGGCCAGTGGCCTGTGCACACAGCAGAGCGCTGAGTCACTCAGCAGGTGCAGAGTGATTATCTGCCCAGGTGGAAACGGATTATCTGCCCAGGTGGAAACGGATTATCTGCCCAGATTATCTGCCCAGGTGGATTAGGAGGCTGCCCAGCAACAGTCTGGGATGGGCCAGCCTTGGCATAAATGTAGAAACAGGAACAGCACTCCCCTGGTGGGTTGCAGGAGTGTAAGGGGACCCTCTTCTGGAGCACTGTCTGAACTTGGCTACTGTTGTGAGTACTTGCAGGGAACTGTGATAGCCTGGACTGCTGTTTGCTAAACTGTAAGTAGTTGTAAATACACTTGGAAAGAAGTGCTGGAGTCGGTGCTATTCTGTCCTTGCCAAGCAGCCTGCTGCTGTTGCCTCCCTGGGAGCTGTGCCACCTGCATCCCAGGCACTGTGGGAGCGCTGCCACCGATAGCTTTATGGGATCTCCATGACACCAGCGCCGGCAGTGCACTCATACCGTGGGTGCTGTGGGGCTCAGTACTGGTTCTCATCAGGCCCAGGAAGGGGGCCCTGTCCCTGAGATCCCTCTCTGCACAGCGGGTTAGATCTCTGTGATCCTGATCCATTGTGATCTCTGCACAACAGATCTACCATATTCATGGAGCTGTTTACAGCTGGCACTGGAATGAGCAGTTGCTGAACTGTGGAATGAAATCCTGAAATCCCACTATCGAGTTAGCTTGAATTGACGTTTGAACGTATTCAGATCCTTTATAGTCAAGGATTCTGGTCTGAAACCAAGCTGCGAATGACCCTCTAAAAATACAAGATGTTTCCAACTCAGTGCTTGTTGTGCTCCGGTTCCTTCTTGATTGCTGTCCTCTGGTCTTCGTGGTGGCATCTGTTGGTGCTCAGACATCTGTTCCTTTGGCAGAGGGTTGGCCACCTTCTCTTTGACAACAAACTTCCTCTTCCCTTTGCCATGGGAAATTTGGAAGGAAAAGACGCCTTGCCAGAGTATTCCTTCTGTCTCGTTTCCCAGCTCATCCGATTGTTGCTGCTGTCATTCAGTCACAATTAAAAGAGGACATATCTTTGGCTGAAGAACCTTGTTAGTGTTTGGCACTGGGCTGGTGCTTTGCTCTCCTGCCCATCCATTTCTGAACCCTGAGAAGTTTGCTGCAATGCTGAGAGTTCAATATGGATCCCTGGGATCTGCCAAGGCTTTCAGAATCAATAAACGTGCTGACTTCTTGGCTTTCCCGTTTGGCGACGTGTCAGAAGAGCCTGATGTGAGATGCTTGAACTGCAACATCAAAGAGAACGGTTTGGGGAAAAATGAGATGGGGAATGAGATAGCTGTGACCTTTCTCAACCAAATGCAGATTTTCTCATAGCCCTCCTTATCCCATTTGAAGAAAAGAAAAAGTATCAGCTGCACATGAATGTTCTTGGGTGCATGTTTTTCCTTTGCTTTTTTTTTCCTGCTCTCCTTACTTTAATCACATCGTGCTTAACCCTTTGCTTATGCCCTTCTTATAACTTTAAGACTCAACTCAACATTATGAACTCAGCGTGTGATGGGAAGGAGAGAGGTACAAGTTGTAATCAGGCATGGTTATTAATACAAAGACTTTGGGTGCAATCCTAACCTGGAGTTAGGCTGGCACCGTTAGGCCAGCAAAGTTTGGCTGGCACGAAGGATACTGTAAAGTATGTTTGTAAAGTATGTTTGGACCACTCTCGGAGTCAGAGAGGCCAGCACACAGACCTGCGCCATCCTCCCTGACTCCAAGAGTGGTCCAAAACCACTTTACAGTGGCCCTTGTGTCGGCCAAACTTTGCTGGCCTAACTGTGCTGGCCTGACTCCAGGTTAGGATTGCGCCCTTTGTGTCACTCTTGCATAACTCTTGATTGGTTACAAACATCACACGAAACAGTGGGGAAACTGACAGATACAGAACATTAACAAAATAGCGTGACCGTCTGGCAAAATGTGTCCTCCACATTCATCACTGTGTTGCAGTGCTGACAAAACATGGCACAATATGTAGTCCAAGTCTTCGTCTGTGCACCGATAATCATAATCCATTATGTGAGCAAACATACCTCTTCTAAAGATGATCATAAGTCTGATTACCTGTTTTTCTTCCTTGGTTTCTCAAATTGCCAGTTCTTTATCTTTGCTCTCTTATACATTAAAAGAAAAGTATCTGCCTTCTCCATTTCCCCGTCACTCTCCTATGCCAGGAAAAATTCTAGGTTCAATTCCAATATGTACCTACTTTGTTCCGCTGAACTAATTAGCTGTTCTACCTCAAATGACAGGAGGAGACAGGTTAAATAATTAACATTTTCTATTCACACATAGCATTCAAAATGTATACCATCCGTGTATGAAGTACCATGTACAGTACACATGGTTATTGGCTTGTAACCCAATGCGTTTATTTGTGCATATTCACACATTACATTCGACGCATGTAGCCCAATACATATGGTCTGTACTCTCTATTTTTGAGCTACAGTGTTGGCTTTTGAACACTGTAATTACATACAATAATTCACATGAATATATGTACATGCATATAGACACCAGTACATGTGCATAATGTGTACTATGTAACGTGTGAACCACCCACTGTTTCCCATACAAACTCCTTGGGTTGGGCCAGGCTGCAAGTTTTATTAAAATGCATTTATTGATGATGATGATGATGTGATGATGATAACAATGCCCTGATCCCTTTACAATTATTACGCCCCAATCCCATGCATGTCTACTCAGAAGCAAGGCCCATTGTGGTCAGTAAGGCTTACTGTAAGGAAAGCATGCAGAGGATTGTACCCTAAAGGGCACAATCCTAACCTGCACTCGAACTGGCAAGGTGGTAGGCCAGTACAAATTATGCTGGGCTGGGGCGCAACTTGGAGTAAAGGAATTTTATTCCCCTTACCCTGTATTGCAGGTCCATCTGCCCTATGGGGCTACTTGGATCTGTGCCTGCAATTCCATGGGCACAGATCCAAGCAGCCTGTGTAATGCCAATCAGAACGGGGATGGGGGTTAGGGTTTAACCTAGGTTGCCCACCCCCACTTCCAGGCTCAATCTACCTCTTGGACCACCCTGCCCCGCCTTCCTCCTGCCCCAGACCACCTCTGTATCACCCTCCCTCCACCCAATTCCCACCCCATATGCCAATCCGCCCAGGCCAGCACAAATCTTCCTACTCTGGTTGTGGGTCAGACGTCTGTGCATTGTCTCAGCTTCCTTCTGAGTAGTCGCGACTCGCGAGCAGGCTTTACCGCACCTTCACACACTTGGAAGCCGGGACTCGTGAAGCTTGAATTGTGTAGAAGAGTATTTATATACCGCTTTTCAACCAAATCTTCTCAAAGTGGTTTGCTTAGCAACATTGCTGTTATTCTAGTTTTGATCCAAGATATACACCCACTTGGGGTCTTTGAGTTTCATGGATCAGGTGGGGCTTCATGGAATTAAATGAGAACATCCAACAAACCAATTTTCCTTCCAAAAGAAGCCCTCCCCAAGCAAACATACAAGAAGAGACATCATTTTCAAAGGGAAAGCATTTGAGTCTTTTTCAGACCCAGCTGTGCGAAACGAGCTCATTAATAATCTCATCACTCCTCCTATATTGTTCCTGAAATCACTTCTTGAACATTTCCATGAAAACAAGCTCTTCAGTCTTTCTATTTTGGCACATGGGCCACTTTATTAAAGGAGGCATTTATTTAAACTCAGTCTTTGGCTTCTATTTTTAAAATTCTTTGGCAAGCAAGTTGGAATAAGCACATGTATTTCCTTCTTCATGATCCATGAATGGAGGAGAGAAAAGCACAGAAAGGAAAAGATACATCCTTGAGGATTTACTAAAATGGGAGATGCTATATAGAGATACAGCAGGTATCCACGTGATCTCCTGCTTTAGCTCAGGGTCCGTAGGTCAAAACCTTCACTCTTTCCTACACTTATAGCCCAATCCTATACATGGAATATGCATCCAATACGTCCTGCCAACCTAGCAGTTCGAAAGCACCTAAAAATGCAAGTAGATAAATAAGGACCACTTTGGTGGGAAGGTCACGGTGTTCCGTGCACTACAGCGTATTGTCATGCCAGCCACATGACCACGGAAGCTTGTCCTCGGACAAACGCTGGCTCTACAGGCTTAGAAAGAGATGAACACCACCTCCTACAGTCGGTCACGACTAGACCATCCGGTCGTGGGGAAACCTTTACCTTATACATGGACTATACTGGCGGATCCCAAGAATGGCCAGCATACCGCATGGTCTGCCATAGCAGCAGCCTCTCCATCGGTCTGCAGAGGGTCCCAGCCTGGGCATGGCCTCTCTGACCTAACAGATCAATGCCAGCAAAAGAGCTGGCATAGATCTAAGTAGGCTAGGGATTCCCAAAGTGTGTGTCACACTGCAGAATATTCCTGGTGGCCCCTCCTACCCAGTGGCCTTCCTAGAGGGGGGCGAGATGCTAACCTTTGCAGGAGTATGAGCTCCTGGGTAAAGTGGCTCCTTCCCCTCGCCTTCACAGCCATTCATGGCCTGGAGAGCTCAGAGAGAGCAACACTCTCCTAGCCCTGAATGGCTGTGAAGACAAGGGGGAGCGGCAGCTTTTCCTAAGAGCTCAGGCTCTTGCAAAACTTAGCATTTTGCCCTCCTCCAAGAATGCGACAGCTTCTACTTGTGAACTGGCTTGCTTCATGGTTGGGTCAGCCCTGATAACCGCAATTTTGCTTTGTGCATCTCTTTTAACACTGAGCTTACACAACCAGGAAAAAAAAATCATGATAAAATGAGCAATACTTAGAAACGTAACATATAAGTGACTGACATAAAATGAATGTTTATTCAGGTTCCAATACATTATAATGTGTATTCTGATGACAGATTAAAAGAGACTGTAACTGGCAACATTATTTAATTTATTGCATCGGTAAAGATACTAATTTATCTAACTCGCTTATTATTGCCATGTTCTTAAGTGCAACGTAAAGAGGTAACTGAATTAGGATTTCATTCCATGGGAAATAAAGGATTGGGAATGATAATGGTACTTCATTAGGATGATTTTTTTAGTTATCCTTTTCATAATACGATAACCAAATAGGACTCTTTGGTTTTCTACTCATTTTCTAACTCTTTTAATAAGAATTTTAGCAACTCTCATGTAGCAATACAAAGAAATAACACGCACAGTTTCAGTTCATCAGACTTCAGCAGACTCACTTGATAATTAAGAGCCTTATTATTTGGTATTTCAGAGGACGATCAGGAGAATATTGAAGAGATAATACGAAGAAATAGCACCTGCAAAGAGAAATGTGAACGGTTGTTTCGCCTAGAAACAATATACTGTAATTAATTCTAGATGTTATATTAAAGCAACTCTGGTAATGGTCTGAACTGAGAAAAATTATGATACTCATTAAAGTCTCTGCACATACATTTGGATGATAAAGGTAAGATTTTTTGAAATGGCATTTTTAATTTCACCATGCTCCTTTTTCAGATCTGTACTGTGACGTTAAAGGCTAGGGCTATTGCCAGCACTGAGCTGATTCATGATTTGAACACCAGTTCCAGTCAATGGGCCCAGTGTGCCATGTGGTCTAAAACATGAGTAGCCTGAAGATGATTTGGATTTTCCATTGCAACAGGCACTGGAGATGCACAAATCACTTGCTCCTGAATTGCGGACTCACCACTCGTAACATGAGCGGCTGTATGCCCCACAGTGATGTCTGGAGCGCAGGGGTGGAGCTATGGAGAAGATTCATGTGCCATTTGGATGCTATGCTGTTAGTAGGTTTCCAAAATCATGCAATTCAGCAATGTTGCATACAATATAACAGCTTGTAATACCGATGTAACAGAATGGGACCATAGCTCAATAGAAGGGCATCTGCTTTGCATACAAAAACCCAGTGCCGTTTACCTGTATCAACATTTGAATGTACAGGTTGTAGAAGGCAACTTCATACATTTTAATATTTCTGCTTATTATTATTACAGTCACTATTTTTGTTTATTATTACTGCGGTCATGGGGCCCTTAAACCCCTGCTAACTGGGCAAGAGGCGCTTTTTTCAAGTGGTGTTCGTCTTATATTTAGCAGGGAGAGAGAAAAGTCCATCGTGGGCTATAGGCAATGATGGGTTGTAACCTCCTTACATTAGTAATAGGCTACTTCAGAGTACTGGGTGCAAGGGAGTGGCAACAGGATCCAAGCATCTTGTTGTCTCATGCCTCCCTGGGGCACCTGGTGGGGCCGCTGTGAGATACAGGAAGCTGGACTAGATGGGCCTTTGGCCTGATCCAGCAGGGCTCTTCTTATGTTCTTATGTCCCTCTTCACCCCTGCAGTGTCTTTTCTAGTGGCTGTTGCTGGTGGTGTTTTGCATTGTTTTAGGTTGTGAGCCCTTTTGGGACAGGGAGCCATTTAACTTTATTATTTGCCTGTAAACAGTTTTGTGAACTTTGTGTTGAAAAGTGGTATATAAATACTATTGATTGATTGATTGATTGATTGATTGATTGATTGATTGATTGATT
>JAJKFI010000009.1:16706315-16734520 GCA_029204185.1 Lerista edwardsae
ATTGATTGATTGATTGATTGATTGATTGATTGATTGATTGATTGATTGATTGATTGATTCTATGGCAACAACATCACTTGGCTCTCCTGGGCACCACCATCTTGAATTGCACAAGATCACATGATTCAAGATGGCAGTCTCCTGGGAGAGCAGGTAAGAAGAGGCCACCAGGGACATCCCATGGCACCCCTGTGAACATAGAACATAGTTTGGAAACTACTGGACTATGTCAAGATGGCTGCAACTGGGAGAGCAGAGTGAAGGTGCTGTCACGGTAGGGCACCATGACAATAGTAATATCCAAATGTCCTTCCAAATGTCAAAAAATATTAACATATGAAGTTGTCTTCTACAAGCCGTACATTCAAATGTTGATAAATGGTCTTCATTCCATTGAATAGTAGGGTGGGCACTTATCTTTCCATTGTTTCAGTATGAGTCTTTTGGCTACAGAAAGAGTATAAAGACTCCATTTCCACTGTCCTGCAGACAACGAAAGAGGTAATTCAAAGTACAAAACAACTTCTGTCTCCATTTGTGAATAGTCACGAAAAAGGAAGAGGTTTTGTCAGAGTAGGAAAACAAAACAATGCAATGCTCTTCCCCTTGTTTTGGCTGAGCACCAGCTTCTAAAATGAGAAGGTCTTTAAAAGAACAAAAAATCTAGCGATTTCTCATCGCTCTATAAAATGAGAATGGAAAATAGATACAAAGAACCAGAACAATGGAGTCTGCCTATTTGCCAGGGATCTTTTTATCCCAATCGGCACCTGAGTTTTATCTATCTACAATTTTGATAACAGTTGGGATCTTACCCAATGACAGTTATTGTAATGGCTCATACAAAAAGGCCAAACCAAACACTAACAGTGCAATTCTAACCTAGAGTTAGGCCGGCACATAGGCCAGCAAAATTTGGCTGGTACAAGGGACACGGTAAAGTATGTTTGGACAACTCTCAGAGTCAGAGAGGCCAGCACACAGACGTGCACCATCCTCCCTGACTCAGAGAGTGGTCCAAACACGCTTTACGGTGGCCTTTGTGCCAGCCAAACTTTGCTGGCCTAACTGTTCCGGCCTAACTCCAGGTTAGGATTGTGCCCTAATTGTCTCAGGGAGAGTGCAACAGATCTGTGCAACAGAAGACAGAGGTGCACAATGGCACCAGATGTACTAGTTGGGATCATCTTGGCTGAAAATTAACCACATCACTAAACTGTGCCTCCTGTTCAAGATAGAAAACAATGACATAACAAGCAAACGAAACTAGATGATTTGATCGCATTGCCCATGTTTTTCAGGCAGGGTCACAGTTGATGCAAGTTCACCAAAAACAAGCCCAGATTCCAAACAGAGTAACAGGAGAGTAACTCTCCACAAGATTGAAACCTTGGCTGTCTTTCACTTTCTATGGACTTCCCATCTAGTCTTTATCATTTTTGCTCGTGTCATTTGCCTTGGGGAAGTGCTGAATTCATTCGGGTCCTCTTCCCACTCTTGTTATAATCTTTGTTGCGGAGATAATAGCAATCCTGCTACTTTGGCCTTTTCATTGTTCAGCAATTTGATGGCAATTCCCATTCTCAACATTAATAACCTATGGGGAAGAAGTGAAACAGAGAGGTTGTTCAAAATATAAAGAATACAGAAATGGCTTAAATAACGGAGTCATTAAAATTCTGATAGCCTCTTTTCCCTGACAAAGATGGTAATGAGAAAAGGAAATAGCATACTATGCATGTATTCATTGGAAAAATGACTATAATGAGACCTGAGGAAAGGAAATAATACAAATGCAGCCCATTTTCATTATAGTCCGGAGACTGACATTTAGTGTTCGTCTTTGCATTCGATCCATCTTGATATTTTTCTTGCATGACGATCACACTATTTAAAAAAGTATGTGAAGAGCTCGTGTCAATGAAAGCACAATTTTTTTTTTGCCCCTAAACAGATAATTGCAAATAAGGCACACAAAAAAAGTAGATATATTTGCTCTTGTGACATCTGCACGAGTTGGTCAAAGTCACAAAGTTTGATCATCGATCCATGAGACATCTAGCCTCACCTTCATCATAAATGGGACCATATTATTTCAGAAGGTGAAGACCTCATATAGTCAAAGCCTTGGCTCCCAGTTAACAGATCCCTGAGAAATCTGTCACTGGATTCTTCTCCATCTCTTAGCTAAGGGCCCAGAGCAAATTTGATGCAGACACTGATGGAGCTAGACAAGGCACAGTCATCACCATAATATTTAGAGATGCAGCAGGAACATTTTTGCAGATGCAGTTTCGGTGTCCATGGTGGCTGGTAGGTGGCATTGCATGCGCACAGGTACTTCCTGGTCTTCAACACCCCATGTGACACAGACAAGGTCTCCAAACATGTGAGGCAAACCTTAGCAAGTCTGGTGACTAGTCTAGGAACTGATGGATCCTGGGAAATCCTGCTGTTTAATCAGGATTCCACCTAGGTGTAACCAGTGGTGGGATTCAAATAAATTAACAACCAGTTCTATTATGCAAAAAAAAAAACCCGAAGCCAGCTGAGGTAAGCGAGTGGGCGGGGCCTGGCCATTTAACAACCGGTTCTATAGAACCTGGGTGAACCCCCTGAATCCCACCACTAAGTGTAACCCTAAACTTGCCAATGAAGGTTAAGCTGGATTTCATTGGCATGTTTGGTTTGAACATGCTTTGGAAGATGTCATGCATACAACATGTCATACTCTATTATCCATTGTACTTGGGCAGGACGAGCCCATCAAAATTGAGGCAGCAATCTCAAGCAGCAAATTGGCAGGTATTACTGTAGGTGCTTGTAAACACATTAACATGTCCCCACAGGGGGAAGGGATCTTATGTGTGGGACCTTGGGCAGTGGCCAAAGGCATAGCTCTGTGGTTCAGGGGAGAATGAACAGGAAGATGAGGGCAACAAACATTTATTGAGGGGTTAATTTAACAATAATAGGGAAGGAGCATCTCACACACACACACACACACACACACCTACGCAAGCTTATGATAGGTATGTCAATTTTGACTACACACAAGGTGAACAAGGAAGAATAAAAGGAAGTCAATGGTGATGTTGTGCCAAGGTTACTGGCCCATTTCTGCTGAATGGGGTGCAGCCAGAGGCGTCATTCACCCGGTACGCTGGGCGGGACTTACCTTTGAGCGGCAGTCCGCCCATTGCGTCACACCACGTTCCGCTGCTTTCCCGCCCCCCAGCGGGAACGCGGCAGAATGCAGCGTGACACAACGGGCAGACTGCCGCTCAAAGGTAAGTCCCGCCCAGCGTACCGGGTGAATGACACCGCTGGCTGCAGCGTATTACAGGAGTCACAGAGCAGAAGTGACACGATCGGGAAGATTTCCTGACATCTAGAGTGCCCATGTGCTGTTTTCATTGACAGCTGCTGCAGAAAAGAAACACCCCCTTCCGGCTGCACAGCATCATTTCTTTTCTTAGTATGAATGGGAAGACCGAGCACATGGTTTTAAAGCGACACATCTCAGCACTCTCAACTTGGCAATTTCCACTTGGCAAAGGGGAAATAGAGAGACACACACCCCATCACCAGATTCAGAGTGAAAAAGAGAGGCGTCTTCCTGAGAGGGCAACAAACAGAATGCACCATCTCAAGCATTCTTCTTATTTCAACTTGTTTAATTATACACTTGAGGTTAACCATCAGTCAATGGGCATATCTGGTCTATGCAGAAATATAATAACGTGAGTATAAGTAGAAGGATTTTTTACCCCCAAACAAGCCCTTTAATCACATTACTCTCTTCCCGTAATATCTGCTTTGGGGGGAGAGAAAAGACCTCCTGAAAATGTATTTCTCATGTATTTCCCCTGAGAATGTATTTGGCCTAAATACACAATCCCATATACCCAATTTCATGAACCCTTTAGAACAGTGTTATTCAAATTGTGGGTTGGGACCCACTTGGTGGGTCGCGATCTGATGTCAGGTGGGTTGCGAAAAGCTGGAAGCAGCCATCTTGGAAACTTCAGACTTTACTCTTGTTATATTCCTTTTGTGAGTGTTCACAGTTTGAATTTTCAAGTGAGGGTTTTTGCCTTTTTTAATAGGTTTTAGTTCAGAGCTTTTACATAGTATTTTGTCCTCATCTTGCTTCCTGTCAGGGATGTTTCATGGTCGTGCCATTGCTGCAGCTCAAGAATGCCAATTTGCATTTCAGGAGTGTCCTTTTAATATGTTACTATGACAGCACTTCCTGCTTGATGATGTCACTTCCCGACATGAGTGCCATTCTAAAAGTGGGTCCCGGTCTAAAAAAGTTTGAATGCCATTGCTTTAGAATCTAACAGCCCAATCATATCCATTCTTCTCCCCTGCCGATGCAGCCATGCCAAAAAAGGCTTGCACTGCATTTTGCAAAAAGAGATATTCTTTTCCCTCTTTCACAACACCAGAACCAAGGGACATCCACGAAAATTGAGTGTTGGGAGAGTGAGAACAGATAAAAGGAAATACTTTTTTTTACCTAATGTGTAATCTGTGGAACTCCTTGCCATAAAAGGTGATGATGGCGTCGGGCCTAGGAGCCTTGAAAAGGAGACTGGACATATTTCTGGAGAAAAATGTAGGCTACATGCCATGATGGGTGGTGCAATCTCCTTACATTAGGCTACCTCAGAATGCCAGATGCAGGGTAGTGGCAATGGGATGCAGACATCTTGTTGTCTTGTGTGCTTCCTGAAGCTTCTGGTGGGCCACTGTGAGACACAGGAAGCTAGATGAGATGGGCCTTTGGCCTGATCCAGCAGGGCTCTTCTTATGAGCTCCTTGGAGGAAACATGAGATGAAAAAGCAGTACATAAATAAAATGATAGTGTTTTGTCACCTAGAGACAAAACCTAAAGAAATGCTACCTAAAGAAATGTTCTGCTCTGAGGTATTATCAAATATTTCTGGGTTCAGGGACCTTCATTTTCACATCATATGTAATTTCTCATTTATTTTTTTAATAGGGAGTCCAGCACAGTTCAGATTTGTGGGCCATTACAGACATTTTCACATCCCCAAATTAATGTTGTCCTCATTTTCCAAAATGAGTATTCACGTCATTTGAAAGCAAGTTTTAATTAAATGTGCCAGTCTCAGTATCATTATTACACCTGAAAGATCCAAAAAAAAAAAAAAAAAAAACCAGATGAGAACAGCCCAGCCACAATAGAACTCGGAGCCTTCAGCTCCTTTTCCTTAGGGAGGCTGATCACCTTTAGACTAATGAGAATGAACAGTGGGACAATATGGGACAGATCTAATTAAGATAATGAACTGGAGATTATGAACATTGCTATTGTGTGTTTGAAGAATTTTAATGGAGTGGGTGAACAGAAGGTTAAGCAGCCATCAAATCGATTAGAGAGTGTGTGTGTGTGTGTGTGTGTGAGAGAGAGAGAGAGAGAGAGAGAGAGAAAATCTGGATTTTGAACTTTTTTATGAGAAATCAGTAATAAGCAATAGCAAGAACCAATTTAATTTACACCATTCGCATGTTGGGAAAAAATTGGGGGGTAAAATGTACAATATAACTATTTGTATGTATAATTTGTAACATTCATATAACTCTGAGTGCACCAAGCACTTCACATGTATTGCCTTGGTAGCAGAGGCAGATCTAAGGGAGGGCAAATCTCTAAGTGTTGCAAGAAGCCTTACCCTGTCGTGTAAATCCCTCCTCTCCCTTGCTGTTGTAGCCAGTAAGCAACGCCAAGATATTGCTTTTCCCTGTGAGGATTGGCTAGAACAGTGCAGGAGAGGAGTGATTTCCACTGCAAGGTAAGGCTTCTTGCAAAACTTAGAGATTTGCCCTCCCTTAGATCTGCCTCCGCTTGGTAGAATTCTGACAACATCCTTTACCCAGTGGGTAAACGCCAAATCCTATCTTTGCAGGCCACCGCCAGAACTAGCATACTGGCAGCAGAACACACTTTCCAGGCATCTTAAATGGAGATCTGGCGTCATACATAGCAGCGTACTTCCAGACCGCCATCAGAGGCACCGGGGAGACTCAGTGCACAACAGCAGGAGGAGCAACTATTGACTATAGAGAGTTTGGGCAGAGGCAGAACAGGGTGGGAAGCATGTTGGAGGTGGCAGCACCCAGCATGGGTGACATGCGCTAGATGCTATTAGCATTGAAGGGAGCCACTGTGTCCCCTTTGCCTCCTTGGACTTGCACCAGACCAAGGGCTGAGACCTAAGCTGAGGAGAGCCAGGCGATAATGAAGCTTATGGGGATGTAAAGGGAATTATTTTCTCTTACCTGTCTCAAGCAGCAACCCCCACAGCAAGCAGTGCAGCCAGTAGTGTCATCTGGCAACGAGCTGCCGGAACGCTAGGCGGGACTTACCGCTTGATTGACAGGCTCTCCGTGACGCGTCGCTGCCTGCCCGCCCACCGCGGGGCTCCCTCTGGTTGGCGCGCCCCTCCGCTGCTTGCCTAGGCACCCCCCAGGCAAGCGGGCACCCCCTCCGAAGCCAGGGGTTCCCACGCGGCAGGCGGTGACGCATCACGGACGGGCAGCCAATCAGGCGGTAAGTCCCGCCTAGCGTTCCAGCAGCTCATTGCCAGATAACACCGCTGAGTGCAGCCCACTTTGGCACAGTTGCAAGCTATGGTGGGGAAAAACCATAGGATTGGGCTGTGTCATCCCAATACTGTAGGCAGGGGTGGGGAAAACCAATCCTCAGAGTCAACGCCTTCCCCACCAAGTAGCCCAATCCTATACTGTGCTGGATCAGGCAGGCAGGCTGGCCTGCCTGTGCTTTATCCAGGGCAATAAGGGGGCAGCAGGAGTTCATCTCGGAATAAGGGGATATTTTCCTCTTACCCCAGGGTAAGCAACAGCCAGTCCTATGGGCTGCTTGGATCCAGCAAAATTGCTGGAACAGATCCGAGCGGCTGGATTGGGCCCACTTGGCCTGGGGATGGGGCTAGGATCCGGCCTAACAGCCAGATCTGCATTCCACCCCCCAGGCCGGCCCACCCACTCTCCGCCTCTTTCTGCCCCTCCCATCTCCCCCCCCCATCCTCATGAAGTCCCTGCGCTGGCTGAATCCAGCATCCATGGATTTCAGTATCCACCTGAGGGCCTGGGGACCAATCCCCTGCAGATTCCAAGGGCCCACTGAACTAACCTTCTTAGGATACAATGTTCAGGAAGACTTCAAGCCATCAATCCCTGATACTGGGCTTACGGTGCAAGCTTATGCATATCTACTCCATAAGCTGCGTGGAGTTCAATGTAAGTGTGGCTTGGATTGCAGCCTTAAGGCAACGTGCAGTTGGGCCCTTGCCAATGTAACAGATGCATCTTCAGACATATACACCTTTGACTATACAGGCATACCCCAGTATCTGCTGGGATTCTGTTCTGGACCCCGCTGTGGATACCTGAGGCCGTGGATACTGGGAACGTCTTTTTAAAAATAGGGCAACATCAGTGGTTTTGCTGCAACAAGCTTAAAAAAAGAGAATTGTTTAATGTTTTCCTATCTTCTTAATTGGCATCCCAGTATCCATGGTATCCGTGGATAACTGAAACCGTGGATACAGGGGCTGGTTCTATCAGTGGATACAGGATGGTTGTCCTGCCTTAAACTTCTTGTGCCTGCCTTAAATCCTATGAGCACAGTAAGCTGGTAATGAGCTTCAGCTTGCAAAATTACTTTTGGATCATCTGTGAAAGAGAATCCTCTCTCTAGGAACCGAGGATGTGAGCCCTGTGTCAAACCTGGGGAAGCGTTTTACCTACAATGTAAGGCAATAGCCATGGACAGACCAGGGATGCGGAAGGAGCTGGAAACTATTCACCGTCAACCGCTAACAAAGAATAAAGCAATGAACTAGTTTCATGAAAGCTCATCATTCTAATTGCGAGAGCGGTGGGGGGGGGCGTCTCAGGAGGCCCCCCGGGTGGAATGAGTTTTGATGAGCTCAGGAACCAGCAGGCTCCCCCGAGAACTGTCCCTCCCCTTTTGTGTAGCAGAATTGAAACAAAGTCTGCTAATGATCTTTTGGTTTCTATATTTAGCTAAACGTATGCGCCCCTTTATCAGCTATTTGAAGGAATTGTTCTTGTCATAAGGCGTGAGGAAGGGGGCGGCTTTTTTTTCTTAAAGCCTCCCTCTGCAATTTAGAATACCACGTCTATTAACAAACAAGGGCAGAGCAGCAAATAATTGCTTCTGTGGCTATGAAAATCCACAGCACACACACCCAGCATTTTTTTCATGTGTTGAGTGCAATAGCTTTAAGAAATGTACTATTATCAGGACTACAACCTTGCAAAATTGAGGGGGGTCCAATGGCTGAAAGGTGCACCTCCTTTGCATGCAGGGGACTCCAGATTCAGTCCCCTGGCCATTACAGCTGGGGGAAAACTCCTTTCTGAAACCTCAGAGAGCTACTCTCAGTCAGCACAGCCATGGACCAAGTTTAATGGTCTGACTTATTACAAGACAGCTTCATATGTTGAAAACTGAATATTGCTCCCACCTCAAAGCAAGCAGGTAGTTTATCCTTGGAAGGTGTACTGTACTGACCCCTTTAAGGCCTTATTTTTGACTTTCTCTTTGCACCAGCTGAAAGGAAAGTGAAATGATTATGAAGACGGAATGCTGGCCAGCTGATCTGGCTATGGCCTGGAGCTATAAAAGAGTTTTGAGCAGAGAGGAGAAAAGCCTCATTGTTAGCTGGTGTGGGTAAGCTCAGGAGTTAGTTATTTTGTGCTCTGCTGCTTTTTTCAGTGATGGTAGATAACTGAAACCATGGATACTGGGGCATGCCTGTAATCTTAATTGTTGCTGCAGAGGTTATTTGTAAAGCTTAAATTCATAGAGGCCTTACCGAAGTGTATACAAAATATCCTACAGTATACAGGGCTTGATTGTGAGATTAATACCAACAGCCTCCAGATGTCACTGTTGCTACATGCAAACAGCATTCCATTAACTTGGTTTTACACCTTCAGGATGCAACTTCAAACACACCTCTCAAGCAAGGCCCATTGAGCTTATAGGGCTTGCTTCCAAATTAGCAGGACTGTCCTGTTGGCCAGTAAGTATTTTTCCCAAAGGTAATGGCTCCCCTAAATGGGCATAAGTAGTATTTATTGTATAACAGCTTTCAAAACACAAAAAAACTGTACACAGTACAGTCAGTCCTCATTATCCGCTAGGGTTAGGTTCCTGGAAATCTCATGGATAGTGAATTTGGAGATAATGAACCATTGATCCTATGGGAGCAGTGGGTTAGGTGCATGGGGTACCTTATCTGCCATCAGAAGAATCCTGCAGAGACCCTCAGGAAGCCAGCAGAGTGCAGCAGGAAGTGGCAAAAGAGCTCTGAATGCTGCAGAGACCTTCCAGAGGCTGCAGGGATCTTCAGAACGGCACCTACAACCAGCATAAACATGCACCTACAACCAGCATAAACCCTTAAACATGGACTGCAGGTGCTTTTTTCAAAGGGGTCAGGTACCATTCTGAAGGGCCCTGAAGCCTTTGGAAGGTCTCTGCGTAGTGGATAGCAAGGGCAGAGATGCAGATAATGAGGAAAGTAGCTCTGATGCTCCAGCACTGGATAGGGTTGGACTGCGCATCTTCATTTGTTCACATACATGCTTGTGCCTTGCCACGAAGGACCACTGGATGGAGAGGAGAACAAAGTGGTTAGCAAATTCAGGTTTCTCACTCTTGCAACATACTGCTGAACATGTCAAATCTCCCTTATGCACAACAGTTAAATACACAAGACTATATCGTCCTTTGGATTAGGTCTGAGTGCGGCAGCGCATCAGATTGCACACGTAAACTTCTTCCCCAAAGCTCGCAGTAAAGATCCCATCAGTCTCTTGCAAGAGCAAGGCAAAACTACATCTCCAATCAATTCTCCAAATACACTCATCAATTTCATTAATTCAGGAATACTTGGGGTTCAGACATAAGTATCAAAATATAATATTCGTGTACAGTAATTTTAAATTCACGAGAATATTTAAGACCACATACGTTTTTATCTCATCAAATTAGCACATGCTAAAGGTTCCAAATATAAGTCAAAAATAAGAGGTGAAAGTGGGCCTCCTTCTCCAGCTCTATTGTTCAAAAAAGAGGAAAGGTCAAACTCGGCAAGGCAAATACATTCCAAGCATTTATATCATTTATATCCTGTTTGGACTCTGATGGACAGTACCTTCCCCACTCTCCCCCATGGTTATTCCACACTCCGTGTTTATAAGGCTTATCTCCTGCCTGGTTTCTTAGATGCACAGTCAGTGGCGAGTTCGTAGAGAAGCTCTTTCCACACTCCGAGCATTTATAGGGTTTCTCCCCTGTGTGGGTTCTTTGATGAAAAGTCAGGCTTGTGCTCAAGCTGAAGTTCTTACCACACTCCAAGCATTTATGGGGTTTCGCTCTTGTATGGGTTTTTTGATGAACAGTCAGGTGTGAATCTGTATAGAAGTTCTTTCCACACTCTATGCATTTATAGGGTTTCTCCCCATATGAGTTCTTAGGTACACAGTCAGGTTTGGGCTTGTACAGAAGCTCTTTCCACATGCCAAGCATTTGTAGGATTTCTCCCCTGTGTAGGTTCTTTGATGTAAAGTAAGGCTTGTGCTCGCACTGAAGCTCTTTTCACACTTATAGGGTTTCTCTCCTGTATGAGTTCTTTGAAAAGTCAGACTATGGTTCAGGCTGAATCTCTTTCCACACTCCAAGCATTTATGGGGTTTCTCCCCTGCCTGAGTTCTTAGATGCACATTCAAGTTTGAGCTTGTACAGAAGTTCTTTCCACACTCCAAACATTTATAGGGTTGCTTTCCTGTGTGGGTTCTTTGATGAAAAGTCAGGCTTGTGCATGCACTGAAGCTCTTTCCACTCTCTAAGCACTTACAAGGCTTCTCCTGTGTGTGAGTTCTTTGATGTAAAGTCAGGTTTGGGCACGCACTGAAGCTCTTTCCACACTCCACACATTATAGGGTTTCTCTCCTGTATGGGTTCTTTGGTGTATTCTTAGTTTTGATTTAATCCTGAAGGCTTTTGCACATTGAGAGCTCTGTTCCTTCCTCTTTCCATTTTGTTTTTCTGGATTGAGTGGGATGAAATTGAAATCCCCACCCTGACAGAATTTATTTATCAATTTTTCTGTCTGGCTTTGCTTCTGCTTGTCTGATCTGTCTTGCTTTTTTGAAAGTTACTTCTTCCTCATCAAGTCTGATGGTTCCTGGTGACAACCCATGTGGCTTCACCTGATCCTCACAGTCTTGTCTGTTGCTTCCTGAAACAAAGAGATAGTATAGTCATGATAGAGAAATGGCACCTCTAAAGCTCATATCCTCAGAGTAGAGACATACTGGCCTTTTAGCCTTTATTTCACACCTGGGGTTTTAGTGGAAGGCATGCGGAATCTTGCCAGCCTCTGCCCAATCCTAGGTTAGATCAATGTGTGTTTGTTGATGAATTAATATGTTTTAATGGTTCTCGTGTGTTTTATGTATTCTACAAATACAGTAAGTTTAAGAGCATAATCCTAACCTGTAGTTAGGCCGGCATAGTTAGGCCAGCAAATCTTGGCCAGCAAAAGGGACACCATAAAGTATGTTTGGACCACTCTCTGAGTCAGAGAGGCCAGCACACAGACGTGCGCCACCCAGTGATGTCATTCAGGGGAACGGACCAGAATGGGCGTTCCGGATCCTAACGGGCTCCGTGGCTGGTTCCGGGTTCCCGACAAGTGCCAATCAAAAGTGAGTTCCTGTTCCTAAATCATTTGAATGACACCACTGGCGCCACCCCACCCCCCCCGCAAGAGTGGTCCAAACGTACTTTATGGTGTCCCTTGTGCAGGCCAAACTTTGCTGGCCTAACTGTGCGGGCTTAACTCCAGGTTAGGATTGCACCCTAAGATACACAGCATTTTTCTTAGAAAGAAAGGCAAAAAACAGTTAAAATGATGACATAAAAGTTATGGGAAAATATTTTACAAACGGCATAGCTAAATGGTTATTTGGGGAGCTGATTTGTTGGCTTACCCCAATGGAAGCCAGAGGCCTCTTCATTCAGTCCCTGAGCATTGGGCACCCGTGGATCTTTCCATTCTTCCAACTGGAAGATGAGGCGAGGCTTGATTGCTAGAAATCCACCTTGCAAAAGTGAACAGATAGACTGTAAGTCCTACAACTATTCCTGTGAAGGCAGAGAAGAAGTTAATTGAGAAAAACTATTATTTTAGAGCAAGCAAAGATGTTCTGCTGAAAAGGAAAAGGCACTGACCACACAGAGGAAGGAGACCTTACCCAGTAAAGCCACATTCCCATAATTCTCCAGCATGACCTCCCTGTACAAGGCTCTTTGGTCTGGATCCAGCAGAGTACCTCCTTCTCTGTGAAATACACAGCCACATCCTCGAAAATCACCTCTCCCTGTAAGAACAAAATGATCACAATTAACATCCAAAACCACAAACCCCTTCTGCATCTCCACCACAGATAGAAAATGAGCCTCCCACCCCCAGGGAAAACATATTACATACTTGAAAAACACTTGTACCCCTCCTTTTGGTGGGGAAAGGGCTTGTAGATATTTTCAATGGAAGTATCAAATCTTAACATTTCCTACCACTTTATCTAGAGCAGTGTTTCTCAAACTGTGGGTCAGGACCTACTTGGTGGGTCGCAACCTGATGTCAGGTGGGTTGGGGAAAGCTGGGAGCAGCCATCTTGAAAACCGCAGACCTTATTCCTGCTGCATTCCTTTTCTGTGTGTCAGTGGCGTAGCTACCTCATTTGCCACCTGGGGCCTATAAAATTTTGAGCCCTCCCATACAACAAAATTATTTTTTTTAATTTATATTGTTAATGTTTTATACACCCTTCCTCCAAGGAGCTCAGGGTGGTGTGTATGGTTCCTCCCCTTCTTTTGTTCTCACAACAATCCAGTGGCTGAGAGACAGTAATAGTCATGGCATGAAATGAATAATAATGACCAGAAAATAAATGCAGGGAATATTTCCCCACAAGTGGAATATTTCCCCACAAGCAGCACTGATGAACATCAGTGCCCTCCCCTGCCATTGCTTCCCTGCACATAATCCTCAGTGACATACTGCTCTGGAGGTTTAATGTAGCCATCATACATAATGTTACATAAGACAGTGGTATTTTCGTGTTTTGTTTGTGTGACCATAACTTTTGATAGAAGATATTATACTCCATTTTTTAAATTGAATTCCTAGTGAAATTCTGCATTGAACAGCATGTTTTATTCCAGCATTATTCCTTAAAAGGGCGGTTTTAGGATCGTGGTCCCTAGTGGTGACACTCCCCTGAGGGTGGCACCCAGGGCACCCCACTCTGTGTGCCCCATAAGTAGCTACACTACTGGTGTGTGTTAACATTTTGAATTTTCAAGTGAGGGCGTTTTTCCCCAATTTTGTTTTTAGTTCAGTGCTTTTACATAATATTTTGTCTTCATCTTGCCTTCTGTCAGGGATATTTCATGGTTATGCAAGGAATGTCATTTTATTATGTCACAAAGTCAGCACTTCCTGTTTGATGATGACACTATGGCATCACTTCCATGTTAATGCCATCACTTCTGGTGGGTGCCGACATGAGTGCATTTCTAAAAAGTGGGTCCCAGTCTAAAACGTTTGAAAACCACTGATCTAGAGCATGTGGTCAGCTGCAGCATGTGGTCCTCTCCTATGCATTTCTTTTCTGATTATGTGGTTGTTATTCGGAGGGAAGAGTCCTGATAATGTGCAGGTAGAGGACAGTTTTCATTCATTCATTGACCTTTTATTGGCAAGGGTCTCATACATATCTTTTTGAGTGGGAAGGAGTTATTGCTCAGTGATTCAATCCCTGAACTCTCCAGCTAAAGGTGTCACATATTAAAGCTAAGCTTGTATAGACCCTGCCTGTGACTTTGCTGCCTGTGTATTGCTGCCAGTCAGAGCACACAGCTCCGGGATAGAGACAGTCTGACTCCATAGGTCAGAACCAATTGAATAGTCAGGGCATTACAGTAGGTTCAAACAAGTTGCCATAGTCTTCATATGCCTCCTTTTCTTTCCCAAGGATACCTATTTCCCTTTTTCCTCTTTAATGTTAGTGTTTTGCATTGAGATACCTGATAAAAAAGCTTTTATGAAGTGAAAAGCACCTTAAAATCGTTGCGGTGGCCTTTAGCGTAGCAGTCTCAATCGTCTGCTTAAAACTTTGTGGTTGCGCACAAATTGCTGCGGTTCTGCTTTATGGTTCCCACACTACAAACCTACCAACGCTTTGCTGAGAATCTCATGCCTGAACTGGATCCGCTGCACCCTTTGGCCAGTTCGTAGAGGCGAGAGGAAAAAAAAGCCATTTTTGAATAAGAGAAACGAAAGAGAGGCCGCCAACAAATAGTTTCCTTGCACGCTGCGAGAAGCGCAGCGAGTTCTCCAAAAGAAAATCTGCCCGCACCGCAAAGGACACGGCATCGGCTCACTCCCTTCCCACCTCCAGCACAGGGAGACCCAAAGGAAAGTTTTCCCTTCTCGACATGCTAAGTAAATTGAAGACACCCCGCCCCATTCCTGGACCTCCCAAAGACCACCCATCTCCGCCACTTCTGCAGCATTCAGACACCCCTGCAGGCTCTTCTTCCACTCCGGAACACCAGGGAAAGGAAACGACCCTGCCCGTGTTTCGCGGCGACCGCGCAAAAACTCCCCATACCAGCAAAAATCCTTTTCTCTCCAGCAGCCGCCCTACCCTCCCCAAATCAGACAACTGGAAAGAACTCGTTTTCAAGGAACAATCGGAAACCCAAGGCGCGAAGGGACTTGTAGTCCCCTCCCTCCTAGGTCTAGAGGAATCTGGGAGATGTAGT
Source organism: Lerista edwardsae (assembly GCA_029204185.1). Taxonomy (NCBI): domain Eukaryota; kingdom Metazoa; phylum Chordata; class Lepidosauria; order Squamata; family Scincidae; genus Lerista; species Lerista edwardsae. Next base: position 16,721,243 of record JAJKFI010000009.1, read on the forward strand.
TTTGCATTACTTCTGGACGAGACAACGAAAAGGGATCTGTACTGCTGCTGGGTGGTGGGGGGCCTGGGCAACAGCGGGCATCAGCTCTTCCCACACCACACTGGGGAATCTTCAGCAGTGGTTGCAATTCCTCCCTCCCCCCTGGCCAAAGTGATTGTCCCCTTAGAAGCCCTGCGGTGATGCATCTGGGGGATGCTCCCATTTGTAGACTGGCCTGCTGAGTGCAGAGATGGAGCAAGTCTTTTAGTTGTGTCACCCAGAAGCGACTTCCAGGCAGGTGGGTTCTGTGATGGGCAGGGCCAGTGCTCAATCCAGCCAACATCAATCTTGCCTAGATGGTGAGAGGACAGGGCCTGAGGCTGAGTGACGGAAGCTCATCCGCAGTGACCTACCTAGGTAACGACAGAGGTAACATCTGAACAGGGACTGTTGCTGCAGTTCTATGTAGAGTATATTTACTCTGAAGTCTTACTGTTATAGCTGCCAGTGATTATCTGAAGATTGGCCATTGCCAATCATTAATCATCTCATTAAGATGAGAGAAGACTGTTGCAGCCGCTGTGTTGGAGCCCTTGTGTGTGTGTGTGTGTGTGTGTGTGAGAGAGAGAGAGAGAGAGAGAGAGGATTTTGAGTCAGATTATACTACACCAGGGTGGTCCGATTTTGGGCACAGGGAGGGAGCACATGACCCTTGCATGACCCCCAGCTGGGCTGACCCAGTAGTTGGCAGTGATGTAACGACATCACCGCCAATTACTTCCATGTTCGAAGCTGCTGGAGTCATTCAAAATGACTTCAGGCTCAAAATGACTTCAGGCTCAAAATTCAGGCTCAAATTGAAGGTGGCGGAGGCAGGTGCCGTGCGGCTTTTCAATCTCTCGGCCACACTATTCCAAAACAATGGGTATAGATACTGCCTGACTCTTCCAGCTTCTCCTTCTCCAGAAGAGCCAGCGTGCCCACTCTGCATGAGCAGAGCACAACAGCGCTGCAGAGCTCTTCGTGTTTATCAGCTGGAATGGGGTGCGGCATGTTGGAGGAGCTGACCAGCCTCCTCAGAGCTTCCCCAGATACCCGCCCCACCTGACAAGTGCGACACTGCTGTGGAGCACTTCTCACTCATCCGCTGGAGTGGGGCAGGATGGAGCATGTCAGTGAGGAAGGGGGAACTGGGGCTACATGCCACCTGGGGGCTGCCAGAATAGGCCTCGTGGGCTGCATGCAGCCTTTAGGCCACATGCTGGACCCTGCTGTACTATGGGCTGAATTCTATTGGGGCCACCACAGAAAAGCCTCTGCTTCATGGTCCAACAAAACTAATATCTTTTGATTCAAAACTGAGTCTCTCCAGCTAAATTTAGCATGTGCAGGTCCAATATTATCATCATCATCAATATTTCAGGAATGCTTCATGTGTACATGGAGCGGGTGTGTAAACCTCCCAAAGATATGCTGAAATCAGACTCTGATTTCTACAGAGTACTACATTACTACAGAGTCAGGCTTAGTAGGAAGCCTTATATCTCCTTCGTTTTCAGGTTATTGAAGGCAGTATCTATACCCATTGTTTTGGGAGATTGAACTTTGTGCTGATGGGATCCTCCTCTTCACCCAAATTATGGGTTGATTTAGAGACAATTAACTGCATTATAGCTAGGATAGCCACACTACACTACTAGATTGTGAAAGAGCACTAGAATGTGCCCCCTTCCACTTCTTTTGCTTTCTGAAATTCGTGATCCCAATGTGGATACGTTCTCTTTGTAATGCACCAATGCAGTGTGCACAGACTTTTGCTGATGTGGCTGCAGTCTAATGCCAGGATGTATTCTTAGTCCTCTTTTTCTGACTAGTTTTTTGATGACCACAAAAAAATAATCCTTAGCAGCTGGACAAAATGTAGTTGAAGCAATTCAGCATGATTTTCTCAGGCATCACTAGGTGGCAGCAAGAAACAGCTAGATTGAAAGGAACAAACTGCTGCTAAACAGCCAGTAAGAAGGGACTCATACTATCTTTAATCCCCCACCTTGCATGCATTGGCACTGCTTAAAGGTCTCAGTGAAATGGAAAGTCCAAAGAGAGTTTTAAGGGTTTGTTAACTGAAAGCTGCGAGAGCATTTCCTGAAAATTCTTCATCCAGCGCCTTAATGGATGCAAGCAAGTTCCCTGGAAAATAGACCTCTGCTTCAGCCCAGCTAACACTCTCTTTTGAAAAGCGAATTTAAAGACCACTTAACTGTGTTCTACTCCTACATTTAGTGCAATCATTCAGTGCAGTTTAATGTTCCTTCAGCAACTCAAAGGTGTCTTCAATGGAAATTTCAGGCACTAAAAATAAAAGCCTTAGATCATCAACCTACTTCTGGTCACTGGGTTGGGTAATGCGGACCTTATGAAAAAATTGTAGTCTTTTTGTATATTTATAGTCTTTTCCAATGAGCTACGTAATATAATCCACTGAACATCACTATGTTGATCTAATGCAATTATTTGCAGTGGAGGGAGTCTGGAAATTATAAGGCCCTTTAATGAATACCATAAAAAGAAGAAAAATATAGCTGCAGTGTATTAAGTCTTAATTGAAAACACCAAGGATGGAAATATGAGGGGTATTGAGAAATTACAATTTTTTTTTTCCTGCGTGCATGTAATATAAGTCCTCTGTAATCATAGGCAAGGCACCAATTATAATTACAATGAACATTTAGAACAAGACCTAATAATTTAACAGAGCAAGCCTACTCTTGAAGTAATTCTGCGGGGCATGATGAAGCTCATAAAGCCTCTTTTGTCGCGAAGGGCACAGTTATGCTGTTATGCAAAATCATAAGAGCTTAGCAATACACTTGCATTAGCCCAACTGCAAGTGGGAAAACTGTAGGGAGTTGGGGACATAGAGAAAGGAGGCATACGCATATGCTAATATAGGAGACAGTCCCAACCCCAACATCAGCATAATACTACACTGGCAAAAGAGCTGGTGTAAATTAGTGGAGCACTCCAGATGACTATCACCTTCTTTCAACTCTTTCCAGCCCTGAAGCTATGGAAGTTATGATTACAGCTAACACTGAAGCCAAGCATAGCATACCATTAAGGGTATATGAAATCCAGCCAGGGAAGGAGCTGCTACAGGCATGCCCCGGTAACCACAGTTTCAGTTATCCCCTGGTAACATGGATACTGGGATGCCCATTAAAAAGATAAAAGTAAAGGTTTCCCGAGTGGTCTAGTCGTGACCAACTGTAGGGGGCGGTGCTCATCTCCGTTTCTAAGCCGAAGAGCCGGCGTTTGTCCGAACACAAGCTTCCGTGGTCATGTGGCCGGCATGACTCTACGCCAAGGTGCACGGAATGCTGTTACCTTCCCACCGAAGTGGTCCCTATTTATCTACTTGCATTTTTACATGCTTTCAAACTGCTAGGTTGGCAGGAGCTGGGACAAGCAACGGGAGCTCACTCAGTCACGCAGTCTCGAACTGCCAACCTACCGTTCAACAAGCTCAGTTCAGCGGTTTAACCCACAGTGCCACCACAGCCCTAAAAAGATAGGGAAACATTAAACATCTTTTTTTTTTACCTTGTTGCAAAACCCCTATCTTTACAAAGGTGTCCCCAGTATTATCCCTGGTTTCAGGTATCCACAGGGGATGGGTGCCAGAACGGAACTCCAGCAGAAATAGGGGCATGCCTGTACATCTGTGAGCTTTCTAACTGTGTGTAGCAAGTGGGGGTTTTTTTGTTGAGAAGTAGTTGTGTGTTTTGGTGACCTGTCCAGGAGGATGGGGGAGGGAGAGATTTGGGTGCTTTGATCGATTGTGTGGTATAAAAAAGTAAGTCAAGAAAAATGACACTTTTGCAGCATAATCCTACACATGTTTATTAAGAAGTAAGTCCCACTGATTTCAGTGGGATTTTCTCTAGTGTGCAGTAGGATTGCAACCATACTCTTTGTGGTTAGTAGCTCCCAATCCATCTGTATATCAAAGAAAACTTTGGTGCAAGTAAACAGGTTTGTGTATTGATGGTGTAGTGCAGCATTTCTCAACATCTGCACCACTTTGCATGGTCTACCTGTTGGAAGGACCACCAGAACTGGTGATGATGTCCTCATCAGTTACTTTTGGAGTGGGAGGTCAGACAGAACACAGTTAAAACTGGCAAGAGGCTCAGCATATGTGCTTTCCGAGCACATGAAAGGTGCATGCTGGAGCTCTTTTTGCTGAGCCAAGCCTTCTTGTTGTCATGTCAAACGCTGTCACGTTGCATTGCTGGCAGTGATGGGATCAGCTAACGATTCGGGGGAACGCTGGGCGGGCAGCAGGAGAGCTGGGCGGGACTTCCGGGTGATTGACAGCCCGTCCATCCGGTCTGCCGCCTGCCCGCCCACCGCACAGGCTGTCCCCGGGTAGCTCACCCCGCCGCTGCGCGCCCTGGCACCCGGGGGCCCCCACCCATCCCTCCCAGCGAGCGGGCGCCCCCTCCGAGGCCAGGGCAGCCCGTGTGGTGGGAGGGCAGGCGGCGGACCCAGACGGACGGGCTGTCAATCACCCGGAAGTCCCGCCCAGCCTTCCTGCTGCCTGCCCAGCGTTCCCCCGTTAGCTGATCCCATCACTGATTGCTGGTCTAGCTGCCAGGCAGAAGGGGTCTGGGAGGGTCCTGTGTACCAGATCCCACCTCAAGTGATGAGAAACACTAAGATCCAGGCTCAAATCCCGGTTCAGTCATTAAGCACAAAGAAGAGCTCAAGGGAAGAGGTCATTAGGAAGGGAGCTACCATATCTCAAATATGACATCTGCATTTCATGCATCCTTCCTCTCAAGTTAGGTGCATAAAGCATTCAAAATACATATGGCTCCAGTATGCCTTAGAGCCTTCTCTGGGATATAGGAAAACTGTGTACTGGATAAGCAACCCTCCCTTAGTCAACAGATGCTAATAGCATCACCCACCCAATGTTCACAGCTTAACTACACCATTCAAAAATGAATCATTTTTCTTGCAACATATGTGCCAGGGCACATGGAAGAGAACAGAAACCGCAGGCAGAGTTTCATTACTATCCCCTGCAATACATCTGTGAGTATTATTTCAAGGACTGCATTGTCTTTTCCAAACAACTGACGTTGCAAACGTAGACATCAGGGGGCCATGTTGCTTTGTGAGTCGGGAGTTTGACTAGCACGTCATAAGATAAACAGAACTGTGGGGCAGCAGAAATAAACACTCATCCTAAAGACTAAGGAGAGAACAAATAATCATAATCCAACCAGCAGTCATCTACCAATGATTTTTTTTTTCATAATAAAATCAAATGCCCCAGGGCAGCAGGCTGCTCAACTATGCTCCGCTTTACTGTATATATCATTGTAGAACAGCAGTAATATAACTTTTAATGTACTAATACGTCTCCATTAACTGTCCATGAAGAGTTGCCCATTCATTGTGGCTGAAAGATGGTCAGTCTACATTTTCATTGGTCCCTCACCTCCCCCTTTTTAGAAAAGGCAACTTGAATACATTGTTGCATCCAGAGGCGGATCTAAGGGGGGGCAAATCTGTAAGTTTTGCAAGAAGCCTTACCTTGCAGTGGAAAACACTCCTCTCCTGCACTGTTCTAGCCAATCCTCACAGGAACAGCAACATCTTGGTGTTGCTTACTGGCTACAGCAGCAAGGGAGAGGAGGGATTTACATGACAGGGTAAGGCTTCTTGCAAAACTTACAGATTTGCCCCCCCTTAGATCCGCCTCTGGTTGCATCATGCCTTTATGGATCCCTGGACAATTGCAAATTATTTCCATCAGTTACAATTTGCCTTCTAGTCAGGACATTGGACTGAAGCCACTTTGGTAACCCTGAGAAAAAATGTGCATCTGAAGACTGATGAGGAACATCATCCTGTTGGCACCTCTGAGTATCTCGGCAATTACTCCCAACAATACCTTTGCTAACAAAATATCAAATACTGTTCAATTGGTACCATAGTTAACCCCTGAAAGAACTGGTCCTTTCTCTGCAACTTTATCTTCTGCTCAGTGTCATGTCTTCATCTCTTTTAAGTACGTATTTCTGCATTGGCAGAAATGTCCTATGTGAGGATATATATCATATTATTAGTATTATAAGATAGTAAGTAGTAGTATAGCATTATTAGTAGTATTATAGGAAATGGTTTTTTAAAAGCTCAGATAGACTGCATCAAGTGCAAGTTCAGAAAATCTGAAAATCTAAACGACAATAAGTCATCAGAAAATATCTCACTCAGCACAGGAAACCATCCTTATTATAGTGTGGGTATCTTCATTGCCAAGTGACCCTGCACATTACAAGTGAAAAATTGTCCTTACAGTTATTTAGCAAATCAATCCACATTTTGAAAAGCCACAATTTGTATTTGATTCAGATAACATTTCAGTCACTTTTCCCAATTCAGCAGAAGAGCATGAGATAACAAGCAATACTTATACCTTAGAAATGGGGCTGGAAAGACTATTTTCCACACCAATTGGTAGCTCTCTGCAGACAAAACACAGTTTTCCATCTTTAACCAAGTGTTGTTCCTCAGCAGGGCACAGGGTGCAGCTGTCAGCAGATAAAAGACTCCTGAATAGAGGTTTAACAACCACAAAATAACTCTTATCTGTAGGAAGGTACAAGAGACCCTTCCAAACTGACACACATAGTCACAGTATAGTACTGTGCTAAACGTTATAGTCATCAAACTATTCAATCATTTTTAGTTGATTAATCATCTGCCTGTTCACCCATTCATTAAAAATTGCACATTACTAAAACTCAATATTGAAAGCATTGAAAGAATGGAAAGACAACTGACAATTTAATAAACAAAAGCCATCACTTAATAGCCCTTTATAAGACCTTAGCCTTTATGTGAATCCTGAACAGTGGTGGAGAAGCAAGACTACACCAGCAAGCCCTGACCCTACAGCAACATACTCCCCAAATCTTGCCCTGAACATATACAGCACTTATCTAGGCCACAGTTCTAAACTGGAGTTAGGCCAGCAAGGTTTGGCCGGCACAAGGGCCACCGTAAAGTATGTTTTAACCACTCTCGGAGTCAGAGACACCAGCACACAGACGTGGGCCATCGTCATTGACTCTGAGTGGTCCAAACACGCTTCACGGTGTCACTTGTGCCAGCCAAACTTTGTTGGCCTAACTGTACCGCCCTAACTCCAGGTTAGGATTGCGCCCTGCAGGACAGAGGGAGGGAGAGAGAGAGAGAGTTGCTAAAAAATCTAGCTCTTTCAAACATGCTATTTAGTTTCATGTTGCGTTCTAGCAGAGCTGATCTTTTCTTCCTCTTTTTAAAACGGTCTTCACTTCATTATATGCAGACACAATCAAACAAACAGCAGCATATTTCAACATATTCAACATAAGTCACTGACCACATCCACCCCCCTCACCTCTAACTGAAATTCAGAAGCTGCCTCTAATTTGCTCTCAACCTTCTTTTCAGAACCAAGACCCAGGGATCTGTCTTGGGGCCGGTGCTTTTCAACTTATTCATAAATGTCCTGGAGACAGGGACAAACAGTGAGGTGGCCAAGTTTGCGGATGACACCAAACTTCTCTGGGTGGTAAAGACCAGAAGGGATTGTGAAGGATCTCTCCATGTTGGGGGAATGGGCAGCAAAATGGCAGATGCGTTTCAACGTAGACAAGTGTAAAGTGATGCACATTGGGGCAAAAAACAAAAACTTCACCGATAGGCTTATGGGTTCTGAGCTGCCTGTGACAGTTCAAGAGAGAGATCTTGGGGTGCTAGTTGACAATTCAATGAAGGACCCAGTGTGTGGCAGCAATTAAGAAGGCCAATTCCATGCTTGGGGTCATTAAAAAAGGGGTTGAGAATAAAACAGCCAATATTATCATGCCATTGTACAAATCGATGGTAAGACCACACCTGAATATTGTGTGCAGTTCTGGTCGCTGCACCTCAAAAAGGACATAGTGGAGCTGGAAACGGTGCAGAAGAGAGTGACAAAAATGATTACGGGGCTGGGGCACCTCCCTTATGAAGAAAGACTGCAGCGTTTGGGGCTCTTCAGCCTAGAAAAAAGGCGCCTGAGGTAAGGGGGAACATGATTGAGACATACAAAATAATGCACGGAAGAGGTAGAGTCGATAGAGGGATGTTCTTTTCCCTCAAAACACCAGAACCAGGGGGCATCTGCTAAAACTGAGGTTGGGAGAGTTAAAACAGATAAAAGGAAGTACTTTTTTACCCAGCAGGTGGTTAGTCTGTGGAACTCTTTGCCGCAGGAGGTGGTGATGGCATCTGGTCTAGATGCCTTTAAGAAGGGTTTTGGATGGATTTCTGGAAGAAAAGTCCATCGTGGGCTATAGGCCATGATGGATTGTGCAACCTCCTCACAGTAGTAGTAGGCTACTTCAGAGTACCGGGTGCAAGGGAGTGGCAACAAGATGCAAGCGTCTTGTGTCTCGTGCCTCCCTGGGGCACCTGGTGGGCTGCTGTGAGATACAGGAAGCTGGACTAGATGGGCCTTTGGCCTGATCCAGCACGGCTCTTCTTATGTTCTTAAGACGACCAGCACTGTGTTGAAGGTGTCTTTGTCAGCCTTAACCCACCCACCCACCCCAAAAAATGCAAACAGAATGCTTGTTCTCCAATATTTGGACCAGGGTCTGCCAGTCTGAAGTTGGCTATAATCCAAAGCAGCAGGCACAGTTTCAGATGACTTTGTTGTGCAGTAATTGGAATTTTAGGGACGTGGTGGCGCAGTGTGTTAATCCACTGCAGCTGGGCTTTCCAACCGGAAGATTGGAAGTTCAAGACTGCGCGACGGAGTGAGCTCCCGTTGCTTGTCCCAGCTCCTGCCAACCTAGCAGTTTAAAAGCACCTCAGTGCAAGTAGATAAATAGGGACCACTTCAGTGGGAAGGGAACGGTGTTCCGTGCGCTACGGCGTATAGTCATGCCGGCCACATGACCATGGAAGCTTGTCCTCGGACAAAACGCTGGCTCTACAGGCTTAGAAACGGAGATGAGCACTGCCCCCTACAGTCGGTCATGACTAGACCATTCGGTCGTGGGGAAACCTTTACCTTTAATTGGAGTTTTGCACAATTGTGAGCAAAATCACCATGGAGGCAAAGTCCTAAATCCCCACATCCCACCCATTTTGTGTTTTCCCAATGCCTATTTAAAAAATAAACAACGCATAGGGCTATGTTATATATTTAGTTTAATGGTCATAAGGGGCATAACAAAGGTTTCATAAAGATTTACCAGGTTATATCATGATTCCCCTGTAGCTTCTCGTTGATACTTTCGAATACTGGTCCTTGTAATGCTACAAGTGTACCATAGGTATGCAATTCTCTCAAATAAATGGTAAAGAGGGGTTTGGAGAAAAGGTCACCGACTGCGAACTTTCTTTCCAGACATGCAAAACCAAAGATGGCAAAGCCAAGCACTCAAAGAGAAAGTGCTGACAGATCTCAAGTATATTTACTCTATACTTTCAAACACACCTTGCAATTTTCCCATAGAACTGTGTCATTTTGCCTGGAAGCCTTGGCACTGAGCAAAATTGCTGTTGAATTTTTTCAAAAGCAAAAAAAAAAAAGGCATGCCTCTTGCAACTCTGCGGAGAATTGTCAAAGGGCACAATTATACTGATGACAAGTAAAATACCTTCAGGAGAAAAAAAAAACACCTTAGGTGATACTGAGCTCAAAACAGAGAATGTGAGGTATGTATGCCTAAAAGTAATAATGAAAATGATTGGCTTGTCACACCTCATGATTTCAATGATACCCAAGTGCATCTAGACTGCCCTCCCCTGGTTCCAATTGGCTCAAAATGGGGCCAATTTGGGAGACATTTTCTCTAGTAATTGCTGTGCCATAGATTATGTGTGAAGCCAGTTTCAACCTTTTGTCTGGCCCAGAAGTCTTTAATTGCATGTCACAATAGATTGACACTTTTAAAAGCAGGTCCCAGTGCTAACAAGTCTGGGGAGCACTCCTATAAGGTATGAATTAGGTTGCCACCTTTTCCCTAGCAAGGCTTCAGGAAGGATCATTTCCTCTGTTAACCTGGCAAGGAGACAGTTTTTAGAGGGATGGTTCTCTTAAACTTAGCTGGGGGACAGCAAAAGTTTCTGTTCGGCCCAGCACCGAACCTTTTCCTGGGGCCTTTCATTGCGTTTCCCTTGTGTATTTTTTTTTAAGACGGTAAGCATCTTTGGACTTGCAAATCACCTTCTCATTGCTACACATTGTCAACTTTTGACTGGTGTTGAAAAGCAGCATATAAATAAAAAATTTTAAAAAATTCAACAGGTGCACCGACCCTGAATCCAAATCCAGCCGGTATTCACCTGCAGCGGAGGGAAACGCCGCACCTGGTTTTGCACCTGTCAAAAGCACGGGACCCCTGCCAGAAAAGGGAGGGAAGGGGAGAGTAACACCCCCGCATAAGAAGCGGATTTAATTAATGATCTCGGTCATAAGGAACACAGGAAGAAGGCCGGGATGTCTCCAGGCTGCAGTGACCTCTCCAGCCCGGAGTGGGTGCGGACAAACAATAGCAGGAAGCCAGCCAGCAGCCGCTCTTGACGGAGCCGAGCGGCAGGAAAGCACGCCTAGGCGGCTCGCTGCTACTGCTGGCCAGCGCGCAGGGAAAGGTTAGCAGCTCGCGCCGGGCCGGGCCGGGCCGTGCAGAGGGGAAAAAGGAGGAGGAAAGGATGGAGGCGGCCGAGGCTCCGCCCCGCTCGGGGCCGTTCTCCTCCCAGGCGGAGGCATTGTGACGCTCGTGGCGCTGGAATACCCGAGGCCGTGGCGGTGGCAGGCAAGTGAGGTAAAGAGAAGGGGAGGGGGAAAGAAATCGGAAGGGTAAGGAAGTGCCCGGGCGGGCAGAGGGGAGGCGCGCGCCCGCGCGGCATGGGGGCACCTCGCTGAGCGGAGGAGCCGGCGTCGCAGCCGGGCGCGCGCTGCCGGGGTCGCCACGCAAGCCCAAGAGGAGCCGCCTGCCGGGTAAGGTGCAGCAGCGCGTCCGGTGGAGGAGGAGGAGGAAGAGGCGCGACCTTTCCGCGGGCCCTTTTGCGCCCAGGCCTCCGGGGCTGGAAAAGCAGGTTCTTCTTCCCGGGCAGCTGCTGGGGTTGCAGCAGGGCGGGGCTGCGCATGCTGGGCAGGGAGGGACCACCTCGTAGCAGCAGCGGCCGCGGCGGCTCTGGCTTCTCCTGGCTGGCTTCTCCGCTCGGGAGGAGAGCGAGGAAAAGGTGGCGCGCGGGGCCCGAAGATGCCCTGAGGAGGAGGTTGGTCAAGGGGGCCGCGTTGGCTTGTGGGGAGGCGCGGCGCATCCCTGAGGGCGCGGGATTGTCGCACGCCTGGGAAATAAATTTCCCGGTTCCAAAATGGCATCTCTTTCCCTTTGCCTCTCGCCTCCCTGCTCCACCTCTTAGCGGAGATCGCACCGCCAGCAGCAGCAGCAGCAGGTGCGTTTCTCGCCCTCTCCCCTTTTTGAGTGTAATCAATTTGCTGCTTGGGTTCCTTAATCATTAACTGGGCTCCTGCCGCCGCCGCCGCCGCTCACAGGCCCTCCAAGTCGCCTCATGGGTTTCGACTAGAAGAGCGAGCGCTCCATCGTTGCCATGAAAGCTAGACTTGAAACTGGTGCCAGCAGTCCGCTAGGCATGGGACTGGACTCACGGATGGCAGCTCTGGTGGGAAACTAATGGGGCGTTGGGTGGACAGCTCGCGCCATCTGTGAGAGTGTCTGTCATGCACTAGCCCAGGAGGAGCTAGGACTTCGGGGCCTTCCTGAGTCTTCTTCCCATGCCGTGCTTCAGCACCACCGGAGACGTAGCAAGGGTGGTATGGTGCCTGAGGGGCACCTGCCCCAAGGCGCTGCACCAAGGGAGGCACAATTTTCCTGCAGGCTCACTTTAAATATGTGGAAAAGTAAAGAAAAAAGCCCCAGGTAGCTTCCCCACCGTTGCACAGCAAAACTGCTGAATTTGGAGAGCTCTCCAGGCAGTTTTCTGAGGTCTCTGCTGCCTCTTCTGGGTTGCATGGAGGCCCCTTCGTTTGCCCAAGGGTGCCGTATATACTTCCTTACCCCAGCTTTTTTGTCAGTGGTGCTTTTTTGTCTGAGCACCACTGAGCACTGATTTGTATGGTTGCCGCCCCTTATGCATGGCATACCTTCTGGAGCACCTGCCTCATGTTTCCTTCCTACAAATCTCTTCTTAAAACCTGCATTTTCTGCAAAACTTTTGACACCACATTTTGTGTCCCATTCCACACTGTAACTCTATGCCTCCCCCCCCCCGCAAACACACACAGCCTGCGTCCTCCATTGACTCCCTTGTGTCCATATCTAGACTGTAAGCCCCTCAGGGCAGGGACTTTTCTTGTCCATTCAGGAAGGTGGCTTGTTGACGGTGCTATATAAATAAAAATGAATACAGATAATTTTTGTGTGTAGGAAGTTTTTTTTAATCATATGAACGTTCATTCATGTGATTTGTTCCCAAGTGGCTCTGTGTGAGCATCATCAATGAGTGGGGGTTTCAACCTGGGCTTGAGAAGTCCAATTTTTTTTTTTTAAAAAAGGTCTTTCTTGACACCTGAGGGACACATGATCAAACCAATCCTAATGTCCTCTTCGTTTGGCAAAGGGCAGAATCTAACCAACTTTCCAGCACTGCAGTAAGAGCAATAAATTTCCTTACCTTGAGGAGGCCTCCGTGACTACTACTTCACTTTTTTTTTGGAAATTTTTTATTTTGTATATAATTATGGGTAAGCTAAAGGGATAAAACATAGGAAAGGGATACAGTGGTTCACACAATAGGCACACATTGTTTACCGCTTAATCATCTTCACTTAGTTACTGCTTGCATGAAGAATTCAGAACATGCCCCATTGGCACAGCAATGTCAGTGCTGGAAAATTGGTTAGGCTTGCACCCTGAATTGGATTGCAATGGGATGACTTTATCAGCACGAATCACGCTTCAAAAAGTGATGGTAAATTGAAAATTGTTTATTTTCTAGTACTTTTTCTATGGGGATGTCTTTGGTGTTCATGCCTCTCCTGGAGGAAGTGGGTGGATGTGAAGGTCATGAAAATGAAAGCTTTATCTGTTGGTGTCATTGCCTCCTCGCAGGTGGGCTCTGTGCAGTGGTGTCATCTACTCCCCAGTAGACGGTTCGCTGGGCGGGAGTAGGGAGTGATTGACAGTCCGTCGATTCACTTCCGGTTTCTTCGCGCGG
>JAJKFI010000009.1:16742207-16770752 GCA_029204185.1 Lerista edwardsae
GTGTGTGTGTGTGTGTGTGTGTGTGTGTGTGTGTGTGTGTGTGTGTGGTTTTACCCTATCTATCCCTACAGCTAAAACAGAATAGTTGCAGATGACCCCATTCTATTCAAAAAGAATAAAGAAAGGAAGAATTGAATTTGAATGATCAGATAGGAGGAGAACCTGGGTTTGGAGAACTCTGGCCTATACAGACTAGCAGCAGCTCTCAGTCTTTCCTAGCCCTGCCTAGAAATGCCACATATTGAATAAGGAACCTCCTACATACAAATCATATGTTTTACCACTAAGCTATAGGCTCTCCATTAAGTGCCATATAAGCTGATGCCTGATGTATGGTCCTCCTGCATGCTACACCCATATATCTGGAAACACGTAAACAATATGTGAGAAGCTGTCATGGGAGAGCATCTGTATGAAGCAGCTTTGGAGCTCTGTAGGTCTCCTATAAGATGCTTCATATTGTATCTTTGAGCAGACCCATGTGCTTAAAACGTAATGGTAAAAACTTGACTCGGTCAATACGCAATAGTAAATGGGGACAGCATTGTCCACAGTGAGAAAAGTAATCTTTCTCTTGATAAAATATGCTTGATAAAATAACAGTAGGTCCTCTGATAATGAAACCTTTATCTGAATCTGCAGAAAATCTGAGTCGCCCAGTTTGTTTCTGATGTACATAATTGGATGTGTTGTGTCTGGGATTTTCTCTTCCTTTTGCAGTTCTTCTGTAAGAAGGGACTTGTGTGTTGGTGTCATGATTCAGTCCCACTCCCATCCCGAAAGCATGGGATGAGTAACCGTATTTTTCTTTAATTCTTAGAATTGGAAGAAAATAAAGAAACATGGATGGCCACAAATAGTAAGTACACCTTGTGTTTCTTTATGTGAATTTGTAGTACTGTTAAATTAATCCACAATCTTACACACACACCTAACGTTTGGTCTGCAGAATAATTTAGCCCCAAACCATTAAGTATGAGCAAGCAAAGGTGGTAATAGCATATACAGCAGTACCTTCCAAACTATTTACCACTGGGACCCACTTTTTAAAACAAGTTTATCGTGACCAACATAGTTTAGTAGAAAAAAAAGTTATATAGAAAGAAATATTTTATTAAAATAAAGTATTAATAATAATTGTAGCCATTTGCTAGATTCTCCCTAGAAATAGAGTTCAAGGACTGTTTTCTCCAAACTGTTACGGTCATTCCAGGGTACCCTGAAGGATGAACTGGAGAGTAAGATGTGCAGTTAGGAACTTCCAGGTCAGACAAAAGTCTGAAACTGAGTTCACGCTTGATCTACAGCCAATTAATGGAGAATATGGGAAAATGCGACATTTTATTTTGGGAGTATGACCTCATACCACAGGTTGCAGTCTAGCCATGAGAGTGATCTCTCCATCTGGATTGCCTACAGCTGCAATTTTGTTCTGCAGACTGGGCACGGATGCTTGCCAAATATTTTTCTAGTATTCCAGAAACTTCTTGGACTCACTGGTGGGTCCTGACTCACAGTTTGGGAAATGCTGATCTAGAGGACAGTGCTAGAGTAATTCAAACAGATGCAAAACATCTATTCAAGAGGGGTAGGCATAGATGTTGAATTGAAGCTTATTTAATCTTACGGTTTATACTGTATAGTATTTATGTCTAAAATAACTATTATTATTATTTGCTTCCTAGCAGTTATTCCAGGGAATTTTATGATCGATATGCCCAAGGCCAAGAAAAATCTGTGGTCAATAAAATGCAGCAGAAGTACTGGAAAACCAAACAAACGCTAATCAAAGTCACAGGAAAAAAGGAGGATGAGCATGTGGTAGCCTCTGATGCAGATCTGGATGCAAAACTGGAGGTAGGTAGGTATGTACATCTGGCCACCTGGACCTTTCATAGGAGAAGGATTCTAAAAACTGTAAAAGTTCCAAACTTTGACCATATTGCCATAAAAGCACACAAGGGCTGTTTGACCCCACTTTCCCTTGAATAATAATAATAATAATAATAATAATACTTAGTATTTATATACCGCCTTTCTAGGTCATTAGATTGCTCTTTTTGACTTTATTATTCAAGGCGGTTTACATAGGCAGGTATTTCTAAACCCAAAGGGTTTTTACAATCACAATAAGTTCTAATCTCAAGAACTGCTACATTTCAGATGACACTTTCAAGTCCAGCCTCTCTTTCTTAGCCGCACAATTGCTCTCCTGCCAGCTGATAAACGGCTTCGTGCTCTCACCAAGAAACAGCTGGCTGACACAGTTCCCCTCTCACAGGCAGTCAGACACAGCTCAAGTCTTGTCGGCTGCATTCTTCAAGGTCTGCCGTTCACGGAAACTTCCGGTGATTTAGAACTGGTAACCTTCGGATCCTCTCTTCGGGCAAGACTGCTGCTTTAACCCTCTCAGTTAGACGTCCTGCCCCATCTAGTCTACTCTCAAAGTTGGGGGACCCTTTCACATAGCATTTTTTTAGGAACTGCTGTTGGAAGGGGAAAGGGGGAAAGGGAAATGCGCGCGCATGCGCACACACACAAACAACTCACATGCACACATCTTTCTCTCTCTCTGCTACCTTACCTGACAAAATTGTGGAGATAAAAATGCTGCTTTGAGTTCTTGGAGGAAGGACAGGATTCAAGTGTAGGAAAGTAAGTATCTGCGGGGCCAGCCCAAGACCTGATATTTGAGGCAGCACACCCAGTGGTTCCTTCCCTTCGTCCAAGTACATTGGTGCTGTTGCTAACCTCCAGCTTTTAAAATGAAGAGAAGGGAGAGAAGTGTGGAGGAGAGGCAAGTGGTTAGAGAAGATCTTGCTCACCCCTGGTCTCTCCTCCACGCTTTCCCTTCTCTTCTTTTCTGAAACCAGGGAGTGTGAGACAAGGAACAGTGGAGGCAGGCAGAAAAAGAAGCGTGCTCCATCAAACTGCTGCCTAAGACTTTTTAAAAATGCTTGAAGAGTTGATAATTGGTTTTTAATGCATATTTGCAGCAGTAGAACAGCAGCCTGTTGGTTATCATAGAACTAGCCGGGATGACAGAGACCCCTTTGCCCATTTTAAATGAACCAAACTCTTCTTGTAACCATTTAATTGGTAAGAAATTTAAAAACTAAACTCAAATGTATTTCCTCTCTGAAATATTGTGTAGCTTGTATATTTGTTACTTGTCATTCTCATGCTGAAACTAGGCCATTTTACCTATTTACATGCACCCTGTGACCATAATGGCACCTCTTAAAAGCTCTGCTGTCATATTCCTAGCACAGAACAGCCACTGAGCTGTACTGAGTTCAGTGATGGACGGTATATAAGATAACTCTTAGGCAGCCCAAAACAAAACCCTGGCTTTAGCCAGTTCTCCTTGCACTGACGTGGAGTATTGCAAATGTGCCATAACATAAGGTCAGTGTGGAGGACTCTGCCAGCTCAGTCAGGCCAGATTTTGATCCTGTACCAGCTGGGACAGGTAAGTGTGCCCCAGGCAGCACGGGGGTGGGGGGTGGGAGATAAGAGGGTGGTAGGCAGTGGCGTCTCTACAGGGAGGGTAGAGCTCTAAGTTTTGCAAGGAGCCTTACCCTTTCATGTAAATCCCGCCTCTCCCTTTCTGCTGTAGCCAGAAAGCAACGCCAAGATGTTGCTTTTCCCTGTGAGGATTGGCTAAAACGGTGCAGGAAAGGAGTGATTTCCACTGCAAGGTAAGGCTTCTTGCAAAACTTAGAGCTCTGCCCTCCCTGGTGGTAGGAGGGTGAAACTGAGGTGGGGAGGGGTGTTTTTAGGCAAGGGGGTGGAATGGGAGGTGGATCGGCCTAGGAGGAGGCTGGGATCAGCAGCCGATGAAGCGTTACACTGGGCTTCCCGGATTTGCGCCATCTAAATACCTGGTGCAGATCTGAGAAGCCCCATAAGGACGCCTGGGGCTTTTCCCAGGATAGTAAAAAGGTAAAGGTTTCCCCACGACCGAATGGTCTAGTCGTGACCGACTGTAGGGGGCGGTGCTCATCTCCGTTTCAAAGCCTGTGAGCCGGCGTTTTTGTCCGATCATGGTGGCCAGCATGATTCTACGCCGTAGCTCACGGAACGCCGTTACCTTCCCACCAAAGTGGTCCCTATTTATCTACTTGCATTTTAGGTGCTTTCGAACTGCTAGGTTGGCAGGAGCTGGGACAAGCAACGGGAGCTCACTCCATCACGCAGTCTCGAACTCCCAACCTTGCGGTTGAAAGCCAAGCAACAGCGGATTAACTCGCTGCGCCACCACATCCCGTATTTCCCAGGATAAGGGGAAATATATCCCCCCGAGGTGATCTCCTGCTGCCTCTTAACCTGTCTAGGATACAGTGCAGGCCATGCAGCCTGACTGTTCTGGCATAGGTTAGGATTGAGGTGTTAGAATGTGAGCAATGTGCCACAGGCTGTTGCTTCTGGAAAGACATACTGCAAAGTTGATCTACAGATTTGGAAAAAGATTTCCTAACCCCACGGCAAGGAAAGTGAATGAGGGTTGGGAAGCAAAATATTGTTTGAAAGGAAAATGATTACTACAATTTAATAAGTTCGTACACTAGGAAAATGTGTTTTTGCTGCATCTTCTGTGACTGAAATGTCTTATGTAGTAGTTTATGTATTGAATGTTGCATTTCAGCTGTTCCATTCAATTCAGAGGACATGTATGGATTTACTTAAAGCAATTGAACTCTATCAGAAAAGGATTTGTTGTAAGTATTTTTTTTAAACTGTGTTTGACTTCTTGCAGCTTCCTTTTCAACCCAATTTCATCGGTGATAAAATGAAGATACAGTAGTTGTAAAGTAGCCTTACAGCATTAGTGAAAGTTTGAGTTGATAACCAAAATTATGTTTTAGTACTACTTTTTTCTTTTTAAGTTTGCAGTAACATTTGTTGAATGAAAAATGTATAGGTATTATGTCAAGTTTAAACTATGCAGGGGATATGTGAAATGTTTCTTGATGTGTTGTGTGTACCATTTAATTGAAAAGAAGCTTTGGGGAGTGGGGAGTTCTGATTGGAAGGAGAGGCTCATTGACCCTTTCCTGTTCTTGTTGTTCATCCATACATACCGTATTTCCCCAAGTATAAGACGCACCTTTTCCCCAAAAAACCGGAGGCTAAAAATTGGGTGCGTCTTATTCAAGGGGTGTGCCAGGCAGAAATTTTTCAAATTTCTGGCCCCCAAATTAAGGTGCGTCTTATACTTTGGTGCGCCTTATACTTGGGGAAATACGGTAATTACACCCCTCAAGCTGCTTTTTTATCCATAAAAATATACAGATCTGGAGAAGAGCCAGTGGGGAAATAATTTTCAGTGGGTGAAAAGAGGAATGGTAAAGCCGTCTCCTCAAAATGTGCACTCCCCACAATGCTTTTTCATTTAAAACAAACAATTAGGAGTCTTTTCATGCAGCTCTTTTTTAATGTCCAGTTTGACCCTCATAGCTATAAATCAGGGTGGTCAAACTTTTAATACCAAAGGGGGCTGCAAGGCCCTGGCACGCTCACCCCTGAGTGCCCAGACACAGAAGTAAATATGCAGTGATGTGATGATGGCACAGCCAATTATGTCCAGGTTCTGAGTTGCCAAAGTCATTCAAAGGAAGTGGCGGCAGGAGAAGGAGGCAGAGGTTAAGGAAGAGGAGGCAGCAGTGGGTGTAGTGGTGCTTTTTGAGGGTGTAGTGGTGCCTTGCAGCCCATGGACAGTGTGCTGGACCATCCTGCTATAAATATTTGGGAACACGGTGCTGAGGGACAGTATAGTCTACTAGTTAGAGGGATGGGATGCGGAGAGCCGAGTTTAGATCCCTCCTCTGCCATGAAGCTCATAAGTTAGGGTGCCCCAAGATCATCCCATCTTGCGTGGTTGTTGTAAAGATAAAATGGGAATAAGCATGCATGCTTCTGAGTTTCTTGAGGGGAGAGTGGGATAAACATGTAAAGAGAAGAATAAATGATATCAAATTGAGGGGAATTTTACAGTGGCTTCCTTGCAGTAGCATAGCTGCAGGAGCCATGGCACAGTAAGTATTGTAGAGGCCCCAACAAGCCATGTAAGTGGCCCCTCCCACTTGTAGTCGGAGCCATTATGGGCAGCAATGGTAATAGACTGTAGTGTGTTGCTGTTGCTGCCCAGAATGGCTCCAACAGCAAGTAGGAGGGGCTGGTTACACTGTAGGTTGCGGTGTCTGCAATATGTACCATGTTGCTGTCCTGTAGCTAAACTACTGTTTCTTTGTTCTCCAGTGCTTCCAATTTTTAGGGTGCAATCCTAACCTGGAGTTTGGCCAGTAAAGTTTGGCCGGCACAAGGGTCGTTTGGACCACCCTTGAGGTCGGAGAGTATGGCGCACATCTGTGTGCTGGCCTCTCTGAGCCTGAGAGTGGTCCATACATACATTATAGTGTCTCTTGTGCCAGCCAAACTTTGTTGGCCTAACTCCAGGTTAGGATTGCGCCCCCAGTTTCCTAATTTAAAAACAAACCCTGTTGAATCTAATCTTTCAACAACAAAAAATTCTTACATAAATATTTATACAGAATTAAATTCAAGGAGAAAGTGCCTAAGCTGTTTTAAATCAGCATTCATTTTTATGGGAGCCAAGTAACTTTTGCCACTTGAGCATTGCACTTAGCAGTTGAATGAGAGTCTGAAACAATCAAGAGAGATTCTAGATAGTGTAGTTGGGTCATAGTAGTCTACTTCATTTGATCCCTCGACGCGAATGCCTCTATTCATGCAAGAAGTAGTGCATTCTCCTGTTGCCTTTTCAGTGTGGAGGTCGTTTTGCAGTTCTTGTTACATTACACTGAGTCCATGAAGAGATGTGCTGGAGTGATCTTGTGCAAGAGATGCATGAAGGTTAATTAGAAATTGCAGGCAGGCACAGAAGGTTATTCTGTTCAATCTTTTTTTTTTTTTTTTAATTGCAAGCAATGTGACTTGTTGCCCTACTAAATTATAGCATTAAAAGAAAACATGCCAATGTTTTGTTACTTTACTTTTTTTGTTGTTGTTGTTGTTAGTTCTGTCTCAGGAAGAAAATGAATTGGGGAAATTTCTCCGATCCCAAGGTTCTCAGGATAAAACTAGAGCAGGCAAAATGATGCAAGCTACAGGAAAGGCGCTCTGCTTTTCTTCTCAACAAAGGTACGTTGGACTGGATATGCTGATTGCCTAGTCAATGCTTTGGTTATGCCTTGAACTGGCTTTCTGATCATTCTTATTTTTCGCTTTGTCCTAACTGGTCAATTTACCTGTTCCCTACTGTTTGCTCTGGGCTCAGTGCAGGGGCTATTCAACTGGTCCAACTCCAGCATGATGCTGCCACTGCCGTGCAAACTCCCCCACCCCATGAAACATGCAATACAAAGAAACACAGCCATTTACCTCGCTCCTTCCTTTATTTAAAGCAGTGGTTCTCAAACCTTTTAGCACTGGGACCCACTTTTTAGAATGGTACTTGTGTCGGGAACCACTGGAAATGATGTCATTAACCTGGACGTTATGGTTGAAAGTGATATCATCAAGCAGGAAGTGCCATCATTGTGGTATAATCAAATGACACGCCTGGATGACACCATGGGTGGGGCAACCTGGAGAGGGCCAGATCCTAAGCCCTGTACGTGGGTCACACAGCCCCGATCTGACCGCAGTAGGGCGTTCAGACTTGCACCTGCTAAACAGTAGGAGCAGATCCAAGGAGCCCCATTGGCCTGGCTGGGACTTACCTCAGGGCAAGGGGAAATACTCCCCTGCCCAGTGTTGAGCTGCAGTGCAGGCCTACCAGCCTGCCTGCTCCTGTGCAAGTTAGGATTGTGCCCTTAACAAACTATTTTTCACTGATGAGAGGGGCAGGCAATCTTGAATGTTTTCTTCTTTTGATAGAAGTATTGAAACATTCGCTTCCATGAATGTACTAAGAGAAGGTTCAGGAGACTGGGGGGCGCAATCCTAACTTGGAGTTAGGCTAGCAAAGTTTGGCCGGCCCAAGGGACACCATAAAGTATGTTTGTACCACTCTGAGTCAGAGAGGCCAGCACACAGAGGTGCGCCATACTCCCTGACTGAGAGTGGTCCAAACATGCTTTTCGGTGGACCTTGTGCCAGCCAAACTGCTGGCATAACTATGCCTGCCTAACTCCAGGTTAGGATTGCACTCCGATTCTGTACATTGATTGTGTGGTGATATAAACATTTGAGTTGACTATACCATTAGAAGGAAATATGATACACATTAAATTCACCCTGGAAACCAAAATATTTGTGCAATTTTGTTAAGTCATTGTAAAGATTTTTATCAATTGCACAGGGAGAAAGCAGCAGGTACACCATGCCTTTCAAAGTCCATGATCTTTTCTTTTTCTCATCCCTACTAATAAGTTGGAAGTGAAGTTTTGAATTTGTAATTAAATGCTTACTACTTTGACCTACTGTTTAAAAATAGTTACTTTCAACCTTGCGTTCCTGAAAATATCATTAGGATGTACCTGCAATATATTCTGTTTTGCATCATATTAAAACAGTTGAATTTTCCTAACAATGTACTTGGCACTTTTCCTAGAAGTTAAAGAGCAAGTGTGGTGGGGGAACCAAAAAACCTCACTAGGGGAAATTTTGGAATAAGATAGGTAGATTGACTGTGATGATTATTGCATCCAGAAGTGATGTGAAAATATTTTCACACCTGTAAAAATATTATTGTCTTCTGAAATGAGCCTTGAAGGTTCTGTCCATTCTAGTTTTGCTTGGTGATGTTTCTTATATTGGTGTTTTTGTTTCAGTGACTGTGTGTGGTTCACATCTCAATAAGAACAACTGTCTTGGTTTATTGCAAGTCCCTTACACTTTCCATTTTTGTTTGTTCTGTCACAGGTTGGCATTGCGTACTCCTTTGTGCAGACTCTACCAAGAAGTAGAGACCTTTAGATACAGAGCTGTATCTGATACGTGGTTGACAGTCAACCGAATGGAGCAGTGCCGGACAGAATACCGAGGAGCATTGTTGTGGATGAAAGATGTGTCTCAAGAACTGGATCCTGACCTTTACAAGCAGATGGAGAAGTTTAGGAAGGTATGAGCCTGCTAGAGGGCAACACCTGATTATGGTAATGGAGCATGGGTTTGATTCCTCTGAGAAACCTATAACCCAGCAGCCAGGACCTTGGGTGAAATGAAGCATAAACTGATCTTTTCCATATGGTAGGAATGCGGTTCATCTGTTACGGAATGGAATTTCCATCTCTAAAAGAAATAATGGCCATAAATGGTTTCCTAAGTAACTCAAATATTTTTTAAATTTCAAAAATGAAATGACCACGTATGACCATAGTAGATCTCCTTCAGAATTCCTTTAAGGAGGTATATACAGTTTGTGCTGTCCAACAAAGACATTAATCATTGGCTAGCTGTTTTTCTGCCTGTGCCCTGAGATGTCCCAGATCCTCCTAGCTGTCCATTGTTTATGATTGCCATTGTGCAATCCAGTGAAGGGGTCTGCCTTGAGAGCCTATTCCAGAGATTTGTGCTGGTGACTTTTGGTGCTGTAGAAGCTGCTAGATCCCTAGCATGTTTGATTAGAGCAAACCAGGTTGTCTAATTGAGAACATTATCCTAAGGTGCTGTTGGGCCAACGCAAGCTGCTGCCTTTTGTGAATTTGAATTTTGAGATTGAATTTTCAAGTGATGGTTAAAAAAAAATTCAGTTCAGTGCTTTTACATAATATTTTGTCCTAATCTTGCTTTCTGTTAGGGATGTTTCATGGTCGTGCAATTGCTGAATTCTAAGAATGCTTGTTTGCATTCCAGGAGTATGATTGTTATATCACTTCCTGCCTGATGGAAGTGATGTCACTTCCAGCTATGACATCACTTCCAGGTCAATGACATCACTTTCGGTGGGTCCCAACACTAGTGCCATTCTAAAAAGTGGATCTTGGTCCAAAATGTTTGAGAACCACTGTTATACTGTATAACAGTGTTACACTGTTATACTGTATAACACTGTTATACTGTAAAACACCTTTTAAAATGGAAGGTTTAAATAAAGTGTTTGAAAACGCTTTTAGGAATGGTTGTGCAGATACAATTTTATGCCTGCCTTGTAAAAAGTATACATAAGAGAAAAGAATTTGTATTTGATATGTGAAATCTATGCAGTTAATATCTCCTGGAAAAAAGAGAGAGAAATAAAAAGTCATAGAGGTTTAAGTTGAACTTCTGAAAATTCTTTTTCAAGAACTTTAACTTTGTGAGTGGTGAAAGAAAACTCTGCAGGACCCTAAGCACAATGGATTATCTGTATGTGTAGTGCAGAGAGGGGCAGAGTGGAAAGAAAGGTAATATAAGAGGATTTGCGGTTATAGCCATAAGGCGGCATTATGGTGTAATTTGATGCCAGTGGTCTGTAGCTGTGAGTCAAGGAGTATGTTGAAAGCATGAAGAGGCAGCCATATGTTTCACTCACTTGGAGTCTCTTTAACTCTTGACCTTGTCTGGTCAGTTACAGTTTTGGATTCTCCTGGGGTTGCTTTTGGTATGTAGCTTACTTTTATAACCAGCTGCATCTCAACCCACCCAACTAGGCATCCTATTGTGTTCAAGCTGGTAGCATTCCCTCATCCATAGAATAATGTTTGCGTGGAAAATGACTATATTGCTTCAAAGCTGAAATGTTTGTTAGCAAATGTAATCATCATTCGTATGGATCTTGATGAGAATTATCAGAACTAATTCCCGTTGTGTTGCTGTTTTGAAAGGGTCGGTGGAATTGCTTTTGTTTTCTCAGTCTGCAACTCCAACTTGTGCCATTGTGTGGCAGTATTTTACTTAATGTTTCCAAATTTATTTTAGGATTTATGTCATAAGGAGAGAGTCTGCATTTATGTCATAAGGAGAGAGACTATAGGCCTTTGTTCAGGAGACTATAAATGTGTTAGGAAACTAAAACCTGTACATTCATAGTGCTATTTAGTTAATCATTTTCATGAAATCAAAATTTTTGTTGCCATTGGAAACTGCGTATTCTTTTAGTAGCATGTTTTTAGAGTAGACCAATTTCTGTTTTCAGATGCAAGCATTCATTGCATTTACATGAAATAAAGTTGCCATTCTCTTTCTCCCAAGTGTAAAACCCTCACCATTGCAAATATGGGCAACAATCTAGCCTTGCGCAAGGTGTGTTTAAGTCCATTGGGACCTAACTATATCTGTTTTGAATTGGGTTTTAGTTCTGTACAATATTTAGTTCTGAATGTACTGATGCAAATGGATTTCTTCATGTGTTTTCACTGTGTGGGGAGCAAGTTCATAAATTTCATAAGCAAAAAGACCCTATTCAATGCTAGATGGGTATGTTTCATTAGGAATTATCAAGTCAAGATGAGTATTTTTGCAGCTCCTCTATAGTGGCTTACAAGATGTCTGTTTGCTGTGTATATGATGGCAATACAGCTATTTTCTATCCAGCAAGCAATTTTTCTCAAATAGTTCTTGTACTGTTTATTTTTTACCTTGATAAGCAGAAAGATTTGAGTGTCATTGTGCAAACCAGGAATGATCTGTTGTATATTTTGTTGCAGAGGAGTGTCTATGCAGACTCTTATCAGTGCAATCCTATGCACACTTTTCTGATTTAAGTCAAACTCAATAGGATTTACTTCTGAGTAGACATGCTTAGGCTGTGCGGTTCATACTGAGGGGTTATCGGGAACATGCATCTAATATTTGGTCTTCATTACATCATTGCATATAGGTGCTCAATATGTGGTACAATTTGTAGGCAACTCATTACACAGTTCATGATGTTTTGGTTAACTAGGTTTCTTTTTTGTTTCTTACCTCTGCTATGCCGTACCAGAAGAAATGTGAACCAGTCGTTTCTTCTCTTTCCCTCATTGATAAAATTCCATACATATTAGGCATCTCTGTTCCTTTGTTCCATGCAATTTGCAGAAGGAACAATATAAGGATCTGACCATCTGTACACTGTGTGTGAGGTATAAAAGGGTCACTGCAGGAACTCATCAGTAGCTTAACTAAAATATGAGCATTTACTAAAATATGAGCAGACTTTTGGTATATAACAACTTGTTTCCTTATAATTATTGTACTTACTGGTGTAGAAAACTTGAGGAGGCACATTTCTAGATGCAAACTTGTGGATTCCCCCCATGGTCCTTTGTTTTTAAACGCATGCAAGGGAAAGGGAGGGAAAAAAAACACCACTGCTCTTTTTGCCGCTGATATTTCTGACCCCATTCTGTGCTTTGGACTTTCATCAACTCATACTGGTAGGTTTCCTGTTGGTTGAGCAAAGCTGGCAGATGGGAATTTGTCGGTCTAACAGAGCTGCCATCAGTCACATTTTTACAGGGCAAAGGAGGGCATTTTGGGTTATTTTCCTACCTGTAAATGCACTCTTTCCTCCCCCTCCCATCAGCCAGCAATTTTCTTAGCAGGCTCATTCTTAGGAGTGCTTCATCTCTCTAGCACTGGATGCCATTTTAAGGACCTCAATGGATGGCAATGCCCAGAGCTTTTCTGCATAAAGGTAGAGTTTTTGTTTTGGATGAACAGTTCAGCATATTAAGAATCTTCGCTTTCTCCTTCTTGAGTCTATGAAAACAGACTTGAAAAGCCTTAGAAGAATGCCATGCAAAATTTCAAAAGCCTGGGGAAGGCGGAGCTTCAGTGTCCTGCATAGAATTTTGTGACTTGGAAGCAGAATTTTTTTTTTTTTTTTGGCAAAGATCTGCAAAGTCGTATTTGTGACACAAACTACGTACATCTTTGCTTGGGGTGCAGGTTGGCACATTACAGCACACAGTTTTTATTAAACAATTTATATCCTGCCTTTCTCTCTTATTAAACAGAAAGGCATTTCTATGCTTTTTTATTATAGGAAAATTTAAGAGGTAGTGAGTGACATTCAGGAAAGCCTGTGCTAGGCAGAAGATTTAGTCGAGAGGGTTAATGCCTCCATTTGCCTGAAGATAAGAGCTGAAGATCTGAAGGTCGCCAGTTCGGGACAGCCAGAAGTCTCTGTGAGCGGCAGACCTCGCTAATTGCAGCTGATTAACAGCTGAGCTTCGGCTGCCTTGTGTGAGGGGGAGTTGTGCCGAAGTTCAGCCGTTCTCTGGTGGGAGCAGGGAAGCCGTTTATCAGCCAGCAAGAAGACAAACGGGTGGCCAGAAAGAAGGACTAA
Source organism: Lerista edwardsae (assembly GCA_029204185.1). Lineage (NCBI taxonomy): Eukaryota > Metazoa > Chordata > Lepidosauria > Squamata > Scincidae > Lerista > Lerista edwardsae. The sequence continues at coordinate 16,755,427 of JAJKFI010000009.1, forward strand.
ATGCAGAAAGATCCATCTCTATGTGTGTAGTTCTTGAAAGATAGAACATTTCTGTATAAATTGTAAAAACCTTCAGGTTTCTGAATAAAGTCTGCCCATGTAAACCACCTTGAGTTATAGTCATTAGAGAAATCTGGTGACCTAAGAAAGGCAGTATATAAATCCAAGTATTATTATTTTTATTATTATCAAGTCTTGGGCAGACCAATGCTCACCTGCGCTGGAATGGAGAGGTCAGCTGGCCTGCTTCATATCCAGTGCAGGTGTAGGCTGCATGCAGTGCAACTCTTCCCCTTGTAGTGCTGCAGCAGTCCCAATAGGCTATTTGGAGCTGCACCAGCAAAATCGCTGACACAACTCTGAGCAGCCCGTGTAAGGCCAACCAGAATGGGGGTTTGGATTTGGCTTAAGTGCCAGAGGCCAGTCTCACCCCCCCGCCCCCCAGGGCAGTAGTATGATCTGTCTATCTACAAGAACTTAATATCGATATTAAGGCTGCAGTCCTATCCACACTTACCTGGGAATAAGCCCCATTGGCTATAATAGCACTTCCTTCTGAGTAGACATGCATAGGATTGGGCTCTAAGTATCCAGAAGGACTCTGTCATTGTTCTACATAAGTTAAAATCAACACAGCAGTATAAGATAGAGATGCCCTTCAGATGCATAATGAAAAGGGTTGCTCTTTTAAAAATAGAAGCACACTTCTGGGAACATATTACATCATCTTAAGATGAATTGCTTAAAGAATGTTGTAGCAACTGTAGGCTGACAAATGCCCTTGAGTGATTTCCTTCATCTGCTTCACTTTACTTTTAAGAAATAAAGATCTTCAAAGATGATCGAGGAGGGAAATGCTTTTAAATTAATGAACAGAATTAAAAGCGGCAGTCAATGTACTGCTCTGTCTTTTTGTTCTCTCAGACCATTTGTTCTGTACTGCATGTAGGCTAGAATACCTTAATGTCCTGAAAGTTGAGGCTCCAGACAGAATCCAATGGAATTAAATATCTTGCCCCATTTTTGCCTTTCAACATTTTATATATCTTTTTCCTTTTCTGTTTGACCAGGTTTGTCTTTACTGAAAGATTCTGAGTTCACTTGTCATCCTTTTGAGTTCAAGTGTTATGGAAATTGCAGAAGATTACCCTGAGGAGATAGGGAATGGTATCAGCAGTGGCCCCTTGTCTGTCAGCCAGGAATTACAGGGCTAACCCCAGACTCTTTGCTTGCAGCTAGTTCACAGCTGCAGCCAATTGGAGATAATAAGGGCCCTGGGGATCAAAGTAGCTCCTGGGAAGAGCAGTGTTGCGCTTGCGGAGACATGGAAAGAGGATTGATAGGAGAAAATAGTGGGAGGAGGAGTTTGAAAAGTATGATGGGCTGATGGATTGTTTGACTGACGGATGACTTGGATGAAGGATACGAGAGGCTGCTGGGACTGTGATTGTGGTTGGAACTAAGGTTGCTATTGGAGACTGTGGAGAATTAGTGTGTGGCTGCCATACCCCTGGAGCCACCAAGTGGAGGAGAAAGGAGGGCCAACAGCCCTGAGCAGGAAAGCTGACTGCCTTTTTCCTTTGTTTGGTGGTGAGGTTTAGCGGTGTCTTGGGTAAGACTAGGGTGGTTTTGGATGGTAGAAGGGAAATTTAGCCTACTGCAGGCGTAAGATTGTAGAGAGGGAATTTGGCACATCCCGTGTCTTCTGTCCACTCTTCTTTTTGCATGATGCAAAGAAGTTCTCTGTGTTCTTTTCCTCGCTCTTCCATTTGTACAAATTAGCCTGTAGTGTAGACTAAAGTTCAGCAGGTGAGAAAAGGCTCTGTGTAATAAATATCAGCAAAGCCATAACTGAGAACATACTGAATAATCCTTTTCTGAAGGGCTCGGAAGATGATGGCAATGCAATCCAAGCATTTCACCTTTCCACCACTTTCCAGAATCCAATAAACTACTACATTAATAGTAGGCTACTTCAGAATGCAAGGTGCAGGGGAGTGGCAGCAGGATGCAGGCATCTTCTTGTCTTGTGTGCTCCCTGGGGCATCTGGTGGGCCACTGTGAGATGCAGGAAGCTGGACCTTTGGCCTGATCCAGCAGGGCTCTTCCTCATGTTCTTATGTTACAAAGTATAGCTCTGTGAGGTGGTATTTACAATCTGTAGTGTTTGTTCATGCGTATATTGAGCCTACCTTATCTGCAGGGGTTCAGTTCTGGAACCCTGCATGGACCACAAATTCCACAGATGGTCAAGTCCCAGTAAGAAAATGATCTTGATATGCAGAAGTTGTGGAAATTTGTGCAAACAGCATACATTGCCTAATGTGTATATTGACATGCGGAATCGCCTAAGACATGTGGAAATTGCTTAAACCTTGTCAATGGAGTTGTGAGGTGGATGCAGGGCAAACAAGATCACTGAGTGCTGTGCAACGACTGGACATACGAATTTAAAAAAAATAATTTTTCAATCTGCAGTTGGTCAAATCTGAGGATGCCAAGTCTGTGGATAAGGTGGTCCCACTGTAAACAGTATGGCCTGCATCCTAAATCATGACAATTTAGTTGACTTCAGCTTAGGATACAACCAATGATCTTCTTCCTGGGCCAATCTCTCTTCTATGCATGGTAAAAGAGTGTGTCTGCCTTCCCTCACTGACCCCCTAGTGCACTATCCCAGATATGAGGCCACCAGAACATCCATGTGTGGTTGTAATGTTCCAGTGATGATGCATGTGTGTGTTTAGCCTTTTTTTATTTGATAATTTGATTAATCTCCGTACAATGTATGTGGTCATTCAAGTCAAAGAAAGATGAGGAAATCTTTAATCGGAGAAAAAAACTAGTGTTCAGTCTTTTTATCGGGGGAGGGGGGCTTCTGGTGCATTTGTTGAGCTCTACTTTCATCAGCTTGGAACATTGGACTTAGATAGGAGATGAGGCATTGTTGCACATGTGTAGCTTAGTTTCACTTTCCTAGGTCTTAAAACATTTTGTCGGTTTCACAATCCACCAAAAATCAGTTTGCAACCCACTGGTGGTCATGACCCACACTTTGGGAACCACTGTCCTAGGTTATAGCACCTGTGATAACTCACTTGGTCCAGTAGAACAACCACATAAATAAATGCAATATTCAATTTTTTGTAACCTTTCATTCAATCTGCATGATATGGTCATGATGATTCAGCTGTATGAGAGTATATTTAAGCTGTAACTTGTTTGTATTCAATATGGAGATTTATTCATATTTTAGAAGAATGTATACTTAATATTTTTTTTCTATTTATATGCATGCCTATGATAAACAGACGTGGTTGTGCTGTGGGTTAAACTGCTGTTGCTGAACTTGCTGACCAGAAAGTTGGCAGTTCAAGACCACGCAATGGAGTGAGCTCCCATCGCTTGTCCCTGCTCCTGCCAACCTAGCAGTTCAAAAACACTTAAAAATGCAAGTAGATTAATAGGTACCACTTCGGTGGGAAGGCAACGGCATTCCGTGCACTGTGGCATATAGTCATGCCGGCCACATGACCACGGAAATTTGCCCTTGGACAAACGCCCGCTCTTTAGCTTAGAAACAGACTGACCCCCTGCTAGACCATTTGGTTGTGGGGAAACCTTTACTTTTTTACTATAATAAAACTGTGTGAAATCTGAAGCAAAATTATCACTATTTTTCTTCTTAAAGATTATTTGTGTCTTTCGAGCAAGGCTGCATAATCAGCTGGCAAACAGAGATGCCTTCAGCAACACTGCTCACATATGGCCTCTAAGGAAATATCTCTTGCCTGCACAGAGGTTCATGATAAAAATCAGTGGAATCTCCTGTTTACATTTTCTCTGTCTGAATTTTCCCCCCCACATAAATCAAAAGTAAATGTAACAATGCTACTATCTCTTTCATTACTTCAAAAGCCATTTTTTTGAAAATCCACCAATGAACCTGTGGAATGGACCAGTAACAGGCACCTTGGTGGAACAGAGGAAGTTTTTACAAATATATTCTGTGATTTACAGTCCTCAATCACCAGATCTTGCCTTTACAATATTATCTTTCTGGCTACATGCCTTCGAGCTTCAACAGGAGATTGGAAATCAAACCTCAACAGGTCCTCAAGATCCTACTCCATTCTTTTGCCAACTAGCCTTTTCACATGCTTCCCTGCAATTCTCACTTGTGGTGGCTAATCAGCTCATCAGTGACTCTGTCCTTCCACAGTGAGTACAGCAGCTTGTCCCAGCCTTGCATTTTGTTTCCCATCCATAAACATAGATTCACCTGCTTAGCTTCAGGCAGTATCAGCAGCTCAACCACTCCTCCTGTACTTTTCTGCTTTGTGGAGCACTGTATCTGAAATAGTCTTCTTACTTGACTGGTTTCTTTAGAAATTAGACTTGGACAAAGCAGCTGCATTCTAGAGTGCTGTCGAGGCAAGAGATTTTCTGTTCTCTTCTGTGTGAAGGAAACATTCCATGCTTGACATTCTCAATCAATGAATAATTTGTTAAGTGGGAAAGGAAATTGTTCTCAGATTCATGGCCTGGATCTGACTGTAATGCGCCAGGGTAAAATGAAAGGCCGCTTTCTTACATTTCAGATACGAAAGCTCATGCTAGTTGGTGGAGACCTGAACTTGAATGAGTGAGTTTCAGCTCAGTCAGTTCCAAGCGCTTCTCTAAATTCTCTCACTGTTTACAACGCAGTTGAATGCAGAGGTCATGAGAGCCCGGTCCAACAAATTTGGACCAGGAAAGTGTGCCGTTCCTTGCACACCTGGCTTGATCAAGCCATGGTTTGATCAAGCCATGGTTTGCTGTCTTGGATTATATGGAGTGTATAAACCAGTTTCCCGAACTCAGTTGTCACGTAGAACTGGGATTTAAGTAACAAATATTCTTCCTGTATGTTTAAGGGGAAGGAGTGTACAAGTAGAGCATTTGGTCCAAATCACAGTCCAAGGTCATTACAGTTGCATTTGGTCAGGCAACTAAAGTTTTGGCTGATTCTTTTTAATTAGCATTTAAACTTAATTCCCTTCCACCCTCTATCACAATAGAGGTGCCCCCTTGGCCACCTCTCCAAGGCTGCAGTCTTATACACACTTTCACAGAAGTAAACCCGATTGGACACACATGGCTTACTTCGGAATAGATACATATCTGATTATGCGCAGAGTTGTCCCATAGCCTTCCAAATGTCCATCCCATTAATTGATGCCAGTGCCTCAGAAGCCTGACTTCCTTGGCCCTCAGAATGCCCTCTGGAGGCCAAAAACCATCATTTCTGGTTTTCAGCCATGTGCAGATTCCCATGCTCTCAGAAGACCCTCCATTGGCTGCCCTGTCCTCCCTCTGCTTTAAACAAAAGTGGATGAGGAGGAGGAGGAGAGTGGCTCCTGGAGTGAGGCGGTGATGTGAGGGTGTGAGGGTCCAATTTTGCCACTCCTCCCTGGCGGGAGGAGGCAGGACATGTCTCCCTGCCAGGACATTTGCCCTGCCTTTGTGCCCCCCCCCCGGCATGCCACTGGATTCCAGGTCTTTTCCTTCTCTCTTCCCAAAACCCCTCCCACTTATTTCTTTCTAGCGGTAACTGTGAAGTTTTTCCAAAAATAGTATCAGATTTCTGAGAGAAGATAGAATCTGCATGGTAGAAAGCTTAGTGGTCTGAAAGAGGGAGCTCAGTAGTGCAGATTTTTTGTGTATGTGTGGCAGAGGGAGAAAGCACCTCTACTGAGAAAAGTGGCTGTACCCCCATGTGGGGAAAGCTGGTTAACTGGGAAGTTTCAAGTACATTGAATTAATTGTTGGTTAAGTAGGATTAGTGTTGTACTGGTCTTCTGTAAAATGCTTTTTTAAAAGGCTCCCCAGACTGTGAAATAGGAATCAAATTTCTTACCTCATGGACTGGCAATGCTTTTGTAGTAATAGTTACTTTCTGAATCTTCTTGTGCTGAATCTTCTATTTTTACACTCTCTGTTCCCTCATTATGTCAACTGGAAAGATGGAAAGAGCAGATCCTCCCTTTTAATATTGTAAAGGCAGACCTAAGGTAGAATTGCGATATTGATTTCAATTAGATTTGGATGCCCATGGCACAAATTTGACTAATGGTGAGCATGGACATTAAAGTATGGCTTCAGCCTTTTTTTCAGTTGAGATCGATATTTTTAGCTAAAATAAATGTTTCTTTGTACCCTTTCTGTAATTTTAAATTTGGCAGCTGCTAACATCACTCATGTAAGAATATTTTCTACGTACTTATCCAACCTTTCTGCAGGTTTTCCATCTGCAGATCTGGTTCAACACAGGTCCTCCAGGCCTGCGTTGACACAAACTTGGCCCAACCTGAACCCTCTGAAGGCACCCGAACAGTGCTCTGCTTGCCTTTGGAAGGATTTCTGAAGCCCACAGAGGCTGTGTACATCCGCAAGCAGCCTTTGTGGGCTTCAGAATGCCTTCCAGAGGCAAAAAAAGAGTGACTTCTGGTTTTTTGGAGGATGGGCCCTCAGAATGCCTTTAAAAGGCATAAAAACGTCACTTCTGGTTGTTCTCCGAAAACCAGAAGTTACATAAGAACATAAGAAGAGCCCTGCTGGATCAGGCCAAAGGCCCATCTAGTCCAGCTTCCTGTATCTCACAGCAGCCCACCAGGTGCCCCAGGGAGGCATGAGACAACAAGATGCTTGCATCCTGTTGCCACTCCCTTGCACCCAGTACTCTGAAGTAGCCCACTACTAATGTAAGGAGGCTACAACCCATCATTGCTTATAGCCCACAATGGATTTTTCTTCCAGAAATCTGTCCAATCCCCTCTTAAAGGCATCAGGACCAGATGCCATCACCACCTCCTGTGGCAAGGAGTTCCACAGATTAACTACCCGCTGGGTAAAAAGGTACTTCCTTTTATCTGTTTTAACTCTCCCAACCCTCAGTTTTAGCAGATGCCCCCTGGTTCTGGTGTTTTGAGAGAGGGAAAAGAACATCCCTTTATCGACTCTATCCCTTCCATGCATAATTTTGTATGTCTCAATCATGTCCTTTTGTGCTTTTTTCTTTTTCTTTTTGCCTCTATGAGGCATTCTGGAACCCACAGAGACTGCAGGCGAATTAGTGTGGCCTCTGTGGCTTCAGAAAGCCTTCCAGAGGCAATAGGAGCCCTCCTCCAGTTGCCTTCGAAGGGTTTAAGGGGGCCCAAAACACAAATTTGCTTATCCACAGTTTTTGGTATAAAAAACGGTGGGGTGGTGGTGGGCCAGAAACAGATCCCTTGCAGATACTGGGGCCCTGGGAGTATTAACTCCCTGGATTACACCTTCTCCAGCCTCACCCTAACTCTTCTCAAGGATACATGTATCTTAAATCTCTTCAGGCTAACCTACCCTTTTCAGGATTAAAGATTTATGGATTTCTGGGTTACTACTTAATGGAGCAATCATTTCGATTTCCTACAGAATAGCCTGATTAGGAACATTTTGCAGAGGACACATGCAATTTTAGTAGCTCTCCATTCGCCCTCATCAGGTTGCATTTTTCTTTCAGTGTGGAAATATAGGCCTTTAATTGAGATGTGAATAGTTCAGATCCATGGGCTAAAATGGCCTTCTAGCCTAGCCAGCTGTGCAATTTTTCTTTTTTCAGTGTGTTTTGCATCTCGAGCAGAAGGAAAGAGATGAAAAGTAAGCCACATTCTATGTTTGCAATTAATTTATGTAGCAAAAGTAAAGCAGATGGACCACATTAGGTATGATCGCAATACTCCACAAAGGCCTAAAAGTGAGATTGGCAATCATAGCAAACCTCTTCTGTAAACAACTTCCTCCCAGCAGCTGTGTTCCCTTCCTGTTTACTCTTCCATGCGCCCCTTCTTTCTTTACTCTCTTGTATTTGCAGCTGCATTTCATGTTTGTCACATAGTTCTATAGCAGATCCATTGACTGTACATGTTAATGGAAAGAAGACAGATTCTTTCTCCTTTTCAGTTTATAGTCTTTTCTGTCTTTCTCTCTGCTTTGCAAAGTCTGAGCATAAGCATTTTCTGGAAAGTGTCATATGGACTTGTTTAGGTTTGCTGTCAGTTGCTAGAGTAATCATTTGGTGATGTAATTTAGGGCACAATCCTAACCTGGAGTTAGGCACAGTTAGGCCAGCAAAGTTTGGCTGGCACAAGGCCCATTGTAAAGCAACTTTGGACCACTCTTGGAGTCAGGTAGGATGGTGCATATCTGTGCTGGCTTCTCTGACTCAGTGGTCCAAACATGCTTTATGGTGTCTCTTGTCCCACACAAACTTTGCTAGCCTAACTATGCTGGCCTAACTCCAGGTTAGGATTGCACCATTAATTTGTGTTCACACATTCATTGTTTTTCTATTACAAACTGGTCACAGGTTATATTAGCAGGTGAAATAGCAGGGTGGACCATAGGAAGCTGTCTTACACAAGGTCAGAGCTCAAGCCTCTGTGGCTATAATGGTGATTGGGCAGCAGTGCTCCACCAGCAAGTAGCTGGTTCTGATTCTTAAGTAGCTGGTTGCTTAACCCCAGTGATGTCATTCAGGGGGAACGGACCAGAACGGGCGTTCCGGATCCTAACGGGCTCCGTGGCTGGTTCTGGGTGTTGCAGTTTCACACCACACACTCCAGAACTGGTTGAAACTGGCATTCCGTCTCTTCGTCTCCAGATCAGATAGGGCACCTGCGTGTCCTTGAGGTGTTCAGCTTCCCAGCTTGTTAGTGCAACCTGCTACACAGTAGCTGAACTCCCTTTAGATAGTGTAACAGAAGCAAGCAATGTTTCTCACGGGAAGCGCTGGCTAGCAAACACCCCACTCTCTCATGAGCTCATGGTGTTCAAAGGGTCACCCCATTGGTGAACATGGGGCACAAGGGTCTTCAGGTATCCACCTACCAGATATAGTCTGACTGCACCCTTTGTTCTTCTGTCTGTACCATGTGTGCGCTCAAACTGTGAAGAATACGCTGAAACGCCGCTTGTACGCGGCATGCCTTCGCCGGCTTTCGCTAACCGGCAAATGGAACTTCTCACTTTCGCTACTGAAACCAATAAAATGGCTTTGTTATTGAAATGTAGCGATCGCTTCGTTTCCTTCGCTCCGATCGCGCTAGGCAAGCGCTGAATGGGTCCACAAGCCCCCAACTCTGCTATCAACACCCAAATTAACAACACTGGGTTCCCGACAAGTGCTAATCAAAAGTGAGTTCCTGTTCCTAAATCATTTGAATGACACCACTGCTTAACCCTTGATGCACGTAGCTTAATCTACATAAACTAACCCATCAGTTTTCATGAACCATCATAAATTGGGTTGTCCATAGCCTCAGATCCACAGTTTGGAAACCGCTGGGATAGGTTTGCTCCTCAGTCCCTGCACCATGATCAGGAGTATAGTATCATGCTAGCAGAAAACAGATTGCACCTATATGTGCTTGTTTCATACGCATTGAAACATATGCTTCTTTCAAACACTCAATACAGTAATACAAACATAATTCTTTTCAGCAAAAATAAAATTGGCAGTACAGTACAGAATCCCATGTACAATGACAAATAAAAAATGCATCTCCTACACAACTTACAGCATAATTTCCCACAAAACCCTTATGCTGTTTTGCTGCCACTATTGCAAAAGGAGACGACACACTCCTGGTAATGAATTTCACATCCAATAGTAAACCAAGATTTTAAGACCTTTCTAGATATCTGAAAACATGGGTTTATGATGGCTCAAAATATATGGATTCTGCACATAACTTACAGAAGTTATTGTATCCCGTACCTTTTGAATTCTGGGTTTGATTATGGATATTAGGATTATGGATATCTGGCTGCCCCACAGAATCGTAAGCTCCATTCATGCAGGGGAGGGTAAACCAGTGGTTTACCGGGGGGCTCAAGGGGGCAAATGTCCTAGGGTGCCACCTGGCAGTGGTCAGTGCCATTACTCAGTCCCCCCTCCTCCGCCTGAAACCGTGGCGACTTGGCTGCTATTTTGGAGCTACTGTCAGAATGCTTCTGTGCCGATTGAGGGCTGCCCCTTCAAGCAAAGGTGAGGAGAAGGCAGCTCTTAGATCAGTGGGGAAACTGCTGGACACCTCCAATATTTGAGGGGACATGCACCGCTTGTACTGGCATAAACCAGCTCTATAGGAGCTGCTTTGCGCTGCTCTGGGCCACCTTTACCTCCCCCCCCTTTTTTTTTTAACGGAGGAAAAAAAGGAGGGGGCAGCATCACTGCAGTCCCTTCTGGCCTGGAGGGTGGCAGATTGAGGGATTGCCCCATTGTGTTGCAAGCCCAAGGACCACTTCCCTGAGGGCGGGGTTTGAGCCTGCTGCTCTAGCTGATGCAAATCTCAGGAGAGAAAAGGGATGAAGAGACCGTGAAAAGGGAGGAAGAATCTGACCCACACCATTGCTGCCGGATCCACCCCCTCCCACAGCCTCCCTGGAATCACTACAGCCTTACCTGCTCTGACAGGTCTAGAGAAATCCACTGATGTCCAGGCAGTGTTGCCACCTCTTGCGGCAGCACTCCCAAAATGGCCGTCGACAGTGCACTGTCAGCAGCCATTTTACTGCAACTGCCCAATCTCACATAGGATTCATCTGTGTTTCTGTTTTGGTAACACTGGAAGCTGGAGGATCTGAGTAGGGGTGTGTGATTGATTCTTATAAAAATTTGAGAGAATTTTTCCTCTCTCACAACACAGAACTGGGTTTTCATGTAATGAAGCCAAGTGTGAAGAGATTTAGGGTGGACAAAAGGAAATACTACTCCAGCATGTAATCAATCTGTGGAATTTGCTGCTACAAGATATAGTGATGGCTTTAAAAGGGGATTAAATTTATAAAGGACAAAGCCAACCATGGCTTCTAGCCACGACAGCTATGTGCTACCTCCAGATTCAGACACATCTCCTTAGTCCCTATGAAGACCTGGGATGTAGTCTAGATAGGCCTTTGCCCTGAAACAGCAAAGCTTTTTAATGTATTGCCTTAACTTCTTTACTTGCATGATTCTGTACAGGTCATTATGCAGCAACTCCGTACTGGAAAAGAAGCATCAAGTGTTTTTTTGAAATTATTCAAGGTGTAAAAATATTTAGATTGATGAAGCTAATATTAGCACTGGATGTCATAGTACATCACCTTTCATTTGGAAACTCTCGTTAGCAAACAAGTCAGTATCTGTTCATTTTTATAGCAAGAGAACAGCAATTTAGAGATTCGTGTGTTCCAGCATCGCTCCGATCCAACAGATGGGGGTCGGTCTCTCTCTCTCTCTCTCTCTCTCTCTCTCTCTCTCTCTCTCTCTCTCCCCCCATCCATCCATCCTTCACTTTGTGGATGACATCAGTTGCTATGACTTACTAAATACCTCTATCAGAATTTATTGCTTGGATCACAAGGATAATGTTCAACCATTAATAAAGCTAAGAGGAGATGTCCAGGCACTCTGTGACATTGTCTCTGATGCTATCTATGGAAGTACATCTAGGAAATCTTTATGGATAAGTGCTGGTAGAAAATTGGGGTATGAGGTGGGAACCGAGAACTATGAACAATATTTCATTGCAATTGGTTGTATTTACTTTCTAGGGCTTCTGTCTAGGAGTGTGTCCAATATCTGTTTCTGTGAGGCAATGATGGTTAGGGCAATGGTTCCCAAACTGTGTGCTTTGGCTACCCAGGGAGTCACGAAAACAAGCCAGGGGAACTGTGGAATCCTTGCAAAAAACCCACCACCCTATACAATATATAGGACTGTGGCCCAAATAGGGAGTCATGGCCAGTGGCCCAGTAGGTCAAAGGAGTCGTCACTCAAAAGAGTTTGGGAACCAGTGGGTTTAGGGGATTGGGACCATCTCATCTATATTGGACTGTTAATTATAATTCAATGTGAAAAGGACTTCTTGTTTTGTGAGGTTGCATGTGTTTTCAAAATTCAGCTCTGGCTCATGCTGATGTACTGTTCTGAATTGCGTGCCTTTTGTCCTATTTTGATGTGTTGGATGCAGGTTGTACAACGCAAGGAACCTCCTAAGCACAAAACAGAATCCAGCCATTTTAATAATGCTAAGTACTGGCATCTTCTCCTGGCTTGGCAGAGTAGAACACGTAGCATTTGGTAACACAGCAGTGCATTAAGTATTGTAATAACCAGTATTGACACAATACAAAGAGCATATGGTCTTACGTTGAACACTGGGTCAAGTAAAGCCAACGTTCGTCATCCTTTCCTGTTTATAAATTGTTCACCCTTAATAAGAGACAGTAGTTATGCCATGGAACGAACTCTTTCTCTTCAACGTAACAATAATAGTTGGCTGAGCTTGCTCATGTGAGGATTTCGGTAGATTTTGCAGTGCAACGTGAGACAGAATTGTAGATTGAAGGACATTGAATTAATTGTATTCTTCACAAAGGCCTCTACAGTGCTCCTACAGTTCACGTCTGTTTGAAGTGCACAGGGTTGTTATTGACTAAGCTCTTTGGAGCACTGAAGTCCTGGGATGTATGGCATATGGATGAGGCACATTAGAATTTTTTTAAATCACTCTCACTTGGCTAAACCCATGAAGGTAAGGTGACAGGAGATGACATGCCTTAAGAAGAGATAGCAGCCAAATGAGGCCAGGGGGCGGGCTTAGCAGCCATGTTGTTACGCTCAAAACAATCCTTATTCCAAGCATTTCAGATTGCTTTGCTCGTACTGTTTAGGACTGAATAGTTTACTCCTGAAATAAAAACTCACGAAAATAAAAACGTGTGATCGTGTAGAAACATTATTGGTAACCTTATTATGATTTAATATGCACTTACAAGGTTTAATTCCGCATAATTTTATTACTGAACATACCGGACGAAATGCTACTTGCTGTCTATTTAAACTCAGATTGCACAGTTTTGACAGACTTATTTTTTGAAATCTACACAAGCAAAAATAAAACGGCCATGCCACATAAAAAAAATTCTGATACTGTTCAGAATTTCATAAATATTACAGTAGAAAATGAAAGGAGGAAAAATAAAGTGTGAAAGGGAAGGAAAGAAAAAAAATGGAAGGCGGGAAAAAAAGTGTAAACGGGAAGGGGGGAAAAAAGGAGGGGGGAAATATATATTTTTTACCTTCTAGACCATTAACAGTGGGTGTCAGAAAATGGTGAATACGACTGCTAGGTACAACAAAAGGAAATTACACAGCTTCAAAAATAATGCACTCACTGAACTGTAGTTTTATTGAACCGCGATAACACGCAGTCATTATTAAAGACGTTGAGATTAACTTTTACACACGTGCGGGGAGATTTTGATTCGTGAATGCGCGGCAATCCTCCTTGGCGGGAAAGATCCGAGTCAGCCATATTGTTACGCCCATGGCTTCAAGAAACTGATGTCATGTCATCTCCTGTCATCTTACCTTCATGGCTAAACCCTGCATTTGGAAAATTAAAATGGCAGGATCTCAATTTCCATTCTCTGTAGTCTTACAGAGTGGAGAGGTGGGAGTAGAACAGGCAGCTTACGGCTCTCTTTCCCTGGTGTTAAAGCTTCAATGCTAAGCAAGACTGCTTGTAAATAAGTTCTGTTTAAACAAATGGAAGCTGGAACAGATTTACTCTTCCTATAACTTTGAACTTGGGTTGCAAAAAAAAAGTGGCACAATAGGGTGGATGCACGATTAAATAACTTTTGTATCCCCACAGTAATTATGGTTCTCTGACTGTCCTTCAGCAACTCCCATCCCTGGAATACTGAGTTTAGCACTTATTTATTGGCTTAAAACAGGCAAGCAAAAGAACAAAACAATGATACTATTAATATATGGGTAGAAGTGATATGTGAATAATGCCTTAATATTAGAGGTGGGAGAAAATGGTGATAATGAAATAACATAACAAACTTTCTGCACTTATATATATAAACAACCTGTAATCTGCAAAAAAAGACACCACCACCACTCTGTTTTATTTGGTTTGTATTATTGCGTGGGTAATGACTGTGTCTTCATCAGTTGACACATCACCTACTGAGTATACTTTTAAAGCAATTATAATGTATATATTTGGAATAAATTTGCACATCTACCTTTTGGAAAACCCTGAAATCTGGAAAAAAAAACCATTTTATCTCATCTCTACTAATAATTAACTAGCCATGTAAAGAATAAGCATAAGAACAGAAGAGCCCTGCTGGATCAAGCCAAAGGCCCATCTAGTCCAGCTTCCTGTATCTCACAGTGACCCACCAGATGCCTCAGGGAGCATGCAAGACATCAGATACTTGTATCCTGCTGCCACTCCCCTGCATCTGGCATTCTAAAGTAGTCTATTACCCTTACCCACCCCCCAAGGAAGACATCAGAATGGGGTTGGAGTTTAACTCTAACTTTATTAGGCGTTTTCTGTTATCTTCTAGAGAGGTCTTACATTTTCCAGAGTCTACCCATTCAAGGACAACAGTATAAAATATTATTTGTATTGATAGGTCCAAGCTCAAGTCCGCCATACAAAACTGAACTTTGACAAACTGAAAACAGATGTCTGCCAGAAAGTGGATCTTCTTGGAGCAAGCAGATGTAATCTTCTGTCTCATGTGCTGACAACATACCAGGTATCTAGAATGAAAGCATCTAAAACAGTGGTCTTCAACTTTCTTCATGCCACGACTCCAATATATATAAAGTTTGAGACTGTTTGAGAGCTTTTAGAAAGTTTGAGAGCTTTTAGAAAGCATCTAAAACAGTGGTCTTCAACCTTCTTCATGCCACGACTCCAATATATATAAAGTTTGAGACCCCATTGTCAATCCCGCCCCCTCCCAGAACCCTATCTCCCCACTCCCAGCAGTATTCACTGTAACTAAATATTGTTACTAGAAAGAACGGAAAAAGGTTACCATAAAGGCTGGCACTAATGAAAGCTATTTTAACACAATTTCTAAGAACCTGAGCAGGGCTAGATCACCATCAGTGGTGTCATTCAAATGATTTAGGAACAGGAACTCACTTTTGATTGGCACTTGTCGGGAACCTGGAACCAGCCACAGAGCCCGTTAGAATCCAGAACACCAATTCTGGTCCGTTCCCCCCTGAATGACATCACTGATCTCCTGGTACCTGAAGGGGTATATCAGATGCCTCCCCCTGGTGGTGCTCTTGTCCAGTGGTCTTCAACCCTTTTCATTCCCATAAGTTGCCGGCACCCCAAAACTGAGGTTTTGAGACCCCATTGGTGGCCCAGTCCCAAGGTTGAAGAACACTGATCTAGAAAGCCGAGGGTTTCTGTTAGTAACCATGCCTTAGT
>JAJKFI010000009.1:16770762-16871570 GCA_029204185.1 Lerista edwardsae
TACAGACGACCCTTCTTCATTTTTGGGAAAAAACATCTCACACCATGGCAGCTATTCATGAAAGTTTCAAAGGCTATCAGCCATATGAATTCACTATGTTGAAGGTAAGGAGTACAGTATATTACTGTCTTTTTCTTTACTCCTCCCTAGTATGTGGAATAACATAGATAATTGCAAGAAATTGAGCTGTCGATCTTTATTGTAGAATATTTTCACACAGGCATTTGGTCCTTGGCAAGGCTGGAGCACTTGTAACTTAGTGCCATCATGGTGCTTTACAACAGGAGAGAAGGTGGGGCCTTGCCCCAAGGAGTGCATAGTCTAAAATAGACACAAGAATGGCAATGGAAGAAGAAGAGGCTAATGATGCCAGGATACATGCGGAATTCCATTTCTCTATCCAGACTATTTAATTTATTTATTTGAAGAATTTATACCCCGCCTTTCCCATGCCGAAGCAAATGCCCAAGGCGGCTGACATGAGCAGGCTAGTCTAAACCACTATTTTTTTCCCAATGGGGTTTTTACAAATCTACAGTATTCTTGTGATCTGCCAATCCTCAGGCCCAGATGTTGCTTTCACAGTGTGGTTCTCTCCTTTGGCTGCCTGGCATCAAGCGCCAGCAGGCCATCGCAAGTCAAGCCTGGACAGGTCCTCAAGGTCGTATTCCCTTCTTTGCCGGCTGGCCTCCTCACACACTCCACCACAGCTCTCACTTGCTGTGAGCTAATCAGCTCCACAGCGACCCCGTTCTGCCACCACAGGTACTGCAGCTTGTCACAGCCTGGCATTCGTCTCCCATCCAAAAGCAAACCGCAGATTTTCCTGCTTAGCTTCAGGCAGTGCCAGCAGCTCAACCATCAGTCCACACCTCCTGCTATAAGCAGTCATGTGCTTCTTATGCATTCTGATATACCTCTATGCATAGTAAGCTTTGGAGCCAAACTGTAGCTGGAGTTGGTTCCACAGTGAGGTGTATCTGGCAGGCTGCTGGTCAAGAGTACCCAGGGTCAGGCAGGTGGGCTCTCCATCAGCAACATTCTGTTTGCTGATTTCGTCTCATGATGTCCCTGCATGGAAGATTCCCTTCTGGACCATCACCTCTAGAGAAACGCTTTTTAGGATGGGGGAGTCTAAATCTAGAAGGTAATTTCCTTAATAATTTCTCATTATTTACCTATTTGAAAGATAACTAACTTTCCAGCACTGACATAGCTGTGCCAATGGGGCATGTGGGGGGTCTCCTCATTATGTTAAGGAGGCCTCCTCCTCTTCCATGTTAAGGAGGCCCCCTCGAGGTAAGGGAATGTCTGTTCCCTTACCTGAGAGCTACATTGTCCTTAACCTGGTGCTGTAAAGTTCGTTAGGACTGGATCCTCAGACATCTACTTCATATAAATATTTATGGAAAACCAAATTTTAATGGGAAGAAATAAAATTGCATGTTGTTGCCTAGAAATACCAAAAAGTAACACAAGAACAAACATCTGTGTTTGACTAAAGAAAGATCAACATTATATTGGCAGGGTTTTGCAGTGTCTCCACTAGAGAATCAGCTTGTTTCACTGTGGAGCAGCACAAGTTAGATAAGCGGGGATATTTTCCACTTGGCACACTAGCTGGAATTGTGACTCTTGTGGTAGATAATGTAGGAATGTCCAATTGTGCCCCACTTGATTTTATTTTGTTACACCAAACAATTCCATATGATTGCTAAATACTTCTTTTAAATATGGTTTTTACTAATCTTGTGCTTGAAGAAAATGACTGAGTAGCAGGAGAAAACAGTAAAACAAACACTTTAAGGTGCTCCTGCCAGAAGCCCAGTTCTGAAGACTGGTACCCATTCCCCACCCCTGCCTAAAATACAGAACAAGGAAGAACAAGCAGAATTAAATCTAAAACTCTGTTCTCACACAAAAAAAACCCAAAATGTTTTACTTTAAGTGGGCTGAAAATGAAACACTAAATTTAAACACATATTGAAAGAACTGTGTAGCTCTTTAATACTCGGATCAGCGCCTTCAAAAATAACTGAAAAATCTAAAATGAAATATACTAGAACAGTGGTTCCCAAACTGTGGGTCGGGACCCACCAATGGGTTGCAAGCCAGTTTCTGGTGGTTTGTGAAGCACCTAGGGCAGCCATATTGAAAATATAGGATGATATCATGCTGGAAAGGGGGAGGACTGTGTGGGTTTTTTGCTTGTGTCAAGGATGTAAATGGGCTTTTTTCTTTCTTTCTTTCTGATTCACTTTGCTATTGGAAAATGACTGAGAAATAACCAGTGATGTCATGCAGGGGGTACGCGGGGGTACGCAAGTACCGGTTCCTAGGATTACGGCTGGCCCCGCCCATTCGCCCGAACACTCGTCGACTCCGCCCCCTGCAACGTTTGAATTTCTTGCACGTTTGAGTTGCCTGCACTTTCTCAGAGCCAGGCAGGCAGGAAGGCAGCAAGCGGAGCCTTGCCTTGCCTTGACACTGAAAAATGAGCTGCTCTGGGGTTTTGGAACTATTGAGTCACTTTAACATGATGCCAGGCCTCCTTAACATGTTCTGGGGGTGCTGTGGAATACTGTTGCAACTGTTGGGTCAGTTTAAAATTGTCTGAGGCCTCAAAAAGGGCTTTTTTCATGTCACTTCCTGCCACGACATCACTTCTGGCTTATGATGTCACTTCCGGTGGGCGGGTCCCGACACGTGCCAATCAAAAGTGAGTACCTATTCTTAAATCATTTAGATGACACCACTGGAAATAACCCAACTTATTGCTGCATTCTCAGGAAAGCAGCAGGCTCTGGCGTCACAGTGATGGCACTTTTGCACTTCCCATGGGTTCCAGACAGATTGTCATTCTAAAAAGTGGTGCTAAAACTTTTGCTAAAACTGTGCTAAAACATTTGAGAACCACTGTACTAGAAGGTAATGTAGCTAAGTGCATTCTCAAAGCAGCGGGTCGTTGTATCTGGTATATAAATTACAGCGATTGAATGCTAAGATTCTTCTCTTTGCCGGTTTTTGGGTTTCCTTGTCTTCAGAAGCAAAATAGGTGATGACATATCAGGATCATTTTGATTGTGGCACTCTATGGAGGATGCCCTAGTGCTGAGCCTGATGCCTCTTTGGCACCAATATTGACCTTTTATTAGCATTATTATATTAGGCAAATATAAGCTTATTTTACTTGTGTCCCAGTAAGCCACCCAATCATCTATAGTTTTCTTGGACCCAGCTGTTTTACTGGTGCAGGACCAAGAAGAGGGACAGGTTGAAAAATTGGCCGTAGGATTCAGTGTGCACCTTTGGCCCTGAGGTCTACCCCCTCCACTGCCTTATGTGGGCTGGTGGATCGTCCAGGCAAGCCTGGTGTGCATGAGGAGCCGCTGGCCATTCCTACTAGCAGCTCAGTTGCGCATAATGGCAACATGGCTTTCATGCTGCTACAGCTGGGCCTATATAGCAGATCTCATACGCCCTTGACAGGATTGGGCCGTAATGCACATTAAGCAGTGCAGAACGTGTCCGCCCACTTGCTAGGATTAGGATATAATACAGTTTTTTTTTCTGTATGTCTTGTGATGCCTCAAAACATTTATAGGGCTATTCTGCCTGTTTTTATTCTTTCTGCTGTAGTTTAGTATATTTTATCTGCTGGCCTTTTTTCCTATTCTAGGAGGTCTCTTTTCTTCCTGTTCAAATTGGCTCAGTAGCAATATTTTAAAGTGGTTGAGTTTGGTTCCCCCTGCCCAGGATTCTTATTTTTCTGACTTTATATGTACTTTTTCATGTCTGATTGTTGGGCTGACCTAGAGCTTACAAGAACCTGTAAATAAACTAACAGAGGGTGAAGAAAAGGAGGATGGAACGCAGTCGGAGAACGCCAAATCTGATGACCAACAGAGCCAGTAAGTTCTGTGATACGTATCTTGAAAAAAGGTGATCTTTTGAATGATCGTTCAGATTCAATTTGGCATTGAGAAGGAATTTATATCTGTAAGAGTGCAATCTAACCTGGAGTTAGGCCAGCAAAGTTTGGCCGGAACAAGGGCCACCGTCAAGTGCATTTGGACCACTCTCGGAGTCAGGAAGGGAGGCGCACGTCTGTGTGCTGGCCTCTTTGACTCCAAGAGTGGTCCAAACATACTTTATGGTGTCTCTTGTGCCAGCCAGTGTTGCAGGGATTCTGGGCGGGGTGGGAGGGAGTTCCAGGGTGGGGCGGCTGCACTGAATGGCCAGCGGTGAGCCGAGGAACCCCATTGTGGGCAACGGGGAAACTCCAACAGCCGCCTTGCTGCTGCTGGATGCAGCGGTAGTCTTTTGGCTACTGCTGTGCCAGCAGCAGCTAGGGCACTTCTGGATTGGGCTTCCAGTTGCTCAAAATGCCGTACAGATGAACTCTTTCCCCGCTCCCACATGCACAAATAGATCTAGTACAGTAGTTTTCCTTCTGAAACAATTCTGAGCTTGTTTTTCTTCTTCCTTCCTCTTCTGTCTTGCTTCAGAGCTTCTTTCTAAAAACTTCTGTGTTCCTTTCAAGGAACAGCTGATCTATCTTCAGTGTTTGGCTCATGGTTCAGATAAGATCACAGTGTGACAGCAGGAACAGTATAGCAGTGATCCTTGCCAAACCAGTACATCCCTTGCCATGTAAGCAACCCTTGTGCTCATTCAGTGGCCCTGCAGGCCACTCTGCACAAGGTCAGAGAGAGGAGTTGCTTTCTTCCTCCAAACAGAAAAAGGAATAATCTCTTCTTCAATGTTCAGAGGAAAAGCAAACGGGTATCTGGAGTGTCTCAGTGAAGGCACTTACAAATGTTTTTCTAGTCGGTGGAAATTTATGTTGCATTTTGCTTAATTCTAGGATTTTTTTACCCTGCCTTTCTAGAAAACAATAAAACAGCAGCAATCTACGATAGTGTGCAATTGCCAAGTTCACAAAGGCAATAGTGGGGATGGGCAGACTTTTTGCTTCGACAGGGTCCCAAAACTCATTAGTACAATCCTGTTTCAGGAAAATTCTGATTTCAAGCAAGTCTCCCTAGATAAAAAGATCATCTTACTCTTCAATCCACTCTGCTCCTTTGAGCAACATGTGTCTTGTAATGTTGCTTTGCTGTGAGACTTGGTGCCACATTTGGTGTTAAGTTGCTGGAGCAGAAAGGCTTAATATTGGACTTGGGACTTATGTAGCAAGTGATGAAATCCTACCTTCAGTATTAACAAATACACCAATTCACACATTTTGGCATGTTTATGTATGGAAAAACCCCACATCCAAGGAAAGTCAGAATATATGGATGGATTGAAAAAGTGGGAAAGCATCCATAAAATTGTTCCTTGTTTTCCCTTAGCATTGTGAAAAGTAAAAGCATAAAAATTAAGGTGGTATTTTTCCCCTCCATTTAAGGTTAATTTCATTGGATGATGAAAGCCACACCAAGGAACTGGCCAACTCAGGTAATTTTATATTGTGTTTTTCAGATGCCGAGTGTGCTTCGTATTTCTCAGCTAGATTAAGAATAGAATAGAAATTTATTTGTCATTGTACAATGTACAATGAAATTAGGTGCTTTTGCATGGTAAAAACAACAAAATACCCTACAACAAAAGCAAAAACATCACATACAGTCCCACTTTGCTTAAACTCTGCTCACATGTCGCTATACCACCACATTTAGTCTAGACACTGCACCAGGATAAAAACTATGTTTTAATCTGTTCGTTTTTGTACTAATCGCCCTGTATCTTCTGCATGATGGCAGTAGTTCAAAAAACTGATGACCAGGATGTGATGGATCTTTCAAAATTTTAGAAGTCTTCTTCAGACAGTTTAAGCTATAAAGCTCCTCCAAGGAAGGGAGGGGACAGCCGATGATCTTCTGAGCCTTAATAGGTGCACAGTGTGAATATTTTTGTACTTACAGCATTCTCAGGGAGACAGTGTAATATAAACCAAAGTAAAGTAACTTTTGCAAGCTACTTTTTGCAAAGCGATTGCATGGTCTTACTGAGGATATTTTTATGCCAGCTCTAGAAAGCTAAACAGGTGAAATTGGTTAAGAGCAGAAGTTGAAGGTTTTATTTAACAACCATAAAGGCAGTTTGTAGAGAGAACAGAGAAGATTAGAATGTTAAAGTTTACCTGTTACCACTTTCCTAAATTATTAAACTTTTCTATTATTAAGAGCGCAATCCTAAACTGGAGTTAGGACGGCATAAACTAAGCCAGCAAAGTTTGGCCAGCACAAGGGCCACCATAAAGCATGTTTGGACTATTCTAGGAGTCAGGGAGGATGGCTCACATCTGTGTGCTGGCCTCTCTGACTCTGAGAGTAGTCCAAAAATGCTTTACCATGCCCTAAGTATCAGCATGTTTGGAACTGGTCCAGTGTCCCTCGACAATGTGGTGCACAAAGTACAATGGTCATAAATCCTAGTGTGGTTTTGTGAAATGAGTTTTGTATTGGAAATAAACAGAACTGAAGAAAGGCCCACAACACTTATGGAGCCGCCACATTTATACTCCACCACATTTATAACCCTGTTCACATGTATAGATTTCTGCCTGCTAGTGGGTCTACAAAACAATGGATAGATATCATATGGATAATTATATGCAAAACCTTCTTTGCTGGAGAAGTTTATAAGGCCTCTGGGTAATTGTCTGTCAGGGATGGTTTCAAGTTAAGTAAGACAATTTGGCAGTGCAGGTGATCAAACTTGGATGCACATTCTATATTTAAAGCTATGTTTCTGCTGGATTTGATTTGACCTAGTAGATATTTGGACTTCAGCAGAAGATACTAAGGACATCCTGAGTACATTTGGAGAGGACTTCAACCACAGAGAGAATTCAGGTATATTTCCTAAACTAAAGAAAATTGCATCATTGTCAGTATTAAATGTACAGTATAGGCAACCGATCAATTACTTTCTTTGTACATTTGCCTTATTTTTAGGAGCTGTAGATGACTTATTAGACTTGAAGCCTGAGGAAAGTGGTATGTAATCTTTTTGTCTGATTGACTGCTTTATCAATTTTTGCAAAGTGATACAAAACATAGGGTAATATAATTAGGGGTGGTGTTTAATTAAAAACCACTTTTTGGGCATTAACAACCACCTTTTGCCATTTAAAATATATGATTAACCACACCATGTTTTGGTGTTTAAGATATTTTCCAGACATTAAAATAGACTATTTTTTGAAATGAGAACTTGGTATGAGAATGTAGAATTCTCTAGAATTCAAACACAACACCGCAATTTGCAATTTTAATCAAGAAATTTTGGAAAAAATATCACCCAAAACACACACACACACCTAAATATAATCTTTATATTATAAAAGCGAGATATTTTCAGTGTGATCATCTGCTTACTTGCTGTTGGGATCTAAAAGAACACTCACATCTGTCTGTGGGCTTTCAGTATGATATCAAGTTGGAAAAGTATCCCCTTTTGAACAGTTAGTGATGCTAATAGGGTTTGTCGGCTTCCTCTATGTCAAGCATTGTGACAGGCAGCAGGTATTCCGCCACTGAATTTTTAGCCAAGCATACATTGTCAACCATACTTAGTAGTCGGTTGTAACTGTGTTTATGCGCAATAGTGTTTGACAGTGAACTGGTACTGGCATCTTTTGGGGGTTAATGTGTGATTTCTTATGTCCACTCCTGTACTATTGTTGCTCGCAACTGTGCCAAGGGCCCCTTGTTGGACTGTGACACAGAGAAGGCATTCAATACTTCTTATCACACAGTCACCACACATGGAGATTGCTAGCATTTATCATGTAAGGGAGCCCATTTGCTCTCCAGCTTTTCTCCTGATACAGCAAATATAGCTGTGATTGTGTGGATGCACGTTCACCAGATATATCTGCCATGTGAAATATATAATGTGAATTATTACTTAATAATCTTTCTCCTTTGGAAGACTCAAGATAAATTACAGTATCAACTAAAAATGCAAACGACACAAAAACAAGCAGCAACAACGTAGCCAAAATTATGGAGGGGGGGAGGGATCAGAAGATTTCAGGAAACATTTATTTGATGAGTAATTCAGTGGGGGGGAAACAGAGTATAATATCTTCCTTCTATCAAAAGTTATGGCCAAAAAACAGAAAATGAAAATACTGCTGTCTTATGTAACATTAGGAATGGTGACTACATTGAACCCCCAGATGCAGGGGCAGTATGTCCCTGATTACTATGGGAGGGGGAGTAAACTAGCAGGGGAGGGCACTGACGTTCATCCTTTTGCTTATGGGGAAATATTCACTGCATTTCTTTTCTGGCCATTATTATTACTCATTTCATGTCATGACTCTATCTCTCAGCCTCGCCTACCTCACAGGGTTGTTGTGAGGACAAAAGAAAGGGAGGAAACATGCACACCACCCTGAGCTCCTTGGAGGAAGTGTGTATAAAATGTAAAAAATATATAAACAAATAAATGTTTGTCGTATGGTGTGCCAAAAATGTATGGGTCCCCGGTGTCAAATAACCTAGCTACGCCATTATATATTGCACCTTCTTTCAGTAAAGGCAATTTAAAATGGCTGCATATGGTATTTTTGTTTTTTTTGTTGTATTAATGCCAGACCCTTTTCCCACTGTTCAGACCAAATGTAATTTTGCAGCATAGCAGAGAACTGGTGGCATGTGGATTCTCTTAGTATCTGTTGCCACTTCATTATTCCTTGCCAGGTCTGAAAGTTCCTGGAAGTGAAGCAGGTTCTGCCTAAAGCATGAAAACACTGTGCGATATTTCAGGCCAAGGGGTCAGGATAAGAGGTGCCGTCCAGATCTGAGCCAGCGACAGAGTTGCAGGACTCCATACCATTGTCGTCTGGAATGTCATGTAGTTGGCGGTCAACGAGAGTGTTTGCTGGGACAGTTGCTCTTAGTTTGAGCACTGTGGGCCGCCTGTGCATTGTGAAGTGACCCATCTGTGATGCCACCTATTTGTGCCATGCACTGTCCTGTGGCTGGCCGTGCTCCCCAGAGGCGTCTCTACAGGGAGGGAAAGCTCCTAAGTTTTGCAAGGAGCCTTACCCTGTCATGTAAATCCCACCTCTCCCTTGCTGCTGTAGCCAGTAAGCAATGCCAAGATGTTCCTGTTCCCTGTGAGGATTGGCTAAAACGGTGCAGGAGAGGAGTGATTTCCACTGCAAGGTAAGGCTTCTTGCAAAACTTAGAGCATTGCCCTCCCTGTAGAAACACCACTGATGGTCCCTACACTGTGATTTTTCTGGCTGTGATGAATGGCTAACTGCATAATCATAGTGAGGTAGTGGTTAGTATGCCACACTTGGCTCACGGGCTGACTTGAGCTGTCTCTCCCAGACTATTTGAAAAAGTATTTGTGAAAATAAAAGGCTGGGGGTGGGGGGGGGTGGGAGGATTGTATGTGTATGATGCTCTGATGGCTTGGAAGGAAGAACCCTGTGAGAATGTAAAAAGCGAATAAAGCATCATCAGCCAGCAAGAGAGAGATGCTACTTTAAAAAAAAAATCATATAAGCATTGGGTATGTAATAATTAACATTATTAAAATGCTTAGCATCTGTGTAATGTTTCTGAGCATGCAAAGCACTTCACATGTAGTATCTTGATATAAGCTGTAGCATAACCCTGTAAGGGAAATAGCAGCCCAATCCAATGTAAATCGTCCAGTGACAGGGCTAGAAGGACCCTAGGCGGAAATGTCTGGATTCTGCCAGAAGTTGCACGATATAGCAGCCTGCTCTGAAACTACCATCAGTGCTTTGAGGCCACCAGTGCAATTGCTGCAGCCACACAAGTGTCGGTGGCCAGGCCACCATCTGTAGATGTAAAGCAAGGTGGGGCCGGGTGCAGGCTATTGGTGGAACTAGGCAAGGACCGAAGTGGAGAGGACAGGAAGTGGGTGCTTATTGATGACAGTAGCTCTGCTGATACCCTACCCCTGTCCCTGGCCCCTACCCAGCTCCACTCAAACTTGTACCAGCAAGATAGCTGGAGCAGATCTAAGTAGTAGACCCACTGGACTGTGGAGGCTCCCCCTGGGACAAGGGGACAAAGGTTCCCGTACTTTGAAGAATCCTCCAGAGTTATTTCCTGCAGGATGCTGATTGGTGCGGCTGCAAAGAAGGGAATTACATTGGTTTAGACTATGCGTAGTATTATCGGCCAGATTACAGGTGGAACGTTACAAGAGAATGGCTGGTCTAGGGCCACCATAAGTTGGCAAAGGTGAAGGGCAAAACAAGGAAGTATCCATCTCTTTGGTGCTGGACTATGTCAGCTTCCCCAATTTGAATACAGTTTTGATACCACTAGAAACTAGTTGTGGCAATTCCTGTACAGTTGATTTTTTTTAAGTTGTTGGCCATTTTTGAACAAGTACTAACTATAGGGGAGGACTGGAGATGTAACCTGTCTAAGTTCAAGTTCTTGAACTTTTCAAGTTCTTGAACTTTTCAAGTTCTTGAACTTTTCAAGTTCTTGAACTTTTCAAGTGGTTATTTGATAAAAGCTTCAAGCTGCTGCCTCCTTTTACCCGAGTTGGTGTTATTTGTAATGCGTAGGTGTTTTATTTTTCCATGCAATGTTGACTCATAAGCTTATTTAAAAGTCAACTCTGTCCCTATCTTCACACCCCCAGTTGCTTCACTCTGTGTTCTATTCTTTTAGAAAGAGCCCTTTCACAGAGGACAATCGCTTTTAAGGAAAACTTGCCATTGTGACTCTAGTGATCCTTGTTGCGTGTCAAAAGATTTTTCCATCTATTTCAAAAATTCCCAGATCGTTGCAAATGTTTATGATCTCTGCTGTTTCATGTCTGAGGAATTTCAGTTCACAATAGGCTGCCTGCCCAATTGAAGCTTTACTAAATGAAGCTGTCTGTCGTGCACGTTAACATTCATTTGAGGCGAGTCACTGATCTCCACAGTGATGAAACAATGAGAGGAAACGAATGGAAAAAGTTTCCAAAAATTGTCACAGTACTTGGCAGTTGTGGAGCACAAATTAGGACGGGCTTTTAAGCCTGGCCGGCCAAAGAATGCCAGATTGCATCCCATCCCCTGTACTGTTGGTTGGGACTCTCATGTTCTGCTCCTGTCCTTCCATTGCAGTTCCATGTCCGCATTTCTTGCTCCAGAAAATGAAACTGGACACACAGGGGGCAGTAAAACTCGAAAAGAGCCAGTTTGGGCCCTGGGTGGTTGCTTTGAAATTGGATGTGCCCTCCAGGACCCCTGCTGAAAGAGAGGGTGCAAGGCGGGGGACCGGAAAGGGACACTGTTACCGATGCAGAATGCAAGGGTCCTTTTTTGAATCATGCTGCCATTTCCAGATGTGTAACTCATAATTTCATGGAGGATCCCTAGGGCAGGAGTTCCCAATCTTTACTCAAAGGTTTGGGGAACCACTAAGTCCTTCAAAGCTGTGATGGAGGATGGCAACTTGGCATGATGGCGGTGACGGCACTTCTGGGTTCCTGCTGCTGCTGCCTGACAAAATAAAAAAGCGATTGGGGGGGGGGGCTTACCTGATAGTGGTGGCAGCAAGAACCCAGGCTTTGTGGCATCTCCAGTAGCTGCTGCCGCCGCCTAGTAATTAAAAAACAACAACAACCCTATATTTTTAAAAAACCTTCTCAATGGTGGCGTGAACCGGGAAGTGCCATCACTGCTTCCCCTAAGCAATTCAGGGAAATGCTTCCCACAGGGTGGCTTCTTCAGTGTTTCTCGGTGGTAGTACTAATCTTGTTGAGAGCCAGTCGCTTGTAGCCTCAGACACACAGAGTCAGAACCATACACTTGCTTTTTTCTGCAGGATGCTGAAACAGGAAGCTCTCCTGCATCCACTATGTGTGTTCATGCAAACCCACTTTCTTTTAGACTCTTTCCTAGAGCGGAGGGGAGAAAATAAAATAATGGACAAACGGTATGCTTCACTGACTTGGTGCTTTGCTGTGCGGTGGTCTCAACGGAGTGTTCCCCTCATTAATATTTCCCCTTAGATCTAGTGGGATCTTAGATCTTCTTTTGTGATTCCATCTCACCACCTCCTTGGGTGAGGATGCCATTACTTTGCTTAGTGCAGATGTCTGTAATGCTGTGGTGTATGACTGCTGCTGGCCAGGGACTGTGCCATTGACTATTTATCCATTTCCCTCCACTGCATGGGCACACAGCCTCTTTGCAACATATTTCTATATCTCTTTGCATTCTGCTTTGATTAGACACCCATTTTTCATCTCTTAGACATCTGATCCAGCAGCATGAGGTCTCTCCCTGTCCCATGCTCCCCAAATACTCTGTCCACTAGAAACATACAAGAAGCTTTCTGCTTGTTTGGTGATCCCATCATAAACTTGCCATTTTGTTATCCTTGCTATAACAAGAGATGTAATTTAACAAGGCAAATACTACTATGGGGGGGGAATGTCAGGCTGTCTCATGTCATTGGTCAAAATAGTTCTTTTGTTTTAAGTACCTGGTATGATGTTTGATCGGCAAAAATGAGGTGAGTATTGTAGTGAAGGTGTCTGCATTTTAACAATTGTCAAAGTGTTGTTGCATGAATTCTGGCATCCATAGTGGTTGGTTTGTGAGATGGGAAACCTTAGCTTTTCAGACATAATTCAAAAATGAATTTGAAAATGTGTGATATGGAAGGAGCAACCAATTACACCTACACCTAGTGGAGATTTCTAGCTTTGAATAAGATCTGTTCTTTTGTTTCCTTTTTTAACTGATTCTTATATTGTTGGTCCTCCTCCTACTTTTTCAGCTGCATCAAAGGACCCACTAGCAAACTCACCGAAACCTGAAGCTACTGATAAGGATGATATGGTATTGCTGAATGAGATTCTTAATGCATCATCTCTGGATGATGGTGAATTCAGCAGGGAATGGACAGCTGTCTTTGGAGAGGATCCACTTGCTGACTTGGCCACAAACTCTACTGTAGGAGAACTGGAGACCAATCAGTCATCGGGCTTTCTTCCTTCTCAGCTTTTAGACCAAAACATGAATGATTTACAGTCCTCCCTTCAAGGTAACTTGTTCTGTTGCTAACGTTAGAAATTTTTGGAGCAAACCTGTTCAGCAGACAACATCCTTTCCACTCATGGTTGGCAAATACTTTTAGGCAAATGAACCATTCTCAACCCCGGAGAAGCAGCGGCTTTGGCAGAGCTGAGAATGGGAGGTTACTACTACCACCATGTCCGTGTGCTCCATTGTGTGGGGGGTGGGGGGAAATATCCCCCATTCTCAGCCCCGCCGAAGCCACGTGCAAGCCACGCAGTCTTGAAAGAGCTCAGAAAACCATCTGGACAGGTGTGGGGAAAATCCGTGGGTTTATTTACCCATTGGATTTAATTACCCATCGATTTTTTTATACGCAAGTGTTCTGGGAATGAAACCCTCACGGATAAAAAGGCCCCACCTGCGCTCTGCCCTCTAGACTCCTCTGCTCTCTACTGTACTTATACTTATACTGTACTTATACTTACACTGTACTTATACTTATTTCCTGACCTCTGGATCAGGTCGTGGAAGTAGGGAAAAGAAGAGGGTGGCAGTGGTGGTGGAGATGGGCGATTGTGGGTGCCACACGGGATCCATTATCTAAATGTTTTAGGTTACATTGGACAAGAAACGTTTACAAAGGTCTTGAGCCCAAGATTAAATGAATCATTTCTTACAGATTTTGTTGAACACAAAATGACAATGAAAGTGCAAAATTGGCTACGGTTTGTGAGAGGTCCACGGTGGACTTCGTATCTCCTAAGCTAGAGCCAGTCGACAGATTTAATGGTCATTTCTGTGCAGCACATTGAAATTAATAGCCATTTTCATTTCAGAGACACACAGTGCATTGCCCAGGGTTATCATTTGAACTGGGCCATTCATTCATTCTCTCTCTCTCTCTCTCTCTCACATATCCTAGGAAGTGCGCATGTAGTAGGGTTGGCCTTAAGCCAATGTGGCCTGTGTCATCACATTGGTCCCTGCGCTTTGGGGAAGCCCCCACGCTGGGACAGTGAGTAGATCACTTGCTGCTGCAGCCAGGATCTGCGGGGGCTGTCAGCCCATGGGGCAAGTGGAGCGGCTGGTCATTGGGCTGCCCCACATTGCGCTGCCTCAAAATGGGTCTCCCGGAAGCAGTTGGCGGTGCCATCATCACTTCACCGCCACCTATTTCTGGGTGACTCGCTTCACACGCAGCACCACAGGCGCTCTTCTCACCCTGCTTCTATGGTGAGTGGGGGAGCCATGGGGAGGTTGGTCGGGGCCCACAGGAATACCTCACATGGGCCCTGCTGGGGCCAGGCCTGGCATGTATACCTTCCACATTGTGTACCTCATGTTGCTCTCATATTAGTCAGGGTCATATCCAGCGGCGTCAAGCAAACCGCACGCAGGGCGGGAGGAACGGGTGAACGCGGGGGCGGGGAAGACGGCGAAACGGACTGGAACGCAGCGGGCGGGGTGCCGCTCACCCGTTCCTCCTGCCCAGTGTTCCGGCTGCATGACGCCGCTGGTCATATCATATCCCACCCCCACTGTCCTCCCTGTTCCTATCCCCTCTAAGTCACAGCTGGCTATTTGTGCTGTAAAAGACCTTCATCATCACTACTGCTTGAAGCTGCCTTCTCTGCTTGCAGCCTCGGTTGCTTCCTGCACAGCCCAGCCTCCTCGCTGCCAATGTTCTGTGTTAATCTCCTCGCTGCTTCTTGGGCAGATGGTGGTTGTAGGAGGGAGGCGTAAAGGGTGAAAGGGAAAAAAAAAGTCTCATTATTTTTAGAGTGAAGAAATGACGTATGTGAAGGGTTCTTAACTCCTCCAGGGTGTTCATGTGGGTTGGTTTGCTTGTCATTTGTTGACGGGAAAATTATTCCTCTGACATCCTTTCAGGTAGAGGAAAATAGTAGAGCTGGAAGCAGCACTGAAAAGGCTGCTGTGAAAGGGACTTTGTCGAGATGGGCAGGGAGAGTGTGTCATCAAGCAGACTTCAGCGGCTTAAGTCCTAGTACTTTGGCTTAATAAGCTTGAGGATAGGGATATCCTCAGTCTTTTCACACTGGGCTTTTCAGTCTAGTTTGCTAATAGAAAATGAAGGTCTTAAATTTTTTCAGCATGATCTAGTGTAGCTTGTTACAGATCCAAGGGGCAAAAGAAGCATATCTGTGAACTCTTACCATTGTATTTGAGTGCTACAAGATTCAAGCAAGGAGGAGGGGAGATTACTAACATTGCCTGTGTGGTTATGTTTCCTCCTCCAGGGCAGTTAGCATTTTTTTTTGGGGTGTGTGTGTGTGTGATATTTTAATTGGAAGCTGTGGCCCAGGGAGAACATTCAATACTGAAAGTTGTGCAGAGTCAGGGAGTTGAGCCTTCTTGGTTCCCAATCCAATACTGGACTACCATGGTTCCTCTTTCTGCTTGTCTGGCATTGTGGATTAAGGCTGTAACTCATGCAAGAGCAGGATACTGTTCTCTGCCAGACAGACACTCAATGGATCCCTGAAAAATAATCCTAACAGAAAGACATTTTCAATTAACAAGCAAAGCTTGTGTTAATTCACTTTACAAGCGAGCCACTTACGTTCCAATGAATGGCAACTCTGAAAAACAGTTGCCACAGTTGGCTCTTCAGCCATGCAAATGAGAAGTTATTTGCATCTATAATACACCCTCAATTATTTAACAGGGCACAGCTTTTTACTGGTTACTTGTAAGAAAAACAAGCTTTCTCAATACTTTGCTGGATTACATAGGCAAACAATACAAACTGCAAAACAGCTGAGCTGACCGCACCAGCCAGTGTGTTCCATCAAAAGGGTAGTGTGTTGGCTTTGGACCAGAAAAACTTAAGTCCCAAATCTGCCCAGCCCTGAACTTGCTTATTGGCCTTGGGCAAGTCTTGCTCTTTCATCCAGGGCTCCCAGCCTGTGCTATGGGTGTGTTAATGTCCTGCTTCACAAGGCTCTGCGAGAATGAATGAGACAATTGCATTTGGCACTCCAAAAGTGTGCTCCAGACATCGGAATGGCAAGAAAGCTAAATACACAGTATCAGAGCATTCAAAAGAAAATGGGCCTGCCCAGCTGGCTGGGAGTGGGGAAGAACAAGCTTGCTGCCAGAGTTCTTGTGGATTGTAAAGTCTGAGTATTTGCTTTTAACACAGTGGCTGTTCCTGCGTTTTGGACTGCATTAACAAAAGCACAAAATTAAAGGGAATTACCTACAAAATTAAAATGACACAAATTTAAAGGGATTAATAGGCAAAGGTTGGCCCAAGCTGCATCTAACTAGGCTTTGAAGAATTAGACTTTTGACTGCCCAGAGCAGGTTGATGGAGTGCTTGGAATGTATGTCTGGAAGGTGAAGAAACATGCAGTGCAATCTGGCATGTCTACTCAGAAGTAAGCCCCATTTAGTTGAATGCAACATATGTGGGTGTATGCAGTATTGCAGCTTTAGAAATGTTTAAGGTTGGCAGAAGATACTTGGAAGTTTGGTTAGTGGCCACGGGCAAGTGCCTTCTTTATAGCCACGGGCAAGGGCCTGTTCTGTGGAACGTACAGCCCTGCAAGATTGAATGTACTGACGTTCAGTGTTGTTGTTGGATATTGGTTGACGTCCTCGCTTTCTCCGGTTCTCTGGTTTTATTTCAGTTGTCAATTTTGTAACTATTTTTATCTATTGCTTGCATTGTAAGCTGAACCTGTGGAAACATTGTCAGATAAAGCAGTCTTTTAACCTATTCATGTATGTATGCATTGATAGCCTTGGGAGCAGTTCATTTTGGACCAATTAGCACCTGTTTGCTGCCTGTTGGATTAACACACACTTCCCAAACGGTGGGTCGTGGTCCTGTGTGTGGTGGGTGGCGACCCCATTTATGCTTGGCCCAACACATTGCTCCTGATGGTGCTGGAATGCTTATTGGGAAGCTCTGGAGGCCTCTTCAAGATTGTGCTGAGCTTGTGACCCACTCAGTTGGTCTCTGTGGTCCACAGAACTGCCTGTAGAAACAGACCAGAAGCTACTTCCTGTCAAACTGGAAGTCACTTCCAGTCACTTCTGCAGGCTATTCTGAAGACCAATAGCCTGCGTTGCAGGCCTGGCACAACCTGGAAGAGGCCTCTAAGCATTCTGGCAGTACCAGGAGCATCGCATTGCGACCCACTATGGAGGAAAAGGTGGGTAGCAGTGCTGAAAAGTTTGGGAACCACTGAATTAATGTGCATCCTATAGTGAACATCATGCATGGAAAAAATGTCTTAACTTAAAGTTTGGCCTGCACAAGGGACAGCATAAAGTATGTTTGGGCCACTCTGAGTCAGAGAGGCCAGCACACAGACATGCGCCATCCTCCTAGACATTGAGAGTGGTCCAAATGTGGTTTATGGTGGCCCTAGTGCCAGCCAAACTTTGCTGGCCTATCTGTGCCTGCCTAACTCTAGGTTAGGACTGAGCCCTGGGGCTTGCAGTTAGTATTATAATTCAAGTAATGATCCTATTGAAGGGAAAGAAAGCCAGGTTTCATTGAAGGGAAATATAAGAATGATCTGGTGATATGTGTTAAGCTGCTTCCTTTGTGGAATATTTAACTCATCTGGCTGCCTTTCCCGTTGTGCAGACTGCTTTAATAAAAAAGCATTAGCTTTTTCCTCCCACCCACCCCCCTACATTTTGTTAATAATAAAGGGATCCTATTTAATGTCCTTATGTAGAAACTGCTCTTGCACCAGAGCAAACAATCGAGCTTCTTCCATTTAACTGGGTCTGCAAGGGATGGCGCTTTTGTTTGTCTCAACCTTCCACGTTTATACCGTTGCTGGCAGAAGAGTGGGAGGCCTGGTTCTCTTAATGTTTCGCTGGTCATCTCCCATCTAGCCATAGCATGAGCTACTCTGAGTGGCAAACAAGCGTAGGGTTTCAGCCAGCAAGCACTCCAAAGCTGACACAGTCTGTTTTTCTCCCCCAAAGGCAAATTTCTCTCTTTTCACGGCCCTGAATGTAAGCAGTGGAAACAGAATGCAGAGGGCTCCTTTGGGCAGAAGCCAAGAGTCGGTGGCCGACACATGATTTGCATTCAGATGCTCCCAGTTTCCATCTCCCGCTAAAAGGATCTTTTGGTAGAGGGGCTGGGAAAGTGGCTGGCAGCAGTGCTTCAAGGCCTCCAGGCACAAAGCCAAGCCTGGGCTAGATCAACCAATGGCCTGGCTCGTGTAAGGCAGCTTCACATGTTAATGGCCCAGTCCTATCCCTTGCCGCTTTGCAGGATGCAGGGCCGCCGGTGCAGCAGCTGTGTATCCTGTGCACCAGCAGAGTAGAGGGCTAGGCTGGTCTGGAGAGGCAAGTCCAGAAACACTTGGCTGACCTCCCCAGCTGCTGCCTGGCTCTCTATGGGAGACCTCAGATCTACACCAACTCTTTTGCTGGCGTAGATCTGAAGCACTGCAGGGAGGGATGTCAGTCCTGGAATGGGGGCTTGGGATGCAATGGGTGCTGGTGCTGCTGTGATCCAGCCCTGAGCCACCGCCACCTTTGGCAGAAAGCTGTCAATGGCCAGCTGCACAGTCACACTGGCAGTGCATGGCCTTCGGACCTTTGCACCAGCACTCCACAGATCGAGAGAGGCTGTCACAACCATGTACCGCTAGGATAGGATTGGACCATCCCAACACTGTGTGGCAGATCCTGCCCATCCACAGAAACCAGCCAGGGGAGCTACAGAATTCTTGCGAAACCCTGCCGACCAGTGGTGTCATTCAAATGATTTAGGAACAGGAACTCACTTTTGATTGGCACTTGTCGGGAACCCGGAACCAGCCACGGAGTCCGTTAGGATCCGAAACGCCCATTCTGGTCCGTTCCCCCTGAATGACATCACTGCTGCCGACCTATACAATGTATAGGATTATAGCCCTAATGGGAGCCACAGCCAGTGGCGCAGTAGGTCAAGAGAGCTGCCCGTCAAAAAGGTTTGGGAACCACTGCCGGATCTCTTCCATGGAAGCAGAATGCAGGCTCTCCTTAAGCAGATTGACTCGTGTTAGCACACCGTTAATATTTTCAGAACTGTCCACTGTGTGTTGTGCTGTTTTGTTTCAGTAGGTTAAATTGATTGATTTACTCAAGCGAGCAAGACAGAGTGCAAAAGAAACCCTCCTGTCTGCCAACCCTGATAAATAGCACCTAAAATAAACTGCAGTGGCTTGTATGGATGGAGGAAGGGAGAGAAAGTTCAGCTCTAGTAACTGCTTCAAGTATTGCTGCTGTGAGTGATATGAGCTCATTATGTAGTTACTGTTGATTGACACAAACGCAACTCTGCTGTTGAATTTTAGGTTGGGCAGCCAGCAGCATTAGCCCTTTGCCTGCACCGCAGACGGCACAGAAATCCGGCAGCCTTAGCATGAATGTCAACAAGACGCCTGTGAAAGGTGATCAGTCTGTTACATTTTGGAGGGGTGTGTGTTTCACTAACACAGCCATTTTGGAGGGGTGTGTGTTTCACTAACACAGCCATTAAGGCTCACAGTTTTCCAGTTGCTTGTGCCCTTCCCAACCTATTTACATGAAACGGTTTTCTTTCAGGAATTATACTTCAATGAGTACGATTTACACAATCGGTGCTGAAATGTCTATGCTTTGATTTGTTGATCTTAATGCAGCTGAGACTTGCATAATGATGGAACGGCACCACTGCAGCTATGAAAGTCACTGGCCACCGACCCTTGCTGGATCATTGCTGGGCTTCGCTTGGTTTGGGCAAGATCCCTTCCCCTTTCCAGTTGACGTGCTCTCAACTCAGTCATTCATGGCTGCAGGGATATGTGCCCAGATGGTCTTGCCGGCTTTTGGCATTTCTGATGTTGCTACTATGTGGCCTCTTTACTTTCCTCCCTTCCTACCTTTGCATATCTTCTCAAAAGCTCTCCAGAGGAAAGGGAAGTCCCAGGATCCTTCCTCAGTCTAAAAAGAATAGCATTTTGCTTATAGAAAAAGAAACAGGTTTGTCCCAAAGGCTGCCAAAGCAGCATATGGTGGAAGTGGCTTCCCTTCTTCTCTGCACACTCAGCATCTGTGGATTTGAATCAGTGGGGTACCTGGCTTTCCTGCCACCCAAGGCCTGTGTCTTCCAATGCCGCCTCCCGCTTGACCCAGAAGTAATCAATAGTATTTACAGAGCACTTTTCAACACAAAGTTCACAAAGCGGTTTACAGGCAAATAGTAATAATAAAGTTAAATGGTTCCCTGTCCCAAAGGGCTCAACAATCTAAAAAAAATGCAGAACATCACCAGCAATAGCCTCTAGAAAAGACACTGCACAGGGGTGAAGAGGGACAATTACTCTCCCCTTGCTAAATATAAGAGGATCAGCACCTGAAAAAGTGTCTCTTGCCCAGTTAGCAGGGTGATGACATCACCACAATTACTTCCTTTACCCTCAGAGAAGAGAGGGGGTGGGCAGTCTGCTAAACAGCAGGCGCTGATCCAAGCAGCCCCCTAGGGGTGGCTGATGCCTATCCTGGAGCAAGGGGATGAACGTCCCCTTGCCCTGTGGAGGCTCCAGCAGCCTCCCTACCTGCGCTAGAAACAGTGTAGGCTAGTTGGCCTGCCTGTTCCAGCACAGGTTAGGATTGCACCCTCAATGGAATAAGATCCTGAAGTTTAGCAGAGAAGGGGCTACATGGATCTCCCAGGAAAGGGGATTCCTGAGTCTGGACACCACAACCACAAGATCCTTCTTCATGTAGTCTACATCAGTCATGCTTCAGACAATGGTGACCTACAGAACAGGGTGTCTGGCTTTTCAAGGTGATGACCCAACTGGACTCATGTTGGATGGGATGACCCAGAGTTGGACTCAGAACCAGGAAGGCAAAGCAGTTTAAGTAATATTGGCGCAAAGTGGGCCCCCTTTAGCACTTTGTTCAGAAATGGCAGCAGGTGCAGAACGCTGTAGCCAATCTTCAAAGGCAGCCGTATGTGGATATGATGGGCATATGTGACACTGGCCAGATTGCCTTTCTCCAGGGAAGGATGTAACAGGTACACAAGCAAAAGCTGTGTAAAGCCACCTCGCCATAGCTACAACCTATTGGAGAAAGGGTGTCTTCTGTGGTGGCACACAGATTTATGGTGCTCCCTTACCAGGCATGTTGGTTCGGCACCATCAATGTTACCTTTTAAGCACCATCTTGTTCTTTCATGCCTTTAATGGTATTTGAGATATTTCTAAAGGCGTAATCCCAACATGGAGGTAGGCCGGCACAGTTAGGCCAGCAAAGTTTGACCGGCACAAGAAGCACTGTCAAGTAAGTTTGGACCACTCTCGGGAGTCAGAGAGCCTGGCACACAGACATGCGCCATCCTCCCCGACTCAGAGAGTAGTCCAAACACGCTTTACGGTGGCCCTTGTGCCAGCGAAACTTTGCTGGCCTAACTGTGCTGGCCTAACTCCAGGTTAGGATTGTGCTCTCAGTTGCCTTTTAACCTGCTGACTTTAAATCTTAGTGCCTACTTGCCAGTTCTGCTGGTTTTCTTCTCCTCATGTACTTCGTTTTCATTTTTACATTGTGAGCCACCTTGGTGAGAAGCAGCCTACACATTTCTAGAAATGCCTTGAACTTTCCAATCCTTTGCTTTTCTATCAATACATTAAAATAGATAGATGTCTTTGAAACTGAAGTGTATCCTTTCTTCCATACCACGTTTAAAAGCTATGGCATGCTAGCCTTTGGTGTCTAAAGCAGTGGTATTCAAACTTTTTAGCACTGGGTCCCCCTTTTCAGAATGACACTCGTGTCGGCACCCACCAGAAGTTATGTCATTAACCTGGATGTGATGTTGCGGCAGGAAGTGACGTCATCAGAAAGCAAGATTAGGACAAAATATGATGGTAAAAGTGATGAACTAAAAACAAAATTTGAAAAAAGCCTTCATTTGAAAATTCAAACTGTTAACACTCTCAAAAGGAATATGGGAATATGTACAGAGCTACAGAGTAAGGTCTGTAGTTTCCAAGATGGCTGCTCCCAGCTTTCTGCAATTCGCCTGACATCAGATTGCGACCCACCAACTGGGTCCCGACCCATAGTTTGAATAACACTGGTCTAAAGCAATACTTGTACTGTTTAAGCAAAATTCCTGATGTGGTGCTATTGTTTCTTTTTGCAGAAGCTGTAAGTCCCTCTAAAGATCTAACTGCCTGGTTTAGCCTCTTTGCTGATCTGGATCCCTTGTCCAACCCAGACGCTGTGGGGAAAACAGATAAAGAACACGAATTGCTCAATGCATGAGTTGTCTGCCTTGTAATGAGTTGTAATTAGCACTTCACTGTTCATAAACACTGTTCTTGGGGCTTTAGAAGAATTGAAACAATCAGTGTGCTATTGTATGACTTCTCACATCTGTGCCATTCTAATAAAATCAGAAGGGTTGACCTTCCCCCTTTCTGTAGGTAACAGGTATTTGCTTTTGTTTTGTAGAAACAACTAAGACATTTGCACCTTGGGGCGGGGTACATGGACGTAATAAACGAGTTTTCAGTTTACAGGGAATTGCT
Organism: Lerista edwardsae; assembly: GCA_029204185.1. Taxonomy (NCBI): domain Eukaryota; kingdom Metazoa; phylum Chordata; class Lepidosauria; order Squamata; family Scincidae; genus Lerista; species Lerista edwardsae. Next base: position 16,793,359 of record JAJKFI010000009.1, read on the forward strand.
AACCAGATGAGTGTACTTGTTGTAACATGGCTCTTCATAAAGGGCTGTCATAACTAATTCAAAAGTGGAAGATAAATGATAAACCTATTTTTTATATTTTTCTTTGTGTAAATCAAAGCAAAATTATGTAATTGGAGACTGCATGAATCAATTGTACAGACAGTAGCGATTGACTACTGCAATGTTAATGTGTAAACTAAATTTCTATCTTTAGTATCCATAGTGAAAAATCTATACTTTGGGGCAAATCATTAGATAATTATATTTGAATAGCTCAGAAATCTACTGTACTCCTTCTTCTCTGATTTTAAATTATGAGGCAAACAGCATTAGCCAAGTCCAAACCTTCAGCTCAGCCAGTGTCCTTTCAGAGTGTTATTTTGCGCCACCAATTTCTGCAGTTAGAGGCCAGGTGTTAACCATTTGGCTAAGCAGTGCATTTACTGTCATCGTGGTTCCCATTCAAAGCACTTTTCATCTGAGCCGGTTTCATACACACATGTTCTCAAGCCTATTATGACATTCTTCTTTAATAAAGATGGTTTTGACAAAAAAAAAAAGCATGTGTAACCTCCCTTTTGTCAGCTGGAATGAGTAGACCATTCAGCAGATGAAAACGCAGTTGCTCCATTATTACTAACAAGGATTCATCTTAACGAAGGTAAGGATTCATCTTAACGCTGACAGGCACATCACATGCGATCAGCTGGCCAAAGAATCTGGTTCAGGTTGACGTGTCTTCATGGGATGCCGGCTTTCCCCCTTTCTTCTTGATCCCTCCCAACATGAGAAGCGAAAGAAACAGACATCATCCTTTACATTGGCTTGATGGTTTGGGGTGATTTCCGAGAACAGACTGTACAATAGCTGGCTGGCAGTCAGATGTATGCATCACACTCTCAGCCTGCCTCTTTGTTTAGAGCTGGATCTTGCACATGCAGCAGATGGAAGCAAGACTATTGAAGCTGTAGAATGGATTGTACCATATCAAACTGCCAAGCCCTTGCCCCCCAGGGTAAGCCCCAGCCAGCCCTATTGGGTCAGGTCCAGAAGGGTGAAGAGGACAGTGGCAGCCTGTGCTGCCAAATCCTGAACCCACTCCCAAGCAGGGCAGCCATGGGCCTCCTTGACTCTGCACCCATTCAAAACTGGGTGCTGAGCTTAGAAGACCCATTTGCTGCAGGCTGCAGTCTCCCTGGAGAATCCCTTCCCTTGGGGAGACCTCTGGTGGTATCCCAGTGCACATACGATCCCAGTGGTCACCATTTTGGCACTGCAGGTGCTGGGTCATTCAGGATTGGGTTTCCCATGGATTGTCTCCGTAAATTGCTTTGTGAACCTTTTTTTTTTGAAAAGCCGTACAGTATCCATATTTTAAAAGGGTGAAAGGAATTAAGGAACAATACAATTAACTTCTCACAGCTTGGCTCCTTCATTTCTGTGTTGTATTCTATATTGTTGAAGCCCTCTAAGGTGGTGGCTCAGAGATTCATCTAATTATATATTGAAGCAAAGCTAAATTTTGCTGGAAGCAGCTAGTGGTCTTGTAAACGGCGCATTCCACAATATATTGCAGAAACATCAACATGTCCACCCACGGTTTACAGTGCTATGCAAACCTTATGGGTCTTGGTCCCAGTCAATGTTAGATCTGCAGCTAGCTAAATGGATATGAGTTGTAGCTTTGCCAGCTTGTAGAGGTGGAGTATTTTATTAGGGGAGGGGGGAGGAAAGCGCTAATGTGACAAAATTGCAGCAGCTTTCAAGCGAGCTAATATGCGACTGTGTCAGATTTAATTAGAGCTGTTTTTGGGCACAGATCATAGAAATTGAGCTGCAAATGGCTCCTACTCAATCAGGGCATTGTGCAGAAGTGTAACAAAATTTTGCATTGCCACCGGTTCACATCACATTTCAGATACAACCATTGAACTTCCACAAAAGTCAGGACAGAAAAATAGAAATGGCCTTTAACTATTTTCCTCCTCCAAAACCATTCTCTGTGTTAGCACAAGTAGCTTCTAAAGCCAAATTTGTTTAGCGCAAAGGCATCTTTGGCCATTAGTGTGTTCTAAGTGTTGTATAAATGTTTTTCACTTAATTTTAAACAGGGGATCGTATAGTGACGGTCTAGAAATGAAATGTGGTAACAACGCAGTTTTCCCAGGTTTATGATTCAAAGTATGGTATGATAGTGTGTTAAATTATAGGATAACTAAAAGTCACAAGACTGTAGATTTTGTGTGTCCGTAGAAACATTTCTTTGCTGGCCACGTGTACAATCACAGTTGTTGAATTTGACAGGGCTGACAATAATTCTCTTCACAATTAGAAGCCCATGACTTGACGAGCTTAAGCATTCCTCTTGATTGCATATGCACTGTAATTGTGATAGGATAACCAATTCCAAAAATGCTGCACAAAGCTTGTGGCGGTGGGGGGAGAGAGCGAGAGCAGTGATAATTGATTTACTGGCCTTTTGACTGAAGTATATCAAAATCTGATAAATTTCAGTTAGCATGAATTTCTGCTAATTTAAGCATAGCTGCCCTGGGGAACATCACATTTTTAAGTCTGAGTTGTTGGAAAATGGGGGGGTGGGCAGATGGGGAGATTGATCTAGGCTTTTTAATGAACTTATATGAAAACATTTTAAACAATTCTTAAGCATAATAGAAGTAAAGAATTTTGCAAATAAATCAGATGGTTTGAATGGGTGTGGATGGTTAAGTGATCTTTTTATTTATTTTCTGCATATAGAAATGATTGTATTATCAAAGGCTGTAAAAATCTTAGGGAGAAGGAAGGAAGAGGCAAAAAAAAATTCATCCCTGGCCAAAGCGCACAGCAAAAATAGAGTTGTGTCTAAAGCTGCTGCTTACATTAGTTCAGTGGTTCCCAACCTGGGCGTCAGGACCCCCAAGAGGGTCACAAACCAATTTTCAGGGAGTCGCGAAGAGCTTGAGGCAGTCATATGAAAAAGGCAGTCATCTGAGACACCACCACAAAGCTTCATTTTGGCTAGGGAAGGGTTTCCTATTAGAAACTCAAGGGACTGTGGGGCAAATTTTTAGCCTTATTAAAAAGAATGACTTTACTTCCTGCTTAATGACATCACTTCCAGGGGCCTGATGCCAAAAAGGTTGGGAGCCACTGCATCGGTTAGAACTAAGAACTTGTTCTGTCATGAGGCAGAGAGCCCACCAGGGTAGGGGGAAGTACCAGTTCCTGGATTCCAGTATCCTAAATTTCCAAAGTGGCTGCTCTGTACCACTGCAGTCCCGATTAGGATGACTGCACAGATGCACAGAATATCATCAATCCTAAATTCATTACCAGAAATTTTAACCTGTTTATTGGTTCAGGGTGCATATCCAAAGGGGCCAGTCTTTGATCCAACCTCATTACCTTGGCATGACTCAGAACCACTGGAAGACTGCTTAAATAGCTGTCATTTCAATGCTACATTTAAAAATCTGATTCACTACAATGCCTAGGCTCCCAAGCGAATGGTTCTCTAGTAGGGGGAGTGTACTTGTCCCTGCCTGTGCTGACAGCGTAAAAGCTTGGGAAACTGGAAGGCCATCTAGTTGGGTACCAAGCCAGCGTCTGGTTGAGATTATGCACTACTGGTGGTTGATCAGTTAAATCGGTGGGGATTTTGATGGGATTTTCAGTAGCAACAGAGCGTCATGAAGGAAAAGTGAAGCACATGATTTTGAGAAGGGTTCAGAACTCTCTGCCAGGAGGACAAAGGACAGGAGCAGGCTTGCACACGAGCAAGTAGAAATTGATTCCATGTGTTTCCTCCCCCAGAAGTATGAACCAGTCCCCAGAGAAAGTAAGCTCAGTTTTGTAGTTATGTACAACACAATAGCCTGCTTGCACAAAAGAGAGAGTTCTGTGGCATCTTAAATATTTTATTGTGGCATAAGCTTTCATTGATTAGAACCCACTTCATCAGATGTAGGCTTGGTATCTCCTTTTTTGTGACTAATTCTACTTAGTATTCCTATAGGAACTTAGAAAGCTGCCTTAGACTGAATCAGACCACTGGTTCATCTAATTACCGTATGTTCTGGGCCAGTGATATTTCTTAACATTTCAGGCAGAATTTTTCTCTGACCTACCTGGTTACTGAGCCTGGGACTTTGAGAACAACCCAGATGCTCTACTACTGAGCGTTGGCAAAGTGCTTCAGTAATTCTTAAAACCATACATGTTTGGAAGGGAACCAAGGTTGGTTGATAGCCAAAATGAGTTTTTTTTAAAAAACCAGGGAACCCCTGACAGACTTAAGCAGGAGACTTTTTGAGGCTGCCTCTAGAGAAAGAGAAAGCTAACACAGAGAAAGAAATGCAAGAAATAAAAGCAAAGTGGCTGTCTGACAAGGCTTTACAAATAGCTGAGGAAAAAAGGGAAGCAAAAAGCAAGGGGTGTATGCTTGCAAAAAGCAAGCATACACCCAACCCAACTGAATGCAGATTTCCAAACAGCAAGGAGAGATAGGAAGGCCTTCCTAAATGAGCAATGCAAAGAAATAGAGGAAAACAATAGAATAGGAAAGACTAGAGATCTTTTCAAGAAAATTGGAGATGTCAAAGGACAATTTCATGCTAAGGTAGGCACAATTAAGGACAAGAATGGCAAGGACCTAACAGAAGCAGATGAGATTAAGAAGAGGTGGCAAGAATACACAGAGGAACTATATAAGGCCGATCTAAAGGGCAGAAGATTTAGTCGAGAGGGTTAATGCCTCCATTTGCCTGAAGATAAGAGCTGAAGATCTGAAGGTCGCCAGTTCGGGACAGCCGGAAGTCTCTGTGCCGACAGACCTCATTAATTGTGACTGATTATCAGCTGAGCTTTGGCTGCCTTGTGTGAGGGGGAGTTGTGCTGAAGTTCAGCCGCTTCTCTGGTGGGAGCAGGGAAGCTGCTTATCAGCCAGCAAGAAGACAAACGGGTGGCCAGAAAGAAGGACTAAATCCAGAAAGATCCATCTGTATGTGTGTAGTTCTTGAAGAACATTTCTGTAATAATTGTAAAAACCTTCGGGGTTCTGAATAAAGTCTGCCTATGTAAACCGCATTGAGTTATAGTCATTAGAGAAATCTGGTGACCTAAGAAAGGCGGTATATAAATCCAAATATTATTATTATTAATAAATGTTCCTGATAACCACAATGGTGCGGTCCTGACATCCTGGAGTGTGAAGTCAAGTGGGCTGACAGCATTCCAGCTGAGTTACTCAAAATCTTAAAAGATGATGCTGTCAAAGTGCTGCACTCCATATGCCAGCAAATCTGGAAAACCCAGCAGTGGCCACAAGACTGGAAAAGATCAGTTCATATTCCAATCCCAAAGAAGGGCAATGCCAAAGATTGTTAGAACTACCGCACCATTGCAATCATTTCACACGCTAGCAAGGTGATGCTCAAAATCCTACAAGCTAGGCTTCAGCAGTATGTGAATTGAGAACTACCAGAAGTGCAAGCTGGTTTCTGAAGAGGCAGAGGAACTAGAGATCAAACTGCCAACATTTGCTGGATCATGGAGAAAGCAGGAGTTCCAGAAAAATATCTACTTCTACTTCATTGACTATGTTAAAGCCTTTGATTGTGTGGATCACAACAAACTGTGGCAAATTCTTGAAGAGATGGGAGTACCAGACCACCTTATCTGTCTTCTGAGAAACCTGTCAGGAAGCAAGTTAGAACTGGACATGGAACAACCAATTGGTTTCAAATTGGGAAAGGAGTACGACAAGGCTGTATACTGTCACCCTGTTTATTTAACTTATATGCAGAGTACATCACGAGAAAGGCTGGGCTGGATGATTCACAAACTGGAATCAAGATTGCTGGGAGAAATAACAACCTCAGATATGCAGACGATACCACTCTAATGGCAGAGGATGACAGAAGGGGGCGGCAGAGGATGAAATGGTTAGACAGTGTCACCAAAGCAATGAACATGAAATTGGGCGAACTCCGGAAGCTAGCGGAGGACAAGTGGAGGCCTGGCATGCTGTGGTCCATGGGGTCACGAAGAGTCAGACACGACTTAGCGAGTGAACAATAGCTAACACAATTGGTCTGACATCCTGTAGCATGAGTTTCAGATTTTTTTTTTCGGGGGGGGGGAGAGGAATCTTTTATAGAGTCAATCGATCTGGGGAACAAAAAGTCATAGCCTCTAAAGGCCAGCTCATACGCAGGCACATCCACTGATGTCAGATCCTGCCTGGAGACATCCTTCTCTGATGCAGCTAGCATGAAGGTATTTCAGTGCCTCCTTTACAGTCACAGAAAGTGGGTCACAGAACAGCCTAAACCAGTGGTTCCCAAACCTTGGGCCCATGGCCCACAACCCAATTTTGGGTGGTTTGTGAAACTGACAAGGCAAATTAGGCGATGTGCATCAAGGGTTAAACAAGCTGCTAGAGGTGGGGATCCAAACCACCATTGTAATCAGAGGCTGGAGCAGTTGGTAAAGTGAAACGTTTTTTTAGGTGTATCCTGATGCTAACAAGTTTGGGAACTATTGGCCTAAACTTTAGAGGAACCCGAGTTCCTTTTGGCTCAGCACTAGCCCCAAGGTAACATTTGGCTTCCTAATGTGCACGGAGGGATGTTGCAAAGAGTCAAGCATACCCTCCAGCTTCCTAGAAGAAAAATGTAGCATGCGGAGAGGCCACTCATGCGTAAGCATAGTTTACTCTTATTGCACTCCTAACCCCATGGCTTTAAATTCAAAGCTTAGGGGGGGAAAGCACACAAAAGCATAACTGGAGCCAAATGTACCTGTCAGGTTAGTGGTGGTTACTCTTCCTCCCTTTTCTCTTTAAACAAAAGAATTTCCTCTGGTGTGAGTACATATTTCCTGAATTACTTCTAGGATTGATGTTTTCCCTTGATGAGTAGTTGGGGATTTTTTCTTTGATACAAGACATACCCTCCCAAGCCCCAGAAAAATGACAAGGTGCTCTCCCACCATTTTCTTGTTGCTAGCGTGAGTTGCCCAACGAGTCCGGCCAGAGGTGCGTTTCCACACAATGATACATTGTGAAGAATAAACGGTAAGAACATTTTGCCTCGGAGAATAAATAGCCTGAAGCCCAGTGAGACCTCTGGAATTATGTCAGCTACTGAGCTTTGGCTCCCAAGCACGTAACTTTAAGGGTACAGCTGCACCAACCAGCAGAACTCTGTGCTGCCTTTCTCCACTTTTGTTTTCATCATTTGCACTCTGAACTTTTTACTAATTTTCTGTCATTTGCAGCTAATGAGTCCCTATTTGAGAACAAAGTGCTTATTTTGGCTTTATGACATAGCTGCCTACATTTTTTCAAGATATGAGGGAGCCCAATTATCACATGGGCTGGACTTTCAGCTTCATGTCACAGCTCAGCTGCTGAGGGGTGCCCTGTAATGTGCTGCCTGGCCAGAAGCAGCACTGCTGAAAGGGCAGCCCACATGATAACTGAGTGCCCCCAATGGGCTTGGCAGCATCTCTTTTACACCCCTCTTGGTCTGCCCCTCTAGCATTCCTTGCCTTCTGAGGCTTCCTTCCATCTCTCCCTTCCAGAACCGGCGCTGCTGAAAAGGCAGAGCCCCATTATTATGTGGGCCAAATAGTAGCTTCTGCTGGCCATACCCACTCTGCAGGCCTTATGTTCGATATCCCTGTATGAAAGCACATGGTCCTAAGCTAGCGGTTTATAGCTCACTCTAGCATTGCACTTTTCTTCCTCCTTCCTTCCCCGAGGCAGACCTGTTCCGAGTCAGTGGGAGAGAAATGAGATCAACCACTAATGCCACAATCCTAAACCCAGTCCACACGTAGTAAATCCTGCTGAATGTAGTGGGGCTTCCATAGGATTAATCTGCATGCGTTGATTTTCCTACACTACTCTCTTAGTCTCATTAAGTTGGGTGGGGGAAACTGTGGTCAGTAGTCAGTGTGCTGACAGCAATAAAACCCACTACTGCTGCTGCTAGGCAGAACCAATTCTGGTACTAAGAGAATTCTGGTACCCTTCTATGTTGAAACAAGTTTCAGCTGTGCTTGTTAGCCAGCTAAGAAGTGGTGCTACAGCCCTAACAAACTACTCTCCTCCACTTGAGAATGACTGTCAAAACAGACTGTTTTATTATACCGCAATTGGGAAATCTACTGATCTTCAATAAGCAGTTTAAATAATTGCAGCAGAGATCCCTATTAGCGCTCTGCCATTTTCTTTTTACTACATAGATGGTACAGGTGAGGGCATGTCAAGTCAACTCCAACTCAGCACCAAATCACTGGTAAAGTATTAGCACAAGCAAGTCTTCCATGGCTACCAGCCCTTTAAGACCAATAAACATCAGAGCCAGGTGCACTTGCCAACAGGAAAACAGCAGAAGCATCTCTAACAGGGATAGGAATTGAGTCTTCAAGCTTGCCTTTCTGGATGGAGCCGATAAGAAACACAAACAGATTAACTAGAGACACGACTGACAGGAAGAAACAGAACTCCAAGAAATGGGAGGCCACCCTCTTCTCAGTTGTGGGTAGGCTAAACATTGAGGCCTTGTACTTTCCCCATGACTAACTGACCCCCTGCTTACTTACTTCCCCCCCCTCTTTTGCTATCTTTTTCATTGCACACTCACAATGCTTTGTTGCAGGAACGCAATGCACACAGGTGGTAACATGCAGCATCTTGTAATGAAATCTGAACCAAAATTGTGCCAAAGAGCTGCCAGGTAACCTTGCAGAGCAGATAAAGCCTTGTATTGGGCTCAACTGTTATGCGCTGACACTGCTGCAGGACACATTTGGGGAGGAATGATTCACAGGCACATGAAGGTCAATTGCCTTCTGTCTCCTTCCTCACACCCCCAAGACACAACCCCATGATTCTGCACTTAACGTTATGATGTTCAAGCCTCAAAGTGAATTAAAAAGCAAAAATTCTACTAAAATCATACTGAAAAAATGTATGTTAATGGATGTTTTAATGAGTGCTGAAGCACTCATAATAACCTTGTCCAACATACATAAACTACAGTACCAGGAAATGTGCATTACCTTATCATTGTCTACACAAACTCATCTGCCATTTTGCTACCCATTCCCCCAGTTTGGCAAGATCCTTCTGGAGCCTTTCAACAATCCCTCCTGTTCTTTAACACCTGGAAATGTTTAGTGTCATGGCAAACCAGGCCACCCTATTGCTTATCCCTGTCGCCAGGCAATTGATGAACAAGCTGAAAAGCACCAATCCCAGGCCAGATCCTAAGAGCACTTCACTTTTTACCTCTCTCACTTTTCAGAAGTGGAAACGTTCAAGAGAGATTATACTTCCGCCTCTTTGGAATATTTGAACCAGTTCCCACTCAGCTTTCCAATCAAATGGACAACACAGTACATTTTGTAGGTTGTAGATGGGTTTTTTTCCTAATAATTTTATTTAAATAAGACACAGGAACTATACTGAAAATAAAATACAAAACAAAAGCCACACATTTCCTTGTGTAAAGCAATTTTGTGTGGTAATTCGAATACTGTTCAGCACGGTGGCTAGAAATAACAGTACAACTATGTACAAAACTCTTGAAACAATATTTGACAAATTTCTACAGCTGGATGTAGGATATATTGGAGATCAACAACTGCTGGAAAATTTACATAGCAAAGCATTAGCTTTAAACACATTTGAGTCAGAACCTTCCAATATAAGAACAAGTGTGGGTGACAAATATTTAGTTTCTCATGGGAAAACAGAACAAGTAATATTTCTGTCAATAGCATACATCAGAGTTCATTTCTTGATCTAAAAGTCGCCTGAAAGAGCTTAGCCTCAACATCCACAACTATGTACTTATATTTGAAAACAGAGCATAAGAAGGGAAAATGTACTGTAACATTAAACTTGAATGTACATCTTTAAAGAACCCAGGTTGCAAAAATTGCATGCTTTTCTCTTTATATTTCAACATACAAACTATATAGTGCTTTTGCCAAGGCCTGAGATTAGCGAAGTTAAAGATGCCTGTTGCTGTATTTAAAAAAGGTTTACTGTTTGAAAACACCAAAACAAAACACAGCTTTAGTTTTCCATTCTTATCAGCCTGCTCCTACAGTCGTACAACGGCCAGAGGTTTACACTTCCTAACAGATTATTACCAAACTCTTTGGTGATGATAGGAAGGAAATTGGACTGTCCTGCAACAATATACACATGTTGTATGTTTTTCATATTTTCTGTCTTGGATACTGAGGGCCTTTTATTCCCCCCTCCCAATTCTGTTATCAAAAGAAAATAGGGGTGAACCGAGATGCTGCTGCACCAGCTGCAGTCTTAATCACTTCCGCTCCCAGCAACCAGCCTCTCCCAGGCAGACTTGCACCTCGCTACTTCCACCGAACTGCCAAGGTCCAAGCGTGCCACGCTCCTCTTGCCTTTGGGTCCCCCCTGCAATGCAGGGCATTCTCTGAAAGCTGTGCTCTCGCCGTCCCCGGGCAGCAAGGCAATGCTACTGGGTTGCACCTCTGAAGACACAAACAACTTGCCAGCCTCAGCACTGTCCACTCAGCTTCCAAATGAAAGGAATCCATCTCGTAGTTGGCTGGGACAGAGGCTTCTGGGAAAGGCTTTGATTGGGTAACATGACTTAAAAACTATTGCTTTTTTCTTTTCTTAAAAAATGGTGTGTTTTTTTACAAAACCTCATATGCTGCCTATGAGAGATTTTTTTTTAAATCCAAGTGCAAAACATCCACTGTACAAATAAAACAAAATTCACTGATCATTGCTTGTCAAAAACCAGAGATTCCCCCCCCCAACCAGCACTCAAATGAACATTTCCTCCAGAAGAAAAACTAAACGTTGAAACGGTAACAGTAGCATTTCATGTTCTTGACTTGCCAACACAAACATGAAAGGAAATTCCCGCCACCCCCTCTAAAACCTGAAAAAAAATAAAAAATGGCTGAAATTAAATGAAAACATCCTTGCCTTCGAGCCTCCCTCTCCCTCACACATGCCATGGAATGTTTCTTACGTACAGCCTAGAACTGAACACTTTTTCACAACAGCATAACAGTCATCAACTGTGCAACACCTGAAACTTTTAAATGCCACGATTTACACACTGAAATGACAGTAAATGCAACAGTTGGTTTTACTTGTAACCACATGACAACGTGATGTCGCGTATCACAGATTTGCTGGTTTCTCCCTGGACATGTTCCCCCATGCCCAGGGCTACCTCCCTGGATTTGAATGCACTTTTTCCAAGAAAGTGGAATGTAATGAGGAAAGAGTAATGCATAAAACAAGGAAAGGCAGAAGAGTGATGTTCCCTCTTTAGCTTTTTAGCTGTAAAATATTTTATATCCCAATATGACATACATTCCAAGTTACCTGAGTTTAGACTTCGAGAGAAGTACCTGAAGCTAGGCCATAGGGTGGGCACTGTGCAACAGTTGTGGCCATATATATATATTTATATTTATATATAATTTTTTTTTTGCATTGTATGTTTTACAGAAGTTCAAAACATAAATACCTGGATAAATTGTAAACATAATCCTGAAGTACAGTATCTTCCATTGAACACAACACAGCAAGACATTTTCTATTTAGACAGGCAACCTTTGTTTGATATACAGCTTATTCGTACTGTAGAATTTGAAAGAGGACACAGGACTAATCTTGTCAAGCGTTCTACGAAATGCATAGTCTCCACTTAGAATGCTTAATGATACACAGATTCAGCAAGCATCCTGCTTTTCCCCTGCCCCACCCCATACGCACACACTCACACACAAAAATGCTGCCTGAGAGCATTTTCGTCCCTGCCAAGAAGAGCTCTGGAATACAGAAAGATGCTGATAAGTAGCTTTTGTTTTGTTCTGAAAAGAGTTGCCACTCATGCAGTTGGGAGTTTGAAACCAACACTCACTCCACCTTGCTCTAGATGATCACGTAGTTCTGAGGAGAGGAGTGTTCTTCAGACTGAAGTTCTTGCGAAAGCTGTGGTGGCTGCTGGGATGGCTGTTGTACTAAGACCTCTGCAGAGTCCATTGTGCTGGTGTCATCCGACAGAGAGGAGAAAGAGACCCGAGATGAAAGCTGCTCAACAGTCAGAGTACTCAAAGCTGTGCTTTGACCAGCGTTTGGAGAGCTCTTGAGCATCAGGTCAGAAGCAGGTAGTAAAGGACCCAGAAGTTTTACAGGACAGAAAGCTGATCCAGTCGGGATGAAATTAACCTTGTTTTTGTCAGGACATGAAAAGAGAGGGGTTGAGACAGGCTGACGAGTCCTACAAGGTGAGGGGTGGAAAGCAAATTAAAGTCACACACTTGAGACAGTTCAAAGACAGCCTAAAGCAGATTTGCAGTTCTACATGCTGCTAAAATGTGAGTGACAAGGAATGGGATTATCTGACAGATGGGCAAACATCTTCCATATTGGTAGTCAGTTGTCTGATTCACAGCAATAAATATGAATGCAACACCACCACCAGAGAGCTGTTGGAAATGTTGGTCCTTTCAAAATCCCCTTGTAAAAGACTAGGATTCACATGCCATGGTGAGAACCTTTCATGGTTCCACTGAGCATCATGTGAATACACATGAAAGGACAGCATAATTTAAGACAACTGTCTCCCTTTCATTAAGAGCTTCACATATTCACTGAGCAAAGCTTCCTAGTTCTATTTGGAATAGTCCGCTATTATCCAGTAGGGCTTTTCATTGGGCCTACACATCATCTCCTGGCTCTGTCCACACAACACACACTTGGCCTCCTAGTCTACCAAGTAGTCCCAAACTAGTTTGCTGTATTCCAGGGAGGAAAAACCTTGACCCAACCAATTACTATAGCATGTCATGAACATACCCCCTTAGAGAAATGTTGTTTGAATTATACGCACTCCAAACACAGAGATCAGGAATATCATCCAAACAACATTTCAGAAACTGACAAAGAACAGAGTTGGGTTTTTACAGGCCTTAAGAGGACAAAGAATTAAAGCTAATTTGGTACCCTTATAGTTTTACACATGATGAAAAATAGTTTTTGGATTGCTGAAGAAGCCATAGCTCTGCCTGCGTTTGCCCCTTGGTTGTGCTTTTGGCCCCCCTCCTGAGCCGACAGAACATTTCAGCTTCGTGCCTGTGCAAGATTGGTTTGCTTCTAAAAGAAACCACCCTCATCAGCTGGAGTAGGTTATTCATCTGCAGTTGAATAGGTCCAGTAAAAAGGTTTCCTGCATTTGCAGATCCCAGCTGATATAAAAGGCATTACTTACGAAATTTCCTCAAAGACCTTCACTCGCTCACATCCCTCTGGGGGCTCTCGTTTGAACATGTAGCTGTTGTTGGGTTTAGGAGAGGAGGCATACTTGGGCAACGGTGAGCTACTCCCACTGTCTGAAAAGTTAAAGCAGTTGTATTACTAGGGATTGAGAGGGCTTTTTAATTTAATTCTATTTCTAAACACGATGGCTTTTGCACCACGTCGCTGCTAGTGCCAGTTTGCTTCAAGTCACAATACTCCTTTTAATGCAGGCTATTTCTAACATTCTGGCCTAGCACATTTCTTCCAAATAAAAGCTTTAGTGAAGCAGTAATCTACCATACAACGTCACATAATGGAGGATATTTTTATCCAGAATGCCACAGACTGAATAGAGCAGAGCTATAATCCTGGAAACAAATAAGTGCTTTATTATGCATTTTTAAAATGTAAATGATCAGGGCAATATTTACAATGCATGTAAAAGAAGGGCAAGTAGTCAATGATCAGGTGATATTTAGTTGTGGCTTGTCAGTACATCAACACAGTAATTGAAAAATGCTCATAAGTAGCGTTTGAAATATAAAGCCACTAACAGAAATAGTGGCCACATTGGTGATGTACAAAGAAAAAGAGCAAAAGGAAAGGAAATAGGTCAGATGCTGATGTATCTTTCTGTATTTCTGTGTGAGAGAGCTTTAACCCACAGGAAAACACTTATTCTACTTCTTGTGAGCATCACATTGGTACAGCTGCTTGGGGTAACATTTACTTGCCCATTCCACATTAGAAAAAGGTAGCAGTTCCACAAAGTGCCAAAGCACAGCCCAATGAAGAATGGTCATTCTATGAGAAAAAGACTTGGGCGGATGGCATCCCTAGGCTCTAACTGTTCTCCGTAAGCCTCTGATACAAACACCAGCTCAAAAAGTTTGAATATTTTTTTAAAAATATATCAGAAGATACCTCTAAATAACAAATCATTACAACATCGGATCTGAATCAGATTCAACCCCAGGGATGAATCAGAAGTTGGAAATGAGAAGGCCTGCTGATTTTTCTCTTTCATCCCAAGGTAAGCAACTGAGGAAACCAAGTTTTACCCTTGGGGTGGTATTCATACATCTGTAGAGAAGTACTTACGGTGTACCATAAGAGTGTGAGGAATTGGTGACCATCAATTCTCAAATCACCTAAAAGCTATACATTCAAATTCTACTAGGTTTTTTAAAAAAGTGATTTTTGAAGCTCCTCCTAAGAAGTCTTCCTATGTGTTTTTACATTCTGAGAAGGCAACACAGAACTATTGGTTTCATTATCTACTGGGATCTGTCAATATTAATTTTTGTATCTATGCATTAAGGGTCCAATCCTATCCAATTTTCCAGTGCTGATATAGCCATGCCAATGAGGTATGCTGCACCTAGCGGTGGGGGAGCCGTTACAGAGGCCTCCTCAAGGTATGGAAACATTTGTTTCCTTACCTTAGGGCTGCATTGTGGCAGCACCAGTGCTGAAAAACAGGGATAGAATTGGGCCCTAAATTATTCTGATGAAAGCCACCAACTGCTGGAATCAGGAAGCTGCTGTTTTCCTTTGCTCTTCATATCTCAGATAATAACAGTCCTGTAATACTTTCTTTCTTTTGTATTCTCAAATCTGCATTCTGAACTCCCAATAAAGCCCTTCAAATAAATAGTCTTTCACACAAGAACACTCCTAAAAAGAAATACTGGGAGAACTGCAGTATCCTAAGCATTGTCTTCAGGAACTTAAGAGTAGGGGTACTAAACAGATGGTCAATCAACAATGAAGGATTCTGCCCATAATGAGAAAAAATGCACTTATCAGAAGAGAGGTTCTATTTTACCATCCAAGACGTAAAGGCCGAAAACCAGTATCTTGCTCTGTAGAATAAGGTCTCAAAAGTGAACCCACAGCCTGTAAATAGCACACAGGGTCAGCAAACTGAATTCTAATCACTGCCCCCCTGTGGAGCTGGCACTTTTAATGCTTCTAATCACACTGCAGGCTGAGCCCTTTCTCCCCGCCCCTCCCCCCCACACACAACAGGTGCCATTAACATTTTCTCCACCCCCTGCTGTGCAAGATCACTCTCCCATCCCAAAGCGGACTATGGGCTCCCTTTGCAGACTTTATGTTCATTTTCTTTTGAAAATTTCAACCTATTTAAGCAGCTCTTTATAGAAATGTAAAGTAAACAGCTGATCTGATCCAAAGAGTGGCAATGGAGTCTGTGGTCAAAGCGCAGCCTTCGACCGAAAAGAAAAGATGCTTTAGAAATGTAAAGCAGGTCTGTGTCTGGCCAGCAGGTTAGCTCTCCCCACGCTTGATCAATTATTAACTTCCATTTTCTATTCAGAAACACAGTCAGGTCCAGCTTAAAGCTGATTTACTACTGAAAAGTATAATGGAAATTTAGCCAAAGAAGAAAACAGGGCCCATGACAGGGAATAACAGAGCGCAGAACCTTTGGGTATTATTTTAAAGGCCTTTTTAGTATAAGATGCTCAAACTTGAAATTCCCCCCCCCCAAAAAAAAACACTGGTACATGGCATTAATCATCTATTCAGGTTGAACCATCACAGAAGAGGCCTAAAGCAAAGATAGCAGATGGCTTGAATGCAGGCCAAACTTCTGAAGATAGGATTCACAACAAAAGTTAAGGAACCTCTACTCTAGAACAGGGAAGAGGAAAAAAGTAATTGGCTGTTGAAAAAACATATATTCATAAAAGAATGGCCAACTTTGTTTCTCAAAACACTTGCAAGCTATCGCAAAAATCAGACCCGAATTAAACTTTAGAGGGAGCCTGGGAAAGAGGATGAGTTTATCATCACCATTAATGTCTACCCTAAAGTCATGAGCCTGCCCCTTTCCTTCCTAATAAAAAGATAAATGTGTGCCTGAAGATAATAAAAATTCTGAAGTAAGATTACTTTAGTATATTTTTTTTCATATTTCTATAAGGCTGCTTATTCTACATGTGCGGTGTGAACACTTCTTCCAAAATAAACAGAACGATGCCGCCTTGGGTGCCTTCGGGCATAAAGGCGGGATAAAAATCTAATAAATAAATAAATAAATAAATAATAACATAGTTGCTAGTTAAGCCGAATTCAACAATCCAAGAACTGCCATCCTTAATTGCTATTCAATAGATTAATAGATCGGCAGGAAGATCTTAAGAATCAAAAACCCCACAACACGCCATTAAGTTGGAGACAGCAAATGCGCTCCCATTAGCCAGCAGTTAAGATAGCATCTGTGCTGGTACTGCCCAAATTTCCTTGTTGAAAACAAAAACCCCAAAACTATATACATTAATTGGAATAATGTAATGCCTCTCATTCAGTTCACTGGTCCGAATTTAGTAAAATTACAAGGCCATTTTTTAAACAAAAACATTGCACAGACAAGTGTTAGGCATACAGAAAGAACACTAAATAAAAAATTAATTTCTGTTATTTCTGTATGTCTATTGAGCATATGATACAGTTGATGTGGCACTTTTTGTGTGACCACTGGATTATCAAGCAATGCCTGCTTGCTATCAGACTGTCACTTGTTTTAGAGGGTTGCCAATAGGCACCTATTTGTAAACACACAGGTTTCCACAGGCAAATTGTGAACATCCAATTCATTCTAAGGTACCACATTCAACAATTGAAGCTGTAACCATACCAAAGAGGGGCCAACTCCAAAAAAAAGCAGCCACTGATATAATCCGTGTTCAGATCTCTCCTTTTGGTTATTAACTGTGGTAATTCAATCAGATGTCTACATTGCATCCACCAAGAATACAGCTTTGCAGCTCATTTAAGACATACACAAAAGGCCAACACATTCTCTATGAGTGGAGAGGTATGCAAGTACCAGGTCCCTTGCTAGAGCTCAAGGGCGTTCCTTAGAGCTGAATCTGTGCAAGGGCAGAAGTCAACTGTGGGGCTGCCCAGAGACCATTAAAAAAAAACCAAGAACTATGGAAGTTAACAGGATTTATGAGTATTGTGTTTTTCCTCAAAGAGAGCTCTGGGGTTATAGTGCCATTTGGGTAGCATGGAAGTAAGAAATTTGAGGTCTCTGTTTGAAATCAAATGTTTAAATTTCATAGCATCAAGTACTAGAAGCAAAATATATAGATACTACTGAACACTAATGAGAGTCTTCAGATTATTATTGTTTTCTGACTAAATTTATATTTCAACAATAAAATGTTCACATTGCCACAAGCATGGCCCTCAAGGCCTGTGAGTGTGGAACAAAGGAAGCCAACCAACAAGCTGGCAAGAAGATGGTTGGTGGGGGGGAAATTTACCCTACCATCTCTGGACTGGTTGGCTAGTTTGAAGAGTTCAGTTTTTACTGCAAAAAGGCTAACAGTCAGGTGGGAGGAAGAGGTGGCGTGTGTAACATCCACAATGACAGTGCTAGTGGCCAAGGAGGGTTTTGAGCCAAATCTTCCCACTTCTGGAAGAAAGCCAGAATTCTGAACACGTCGAATTCCGTACTCAACTCCCATGCTTGTGTGAAACTGCACAAACCCTGGACTTGGACAACACTTAAGAACCCCTGCTCCTAAGGAACTGTCAGTGTTTTAAACACAGAGGATCTCATTACAGCAAGTCATTCTGAAATCATATTCAATTGCATACTGATCTGGAACAATCTTATGGCTTTCTTCATTGCAACTCCACTACTGAACAATAAAGAACATCTAAAAACAAAGAAATGAAGGTTTTGTTACTGTCAAAAAAATGCCAACATACAAATTCTGGGTTCGTTTATCTGACAAGCAAGTAAGTCTCTGTTTATGGAACATTTCCTTAACACTTTTTCCTAAGTCTTCACGCTATCGCCTTCATAGATAGTTATGACTGTTGCTGTGTCCTCCTGACATTTATGGAAGATGTTTGTGAAACTGCACAAACAAGAGGGAAAACGCATGTAAAGAAGCAAAAACAACTATGAACCATCATTGTTCACACCAACAGGACCAAAAAAATTAAAAATTGATGCAGCACGATGAGGTAGAGAAGAGTGTAAGCAAACCGCCACCAGGCATTCAAATGGGCTCTCACCTTTATCACGGTCATACAGCATGTCTTCAGTGGAGCAAGGACTCCCATCCTGAGATTCAGGTGGACAAAAGGGAGAGATACATGGGGAATGGCTGCTGCAGCTGCTACTGCGCTCCTGGACAGAAGGTGTTTGTGTATCTATGCTGCGTGTGCTGCTGCTACGATAATGAGCAGGTAAGGGTGCCCTTCGACCATCAGGAATATCCAGCGGCTGCAATGAAAGCAACACTGTTAAAATGCATGGTGAGAACTCGTCCGCCCACAGCGAAGTCCGAGACCTGGAGGGCATTTTGACCTGTGCTAATTTCTTTCAAGCCAGACATGACCTTGTGGGAGGAGGGAAGTCAACTTCCAACAAAAGGAGGCAAGTGACACAATGGCATGCTGTTCATCAACTTACTTAGTGCAACAGACTGCATGGAAATTCCAGTCACTCGAATGAGCAGCTATATGCTTAAACAAACGTCAGGGCTGAGTGTACTTCAGCAGTTCAACCACATGCTGAGATGTATCCTTACTAAACAAACGCTCTGGCATTTTTTTAAATAGTAACAGTATTAAAGGATACAAAAACAAGCCACTTTATGGTTATAAAAGATACAGAAAAGTGACACAGCCATTTTTTTAAACCACTGTTGTGATTTCATAAAGGGAAAAAAATCACACTTCTTTTCCCCTTAGCAAATATCATCAGGGGAAAAACAAAACTTTAGCTCTGAATCGTGCTCAAGTGGGAACTTGAGAACAGGCAGCCATAACTTTTAAAAGGTTAAGCCGCTATATATGCAACTTGAGTTTGTCCTGGAGCTATTTCTATTTCCTTAGCAAGCATTTGAGATCACTTCCTGGGAAGCGAGCATCTAAAAACAAAATAAAAACAAAGTCACCTATTCCTGAGTTTTTTTAAATGTGAATTTTCTACAAAACCATTTTCTTCTAATACTTCATCCTCACTAGAAAATCTTCCTGCTAACAGTTATTTGATGACTATTATGAAGGCCACACTTTTCATGTAGATAGCTTGTAACAATCTACTGAGAAGCAGTTTATGCCATTTTTCATTTAATTCTAGACAACATGATTCTAGATCCAATTCTAGATTACCTAATTTTCATCTTATCAGCCCTGATGAATGGCAATGTATCTTTTGAAACAACTTAAAACATCAGTATTCATGAAAAACTATTTGGTTAAACTGTGGATTGCAAAGTCAGAAGAATCACACTTGAACATGACACACTAATGAACATGAGAAGGGTCAAAGGTGGATGTAGAAATGCTCAAATCTGCCCTGAAGAAGATACTGAAAAAACTATTTTCTAGTTCCCAAAAGATTGCTGCAAAGGAAACAGTAAAGAGTTGGTATGCATAGTCATCGACAGAAGCACGAAAGTGAAAGAGCTTAAGTTCCAGAAAGCAAGACTTAGCTTCAATAGTACGATCTTACAGAAAATCCTCGCAAACAAAAAATTGCTTTAGAAATAACTGAAATATTTCCACTTTAACTTTTCGCTCAATGATTTTAAATGACATCAAAATAATTTATAAAAATAGCTCTGACTGCTGGCAAACTGAGCAGATACTTCAAGATTGCTTTCCTCTTGCTCCACTCACCATCTAAGGGTATGTACTGACAGCAATGAAATCTGCAACAAGAACTCTGCACCGCACCAAGAATATCCTACCCTAGACAACCTATTTCGGTTGTGCCTAGTGTGGGGATCCCTTTACTCCAACAGGCTAAGACGACTCATGGGGAAGGTGCCAGCAGCCCTAACGTTTCCCCAGTAGCCCTACCGGGCATGCCTGTGCTCATACTATAGGGCAAGCCAACAGATACCAAGCTGCCCATCTGGAAGTAGAGTCTCTCGCAACCAACCTATCTCGTGACCTCTTTGCGTATGCCTCAACTATCTATGCACTTGTTTGTATTTGTTCCAGTAGCAAGCTGTAGCAGAAGTAAAATGAAATAATAAATTTATAAACCCCATTCTGTTTTGTGACCTAATTAGTTGGCTCGCTGCCCTAGTTACAATATAAGGGTGCTTAAAAAAAAATATTCTGGGATGTTACAGAACCATTTCTGCACAGTTAAACTTTTTTTTGTAAGAATGCTTACTAACAAAACAGCAAATAAATCTGTAAAGAGACCAAACTATGATGTCAGCAATAGCCAACATTCTCTCAGGGAGTCTCATGAGAGCCCAGGACACAAAGATTTGAACAGATTAAAGCTTGTGACTTAAAATTAGGTTTTTGTCACTGCTATTAGACAGATCAAGTCCTCCTAAGCACCAATTACCCAGCAGACATATCTTCAACTACCTAAAAAGTACATTATGCAGTGCAACATTTGACAAAGGAATATGTAGCAATGTAATATAGCAGAAGTTATGTGGATCCTATCTTGGCAGTAGTCTTAATTCAGTAAGAAAATTTTCCATAGATGGGGTACTGAAAAATACTTTTCTATTAACATAACTTCAATATGCACCAATATTTCCTTTTCACTCTTCTGGAAGCTATAGAAACAAATCTTGTATATCCAAAGTTAGGACTTTTTTTCAAATTTGCATTATCTTCCAAAATTTTAAGGATTAAAGGCTGTACAAGGAAAGTCGTCTACATCAACAAATAGATTTTCTCTGATGTTTTCAACTGCTCTAATTCTTGAGATATTAAGAGAAACTCTGACCTAGAGTCTTAGAAGGGCTGTCATTAGCTCAGCCTTGCAGGGCATCAAAAGCTCTGGCAACAATCCAGCAAGCCACTTAAAACTGGGAAGTATCCTGGTAAAGTCTACATAGCTGCTCTTCATGCTTAACTGAATCAGAGTAAAATTCCCAGCAGTTGGGAGAGACCAGCCCTGAATGTGTAGGAGTATGTTGTAAGGACAAAATATTACATAATTTAATGAACAAACAAGTGCTCTTTAAGTTTTGCAAATGTTATCAACACTGAATATGCATCTATGCGACTGCTTTGCTTCCATACTGCCCCAGAGTTTTGGACAAATGCCAGGGATTGAAGCTGGGACTTTCTGTATGTAAAGCAGGCAAGACACCACTGACAGTGCAATCCTAACTTGGAATTGGGCCAGCCAAACTTTGCTGGCCTAACTGTGCTGGCTTAAGGGCCACCATAAAGCACATTTGGACCACTCAGGGAGAATGGTGCGTTTTTGTGTGCCGGCCTCTGACTCCAAGAGTAGTCCAAAAATACTTTATGGAGTCCCTTCTGTCAGCCAAATTTTGCTGGCCTAACTGTGTCAGCCTAACTCCAAGTTAGGATTGCGCTGAGTCCCCAACTGTGCCCATAACATGCATTATGGGAAAACAAATAGGCAGTGTTTATAACAATTCTCACAATAAGATCAATTCTACTATTGTTTTATTATTCCAATTATTCTGAAGTATTAATCTCTAGATAAGAGATGTCAGGATGGCATTACCAACTTGCACATTCATCTTCATAGTTAAGTGCAGTGGCATACACAGAGGTTTCTGCTGGTATTTCCCCCCACCCCGTATCTTTGAACAAATGCAATTATATTTGTAGAACATGCCTAGAAGCATAAATATCTACAGAACACCTATATTCTTAATGCAAATTGACCTTAGTTCAGTCACATTAAGTGGGCTCATACACTTCTAGATTATGTTCTTTAAAATAACCACTGTTAGCATCACCTTACCTTGGACACCTCTTCCTTTCCACTGTTGTCTTTAATGAACACTTTTTCTAATTCGGGGCTTATTCCTTCTACATTGCACGACACACGTGAAACAGTTGATTTTGGCACTGAAATGTTTGACAGTGGCATAGGGACTGATCTGGAGATAGAAGCCTTTAGAGTAAACAAGAGACATGTCAAATTTAAACTTCCAGTCAGAGAGTTTATGAGATGAAAGGTTGAGTTCTGTACTCCTATAAAGTTCCAGAAATAGCAGACAGTTATGCATTAGTTTCTGAAACCAGGAATACATTTGTGGTGCTGCAGATTCATGGTGCAGAAAGGCAGACATGAGAAATGAGAAAAGATCCAATCCCTCCTATTACACAGGCTGACAGCGCACTACTATGGCCCATTAAAGACATTATATGGATCTAGCAGCAAAGACACCACACCAAAGCATGGCAAGGATAGTTTGGGGCAACATCTCACCTATGGGCCAAAACAGTGGCGTTCTGACCACAACAGTCAACAATGTTTGCACAACTGCTTTTTTGTGAGGCAGTGGGCTAAAATAGTATTTCAGCAGATAGACATATTTCTCCTGCTTGCCTCACTCTATACACCACCATTAACTGTTTGCATATTTTAAGGTGAAGGGTGGCATTTGTTTTGTCTAATGTTGATCTGAAGACTGCATCTGACAGAAGGCCCACCACCCCTCTACAATTCATTCCAAATGTTACTTAGTGATAAGGTACCATATTTAGTTTAAACCCTGTTTCTAACTGCCAATTATTAAAAAATGCATTATATTCTAGTGACAATAGCCCTTTGAACATCGAGGTGCATGAAGACATTTGCATATGACAGCCAAGGCAAAAGTCTCATGACCTCTAACCCTTTTCATCTAATCCAACATCTAACTTCATACTGAGATTATGGGTATCATAATTCTCCCAGAATATTCAAATTGATACAATGCTCATCAGAGGGATGAAATGAAAGCACAATTCAAGAGACTTTGGCACCATAGTTATGGCACTGCAACGTGACAACATTATGCCACAGGTAAACATACTAGAGATAGAGAGGGGAAGAAAAAAATTTTCCCCCACAGGAAACATTAGAAAAAATTAGGGAGGTTCTGATGCTCCCTTCATCCATGACTGTCCAAAGGTCACCACTTGCACACGAAGTTCTAAGCTAAATTGTAACCTACTTCCGTATAGTGCCACAGTGGCTACAAAATAGGAACTGCTACATTTCATTTTTCATCAAGTTGCTTACACATTTCTAAATATTTGCAAGATCAGTAAAATGAATCCTTTCATTTCTTTGCAATTGGCAAGGGACAAGTAAAAACACAGGTCTACAGGGTTCCATGGTGCCTGCCATATTCCCTGTGAAGACATTTCTTAACATGTGCTACAGCATAATTGCAGAGAAATGTGAGGTATGAGTGATGGAAAAGGGGTAATAGCAGTAAACTCAATTAAAAACTACTGTGGGTGCCCATGCTGATGCTGCAGGTAGCAACTCTGCATGCAACATGTTCAGGATACAACCTTTCTATGGCTTTGAAAGCAAATGCTAAGAACGTCTGAGGAACCTGGCCACTAAATAATGAAATCCAGATATCCTGCTTACTGTGATTTAATAATAGGTAGGGAAACTCAAAGATTAAGATGACCTCTTTAGACTGTAGGACTGATTAACCAGGTAGTCGTAAATGAGCATGTTTGAAGATCACAAGTGCAACAAGGTAAATCAACCTTGAAAACTGAGGCAACAGCACTCCTTAAGTGACCTTTAGTGGGTAATCTGAATTCAAACAAAGGCAACGTAAAAGGCAACACTTCAGGTAAAGGCAACACTTGCTTCTGACTGCCTCAAAGCTGCTATGAAACCTCAGTTTGTTTGATTTTTAAACAGAAGATTTCTTTTTTCAACATTTTTCAAATGCTATTTCCTACTTGGTCATAGCCATTCCTCAGCTTTTTATTGCATGAATAACACCAGAAAAAAATTACATTGGCATTCATATCTGTAAAAATACTGTTTGAAAGGTGGCTTGAAATTCAGAAGTGAAAAAAATAATATTCCATTTTGATTTGAAGGGGTGAAAAATGGTGCCTGAACTCATATAGTGGTCTGCTTACCTGAGTCTGATTGATTGCTATATGGTTGCCATGGAGAGGTGACTGACGTTCTTTTTCTTTATTGTGACGACTACTCTGTTTACTGCGTTGGAGCTGCTGCCTTAATTTGGCAATCTGATGGAAGAAGAGGCAAAATGAAATAAGAGAATGCTTGGAAAAGACAAGGCTTCTGCCTTGAGACTAGCAAAAAGGAAGCAAATGCGTAAGGTAGGATTAAGTGTGAAACTCCACTAGCACACCTTAGAGATAGGCATGGGTGCAATTACTGTTTGTTCCAAGAAATGTAGTCACCCTGACCTAAAGGCTCTCTTACAGCCCATTTCTCTTCATGTCTATTCAGAAATAAATTCCACTGAATTCAATGGGACCTACTTCCACATAAGTGTGTAAAGGACTGCAGTTTTATTTTCTTAACAGTTATTAACAGTTTAATGTTAATGAAGGAACTTCATTATAAAGAAAATAAAGAATAAATAAAAAGGGGTATCCTTGAATCAGTATCTGTTCATAAAACATAATGTTGCACCTAACTTAGAAAGAAGATATAGTACATTAATTCTGCAGCTGTTTTCAGAGACTTGAACAAATTCTGTCCTCAAGACAAAAAGTTCTGTATTGTACCTTTTCAGGCAGGACAACTTGCATTCACAAATATAACTGCTTGCTTTCCTTTGACACAAAAGCACTACAGGGTTGATCAGAGAACATGCTGGCTATTGCTCATTTACATATATAAATTTAAATAGCTGATCTTAAAATGAACAGCCATGTGCCACTGCTAGCTAATTCAGTAAATCCTCAGGCACTGGTTCCACAGTTTACTGCTTCTCAAAGAATACAGCAGTGTGCGCATTTCTTAGGCCCTACAACAGAACAACATGCAACAAAATTCAGGTTGCTTTATTTTCTTCCCTTGAGCACTAATCATTCTTAGCACCATATCCAAATAGTTTACTTTTTGGCACTACCCTACACAATGTTTACGGGTGTTTTTCCCCCCAGACCCATTCAGTTGCTGAAATCAAGGCTACCCTTTCTTCAGGCTACTCTAACATCTTAAGAATGTTAACTTTGTTTTTTATACTTCCAACTTCTTAAACACATATTAGCATACTTGCATACAGCATTCTATTCCTAGGACATCAACTGAACATACAAGAATTCATAAAATTGCCTTTTATTTTGAGATCTAAACACATTAACTGAATGTTATACTAAGTGTGGCCAGATAAGCCACAAAAATTGGCACCTTAGGGTGTTATGTTGTATTTCAAACATCACTTCTGAGAGATTTCCATGTTCGCATAACAGAATTGGTTGCTCCCTCTATATCCATTCACAGTACAAAAATCTTAAAAACAGAAGCTTGTAAGCAGTAACAGAGTACAAACCCTTAACCTGCGTTTACTGTTATTTGAAAGAATGAATGGCCCCCTTCTTGCCAAACTGTTAAGCACTTACTTCTTTTAGTTGATCAGCGCTCCCCCATGAAGCTGAACGCTGATGCGCTCTCTTTTCTAACACCTCTTCTGCCCAACAGCTAGGTGTCTAAATAAACAAAAAACAACATGGATATTTGGGACCATTACTTCCTCTAGTTTTATGTTCACAAGGTTAGACCACCACAATTTTGCATGCATATAGTGCATTAAGTGTTCAAAGTATTTGACACTCATCATTCCCCTATTAACAACTAGTATTATGATTATTGGAACTTACTTAAGCCATTTGGCAAGACTGGCTGAGGTTGGATTTTAGCCATTAAACTTCCTGGTTCACACATGGGCTTTTAATTACTACATTAAATCAGGTCTCTACAATTTCATATTTTGCACTTTAAAATTAGTTAGTACATTGTTTATATGTATTTGCATTATCATAATACACTGAAATAACAGATGCATGTTTAGAGTGTGCACAACATTAAAAACTCATAACCAGCGAACAGAAACTGTGCAGTGGAACAGGCGTCAAGCTGTGCCCTGGCCACATCCCCCACTTTCTCGGCACTACATCTGCTATGATGAAAATGCTACTTCCCAAGGCAAGTTAAGCCGCATGAACAGAAGCAGATGTGAAGTAATTCCTAACAAAAGGGAGTATTTGTTTAGAAGCACAAAAGTAGAATTCTTCACTTTTGTAACTGCAAAGTTGGTTACTAGACAATAATTCATTAAAGATGATAAATATTTTGCTCAAGAAAGGAGGATAGGGAGGAAGTGGTGTTCTAAAAAAATAACCTGGTGTCATTCTATGGAAATGATATAAATCAAAGATGGAGTTTTGTATCAGAAATCCTTTAGACACACAGCTTTTCACAGCTTTTCCAAAAAAAACATCTAATCACTCAGTGCCATTTAATCAGGTTATACTTAACGTTTTTGTAACCAAACTGTTTTGCCAGTAGATGACAACATGAACTACCGGTAATTTGTGCGTATTTTAATACTACGATCACTTATTTTTTAATTTAATTTTAATCCCGCCTTTCTCCCCAAAGGGTACCCAACATCTTAGTTGAAATTCCATTGAAGTCAACAAATATGTACTGTCCCTAAGAACTAAAATAACAGTACGAGAGACACATAGGAATAGCAGCTTCATTCGCCCAGGTCAGTCTCACTCCAGAGCATAGAGTTAAGTGGAATGTTGGACATGTATAGCTTTATGAAGCATAAGCACATTTATTTATTTACTTATTTCAATGTCCTAGTTATGTAGTAATAAGTAACTGTTCAAACTATGGTTTTTCTCTATGGGTGGCAGGAAGCAAGCACTGTACTTGAATTTGCAGCGGTCAAGTGTGCAAGGTGCAGGCCGACTATACTCCATTTCTTTTTAACTACTGGGACCAAACCAGTTCTGCAGGGAGCAACAAATCCCCATTCATACATATTTGAAAGCAAAGCACTACAGCTTTTTTCACCTATGCCTCTACTATGTATCTAGTAAAGGTACAAAACCACAGTCCATTTTCTAGTCACCCTAAAAATGACAGGAAGAGGAATGATAATTAAAAAGCAAAAATACCACTTTCTCCCATATGAATCTGCTCAAAATTTTTACATAGACTCTTGTATAGTCTCAACCCTAGGAAGTTTGACAGAAAAAAAATAAGGTTGTTTTAAAGGAATCGTCAAAGAAAGGGAAAGAGGAACAAAATGGTAGTATCACTGCTTAGTAAGGATGTAAAATGTCAGGTAACAGAACGTGGAACTGCTCAACTCCTCCTTTGTTTCCATCAGAAAGTGAAAATGTTTATGCTGGCTCACTGATCGGGGGCGGGGGGGAACGTGAAGCCCCACAAGAATTGTGTATGGACAGTTCAGTGTATTAGAATTGTCAGACAGCCAATTAAAAACTACCTAACTGGTCTAAAGTCATTCAGACCAGATGAACTGCATCCTAGGACACTAAAATAATTTGCTGATGTATTGTCACAACCTCTGCCAATCCTAAAAGATGGAGATGCCACAACACTGGAGATGGACTAATGTCCTGATCTCCAAAAAGGAAGACCCATAAACTGCAGACTCATCAGTCAGACTTTAATACCAGGAAAAATATTAGATCAAATAATAAAGCTGTCAGCCCAAACACATCTTGCTATCTGTGCAGTGATTACTAGATGCCAGTATGGATTTGTCAAAAATAAGTCTTGCAAGATAAATCTCATCTTTTTTTAATCTCTCTTTTCTTTTTTACCAGTTTAGTGGTTTGTGGAAATGCTGTGGATTCAGTTTATCTTGATTTCCATAGAACAGTGATTCCCAATCTTACTGGCCTCTCAATGACCTCAATACCCAAAGGTAAGTGACAATAGCACGAAACACTTCAAACACCTTATGGGTTTGGAGGCCTAGTGCGAGCCAGGAAATAGCAGTGAGAGAGTCAGGGCAGGCTTTTCCTAGCAAATGTTTTTCGTGTGCTGTGGCTCTGCCCGCCATATTGAACTTCCTGCCAATACTAAGAGCTTCAAGCAGGAGTTTGGCCCAGAAGATTCCTTCCAACTGTATGATTCTATGAACGATGGCTCATAAAAGGGCCTTTGCAGAGACAGTCTCTGCAGTACGGCACTCCTTTCCCCTGGAAGAACACTTGGCATCCTCCTCACATTTTTTGCCAACAGTTAAAAGCTTCGCTTTTCCATCACCTCTTCCTTGATTTGTTATAATTTGTTATCAATAAGTTTGGCAGCTCTTTATCAGTTTTGATTTCTGATGTATTGGCTGTTCTTCCGGTTCTTAAGTGTGTTTTATTTTTAAAGGGTTGTAAAAAATCTAAATTATCATTGAGAGGAGTGGAGTATACATTCCTAAATCAATAATTAAAAGGGGGGCAAAGGTAACTTGGTTTTTGGGGCATGTATTCAGTCCTTTTCAGAAAGAGAAAACAGAGCCCCAATTAACATTAGATGCTAGGGCATCTGCTTCATTACCAGTGCCAGCCCTACCCCCAATACACTGATGACTGAGAAGCAGAGCCTCTGTAAAAATGCTTGATCAAGTAGATGGTTATTTCTAAGATTTCTTCTCTTCCTTTTGAAGGAAATGAATCAGGTGGATGGGCTCATTAGGCATTCATGTGTGTGTGAAAAAGGAATGCATTACATCTTTGTGGTACCTGGGGGGGGAACAGACCTATTCAACTGTCTTGAAGAAAGGCAAAAAACTGTCTTCGCAATGCTCACAGGAAAGGAGCAATTTATTCCTACTGCAGATGCCACCCTGACTGGGGGCGGGGGGGGGAGAGAGACAAGCGAAGAAAGAACTATGGGAAGCTTGGCTCTTGCCTCCTATCAGTGCTTTTCTTTTAGTTCATATAAGATTAGAGTACCTATTTTGCAGCCCACATATCATGTAGGAAAAAAAATAGCAACCTCATATCATTACAAAAACGTCATATCCTAGAACTGGAACTCTGTTAAGCTCAGGTCAAGTGAAATGTATTAAAGCCAGCACACATCATTCATTCAGTACACTACTGTGTCCAATATTCAATAACTTCCCCTATCATTATCAGGCAGGGTCAGTGCTTCATTATAACGACCTTTGGCAAAATTCAATAACGTGACTTAAGTTGTATGCACACTATTAGATTATCCGAGGTCAAATCTACACTACAAGCCCATATTAGTTTTATAGTGGCTTATGATAAATTCTCTTGGAGAATCCTGAGAAGTGTAATTTGATGAGGCTGTTGAATTCTATTAAGAGATCTCTACTCTGTTTTATAGAACTATCATTTCCAGACAATATTCTTTGCCCTGAAAAGACAGCATTATTAAAATTAGTTTTTCTGTAGTGTAGATATGCTCTGAGAGATTCCAACTGGAAATAAGCATATTGGATAATCTAGCATTGCATATCACAAAACCTTTCACACATTTCCTGGCTTTCATCCATCATTTTAAGGTGTACAGGCAGAGAAGTTTCCCCAATAGTCATTTCTCTTCCGGGGGGGGGGGAGGAGAAGAGAGAAAAACACTCCTTCAACTTCTAGATAACGTGGTACTTTCCCCCCCCCAAAGGACAGTACACATACTATTTACTTAAATGCAAGCATGATCACATCCCTAAAACCTACAGTGCCAAGGTAATTAGAACCCAGAGTGTCTTTCAACTGTGATATAATAAGACAGGCCTGTCAGTAGTAGTTTTTTAAATCTTCTTATATTGGAATGAGTTAGGAAACACGTTTCCCCAGCTCTTGTCCAATTGTAACTCAATGTTCTGTTATATGAATATTTCATCCCGAGGTCCTCCTCCCTCACCATCCTGCTCAAGCATGTACTGCAGTTTTCTAGTTATTGTCCCCTATCATATATACATCAGCTTGTTTCTATATTTTCCTCAGCAGAGACACTTCTTAGCTACACTCAGAATGAAAAATTGGGTACTGAAATTGCATAGTTATTCCAACTATGAGTCAGCCCCAACATTTTCAGAACTGCTTACGAGGTTCTCTCAATTTTCATAGCATTAACTGTACACCTCTGAAAAGCTAGTGCCTTGTGAAAGAGCCCTTCTTTCATAAATGTGGATTTTTCTTACACAATTAGAACTATATATTATGGGCCTAGATTTCCATCCCTGTCTTCATCCCTACAACTCTGAAATAAACACATAAACACAATATTCACAAGTGTGATTAGACAAAGGATATAAAAAAAATACTTGTTCTTGACTCAGTGCTTGTAAATGGCCAGAAAACAAAAATAGAAGGGGTTGTAAAGTGGTATATGAATACTGCACAAAGCAGTATGACTACAGGTGCACTCCACACGCATATGTTTTAAGTGCTGCAAGTGCATGCTTAGCAGAAAACACAATATCCAGTTGCTTCAACTGGTACTTCAACCCTTCTCTGTTTCTGAAGAGGAGGAGGAAGGTGAAGGAGAGTGAGAAAAGAGGACGCTTCTACATAGGATAATGCAGTATTACAAACAAACAAAAAACTTTTGTATGGGACAATACCACTGCTAAACCAATCAAGGAGAAGAAGAAAAAGGTTCAGGTCAATTTTCAGGCATATTCTAGGAAAGTATGCCAACAGCTTTGATGTACAGTATTATAATTCTTCCTCCAGCCCCACTGCAACTTGTAGAACAAGTAGCCATTATAGATTTGTGGAGGTTCATGGGCACAACAACCACTGCTTGAATGCAAGGTGGGGAGATACTGAGGCAAACTGTACACCTTTGAAAAAGATCAGTTTCCTAGATAAAGAATCAACAAACCACCACTTCACAGTTCTGAAGTTATTGCAAAAGTGAGGTAAGCTGTATAACATTCTATTGCTATATACTAAATTCTCTAGAGTAATGTGTATCAAGTTTTTAAAGTAATTTTTTACAAGGGAATATAGAAATATTAACCACCCTCTTCTACCACTTACAATGTGGAAAAACAGCATGTGTCTTGCACACAAGTCAGTGAATAGGCAGAATTCCTGTACTTCAGCCCTCGTAAGGTTCAAAATGTTGTTTCCTGTTTATTATTTGCAGAAAAGAGACTTCGAAGTATCACTATCTGGAAACATTCAGCACTATCCTTTACTTCACCTTGAAAAATACTTTCAAAATTTGTATAATCACTACCAGCAGATGCAAGCTGCATCTGTAAGCTGCATCACTTCAGAAAGGAGCAAATATTCTTAGTTAAATGAAGGTATGAGAACAAGCTAACAGAATAAAAAAATTAACCCCATATTCAGGTAGCATGAATGCCAAGCTAGGCTGCTAATGGATTTTGTAGTTTCACCCAATTCCTTTATTTATACTCTACCTCCTACAAGAGGTGGTTTGAATAACAAGCAAGCCTATTTTCCACTTCACTTGCTGGTCAAGTTGAGATTATTAAAAATGCCTAATAATTAACAGCTTGTACTATACCCTCAAACTCCTACAATAAGAGGGCAATAAGGCAAATAGAATTTCAAAATCTAATCTAGGATGCGCTAAAAATGTTGTGCAAGAGTCAAAAATGCTCTAGAATTGTAAAACTTTTATTCATTCCTCATGGTGTTACTACAAACATGGAGTGAACTTTCAGCATATGTAGCTGAGGGGAGAGAACATTCCAGATTATATCCTGTAGCCTATCGCCTCATTTTTTTCTACTGTTTCAACTCTGCAAGTGAACATTTTTTGCCTCATTTATGATACAAACCTGAATTATTTCTAAGTTCCATTTATGCTGGGGGATGGAATACTATTTTCCTTTATCTCCCTTTTCCTTGGCAGCCCCCTGTGCAATCCAAAGTATTTACTACCACTGGTCCCTCTTCAACTATCAGGAACAGATTTTAGGGGACACAATGGATTTTATGGAAAGAGGAGATGAACAAGACTCTTCCCCTTGCATCAATGACACTTCTTCAGTGAATAGAAGAACTGCTTAGGATACAACCCTCAGTTGTATTATAAATATATATAATAATAATATATATAAATATATAATAATATAATAAAAATATATAATAATAAATTCATTAATAATGTAAGCAAAAGGCTATTTGTTATGACCTACATAAACATTTTTACTTGCAGAGGTGTGAAGTTAAAAAGTGCTACAGGACTCTAAACCGTTCTGAATGCTCTCTCCTGCATTCCCCTTATAGAACCAAAACAGGATTACTATAATTTAAGGTCCTGGTTCTGTGGCAAGGTCCTGTGGTCTACCACCTCTACAATGCATTGCCCAGGCTCTATAAATTTTGAAGTATTCTAGATATTTAGTTCTCTGGAGCAGCACTTGATCTGCTTTGTACATGAATTGTAACATTCTTGCAACAAAGCATTTAACTAATGAACAAGCTTCGAAAGCTCATGTTTTCACTCACTTCTAACTTTTGCCTGTTTACCATTTCCAATTTAGCTTGACAAATACTAGAAACCTTATTCCTGCATGTACTTCAAATAAAAAATGGCTAACTTTCCTGGGAGGTACTTGGGTACAGGTGATTCACCTGTGGAGAATTATCTCTTGGTGATCAGGAATGGAATATTTGGTAAACTGGAAGAGATCTGATTTCACCCCTTCCACTTTTGCTTTTTCACACCAAAGTGCCTTATAGTACCAAAAGAGACATGTGGGGGCAGATGGACAACTAGTTTTTTCTAGACCAATCATTTGTGTACTTAGTTGCAAGGCCAATTGAAAGGGCCAGGCATGCATTTTGCAAAATCTCTCTCATACATAATTTTTGGAAATGTTATTTGCCTTATGAGTTACTTTGCATTTGTTATTTATTATAGCACCATCTATGTACATTCACTTTATAGAGAATGAGAAAACAGACAGGCCTCTGTTCCAAAGGCTCAGTAGCTGAAAGAGCTCTCACTACACCATAATGAAAAATGTGGTAGGATCGCCAGGCACTGAATTTTTTGCAGGTCATATCTTGGTCTACTTTTCCAAGGTTGTTTGGCCACTTTTTGAAATACTGCTTTCAAAACAAGATACAGCTGAATGAGAGATGCCAAATTAGACATTCCGAATTATGTCAGAGGTGAATAAAATGACTTTCAACTATTTTGAAAATGAACTATTTTAAGAAATTACTTTCATGCCTATAAGTCTCATGTGCCTACTTTGTTCATTAAAGCCAAGGATTAACACCGATTTACAAACTGCTGTAGGTTTTAATTTGGTCTCTATTGACTCATTTCAGTTTGGTGCTGCTAAAGTGACTTCCATAATTATTGTAAAAACAGATTAGTAGCTCAACATCTTGCTAAAAAGGCTATCAGAAAGTAACTGGCACTATTCATTCAATTCACACAGTTCAATGGCATTCCCATGCACAATTTTTATTGAGCATTTGGACAACTGGATGGGAACTATTGGACAACTGCAAGGTTGAAAGGAAGCGATACTCATGTGCCACAGAATCAAGGATGATAATTTTGATAAGTTTTATATTTAGATTTATTTTAGTTCTGATTCTCAGAGAAGTTGGGGAGGGGGTGAAACTTAGGGGGTGTCTGAGTATAATTTTGTTTGATTTTATTCTCCCTTGTTTCTCCCACACTGAGAAGGTCAGGAGTCAATTGTTGTAACGAGGGGAGACTGAGGGAAATGGTGCTTGTAAAGAGGAGCATAAAACACCCAAAAAATAATGACACAAAACAAATAGCATTGAATTGATGTTAAAGAAAAACACAACAGATTCATACTGCAGAAAAAAACCCACAGGTTTAAAAAAACACTAGAGCATAGCAGCTTGAGAAAGAGTTGGTAGTTAAGGTGTTAACAGCATGTTTAGAAGACCTCTGGACCAATATAAGCAAAGGACACCTCCTGGTGTAACTAAAGTTTGGAAATTATCTGCAAGCATAAAAGAGGTTGGCAGACATTTTGCATACGATAAGCAGACAGCTAACAACCCCTGAACTCCCCTGATGCCTGACTGACCCTGAGAAGAGGAGGAGGAAATTTACAGCTCATTTATTTGTAAAAATTTCTTGTCTTACAGCTGAGTATCTATGATAATCTAGAGGGTTTCTCAGTAATGCTGTGGTAGCTGTAAACTCAGATATACCACTACAGATATAGTCACTAATAGTGAAAGGCAAACATGAAAGGCAAACTAATAGTGAAAGGCAAAACAGTGGAGGCAATCATTGATCACAATCCTCTTATATAAGAGTATCTAAAACCATGCATCAAGCAGGTATGTAACCGTTCCAATACCACTTATAATCATCCAACACTCCCAGCCACTATCAGTAGAGCAAACAATCAATAATCAGATGCTGCTATTGAACAGCATAAGAGAGATCAATAAGGACAGCTTGAAAGCACCAAAAAATAGAAGGGGATCAAAATGACACTGCTCACAAATGCTGAAGTTAAAGACGACAGTTGAAGGGCCATCTATTATATATTTTGAGGCCTTGCTTGACTGCTCAAGAGAGTAAAAGCTCTAATTAGCATGTCTGATAAAACCCCATTATAAAAATTGTAATCTACTGCCAAGATCAGAGTTTAAACTTCAAATCCACACTCTAAAAATCCTAGAAAGACTGCTGGAATTAGCAAAGCCTTCATCAACAACTGAAACAGAAGTGGAAGGCATTTGCCCCAATAGACCATATGGAAGGAGCCCCCATACACATTGTTTTCCTCTCCTACAGACTGCTACTCAACTAGAACTTCAGGGACCCTGGGTATTTTATTAGACAGATACTGTTTTGTTTATCCTAGTTAGTATGCCAAGGCTGCAATTATTTAACCATGTGTTCTGTTAAAAGATCAAAGAAATATATTTAGAACAGAGATGCAAGAATAGTCAAACTGACACCAGCTAAACTGTCATATTGACTGTTTTCTATAGTGAAGTGAAAATTTCAGCTTTTTAGCAATGCCATAAGCAGCACAGTGAAGTCTGAAGGTCTAGCAAATCTCTACCAGTAAGATCATCTAGGTTAGTAATGCTAGCATCATTCTGAATACATGCATAGTTCACAACTTCAAGCAGTGAAAAGTCAGCAGGTATAATCCAAGGAGTCTAGTAGTCAATTATTTTCCCCCAGGACCTACTGCATCCAGGAGTTTGCCTGCAATTAGCAACCCAGTTTCAAAGTTGTACTGAAAAAGGCTAGGCTCACCATACGCCAAACCCTCAACATCAAAAGCAATGTTGAAGGGAGAGAAAAGTTACAGCAAGGGAACTCTGCCCCCATTTTTCTGAAAGAGTGAATTGGAACATCTACCTGCAAGCAAAAGTTCAAGGCGCTCTCATTTGTCCCTCTACTTATCTGCTTGCAGTGCCTTCATGCAGAGACCAAGAGGAGCATAGGTACAAAGGGGGCAATAATAGAGAACGCACAAGATACAACAAAAGAAATGGAATGCACCAAATGCCCTACTGCAGTTATATATTGTAAGAATTGTTTTTGCCAATGTGAAATACAGGTAGACCTGCATCCGTGGGTTCAACATCTGCAGATTTGAGAAGCCATGGTTCTCAACCCGTCCCCGTCCCGCAGGAAGCCCACCTGTTTCCCTCCAAACCCAACGGCATTAGAGCCCCAAAATACACAGATGTAAACATCCGTATATTTTGACGTCTGTGGGGATTCCAGGAACAGAATTCCAGCACATCATAAGGGTACACTTGACCTTCGAAAAATGTGCTCCAAAGGACTTTCCCTTGCTATTTGAAAATCATTCCAACTAAAATTAGATGATAATTTCTTGTATATCCAAATCCGATCTACTCGTACTTAGTGTTAAAAGTTGTTACCATAAATGGAAGAAATTACACTCAGCTGAGCATGAAAGACCTCTGAGCACAAAGTAACCCTAAAATTGGATCAAAGGTGTTTAATCCCTCAGATATTACAAGAATAGTGTTTTGCATCTTGGAATACATCAGAATTTTATGAACTGAATACAGTTTGGCCCAACTCATGCAGAAAAGCATGATTACCATCTTGTTTTTATTGCTGCTGTTCAGAACCTTAGGGCATTTTCACAGGATTACTGATCAGAATTTGCTTTAAAAAACACCACCAAGACAACAGTCACAATGCAGTACATCCTATCTCCTCTTGGAATGGGCAGAGGCTCTGTTGTTGGATATCTGCTTCCCCATTCCTCAGAATACACACACACACACAGCCACACCAGGGTTAAAAAGAACACATACACAACCTGGGGGAGAATTGACTACATACTGCCCACAACCATTGCCTCAAAATCCAAATTATATGCAGCCATGCTTTTTTTTCAAACTTACCTGAGTAGATTTATCCTTCATGCATGAAGGATAGTGTATGTGGGGATCTCGCGGCCACTGTCCAGTGAGGTACGGTCCTGTTATTGTGTCCAAAGACGAGGTTCGTCTTATGGTGCTAGATGTCCTAATTTGCTGGGCTTTTGGCCTGTCCACTGAAACAAAAACATGTTATAGGTGACACATAGCACATTGTTGTGAATAATTTGGCTGTCTACATTTGCTTTCAATGTGGCAGCATACACAAACTGCTTGTTAATTATCACCAAAAACCCTGTCCAGATCAACTTTATGCCAAGTCCTTTAAGTAGACAAAACCTCCAAAAGTCAATGAAAGCTGTATCTAGTGTTCTGTGACTAGAGTGAATATGCACATCTGTTACAACCATACTAGGGAAAAACCAATTCAGAACAGGGTATTCATGTGAGAATTTTATACCTACTACCCTTCCCAATGTAATTCTTTTACTACCATCTAATATCATGAAGGAAAAAGGACCTTCATGAAGGAAAAAGGGCAGAGGAGTTCTACCCTGTTCCCAGTGCATGCTAGAAAACAAAACCACTATTGTACTTGTACATATTTCATAAATACAGAGTGAAATCCTATGCAGTCTAGTTGGTAAGAAGTCTTACTGTGTTTAGTGGGTATTCCCAGATAAGTGTACATAAGATTGTAATGCAAGATACTAAAACTTTCACATTTTATGGCTATAAAGTATACAGTTGTGTGCTAATTATGTTATCCTTTACAGGAAGACACAAGTTTTGCATTGTATTCACCTGCAATTAAGAAAGTGATCGAAAAAGCCATTTTCCATTATACAAATTCCCAGCAAGTTTTACACCTCTTGAGTTGACAGTCTTAAAAAAACCATACAGAGCACCAGCACTTCCAGTATGACTAGTCTGTTCTTCAGTTTTCAAACAAGTGGGCAGGGTGAGAGATAGAAAAGTGCAGTAGTAGTAAAATATGTTTGCATTTAGCTATAATGCCACGATCATGGTCACAAGCAGAATTATTCAATAGGAAAGTCAACAACCCACTATACAGAATCATTACTTTTTTCAGACAGGTTTACTAGGGTCATGTAACTAGCACTATTGCCACTTTAAAAAGAGAAAATAAAACTAAGACAGATTTAGTGTACTGAGTAACTACTGATAAACATTACATGACTCCATGACTGCTAATAAATGCTTATAATAGTCTGAATTCCCAATAGATTTTAGGAAATACAATGCAACCTAAATATGATGTAGGTGTCGGAGGACAACTAGTATAGCACCCGTACTATAATTTACATGCGTTTTTAAATTTTGTTTCTATTTCAGCACATTGTATTTTGTCCTAATCTTGCTTTCTGTCAGGGATGTTTCATGACTGTGCAATTGCTGAAGTCCAAAATGCCAGTTTATATTCCAGGACTGTCATTTGATTATGTCACAATGTCGTCACTTCTGGCCATGATATCACTTCTTGCGGGTCCCGACATGAGTGCCATTCTAAAAAGTGGGTCCCGGTCTAAAATGTTTGAGAACCACTGCACTATATAAAACCATCCATGTTTTGTTCAGACAGGTTAAGAACACTAATACATGTACAATATTATTTTTCCCCTTTACAGACTGGCAAACAGGAAGACTCAACTGAAGAACTGGGATGGTTATGAACAGACTGAGAAATCTGCACTGCCTCTAGCCATAACACAATTATCACGCGAGTGCTGAATTCTAGCGCTAGATGAGTGGCTTCATATTTAATAGCCTGGAACTTCAGCAGTTCAGTATTACAGCATGATTATCCAGTGCTGCAAATTGCTGAGATTTGGCTACGTGACAAGGAAGTAACTTCTAGATTGAGCAGTATAGATCAGAGTAGGGAGATGGAAGAATGCACATACACATACTACTCCCCTATATATAGCAGGGAAACACTCAATGGATTAATCGGAGACTCCAATTACACTCCTTCAAGGACCCTTAAGCTGCTAGCAACTCTGACCTCTTTGCAGCTTACAGTGCCTTTAGAGGGGTAATTATGAGGACTGGAAGTAAAGTTCTTCTTCTAATAAATCTCCCCCCCCCCGCTGTTTAATCCCTTCCTTTTTAAGAAAAAAATGCCAATACTAGATATGCACACCTGGAAAGTCACCTCTTTGCACAAATATGCAGAAACCATTTGCTTGACTATATATAGGTCCATTGATAGACCCAAGACCATCAAATTCACTATTAGAAGGAATGTCAGCAAGCTACCAGCACCACTGTGATACACAAAAACAGAACTATTGTAAATATTTTTGTATATGTGTTTGAGTTTCATGTTAAAATCAATGTTTTTAATTCTTTTGTTTTTGATGCTTTCTACTTATTGTGTTACAGTGTACTTTTTATGTAGCTATGTAAGCCACCTTGGGCATTTGCTTTGGCATGGAAAGGTATGATATAAACTTTTTAAACAAATTCTCTAGTTCACCTGAAAAGTAATCCAATGGCCCTACTGCAAATACTTTTAATTGAATCAGGCACTGCTGCATAGAGTTTGTCACAACCTTACTGTGTACAAAGCAGAAAAATAAAACCACCACCAGATGGATCTCCAAAACAGACTTTACAAAATCAAGACCGGACTAGTATCCATTAAAACTACTTTTCCAACCAGCAATAGCATCATGTGCAATAATTCACAATATGGAAATAGTACTTTGCTCCACAGCTGTGGTGACCACATGGCACTGCCCCTCCTGGCACAACCCTGCTGGAAGCAGAGATGGCTGGTGCAGAGATGCACCAATAATAAGCAATGCATTCTGTGCAGTTGCCTGCCTCTCCAAGAAGAAGTCTGGGGAAGCAAGATGCACAGCAAAGGAGAAACCAGAAGTAGCAGCAACTGATGAAGCTTGTTGCAGAGATAACAATGGGACAAGCCACCTCTCCTGTGCAGTTACTGTCTCTGGTGGTATCTGCAAAGAGATACACCAAAAAATTAAATTGAAATGAATAAGTCAAAATGACATGATCAATAAGACAGTCTACCAGGTTAGTGATACTAAGCCAGGGGTTCTCAAACTTCTCAATCTTCAAAACCCTTTTAGGAGTCTCAATGAGCCCCATAAGCAGAATCTGGGGGGAACCCCAGCACATACCCAGAATGGTGCCATGCTAAGCAGAAGGAAGCCACTGATGGTGTGCACATGAAGCCCATGAAGGGGTCTCAGGGTGCTCCAAGGCTCCGAGAAAAATGCTGCTGTAAGCATTTATTAATGCTGCTTATTAATTAAGAATTATCCTGCCTCTTAACATGTCTGATCAAAAAAGTTTCAGAAACACTGCTTTAAGAACTCAATACATTTGTTTCAGTTCCAAGTTTGCTCACAGAAGCCAGGATCCTGGGAGCTACTTAGGCCAATGCAATTGGTAACACTTCAAAATGTGGCTCTTGGAATTCGCTGACCCATGTAAGACTAGAGTTTAAAAAATAGCTTGCCATGTGTCATGGGTAAGAAATTGCTAATTGGAAAAAGTGAGTCTAGTGCCCCTTTTGGGCTAAATAAACAAGTTTCACAGTTCTTTGGATCCTGGCCAGAGTGATTACAGAACAAAAACGAATTTTAACCCACAACTACATACAGCCTTGTAATTTGCACACCTGCCTGAAGCAAACAACATCTGTCCTTGTGTAAGCACCTGAATGGTAAGCTGCACATGCTCCTCCCCAAACAGAAGCACATTCTGGAAATGGAAATGCAGAACACTTCATTTTATTACTAGAGAGCTATAGATACACAAGTGCATTATCTTTGAGTCTTAAAACAGTGTTTCCGAAACTTTTTTGATCAGAACTCTCAACGCAGTTCTTCTCTCAGTCCGACAACCCATGGAATTAGTAATAATAATGTGGTGGTGTAGTCGGTGATGTCACCATTTTTTTCTGAGCAGGGAACTGCATGGGGCTTAAATTCCAGCCATACAGTTTAGAGGAAATACTGCTTCCCCTGACCCTCACAAACCTCCATGTGATCCTCATTTGGGTTTCAACCTCTATTTTGGGAACCACTACCTTAAGAAAGACATGGCAGAACAACAATGGGCAAGATATGGACAATCATGTTTTCATATGCCGGACTGTATTAAACAGGTAGGGCCTTTTTATCTGTGAGGTTCCCGTTCCCTGAACCCTCACAGATTAAAAAATCTGCAGGTAATTAAACCTGCTGATTTTGCCCCATCCCTATGAACTGACTCTAGTCAGATCCAGAGGGCTTTCTGAGCCCTGACGATGCTACGCGCCTTTGCTAAGAATTTATTTCCACCCACCCACCCTCTGGATCCTTTTAAGGCATTAAAAATGCAACTTCGGTTTCCCTGGAAAATCAGAAGTTGCGGGGTTTTGGCCAAACAGCCATCCAAGCATGCAGGCCTCAGAACAGCCTCCGGAGGTGACCAGAGCACAATTCTGGTCATCCTTGGAGGCTTCAGGTTGAGCTGAATTTGGCTGAACACGGGTCGGGGGGACCTGCATTGAGCTAACCCATGGATTAAAAATCCACAGATAATTATGCTCAACCTGTATATTCCTATATTTGTAAGGTTGGAACAAAGCTGTTAATTTTTGTAATAGTTAATTATGAATACACAATACATGTGTATATACAATTATCATGGAAGTGTTACAAAAACACTTTCGTACAATAGCATAGTACAACTTTTCAAGACATACTCTTGATATGATGCACCGTACTAAATTATTCAAATTAGACACTCTGAAATCACTACAAGACAACACACCGCTTGGTCTCA
Source organism: Lerista edwardsae (assembly GCA_029204185.1). NCBI lineage: Eukaryota > Metazoa > Chordata > Lepidosauria > Squamata > Scincidae > Lerista > Lerista edwardsae. The sequence goes on from JAJKFI010000009.1 coordinate 16,834,631, forward strand.
TGTGCAGGATCACTTTTGGACAACAACTGCTATCACTACTAGTAGTTACATGCTAATTACATGACCACATCAGTAGTTACAGGTTACTGCATTAGGATGGACTATTAATGAAAACACTTCTGAAACAGCTAGTCAAATTTTAATAATATGTCTAAAAAGTACTCTGAACTAACTACAGGACTAATTACAATCAGGGCTTCCAACTACCTCCAGCAATATGCAACAATTACTGTGGTTGGAATAAGAATACCACAAGTGTTTGTTTCTTACTATCTCTAGTATTTAGTAAAGCACACGGTACTGGATAATAATCACCAATACAAGGTTCCTCAATGGACAACAGTGGCAAAGACTGTATCATGTACTAATATTAAAGCGGGACTCTGAAAAACACTGATTTACTTGCTTACAATTTTAACATATGCCATAAGATTTTACATAGCTGAATTATGTGGTCATCACAAAAAATAACAGTGGCTTGAGGTTCTCATATTGCAGTCACCTTGCAATATACTATTAGCCCCTTGGGACATTTAATTAGATCTGTTAGATCTTTCTTGTCCTAGTAGTTGCATGAGAAGGCTTGAAAATGTGGTGGCAATTTTCCAGCACTGCTTTCAGTGACATTGAGCTGTCTAATATTGGCTGAAGTAAGCTTGTTAGTAGTCAATGTGCTGGTTGCCTGAGGCAAAGGGAAGAATAAAATTGCTCCCAGCTAGACAACAAAGCTGTTGTAAAGCAGGGAAGTTGGGTTTTCTTCCCTTTCAGCTACAAAGGTACCATATGTAACTTTGCCTGGGATACAGAGAATTATGCATTATCTTCCACGTGCCTCCCCCTCCCTGTCCCAGTATGGACATGCATGTTAGTAAACATTTGGGGTCTACTTACAAATGATGACTTGTGCACAAGACTGAAATAAAAGCAATTTTTGAAGGATCAATTCCGATGCAGTAAGCTAGTATATGACCACATTGGCACAAATGGTTTCACATAAAACATCTTTCAGCAAAGTATCAAGACATCTAGTGGAACAGGTCCAAGGTCTCCTCTCACACAGACTAGGTAGAAAGTCTATGTAAAAAATACACCACCATTTGCCAAGAGTGATACAAGCATATATGCATCACCAACCACTAACACTGGGGCTGATGGATCAGGACCACATGTTTTAGAGAAAGATTTGTAGCTAGTAAACACCATCAAACTTCAAATTACTGTTTTTGTCATATTTGAGAGTAGTGATATGGTGAACTGCCTTTTGTTTAATGAATACACATTTGGGTTATCCATACTATCAGATACTTAAATACTTGCCAGTGAAACACAATATATAGCAGATGGGGGGGGGGCAGGGAGAGGGACAGGGATACAGATAGGCAAGGATGACATTCCAGGCCTCCAAGAGCATATTCTAAAACTACTGAGTTTATAAGCCAAAAGCCAGCATAAGAATAATGCATTTATCCTCATCTATATAACAAGACTGTTCAAGTCTTGTTAAAAAATCTCCATCTTAAGTGACAAGGAGCAGTTCACTCGATTTCCAATTATAAGCCATTTTAGTGTTAAATTCCTGTGCCAAATTTATCGTCAATTTGTCATGGTAAAAGGAAGACTTGAGAAGCAGATTTCAGAATTAAGCTTTAAGAGTTCATTTGGGTTTTTTTTTTAATTACATCTTGATAATGTATTTATACTAAGGGATATTCAAATTAAAATGTTTTCCAATTACATAATTTCATATCTACTTTTTATTACAAAAATACAGTCGCTGCTACTGAAAGTGTTGTAGCACTTTTCTCCCTCATGAATAAACAGCTAGAATCTTAAGACTGATAGCACAAAAATAGTTAAGTGTTGGGGAGGTGTAAAAAACTGCTGTACACCAGATAGCCTGTAATATTCAAAATGAGTATGAAAACTACATGTATGTGCAGAACACCTTTTTGCAATCTTAATTGCTAAAGCTCCAACACAGATATTATCTATGCAACAAGAGAAAACAGTATTCTGTATAAAGCTGTACCACAAATTTAAAACATTTCCTGGCTTGACATCAAAGCTAATATCTGTTTTAACACAATATTTTAGAGCATCTTTAAGATGCCAGTGAAGAAATGATGATGGGAGAGGAAACACATTCAGGAAGCTGTTTTCATTCATGCAGTAGTGATGTCAGCGTCTGCAGTGGCAGCTGCCTGACCTGTAGAGGCTTCCAACCCAGAGCAGTTTTGCAGATTTCTTTTAAGAACCTCAGGCAGCTCATTTTCTATTAAATGACTTAAATCTTCCTGCAAGCTCACCTAACCATCTCTCTCTCGCTAAAACATTTTCTGTTCAAGACATAGATGTCTCCAGTAGAAAAGTAAATGCTTCACTTCACTTGCATAACCAAAGCCATGCATTGCAGTATAAACACCAAAAGAAAACAAGATTACACTTCTGACTTCAGACACATTCTGAAATATGACAGATGAAGTTTATTAGCTTGACATGCCAATAGCAGCTGCTAAAATAAGCACAAAACTGAGGAATTATTGAAAGCCAGATATATTGTGTCTCAGTACTGGGAAAGTGTTCCCAAAGCAGCTCTAGGTTCTCTGCAACTATCCTATAATGCAGGCTGCCATTCCAACTTTTATCACATTGGTAAGAGGCCCAATAACTGAGAAGAGATCGAATCACGAGAATGGAATTGTTCATACTCCCTGAACATTGAACTACAAAGCCTTTGGTCTACAGTTTAAGTTAAGAGAATTATATTGTTATTCCATCATCTAAAGCAGGGGTTGCCAAACTCCAACCTGTGGGCCAACTCCAGCATCCACCCTATCCTTCCCCAGCATGAATGGCTCTTACCGTTCTGCTGGGAACGCTTCCAAAGTTCCCGACTAAAGCATCCAGGGGTCCTCACTGCCAGGCACTTCTGCATGGAACTCCACACGCAAGGCATGTTGGGGCAGCAGACCCTGGATGCAGCTAACAGCAAAGACCCCTGGGGGCTGTAGTTGGGGTCTATGGAAGCACTCCTGGGGCGGAACAGAATGCCATTCGCGCCAGGGACACTTTTCTCCACTGCAGCCGTCTCCAACCTGGTCTAAAGGAAGTATATACCTATTAATATAAAGAAATTGAAAAAGTGGCCAGTGGAGGACTTATGGCTTTGTTTTCATTCAGATTGCCCAGATATCCACTTTCTGGAAAAAAAAAAAAACTGGCTTAGCTGGGGGGGGGGGTTATTCCCTTCCACAGGTAACAGTTCTTGGCAGCTGATTCATATATAATTATATCTTGTTCTGGATACTGCTACTATGACTTAAGGCAGGCTTAAACAAGTTTAATGAAGTCATTCAGTTCTAATTTACAAAACTGAATAACTAGAAGCACAGCAACAATTGACAGTTCATTCCCTTTAAAAAATAGCGTGTTCTTGGGGGAAAAACAACAACAGTTATATATACAGCAGGAGACTACAATCTTTCCCCCACAACACCCCCTCCCTTTTATTTAAAGTACAGATTCCAAACACCAGAAGATTTGTCATCAATTTTCCATTTTGAAGCAGGGAGACTTATGAGCAAAAAGATGGTTTTGGCTAGCTTGACTAGGATTGCATACACATGTAAGCTTTCTTCTTTATAGGCATATTTTCTACAGCAAAGAACATGAATTAAACTCCGGCCCTTTTTTTACACTAGATTTTGACAGTCAATACTATTTTCCTAAGAATCTCCAACATTAGGATTAGATTGCAATTTAGCATACTTTTTTGCAGTAAAACATTTATCATACTAAAAGCAGCGTTGCAGAGAAGCTTACAGAAAATGGCTTTGTGTGATCCAAATAACCCTATCTACACAACTAAACCCCTGCAATTAAGGGGAGGATGCCTTCAACTCACTACTTTCAATACTAAGTCAAAGAGGGGTATTTAATTTGGTGCTGAAATGAAACACAGACTTGGCATGATTAAAAAAGCAGAAGTGTTGAAAGATGCATGATACCCGATAGCTATAGCAAGATAAGTAGTGCATTTAGTATGATTCATTCAACTGTTGAAGTAAAGTGCGGAAGAAGGGGGAGTGGACAGCTAAAATGGCCACAGCCACTTTAAAGAATTCAACCTAAGGTATTTATTAAGCTTAAAATTAAAAGTCACAAGAACCGTTTTTAACTTTTCAATGCATGTTTTGATTTAATTTTGCATCAGAACTGGTGACTTGCTTCTAATGCTTCCCACAGTGCAACCTTATGCATGTCTACTCAGAAATGAGGAACATTTTTGTTCAGTAGGGCTTACTCCCAGGAAAGCACATATAGGATCATAGCCCTAGCATTACTCTAAAGAACTTGCATTGGAAGTTTCCAGGGGCTAATAGTAACGGTTTCCTTTTAATTCTACAAAAGTGGTTGTGGTTAAAGAGAAGGGATTGTTTTAGGCTTTATGGAAGCAGTTTTCTAGTCCCTAATAATACAGTTGTGCATCACAGGATTTGAAAACAGCACAAGTAGCTGCACTGATATTAGACACGATCACAATGGTAATATTTACAACCTGCACTTGTGTTTGTATGTGCTTATTTTAGCCAGTTTGTAGTCAATCCTGTGATGCAGGTAAAAGACAATATACTTCTACAGATATTAATGTCACATCTAATTGTTACTTCAGAGTAAGTACCCTACAAGCTACTTCCCTCAAGTCTGGCTCCTGTCTGAGGGACATCTTGGGACCTTCTTGAAGAGAAACAAAGCATGCAAAGGCTAGGTTAACTTATCCATTACAACTGAAATGGATTAGAATAACTCCTATACAAGGCAAAAACAAGGGCCAATCGATGGCGGCCAAAAAAGACTCCCTATGCTTTAAGATGTATTAAACAAATTGAGAATCCTGTTTCAGGGCACAAGCCAACCAAGCCTTCAACATACACAAGCTGTATGCTGCATTCTTGACTAGTTAATGGAAAATAGCTGCAGTTCCCAAATTCCAGACTTTATTGCTTATATGGATCAAGTCACCTTGCCCACAAACCTGAATTATGACGTGGGGCAGCTTTACCCTCCTTTAGGCACCTCTACCAGGAGTACTTCCCCAGAGCGTTGCAAGGGCAGCTAAACATTAAAACCACCGGGCAGGCATCCGCTGCCGCTGGCAGAAAGTGACGTTTGTGAGCTGACGCTTTGCCCTTCCTTGCACCCTTGGCCGGTAGGAAGTTCCACTCAACGCAGGGGGCAGTTACTTCCGAGTAGACATGCACAGACTTGCACTGCGGGAGCGGCAAGCGGAGTGGAGGTAGCAACGGCACCTCTTCTCAAAAGGAGGCTTCTCTTTTGGGAGGGCTGCCACTGTACTGCGCCCTTCGGCACTGACAAGCGAGAGGAGGGGACGGGTTCAGGCTCATGCGCTGGCGCTTCACTTTACCTCTATAAATGGGCGAACTGGGGCTCCGCCTGTCCGGCGAGATGCTTCTCCGCCTGCCGTTGTTGCTGTCGGGCGACCGCCGCTGCCTCACCTTCACCCTCCCCGGCTCGGCCGCGCCGCCCGTTCCTGGCGGGGAGGCGACGGCCGCAGTCAAAGTGGTGGTAGTGCCGGCAGCCAGGGCCAACGGCGGGGTCGAGCTCGAAGGGGGCGGGCTGCTGCCGTTGCCGCCGCCTCCTCCTCCCCCGCGAGGGCCCCCCGGACCGGTGTTGCTCCCGACGGAGGCTGAGGCGGCGGGCGAGCGGGTCGGGCTGTGCTGGTTGCCCCGCAGGAGCTGGTAAGGGACGGTGGCGCGGATAGGCTGGAGCAGCCGGCTAGTCCCAGCGCTGCCACCAGGGGCGCCGCCGACACCGACGCCGCTTCCTCCTGCTCCGCCGCCAGCCCCGCTGCTACCGACCGGGGCTCCGGCGCTGCTGCCGCTGCTGGTGGGGGAGCCGGCGGCGCCGCGGCGCATCCTCTGAGGCGGCTGGTGGTGCGGGGGGGTCTGCGAGGAGGAGCTGGACATGGCGGCGGCGGCGGCGGGGAGGCGAGAGAAGCGGGGAGGGGGGAGGCGAAGGTTCCTCAGGGGCTCGCACGCCCCCTCTCTCGAAGCAAGCGGAGGGAGACGCGGGACGGGCCCAAGCGAGGCAGGAGGCTCCTGACCGTTTCGCGGCTGCGGCTATCGGCACGCAGTGGCCATGGCTGCCCGCCTGCCTCGGCAGCTCAGCCCTCGCGGCTCACATCGTCTGAACGACGACGCCTGCCACTGGGGGTGTGTGATGGGGAGAGCGCGAGCGGCGCCTGCCCGACCGCGACCCCGGGGCCGCAGCTACCGCACCTGCAGCGGTAATCCACGCCACCACTCCCACCTCCTGCTCCTCCGCCGCCCTCCCTCCGAATGGCACTCTGCAGGCTCCGCCGCCCCGTCCGTGGCGGTCGAGGGGCGTCAGGCCGCGCGCTCATTGGGCGTCGTGCCTCCGTTAGCTCCAGCTTGATTGGGCGCGGGCCGAGAAGTGACAGTACGACTACCCAGTCACCGGCCTGAAGTCACTTGTGGGCGGAGCGACGGAGGAGAGGAAGAGGTGGTAGCGAGGATCTGCTTTGTGCGAAAGCGAAAGGGGCGGGGCTTGGGAAAAGAGAGAGGGACGGGACCGGGGAAGTTCCCCTTTTACGACGGTTGACCCTCTGCTCAGAGCAGGCTGGTCTTCTGGAAACACGTGACATAGGCATGCCCTGATATTATACCTGTTCCAGTTCTCCTTTTCCCCTGCACATGCATCTTCTGAAGCTGGCAAACCGTGCCCAAATATCGGTGCCTTGGATTGCCAAGCAGGCGGTGAGACATAATGGAACTTTTGACGGAGCCACCTAGAGCACTGGCTCGGAAAAGAAAGTTCCATCCTGTATACAGGTCACTATGATTGATTTTAAAATATCACTATCCCGATGCGAATGCATTGCTACCGAAGGGCACAGATCTTTTGTAATGTCCCAGTTTGCTTAGTTTCAGAAACTCAGTACCGAATCCACATCCAGCCCAAGCTCTCCCCACTTGAAAAAGTGTTTGTCCTGAAGTAATTGTAGATAATTCTTAGGGCGCAATCCTAACCAATTTTCCAGCACTGACATTGTGCCAATGGGGCATATTCTGCATTCTGCAGTGGAGTAATACTCATGGAGACCTCAAGCTAAGGCAATGTTTGTTCCCTTACCTTGGAGCTGCATTTAGCCCAGTGCTGGAAAGTTGGTTAGGATTGTATCCTTAATCTCTTTATAGCATCAGAAATGTTAGTGGAATGTATTTTGTACTAAAGCGATCTAGCTGTTGCATTTCTATTCCAGGGCAACAATATTTTCTAGGCCTGCGATGTTTCATTCATTAGGCAAATCCTTTTGAGTGACTGAAGGTGCCTCTGAGTAATTGGACTACTCACAGACCAATCCATGAAAGCCAGCTGGCCTGCCCCATATCCAGCGTGGGGCTGGGGCTGGCTGCAGTGCAACCCAACGTAAGGGAAATAAATTCCCCTTACCCCATGTTGTGCTGCAGCCATCCCAATAGGGTTCCTCAGATCTACACAAGTGAAATTGCTGCCACAAATCTGTGGGTTCCAGGGAAGGCAGACTGGGCCAAGGACAGGGGCTTGGATCCGGCCTATGTGGGCCAGGAAAGTCCTACTCCCCTCCCTGGCCTGGTCCACTCATAGCTCTTCTTTACTTGAGTTTTCCATTAAATGAGGCAATAGAGGAAAGAGCTTTCTGTATTTATCCAATGTGTAATTAGGTGTATACTCTATTTGGCTTGTGACCAGAGGCAGATCATCTGTGAGGGCAACACATGGCGACTCATGGAGGCCGCCTGCAGCTTGTGTTTGCCCCCCCCCTTGCATTTGTTTAGCTCCAAAATGGAGCGTTAGTAGATGCTGGGGCATGGCGGTGGTGCTGGGGCAGAGTGACACAGGGGGCAACATCACTATGTCCCAGATGCCATCAGCACCCGTTACGGCTCTGCTTGTGACTGACCACTAACAGAAGGGAGCACGTACAGAATATTTGAGAAGAGAAGCACACAGCAGAAGCATATACTTCTCATAATTATTTATGTATTGCTTACAACTCAGTGGGCAAGTGCAGGCCAAAAACAAGAAACTCAGATGCTGAAACAGTAAGTGCAACTTAGCTGAGAATTGTTTCTCGTTGCTGGTCTATCTGAGCCTTGGATTATTCAGGTTCCTAAGGAGATCGTACAGTTGGTGCGGTGGGACTTCCCTTTGCAGAAGCTTGGCTGATTCTTCCTCATAACGTCTTGCCCTGCTATATGCTTAATCATTCTGTCTTTAAGAATGCTTCCCATCAATTTGCTCAGAACAGATATTAAGCTTGGCTTGTTGGCCTAGAACTCCCTGCCCCAGCCTCCAAAATCCCTCTGTAACAATAATGTTGCATGGGCAGGGCTGCTCTCCAACTCTCCAACAGAGGCCAGTTTTAGGGACAGGTTGCATATTTGTGTTGGAAGAGCAGCAATGGTCCACTCGCATTAAGAACTCTCAAACTGATGCTATTCAGACCTAAGAGCTTTTAATTTGTAATTTGTCAATAAGCCCCAGGACGTTGTTTTGTACCATCTCTATTTGACTTGGTCCTTCAGACTCCTCCCTGGGGAAAAAAACCACAGCCCAAGTGCAGATATCTGTCCTACATCTTCTACAGTGAATACAGACACAAAGGATTCTTTCAGCTTCTCTCCAGTGCTATCTTTACATCCTCCTTCAGTACATCTTTCACTCCTTTGTGGTCTTAATAGCTCAGCCATCTCCTCTGCCTTGCTTCCTGCTTTGGATGTACTTATAGAAGTGCTCCTTGTTCTTAATGATTTTTGCAATGTGCACCTCGTTTTTTTAAAAAAAATTGTACCTGCCTTTCATCGACTAACATTTGTTTTTCTAGTTTGTGGTGTTTTTTTTTTTGGTTCACCCTCATGTCATCAATAGTACAATAAAAACTTTGACTTGATCACACTGGTAGCACTCCGGGCCAGGTGTGGGGGAGAAATGCTAAGTTTTTTAGGCTCCTGCATGCCTGTGTAAAGCAGCCCTGCCCCCTTGCCTTCAGAGCCATTCGGGGCTGCAAAAGTTGCAGCCTCGAATGGCTCTGAAGGTGAGGGGGAGGGGCCGCTTTACACAGGCATTCAGAAGCATGAAAAACATCACATTTTGCCCCTCCTCTAGAAATGCCACTGATTCACACTTGTTGACTCTTTGTTAGAAAAGAGAGATCCTTTCTTCTCATCTTAGTTGTTTCTTGTCTCAGTTGGCTTCAGGGTGGGACTCACGGTGGGAAGAAAAACCTCTTTGCTCTCAGGGTGTGCAGAATTGTCAATGGAACAAACAGTGTGATGCAGTGATGTCATGCAGGGGGTACGCGGGTTTACGCGAGTACCGGTTTCTAGGATTACAGCTGGCCCCACCCATTCGCCCGCCCACTCGTCGACTCCGCCCTCTGCAACGTTTGAATTTCCTGCATGTTTGAGTTGCCTGCATGTTCTCAGAGCCAGGCAGGCAGGCAGGCAGCGAGCGGAGCCTTTCCTTTCCTTGCCACTGAAAAATGAGTTGCTCTGGGGTTTTAACATGATGCCAGGCCTCCTTCACATGTTCTGGGGGTGCTGTGGAATACTGTTGCAACAGTTGGGTCAGTTTAAAATCATCTGAGGCCTCAAAAAGGGCTTTTTTCATGTCACTTCCTGCCACGACATCACTTCTGGCTTATGACATCACTTCCGGTGGGCGGGTCACGACACGTGCCAATCAAAAGTGAGTACCTGTTCTTGAATCATTTAGATGACACCACTGGTGTGTTGTCCTTCCTGTCCCCCTATTAGTAACAGCCACACTGGCAGATGCCAGTGATGAAACAGAAGGTATGGGGTCTGTGTGAGTGTGGGCAGGCTACTGCAGAAGGCAACCTTGTGTCACATGCCAGCCCAGTGATTGGCCCATGCAGTGCTCCCTCTGATAGGTCCATGTGCTACAGCCTCCCAACCAGGTGTGCCTGTTTGCAGTGGTGTGAGGTGTTAAATGCTGGATGAGGTACATCAGTTGCCTTTTGCTGTAGCTGGGTGGTTAGAGAGCAGCTTTGTGGAGTACCTGGTGCGAGTTCTACAACTGCTTCCCCTCTTCCTTTGTCTCTGCTGTTTGTGTTTCTGGCCAGTCATGCAATAGGTGTTCAATCTATCCCACTGTTAACTCCTTTGCTGCCCATGAGCCAGTTATGTTGCCATTGGTGTCTTAATCTTTATGGCTGGACATTAAATAGCCAAAGAATGAATTTCTGGCAATGTCTGTATGGGTGGAAAACCGAGAGGTGACATGAGACTTGGCTCTTCAGGATTCCTTGCACATCAGAAATGGACTATCAGTCTACAAGGGGAAACCAGCAGCCACCAATGAGTCAAGCTGCTTCTGGACTAGAGGTAAGATTGCCCTTCACCTTCAGAACAAACCAGGCAGGCCTGAGACCTTAGGTAAAAGGTTGTTTCATCCTCCAGTAGGAGATGCCCATGACATCTATTCCAGGTTAGTTTCAGGAAAACATGCTTAGGCTTGGGCTACATCTCTGGCTGGACTTGGCCCAATGAGCACATTACAGCCCTTCATGATCCAAATTAGAGGTTTTCTGGCATGGAACAGGAACAAATACCAGAAGATGACCCAAATCAACGAAAAACAAAACGAACAAGAACAGTGTTGTGACACCATAAAGGCAAGCTAATTTATAGTAACATGAGCTGGAGCCTACATTATCACATCCTAGGGTGCCATGACATTATTTGTTTAAAGGGTTGTCCATTAACACTGTAGTCACATGAGACATAATATATATCTCCACAGTTCAGACTCCCAACACAATTTTTGCACCTTTGATCAGACACCACCAATAGTCTTTTCATTATCTGGCAACTTTGCTTCTATGTGGTACTTGGACTCTCAAGGAAATGATACAGTGCTTCCATTGATTTTAAGTCCTGATGCTCCAGATTTTCATGGATACCACCCATAAAGTCATTAGAATAATGTTGACAACGTCATAACTTTGAATTAAAGGTAAAGGGTAGCATAGGGAGATCTGATGGGTGGAAAATGAAGGGTTTGGGTAGATACCAATATTCTAAACATAAGAGTAATTCATTTTGGAAATGGCTAATAAAATGCACGTGCGTGCACACGCTTGCAAACACAAGCACACTTCATTTTTTCATTTAACGTTTTTGTTTGTTTCAGGTCCTGGATTGTAGTTTACCTTTAAGAGAACTAATCAGATGTGAATTTTGGATTGACATGGCACTGGTGGAAGAGCTATTGATAAAACTATGAAAAAAATGTTAGAAACTAACGATGTTTCCAATCACTGAGAACAAGAATGAGTAACAGAAAATGGATATTCCTGTAGCTTCAAAAATTTGGGGTAAAATATGCTAAAACAGTGGTTCCCAAAAATTTTAGCTTTAGCATTGGGACCCAACTAAAAAATGTTTCACTTTACCAGCTGCTCAAGACTCTGTGATTATAATCATGATTGGGTAGCAGTGCTGTCTCCGTGTAGCAGATTGTTTAACCCAGTGGTATTCAAACTTTTTAGACCGGGACCCATTTTTTAGAATGGCACTTGTTTTGGGACCCACCAGAAGTGATGTCATGGCAGGAAGTGACATCTTCAAGCAGGAAGTGCTTTCATTGTAACTTAATAAAATGACACTCCTGAAATGCAAATGGATATTCTTGGACTGCAGCAATTGTACAACCATGAAAGATCCCTGGCAGAAAGCAAAATAAGGACAAACTACGACGTAAAAGCACTGAACTAAAAACAAGATTTAAAGAAAACCTCACTTGAAAATTCAATGTGTTAATAATACTCACAAAAGGAATGTAACAACAGTAAGGTCTGCAGATTCCAAGATGGCTGCTCCCAGCTTTCCACGACCCACCCATCAGGTCGCAACCCACCAAGTGGGTCCCGACCCACAGTTTGAATACCACTGGTTTAACCCTTGAGGCACACAGCCTAATCTGCCTTGTCAGTGATTGGGTAGCAGTGCTCCCTCCTTGTAGCAGATTGTTTAACCCTTGAGGCACACAGCCTAATCTGCCTTGTCAGTTTTGCAACTAAAAATTGAGTCATGAGCCACTGGTGGGCCATGAACCCGCAGTGTAGGAACCACAATTTTAAAATGAGAAAAAACTTATACTAAGCTTTAGAATTTTCAGCCCAGTTCTATTCAAATTTGACTCTGCCCAAACCCATTTAAATCAATAGGCTTCATTGGGCCTCACTCAGCACAGGATTGCAGCTACCAGAGTATAAAAATATGATACAATTCAGTCAACTGCTAAAAACACAGCAGCATAACTGAGGTCCTTTGTAAAACAAAACAAAACAAAACCCACCTCCCATTGATCTTGGAGGTTGTTAAATGCAGACAGGAAGTTTTCTTGTTGGCAATTGCAGACAACTGTGAGGAGAGGAAGTTGAGACAATTCATTTCAATTAAAAATATAATTAGTATTTTTCATTTCAGTTACTTGAGCTAAGAAAATCCCTAATCATCCCCATTTCTGATCATGGTACCTTTTGATGGAGCCAATAATCCAAGTCTTTCATTGTGCACTTTGCAAAGCTGTTTTGGAATATTCAAAATGGCTGAATATTCAAAATGACAGGTGGTATACAAGCAGAAATTATAATGACTGTTGACTCTGTATTTTATACATTCCTCTTTGCAGATTTAGTACAATCACTAATTAGCCATAATACTTATAATTGCATAAACAGAATGTAATGGATCTTTGTTATATAATTAATCCGGCTCTTAAGGAAAATGGTAAGATATTTGATGCGCTGCTCTTCCCAATTGTTTCTCCCTCGGTGACTTGTGTTTTTGTTCAGTATCTGTCCACAGTCCACAGGTAAGGATACGAAGAGAGTGAGCAACGTATCTGATCCTTTGTTGCATAACACTGATCGAATTTGCAAAGGTTGTGCCCCCCAGGGAATAAAAAGCATTGGCTATTAGTCTGGATGGTAAAAACAAGGCAAGATATGAAAATTGAGTCATAGATAAAGGACCAGGTTTCAGTCTGAGAGATTGGTATACACGTATTTTTAATTCCTAGCCCACTGAGCAGCTTTGCCTATATAACCGTCTCTTGGGTATGATTTCTTATCTGTAAAACAGGAATAATAATTACCTGTTTTTCAAGATTGTTGTAAGACTGATGATTCCAAAACAGAATTACAGGAGGCACAAATTAACTGGAGGGAATGGGCAGAGCAGAAGGGAAAGAAAATAAGCACATAAGAAACCATTGGTGAATTTTGTCCAGTATCTTGTTTCTGACAGTGGCTAGCCAAATGCTTCCAGCAAACCCAGAACGCATGAAAGCTCAAGCCTTCCACAATATCCCTTCTCCTTTCTACAACTGGAGAGTTTGAGATTCCATTTAGCCTTCCGAGGTGCTTGGGCACTTGCCTGGTACCTGACACGGCTGTCATATGATGCTCTCCCTAAACCCATATATAGAATCATGTTGAGCTGCTAACTAGTCAATTATGTCATTTAGCTGGACCTGGATTCTGACTCCATAGAAGACAACTTCATTTGACAAGGCATTTCCAAAATCAAAAAGCAGAATGAGAAATGCAGAAATGGGAAGAAAGAAAATAATGCAGGTTAACAATTTTTTGTTTGCAAGAATTGCTGGAAGTCAATAGTAAGAATAATGATTTCATTCTAATTGTAAATACGATTTCATGTTCAAATACACAATGGAAGGAGGCTTTCTAACCTGCTTCATCTTTCAACAGGAAGATAGAATGATTTGTCATGGGGTGCAGGGTGCAGCGCTGAGCAGTCATCACCCACTTCCCGTCCATTTCATTCTGAAACTGGGTTTAACTGGGAGGGGAGATTGCTGCCAAAACCCAAGGCCAGGAAAAAAAAAAGACAGATGCTGCCTTTGGGGAACCTTCCTTCCCAGAAGTTTAGAGAGCCCCAATATCTCTTGGAGGTCTCCTTAAAAGCCAGAAAGAACACTGGTGGTCCAGGAAGATGGGGCAACCAGTTCCCACCTGACAGATGCATATAAAAGGTCAGGTAAAAATAGTCATGGTAAAGAGTCTGTGCAAAGAATAAAGACTCCAAGGCAAGGAGTAAAGTAAAAAGGGCAAAATATGGCATCTGGCCTCATGGCATCTGGGCAAAGGAAGGTTTCTCCTAGACATACATTCCATTTCACCTGTGGGAGGGGGTATGGAAGGATCACCTGAGCCCTTGCCTTATCTGCTCCTTATCTGCTTGATGGGCTACATGCTCCAATGAACTGGCTCAAATCCGAGTTCTTTGCTTATTGGTCAGTTGAAGAAGAGGAACATGCAAACAATTCCCAAAGGGCAAACATGGCTACTATCTCCAAATGGCTCAGCAACCCTTTCAGGATGATGAGGCATCACAGGAGCAAAAATGCATTCAAAAATGGACAAAAGACATAGAGGAAAATTGAGGATTTTCACTACAGGAGCTATAATGAGCATGGCGATGCTTACTTAAGTGTTCCCCAGCATTTGTGTGGGAGCTGATGAGTATGGAAGCAACTATCAAAAAAAAATTGTGGGTGGATTTTTTTCTTTTTCTTCACTTGAACGGAAAGAGGCATATTTAGAATTATATGTTTAGTGCAAGACAAGAGGACAATTTCACAATGTTACTTGTCAAGAACAAATGTGACTCCAGCATGTGTTAGAACCTAGGAGCCAAAGTCTTTGTTGTGACCCTGCGGCTGTATTCTGATGAGCTGCTCAAGACAAGATCCTTGTAATATATTGTTCACAACTGTTGCATCAGCTGAGTTGTCAGCTGTTTCCTCACTACTTCTACCACATATTGATAAAGCAAATGTCACTCTAACAAATATCTACCACTAAAGAATAAACAGGCAGTGTAGTGGAAAGTCACCAAGATATTATCCGTTTCCTTTAATCACTTTCCTAACAATGACTTCTCACAAGGCTTAGAATAATTTATCTCATCTTCATTAGTATTAACTTTGGGGGACACAGCTGAGGGCATCCTCTAACCATCCTACTGTTCTACAGGTGGAATGCCCCACTTTAACAAACAAAACCCTTTTGTTTAGATTGTGGTACGCATTTATGAGAACCCGTGGCTCTTTGTGGAGATTGCCTATGGGGATGCTCTGATCTGTGCAAATAACACTGTTTTCAAACACCTCCTGTGGCCATCCTTTTACAACGCACCAAAATTAGTATGTTTTCGTGAACCTGCAAACAACCACCATGCGGAGATCCTAATTCTCAGAAGACAGAATTTTTCCAGATGTTTCTTACACACAATAATTGTGTAGAATGGGATCAAGAAGCCATTTTTAGGCTTTTTGGTGGTAGGCAAATCACATTTTCCCCATAATGACAGACAAATTGCATTTTTCCTACTCTCCCAGTGAATTATGTTGTTATTGAGCAATGTAATACCATCCAATCTCTGGTCAGTGCATCAGTTACAATTGTAAGTGCTGTGGGAATGGGGTTAGAAGAGCTTCATGGGAATCTGTCGAATAATGGTTATGATGTCAAGGCAAAGAGCAACACCACTTCATTCCAGCATCATTTTGTAAACTTTAAACAAGTTGAATGTTTAGTCATGTAAAAAACATTTTTAAAGGTCGAGTGCTCACCAGCTGTAGTACTGAAACATGAGATCACAAATAAAAGTGTTTTCTTCAAGCAGTGAATGCCACACCCATTCCCCTCCAGCACTGCCTTGCTATTTCACGAAGCTGCTGCTTCTTTTGTTCCTTTGTAATTGTTGATGATGATTATATCTATTTTAGAATGTTGTATTCTTCCTCACTCCAGCACTGCGACACACATTTCTCCTGATCAAAACTCCCTAACACAGGAACCATGGCAAGTATTGCCAATCAATCGCCGTAAGGGCAGGCGAGGGATTTTGGGCAGCTGTAGGGCAGGGAAAGATTTTGGTTCAGTGGTAAAGCACGTGCTTTGCATGCAGAAGGTTCCAGGCTTAATCCTTGGCATTGTCAGGAAAGGGTGGGAAAGCCTGGAGAGCTCTTACCAATCAGCACAGAAAGCACTGAGCTAAATGAACCTGTAGCTTGACTCAGTATAAGCCAGCTTGATATGTTCATAGCAACGCCATTCATTACGCAAATTTGGGACAGTTGCGTCCCTGGCCCTTTTCCCACCTGGGCCAGGACCACAGGCAGTCACCCCCTCCCATGGCTGCCATTCCTCCCAGCAACTGCCAACCTTAATCACCTTAAGATCCGGACCCGTGCCCAAAGCATTTTGAAGGCATCAGACTCTTCAGGGTTTTGGACAGGGACCTTTCTCTGCCCTACCTGGAAATGCTGGGGATTGAACCTGGAACCGTCTGCTGCAAAGTAGATGCTCTACCACCTAGTTACATCCCCTTAGAAATAAAACTTTGTTTGTTAGCTATGGATGTTAAAAGATTGTCACAGCTCTTCTTCTAATTACCTAACAGCTTCTGTTGCTTGCTAGCATTTCCAAAATACAGAACAGAATCAGAACTGACATGCAACCCCACATAAACAAAAATAAAATCTACAGTGTGAACTGAAAAATATGGGCTTGCTGCAATGCACATGCCAGCAAACCACCCACTTCCTTTTCATAACCACAATATACACCTGCGCATAGCAAAATAACTGTGAGAAAGGGCATCATTCTTTTGCTGTAGCCCTTTGACACTCAACGGTTTGTGTTACTTGTAAAGACAGTGCAGAAGGCATGCGCTTGCATTTTAGGTCACACATATGTGACATATATAATTCTGTAATATACAGATATTTCCAAAAAGGGAAATAAATTAAGATGCTCACACTACAGAGTTTTCAACGAGGGAAACAAATACTGACAGTGTAGTAATTAGTAGAGGTGTGATTTTTTTTGGTGATAACAAGATAAAACATACTACCACTTTCTACCTTTTTCATTTTTCTAAAAAAAACCCACCAAAAAAGCCTGCCCCAGATCTGTAAAAAAATAAACTGGGAAATCTGAGGGGAAAAAAAGTGTGTGTGTTTTTTTGGTTATAACTGCTGACACTGTACCACCTATATCAACTACCTAGTACTTAAATTAAAGCTATTATAATTTATAAAAATGTGCCCTGGGGGGGGAACACATAACACCACTTTCTGTATGAAAAACACCAACATTTGCGTAAAAATAAACATTTAAGAACGCCTCTAGTAATTAATCAGTAATGTCTAGTAAATGTGAGAAACTGCACTTTATATTTTTACACCCCCTCCCTTTTCAAAACCATAACCGGCAAGATTTCAATCGTCTTTACCATTCTTTTACTACTGGGCTGCTTTGATATTGATTTCCCTCCATTCAAACACTCTCTCAGCCCAATCCTAACCAGGCATCATATCCAGCCCTAGTTAGGAGGCAGCTGTGGCGCAACTTGGAGTAAGGCCCCAGTTACCCCTATGGGACCAGTAGGAACTGTGGCAGCAAAATTGCTGGCATAGATCCGAGTGGCCCATGTAGGGCCAACCAGATCAGAGTTAGGATATGGCCTACCTGCTGGAGGCCAGTACCACATCTCTCCCCAGACCAGTCTGCCCACAGGCCTGCCCTTTGCCCCACCCTAACTCTCCCTCCGCCTTCATGTTTTATGGTGCATTTGCAACACTTCTGGGCCAGCACAAAAGATGTGTTTGGATTGTGCCATCAGGCTCATACTTGTCTTCATTTGTTCTCAGGAAGCAGTATGCACCAAAACCTGACCAAGTCAGATCATTGGCCCATCTAGCTCAATATTGTTAATACTGATTGGCAGCAGCTCTCCAGAGGTTCAGCCAAGAGTCCTCCCAGGCATACCTTGAGACATGAGGGATTGAGCCTGGGACCTTTTGCATATACAGCATGTGCTCACTCTGATTTACAGCTCTTCCCCCAAACTGGTGTGTGAGTTGGAAGTAGGTGGGTGCATGTTTATGCGCAACCACTGAAACTGACATAATCAACACAATTTCAGTCATAATATGAGTGTATTTTCCTTCCACATTCACCAAATTAAACCAGTGGAACTTGAGGACATCTGTCCAGGGTCAGATTTAGGGACAGCTGGATTCTGAGGGATGTAAGATATTTCTTCTATTCTTAATATTAAAAAGCTTCCGGAAGATGAGAGGGAACACATTTATTTCCTGAATATGGCATGAATGAATACAGATTTACAATGAATGCAAAACTATTGTCTGGCATTACAGGAATAAACCATGCCTGCAGTCTATCAACATTGTGGGAAGGGGCTAGAAACACAGCTAAAAACAAGGAACAGTTTTGAAACAAGTATTCAAAAGCTGTTGTTCTAAGGATGCCATTTTGTCCAGAGCTGGCTCTGCATCTGACAAAGTAGCCCAAGTTGGTTCTGTGTGTGCGTATGCGCACGCGCCTACAAGGGGGCAATTGTGGATGCAATGGACAACAAATTCACCCCTTTGTGCAAATTTTGCATGTGACACCCACCCCAAAATTGGCAGTAGACATGCGGGGAGTTTGCAAGCTGGGCCTCCATGAGCTGCAGACCCAACGAAGTCCTTATGTACTTTTCTTCCTTCGGACCTGAGAAGATGGAGGAGTAGCTGTTTCTCACCAACCTTCAATGGAAGGAGTAGCAGCAGAGTAAGACACTGGACTACCTCTGAAGCAATCAGGAACTCATTAACCAGAGCTGGGTCTTCAAAGCCAAATGAGGGGTTTGCTGGCAGAGCTGTTGCATCAGCACTGAGGAGCTAGGGCCTAGAGCTTTTGTAGCAGCCCAGGAGGCTCTGCCTGAATCTTCCCTGGGTCTGGGGTGGTCAGGATATGGAAGAAAAGCAGGGCTTGCCTCTTCTTTCTGAGGCCAGCTGGAGTTGCAAATGAGCACAGTGTTAATAGGTTCATCTTTGCCAATCCTCCTGAGATCCCAGGGGTAATGAAGAACAGTCTGAAGCTGAGGAGGGGGTCCTGATAGGGAACATTAGATTCACAACTAGTGAAGGTTTTTGGGACCAGTATCATCTGGGAGGCCTCTGGCCCACCCTCAGGGGATATTGAGACTCTGGGATTCTCTATCTATGTTTGGGCCGCTAAAGGATCCTTCCTGCTTCTTACTGGAGGCAGTCTCAGAGGGCACAGATGAGAAGATGGGAGTTATACAAAAACTTTTTTAAAAGCTCCCTTCAGCCTTTTCCTTATCACAGGGGAATGCAGTCACTGCCTCCCATGGGTAAATACGAATAAGCCATCCAGCTCACAAGCGGTTCAGAGAGTATTCATTTATATTACTAGGCTATTTAAAAGGATTGGCAAAGTATTCTGGGAGTACAATAACAACCACTGAATAAGCAGGTGAGCTGTTTCAGGATCCCTTCTCTCCTCCCCCTCCCCCTTTTGGAAGTACTTAATTAGCTCTAATCAAATGGTATTATATAAAGAGCCTAATAGACTGTGAAGCATCAAAGAACCTCTTAAAATAGAATGGTGTTAACGAGATTAGTTTGCCACTTCTTGGTTGTGTTTGCTCTTCTGCTCCTGGGCAGAGAGAAAGAGTTAACCAGTGATAAGAGTACATTTGTTCATCTCTGCGTAACATTAAAACACATGCCATCCCTTCCAAGTTAGTTTCAGTCCCCCAAGAGGCGAGTCTGCTATACCTAATATGGCAAAGGAGTCTCATCTATGTATCGAGGAAGAAATCAGGCGAAGAAACTTTTGCATCTGTTTCAACCTATGTAAAAAAGGCTTCCTGGATGTAGCATGACAATCACTTTTTCAGTTTGACCTCAATTAGTTTAATGTCAATTTACTCTGTTGGCAGAAACACTGACAGCTCCACTTTGTCTGGGAGCTTCTGCATGCAGAGCAACTGAGCTATGACTACCCCTGCACTGATGTCCACTGACTCTTGACTATGACTTGGGGATGGTTCAAATAAAGTGTTTTCTTGATCTAGAGTGCTGAGATACACCATTAGAATGATGCCCATTCCCTAGTGACCTTAGTCATGGTGACTGATCAATCGCAGAAACTGGGTCTTAGAATCCTCCTTGCTGGAAAAATGGCCATTACATAAAAACACATCTTCCTTTCTGATGAAGTTTCATGAGCTTAGAGTTCTTTGCCTTAATAATGTAAAATCAATACTGCACACGTTAAAGAACAACCCAGAAATTCTACAGGGAATTGCAATTAAACTGAGAAATTGCCCTTGACTGGAAATGCTAATTTAAACTCTTTAATCAAGGACAAGAGATTGAAATAGAGAGAAAATCTGCTGTCCTAAAATGTAGAATGCAGTCATCTGTTCTCCTGAAACTAATACAGTGGTCCTCAGCCTTCGGAACTGATGTATATTACACATAGGAACAGTGCTGGGAAAATGCAATAGATAACCTCCTGAGGTGTTCATGAAATGTCAGAAGTCAACCAATATGAGAATCCGGAAATTTATATCTGCTGCACCCATGTGCAGAACAAGCTTTCTATTAAAAGGTCATCAGCTGGTACACTAAAGCCTAAAAGCTTCTGAAGTTTAAAGGTTTTGACCTTTAAAGCCCTTTATTGCTTAGGCGGGATCACCTTCTCCCATAAATTCTGGCTCCTTTCCTGAGATGTCAGAGAAGATCCTCCCAAGGAAGTGAGGCGGGTTACAGCAAGAAGTAGGGCCTTCTCAGTTGTGGCACAGCAGTTAGGACCAAGAAGGTTAAATAAGGACTGGAGACGACATCCCTGTATAATTGATAGCCGCCGACTGCAGCCAGGGGCGGGCTCAGCAGCCATGTTGTTACGCTCAAAACAATCCTTATTCCAAGCATTTCAGATCGGTTTTCTGGTACTCTTTAAGACTGAATAGTTTACTCCTGAAATAAAAACTTACCAAAATAACAATGTGTGATCGTGTAGAAACATCAGTGGTAACCATATTATGAGTTAATATGCAATTCCAAGGTTTAATTCCGCATAATTATATTACTGAACATACCGGACGAAATGCTACTTGCTGTCTATTTAAACTCAGATTGCATTGTTAAAGACGTTGAGATTAACTTTTACACGCGTGCAGGGAGATTTTTATTCGTGAATTCGTGGCAATCCTCCTCCTTGGCGGCAATGATCTGAGTCAGCCATATTGTTCCACCCATGGCTTCAAGAAAACGATCTTATGCCGCCTCCAGCCATTTAACCTCCTTGGTTAGGACACTCCCTCCATTATGAGTTACAAACTGTCCCCTCCCTTCAAGTGTTCCAAGTTGGAATAAAAAGATTTTTATTTCAGTTTGTTACGTGTGTAGTGTTGATTAATGGAGATTTTTCACACTGTATTCTGTTGGCTTTTTAATATGACGTTTGCTTTTATTGACATTTTTTAATGGTT
Source organism: Lerista edwardsae (assembly GCA_029204185.1). Lineage (NCBI taxonomy): Eukaryota > Metazoa > Chordata > Lepidosauria > Squamata > Scincidae > Lerista > Lerista edwardsae. Next base: position 16,856,083 of record JAJKFI010000009.1, read on the forward strand.
GCCTTATAGTGTTTTTGTTATCATTTATTGCTTTTATTTTTTGTGATTCTAAGTTATGTTTATGTTCCTGTATTTCTATGCATTCCTTGATGCTTTTATGGCTTTTTGGTACTGCTGCCTCTGGCTTTTTTTTTTTTTAATATTGTTTTCCTGTTGCATTATTTTTGTGTGGATTTTATGGAAGCCACCTTAGGTGCCCATAGAAATGGGGGAAAGTAGGGCAAAAATTATTAAATTAAGTTAGACTTCCTTTCCTTTTATAGTGAGTTTTTTTAAATTAAAAAACAAACTTCATCTTCCTTTTATTTCGTGGAATTAGGTATTAATCAGGTGCAGTAAAATAGATTACCTACTGATTTAACCACTTGAGACAATTCACAGTTCTTTAAATTAGTTGTCACAAAACTCTCAAGGGGACTGCTGGGCCCAAATGTAACCCAGCTGAGACAGAGGCACACTTGGGTTAGATTGCCATTCAGTTCTTCTGTAGGGGAGCATCTGCTTTGCATGAAGAAGCCCTGGTTCAACCACTAACATTTCGAGACATGACTGGGAAAGGCCTCCTGCCTGACATCCTGGAGGTCTGCTACCAGTCAATGTAGACAATGCTGCCCTGGATGGACAAGTGGTCTGGATTGGGCAGAAGATTTATATTAGTCGAGAGGGTTAATGCCTCTGTTTGCCTGAAGATAAGAGCTGAAGATCGCCAGTTCGGGACTACCGGAAGTCTCTGTGAGTGGCAGACCTTGTAAATTGCGACTGATTAACAGCTGAACCGTCTTTGGCTGCCTTGTGAGAGGGGGAGTTGTGCCGAAGTCAGCTGCTTCTCTGGTGGGAGCAGGGAAGCCGCTTATCAGCCAGCAGAAGACAAATGGGTGGCCAGAAAGAAGGACTAAATGCAGAAAGATCCATCTGTATATGTGTAGTTCTTGTAAGATAGAACGTTTCTGAAAAATTGTAAAAACCTTTGGGTTTATGAATAAAGTCTGCCTACGTAAACCGCCTTGAGTTACAGTCATTAGAGAATCTGGTGACCTAAGAAAGGCGGTATATAAATACAAGTATTATTATTATTAATAAAACAAAACAATTTCATATATACCAAAGGTGTACTTAAATGTACCATTTACACTGCACTTGATGCCCATGTAGTAGAGGACCCAGGGAGGAACAGAAACATTTTTTCCTATGAAATCACATAGGACTATCAGCTCCAGAACCAAAGGGATCCTGTACCTTTAAGGGCAGCAGACTTGTGTAGTGATTAAACATGGCAGTAAAAGATTATGGAAACCCACATTCAAATACCTGCTCACCCTTATCACTCACTGTGTGACCTTGCTGAGAGGGAAAGGATGGGAGAGAATCATGTATGGCACCTTGAGCTTCTTGAAAGATAAAAATGTCAAATAGTAAATAGATGTTCCAAATGTGCCTAGTGTTATGAGAAGTTACAGCTACCAGATTTCTCCTCCAACCCATGCCACTATTAAGAGGCATCCTTTAAACCAGAGCAAGCATTTACAACCATAGCACTAAGTGCTACCGCATTTCAAGTATTCAAAGAGCTTCATGCTGTACACTGTCATTTTGTAATCCTAAATGCAGCTCTGTGAGGTGGACCTTTTTTATGCAATTCAACGAAGAGTTTGGACCTGGAAGTCTGTCCTTACCCAGTGTTGCCATAAGATCTCTCAAAATGGGCCCAGAGTGCTGGCAAGCCATCTGCAGGCTGCATATGGCAAACCTAATCCTTACTTAACAGGCCCATCATTTCTATGGAATTTCCACACTCCCCTCCACCTTATGTCCCAAAATAAATGCTTAGGTTTGGGTTCTTTGCATATTAAACCATTTCTCACACACAAAAAGAGAAAAAGTAAACCAAACAGGAAGATAAAACTGTGACAGAAGGAACACAAAAATATGGCTGGGAGGAGACAGCTGAGCTAGATCACTGAAGAGAGGGGGGAGCAGAAGCTGGCACGTCATCAAGTAAGAAGGACAGTAGTTGACATGCCACCACAGGAGGTTTTGGGCCAGCCCTGAGTTAAATGCAGGTGGGAATGAGACAAACACATAGTGGTTCTGGTGAAACAGTATTTTATTTTTCCTCATATGTACAATGAAAGCAATATCTAATCAGCTAAAAATTGATTTGGCAAATTTCATTTGATAGTCCCTTAATTTTAAAAGCCAGTACTTCCCAGTATTAAATTAACTGGTTTTGTTCAGTTAACAGGACAATTTAAATCGGAAGGTGAAGGTAGTCAAGATTTTAAACTGAGGTTCAATTTAATTTTGTAGGCCAGTGGTTCTCATTTTAACACTGGGACCCATTTTTTAGAATGGCAATCTGTTTGGTATCCACCAGAAGTGATGTCTTGGCCAAAAGAGCGGTCATTGTTATGCTGCTTTCCTGTGAATGCAGCAATAAATTGGATTATTTCTTAGTCATTTTCCATTAGCTAAGTGAATCAGAAGGAAAAAAAGCTTATTTACCACCTTGACACAAGCAAAACAACCACACAGCCCTCTCCCTTTTTAGCATCCCATCTTCCCACATTTTCAATATGGCTGCCCTAGGTGCTTTGCAACCCTCCTGAAATTGGCTCGCAACCCACTGATGGGTCCCAACCCACAGTTTGAGAACCATTGTTGTAGGCTATTTCAGTTTTTAAAAAAGTCTTGCCTCTAATGAGAATTGATATTGCTTCTTAATACTCTTAACGTTTTCAGCTTCTGAAGTCAAAATAGACAGGATTTCAAGAGCGTAATATGTATGTCTCACCTTAAGAGAAAGTTGATTGCAAATTATTTAATCTCAGAAGTATCTGCTTTGCTTTATTTTGCTTTGTTTTTATTGGATCCGAGAAAAAATATTTTCTACCATGTTGCTGTAAAAACAGTAATAACATGTGAGCCAAGCTTTATTCTCAGTTAAAATCCTAAAAAGGAATTTACCAAGCAGAAAGGCAGTTCTTTAAACTTCAAGAGGATCAAACACAGTTCTCCAGATTTTTAGTCTTAATTATCCCTCCGTGTCGAACATCCAATTTTGGCACCAGAAACCCAATTCAAACAGAAGTTAACTAATCAGATATTATTTAATGAGAATTCCATACTAAATCTTCAGTTATCAGTAATATGTAATTGGATGGACTGAGGTGAACTGTCAAAGAGATAAGGTACCTTATTATAAATATAAATATAAACTGATATTATAAACCTGTATGAAAATGGACCATTAGGTCCATAGCTATGAGATCTGTATGGTGTGGGACACTGGAATATTAAAATATTTTGTTTGCTTTGAGTCATATACTTTTTTTAAAAAAATGCAACTCCTTCTTACCCATGTTCAACCTCGCAGTGGCAGCACGGAACTGCAGTGGCTGGGGGTCCAAGCCCATCAGAGGGCCCACCTAAACTCTCAGTATCTTTGGCAGTGGCAGCACTCCACGGGGTTGCCAAAAGGAGGGCTTTGGTCCAGTCCCCACAACCTAGCGCTGTTCTCACCCATAATTTCCTTCCTCCTCTGCTTTCTTCTCCCTTGAATCTGATTGCAGGAGGGAACTTGCAGGAGGGAGAGAACACACTTAGCAGGCAGCATTTCAGCTACCAGCAGTGTCAAATTTGATTTTATACTCTTCAGGTATCTTTTCTGTTTGGTCAAGACAAATGCATAGATTTACTTATAGTAAAAGCTGAGTTACCACTATGATAGAAATAAAGAATCCAGCAAATGGTCCTTGGTGAATGTTGATTGTTTTCGTATTTTCTGCTGTTAGCACGCAAAAAGAATTTCTGATATCCTTTGAGTTAAGTGTACATGGTGAGTGACTTAGTGAGGCAGGCTTTTAAATGGAATCTTTGATCTCAAGCATTTATTTTATCTCTGTAACAAATAAAACTAAATGGAATGGGTGGCTGAACCAAGCGCTCTCTTTCATCTGTACTGCAGCTGCTGCCTACATCTAGGATGACATCTGAGCCGGTCTCTCTTAGCTACCGCCCACATCTCCAGATGCTTTAATGAGCAGCAAACATCAGGCCTTCCAGCTCATCATTAAATTAAATCTTTACTTTGCTTAAACCTACACAGCCTTTTTCGGTTGGGTTGTTCATAATCTCTCTTTTCTGTAAACTAGCTGCACATTGTCATAAATATTGGAAAGAGAAACCAAGCTGCCCACCTGCTCCCAGTATATTATTTACAAGGCCAAAACAGTGTCTTGCTGAAGACATAGTTCTTGAAATAACTACACAAATGCAGACTATGCTTTAGTATAAAAATTAAGACTATGCTTCAAAATGGAGTCATAGGTCCATTTACTAGATACACCTAGAGCTATCTAGAGTTTGTTTTCATAATACTATGCTACTATAACTGGAATATGGAAACTAACCTTTAGAAATAAGATGCAGCTAGAAACTGAAATCCTACATATGTATCCTTCCAAGCAATCTGCAATCACAGTCAATTGGATTTGTAACCATGATCAACATCATTCTGAGTCAACATGGGACTGGGCTGAAAGATTGTCGAATATGCTTTACATTTCTTTACAAAGCAGATTTGAGCAAGATGGCCTGAAAACTCTAAAAATGAGATTCATTAAATCCATTTCCCCAAAAAGCTGGACCAGTTGCTTGACTGAATACATGTTCAGCCCAATCGTAATGAAATCCCTGTGCAATGATACAGCGGGGCAGACTACACTACATCCCACAGGGCATTTTTGGCTGCTGGAGATGGGGTAAGAGGACATTTGGACCCTTGCCCTGGGCTAAGTGCTAGCAGCTGCTATGGGTTAACTCAGACAGGTACATGGTGGATCTGTCCCAGGCCCAGGAAGGGGCATCTTCTTTTGGAGAAAAAATTAGTTCTTCTAGGCATACTTTCACACATATCAACCAACACAGAATAAGGTACAAACTGCTGTTCTCCTGGTTTCCACATCCTTCTGTTGGGACTTTCCCTTACAATTCCAAAATACACAACAATACTTCCATAATGTACGTGAAGCTCTGCAGTACATGTAGGAACACAAATCAATACTTGTATACGCTATTATTTTATAGAATATCATACCATCACAGGATGTGCTGTATATCTTGGCACTGCTATATCCATGATTGTCATGGTCACTGATTAAAAAGTGAGCTGCATATCACAGTTCTACAACACAGAATTGAGGGATACTAAAGATACAATATAGGTCTAGGAGCAACTCAGCTAGGCAACATTCTAAAACATTTGGCCACAAAAGAGTCTACCAAAGATTATATATCTTTGGAGTAATGTACACATACATACATTGTCAAACAAATTCCACTCTCAAGCCAGGCCACTTGTTTGCTGCCATAGCTATGCATCTCTATAAGATCAAATTCTGCAGGATTAGTTACAATGCTGCCCAGCCTTACCGATAATAGGGATTGGGTGTTGGATAGCAATCACACTGTGTTGGAAACAAACAGAGGCAAAGGTAAAAACATATTGCAAAAGAAATTGGGGGGGGGAGAAACCCTCACCTTTTTCCAGAAAAGTATGCCTCATCATACACAAAACTTTTCTAGTTTCTTTTATATAATGTTTTGGATTCAAACAGAAGGCAGGTTAAACAATGGCATGCAAAAAAAGTATTCAAGAGAACAAAGGATGGCTCTGCTGTGAACATGACCTTGGAGGAGGGCCATAGCTCAGTGGCAGTTCATGTTTCACATGCAGAAGCTTCCACATTCAAGCATCTTGAGTTATAGATTTTTCAGGTAGCAGGACTGCAAGACTTCCAAGACCTTGGAAAACATGACCTTGTACAACACTATGTGATGTCTACCTAGTTCTTTACATGTGATTATTTTGAAAAATTCCATCTTGATCCCAATAGGCAGATAAGCTGCTGAAAGAAACAAAAAACAAACCACAATTGTAAACCTTGCTTATAAGAAATAATCTGCCAATTCTAAGGAGTATATATGGGAACTCCTGGCATTTTTAGGAATCCTTTTAGATTTGAAATAAAATGAAGCCTACCCAACAATGTCAGGAATGCTGTATATTCTCCAACATGAGCACTGGGACTTAAGAAACAAGCACTGAGCAGCTCTATAATGTTGAATCAAGTGTAGGCTTGTCAGGGAATTTACCTATTTTTTTGTAAAACACAGAGTTTTTTATATGAGTACGCAAACTCATTTATAGACTACATAATAATTACAGCTATTTTAATGTTTGCCAACTGAACCTTTTTCTCCTCATCTCCCCTTCCTTCCTCAAATCCTTGTACTCAGAGAGACTACCAGGTGTCCCTGTGAACTGGTATGTTTCCAGGTATCATGTGCACTAAGATGAAAATGCACAAAAAGATTATAGGACATGAGCCTGGCCACCCACCCACGTCCAGCCTGTTTATCCACAGATTTGGGACCTGAACTTTTAACTAGCTTGGAGTTCTGAACCCATGGATATGGCTCAACCTGCACCCTTGGAAAGAAACCCCAGCTGTGTGCCGAGGCGGGCTGGGGAGAGCCTTCTAAGGCCACAAATTGGCACTTCTGGTTTTGGCTAAAACTTGAAGTGTTGATATTTGGCCTCTGGGGTATGTGCACACGCACACACACACACACACACACACACACAAATTCTCCTGTGAAAGTTCATCTGAAGTCAATAGGAACTGCACAAGAGTTCCTACATGGTATTTAATCCAATGGGGTATGTGAAAAAGAACTGTAGATTATGTTAGGATATTTAAAGGCAGTAGTTCCCAAACTTTTTTGACTGGTGGCTCCCTTGACCTACTGGGCCATTGGCTATGGCTCCCCATTAGGGCTACATATTATATAGGGTGGTGGGTTTTTCACAAGGATTCTGTGGCTCCCCTGGCTGGTTTCTGTGACTGCCCAGGGGATCCACAACTCAGTTTGAGAACCACTGTTTGAAGGGTATTGCTATAATGCTGCATGCTTCAAGTTCTCTTTCCATCACATCACTCAGCCCAGTTTCCTACGCTTTTTATTATCTGGTTTCATTCGTTTCTTTGTAGCCAATTGGTCAGCTCTTTCAATTTGACTACTGCCCAAGTAACAAACACTTTCATAGTTTAGGACAGTGGTTCTCCAACATTTTGCACCAGGACCCACTTTTTAGAATGGCATTAGTGTTGGGACCCACTGGAAGTGATGTCATGGCTGGAAGTGATATCACTGAGCAGGATGTGCCGTCATCGTGATGTAATCAAATGACACTCCTGAAATGCAAACTGGCATTCTTGGACTGCAACAATTGCACAACCATGAAACATTCTTGACAGAAAGCAAGATAAAGACAAAATATTATGTAAAAACAAACTTTAAAAAACTTGAAAATTCAAACTGTTAAAACTCACAAAAGGAATACAGTAAGAGTAATGGCTTCAGCTTCCAAGATGGCTACTCCCAGCTTTCCAAAACCTACCTACCATCATGTAGTGACCCCCACCAAGGTTTAGGAGATCATTCAAGTTATTTAATAAAAACATTCATCTTTCAATTATTAACTTTATTTAAAAACAACAACAACACTCTGTCTATTATTTTCTGTGATATCTGGGCAAATGTGGCTGTAGAGAATCTGGCAAGCAAGGATACAATTTCCCAAGGAGACAGAACATTTAATCCTAGCTTTTATTCAACAGAAAAACATTCATTTTTAAATATTTAAAAGCATGACATACACACAGATCTTTCAAACTTTATACAATTCAAGGATTTCCTGAGGAACAAAAAGATCCACATCTGAACAATTTTACCAAATCAAAATGTAAGCTACATTATTTATTTACAGAGCACACTTTTAACAGACATTGATTTAACAGGTTTGGAACTTTGCGGGGGGGGGGATTTTCTTCTTCATTAAACACTAGTCATATGTGCATCTCCATTGCCTTAAATCCATTTGATGCCAGTAAGCATCAACAGACACTTCATCCCTCACTAGTCTGTTAAATTGACAGTTCACCATACTTCCATTGTTACTATATCATGAAAGCATAAAGAATTGATGCAAAAATGATGGCATTTATACTTTTACATATCCATGTTGCACATTTTTTCCCCAAAAGGCTTTTTGGACACAGGATAAACATACATTATCTTTTCTCTCCAACCCCTTGCCCCAAGCAAAAAGAAAAATAAATCTTGCATGTAACAAAAATAATTCGTATACACCACAGTATACCACACTAGTAAGCAAAGCAGTTTAGCTAGATTTTAGCTGCAATAAGAACAGACATATCCAGGCCTGAAAAGAACATTTTGTTGTCTAATTTGTTGAAGTTGAAAGAGTTTGATCTTTTCCTATAGCCAAACCCTACCAATCTTTTAACTTTGACCTATATATGTTAAACATGAGCTGTGGTAAATCACTAAGAAGATATATGGACACACACCCAGATTTCTCTCTTTCTCTAGCAGACACAGAGGCTTACAATGGAAAGACTGATCAACATGTAAAATAAGGAACATATGTGAAGATGAAAGTAAACAGCAACTAAAAAACTGCAGAAACTTCAGGAAATGGTGTATGAAAAACACAAAACCAGAGGCAGTAATAGGGCAGCCATCCCGTGCTGAACTGTGGAGTACTGGATATGGGGAAGCAATTGTCCATTTTATAAAGAGAGGATAAAATTGGCTGGGGTACAGTACAATATTTTTGTAAAGTTGTACTTGATGCTACATACTGGGAGCCTGCTTTAATAAAATTAACCAAATTACTCACTATCATGTAAATATTTACAAAACCAAAGTTCAAGCAAGATTAATGTAACATGTGATTTATCTTTGTTTCAAGAGGCAAACCCTCAACACCTTGGCAACTTATTTGAAATTAAAGGAAAACTTTTCAATCATTTTAAAGCAGTTCACATTGTAGCCTGTTTATTGTAACTAAATTGACAACTTTGGCTGGCTTACTTCAAAATATTATAAGGAATACCATAGAAAAACAAAAATGTTAATGTTTACTCAGACATTATTCAGATAGAATACCACAAAGAAGAAGTTACATAAAACACAACATCTGTTCATTTTACTTCAAGTGATCAAGGTACATGCTTAAGTGGTTTAACAACTATGACTCACACAACACTGAATTCTCAAGTGTAAAATCATACCAAAATCTGGTCAAATTGTCACTTACATCATAGGACAGCAATTGTCTGGGGATGTCATTACAGGTGTCTTGTACAGCTAGTACATGTGGTGCAAGAGTGAAAGGAACATCACTGAGGAGTTCCAGCATTGAAGAACTGCTTTCCACATTCTTTTTCTCTGTTCCCACTTCAGTGCCTGCTTCAGTCAACTTGGATCGGTTTGTCTAAAGAAATGGGGGGGAGCGTTAAAGTAGCACAAATGATACAATAATCACAGAAAATATAAACGGTCAATCACACTTTGATGAGATCCTAAGTCAATAATATATACAGCTTTTGCATAGTGCTTTCTGAGTGCAAATTATGATGCATTACTTACTCTCCAAGAAAATGCTTCTTTAGAATGATTGTCTTTGGGTTCTACACAACAAATGCAGGGTAGGTATTATTATTCCCCATAATGCAACTGGGGAGAGAGAGGTGGAAAGCAGAAGTGTCACTAGGATTTACAGCTTCTTTTGTGACACTAGCGTGGGCGGTACACTCATACTACCCACACAAAGGCCCACAGGATTAAGCCCTTAAGCACATTCTTTGCATGCAGAAGAACCCATGTTAAGTTGCTGACATCTCAGGTAGGATTGAGGTACACAGTCCAGGGTACAAAACCCTGGAAAACCGCCAACAATCAGTATACATAGTACTGATCTAGACAAACCAACAGTCTTGACTCCATATATGTTCACATTATTTTGACATTTCTACGAATGTTATAACATTACTTATGAGTAAAGAATTATATAGAATTCAATTTTTAAATTTTATTTCATTGACTATACCTTGTAAATGCAAGAATATCCGTATGAGTATGGTTTTACAGGGTTGGCCTTAAGGAAATATGGCCTATGCCACCACATTAAGCCCCTTGCTTTGGGGGTGTATGTGCTGGTGCAGCAAGTGGATCATTTGCTGCTGCAGCCAATATCTCTATTGGTTGTAAGCCAGCAGAGCAAGTGGAATGGCTGCTCATTGGGTCAGCCCACCTGGCCCTGCCTTCAAACAGTCCAAAATGGGCCTCCTGGAAACAGATGGCAGTGATGTCATCACGTCACTGCCAACTATTCCCAAGTGCCACATTTTGCACACGGCACAACAAATGCTCTTCTTGCCTAGACTGTATGATGTATGTATTGGGGGGGGGGGAATGTCCTGCCGCGGGTCTTGCATTTCAAGATCTGTATTTGAACTGCTATCTTAAAACTACAGAATTCAGTAAGACTGCGAAGCTGCGGGATTCATTGTACCCTTAAGAGATCCTAAGCACATATAGTTAGAAGCAAGTTAAATTGAAATAAATGGATTAATTTCCAAATAAATGGCCAGCCCACAAAGAACTGGTTGCCTAGCTGTGGACATAGACCTTGCAATCTCATCCTCAGGGCTACATGGCAAAAGATAGCTGACACTAGGAGGAGTTACAAAGCACTTTGTGAAATAGCATGAGAGCAGAGATGGAAAAACTGCCTGAATATAATTCGGCATTAATTTGAGAATAAGTGCAGGTAAAGATAAGCGCAGGTAAAGATCTCTGCACGAGTCCTTGGAAAATCAGCATATAATATTACTAATAACAGTAATAACTACTGCCAGAGGGAATGGACCAAATGGATAGTATGATTCACTGTAAAACACCTTCAGTAGGTTCATGTTATCTGAACCCTCCAAGGCCCCCTCTGCCACTGCCAAAGTCTACCAGGAGTGAGGAAGGCCTGATACACATCAAGAAGGTTACAAAAATTTTGGTGGCTCTTAGACACTACCATGATCCTGATATTAACCTCCTGGAAGTGAACTTTCAATATTGTCAGATTTGGGTGTTTGGTTATTTTAACTGGAAGTCTGAAACTTCAGACCTACAAAAAATGACATTAAAGTTGAGTTGAACTATTGCTTGCTGTCAACTCTGTTCAAAGTAAAAACAACACTGGAACAGGATTTTGCATGTTTGGCAACAGGGCCAAATTTTACCACTGAAGTATTCATTGCAGGAGAGTAAGACAGGTGCACAAGAAAACAAACCCACATAAAATAAGGGATAAACAAGAAGATTAAAGCCAAGCAAAATTACCTAGGAACCTCGCCTACGGACAAGGCTATCTAAAAAGATGAGGTTCTAAATAGGACATCTTATTTATCAAATTAAGTTAACCTTTGCTTTCTAATTCAATCAATTAAATAATATTACTCTAGTGTTCTTTGCACAAAACCTCAGTGACAAGAGCAAGGACAGTGTTGTGAGCGCTGGCATAACCTCTTGGGTTGACAGTTACTAAGTATGGAACCACAGGACTGTCTGACAGCACCTTATCATTGTTGTTAACTTGCCAAGCTGGTTCTAATATGTGTACCATAGCAAAACTGCACTGCACCAAGTCAAGGTTATAAAAGTGGCTTCTGCTTTCATGCTTGTATACTTTAAGCAATTATTCATGGTAGCATGTATGTAGAAAAGTAGCATCTACATTAGGCATGCTGATTCTACTGAATACTCTCCTTTATTGATCCAATTGATAAATATGACTGAAATATGGTGCATTCAATACATATTTGAATGTTTCAGACAAAACACTGTCCTATGTGACAACATAACTTTTAGTCAAAATGAAATCTTAATTCAAATACAGGCATCCGGGATCTGTTCCAGGGCCCCCTGTGAATAGGAAAACCAGAGATATGGGGAACCTAGCTCTACAGCCTCCACTCCCCCCCCCCAGGGCCTGTTAATATTGTTTAATTGTTACTGCTGCAAGATGTTCTTCCTTTTACAGGTGGCTATAAGCATACAAGCTTATAGTGACGTGGAGGCAGGCTGCAGGCAGCCTGAATGTTTGAGAAAACTAGACTGAAGCAGGTAACTGCAAAGGTAGAAACATGCCATATGCTCATTTCCTTTGGGGCATGTGACTGCAAAAATTGGGGAAAGCCACAAAAAGCCATGGCTAGTGAGGTTTCTGTCTTTTTTACCCAGCGACATCCCATTAGATCAGGCGACTTGAGAAGCTGTTGGCAGTCTCACTGACTGGGGTGGATACCAGGGGCAGGGAACTTTTTAGAGCTAGGCAGGATGGTCAAACAGAGTGGAGCTGTCACAGAGAGACAGTTTTGCTACTAATAGTGATGTTGGCATTACGAACAACTTACAAACAGATCCTGAAACCTAATGTGTTTGTAAGAAAGGGAGCTTCTGTATTTTAAGAATCCGATATGCGATAGTACAGAAACATACAACAGAGAGACTTGCAAGTACCAATCAAACTACAATGGTAAATATTAACCATATGGGAGATATAATCTCTGTGTCAAAATTGGTTTGAGGCTTTCAAAAGTAGGTTTGAGTTTACATTGTCATTATGAACTGCATTCAAATAGAGCGCACAGGATAACCTGTACAATACAGAATGTGGAAAACCCACTCAATGAAGGGCTGGGTCAAAGCAAGGAAATGGATGGCAGTACTTTGAACTATACTGAAGTGGGCATTACCCCCAACATATGGTTCTTGAAATCAGCTCTTGGAGTGGGAGCACAGCTGTTAGAATGCACTACTCTTCTGATTAAACTAGGATGGAAGGATAGGCACCTTCCTATGTGTGTATCCATGATCTTGTCAACCTAGAAATTTGATATCAAATTTCTCAGTCACATGGATTGATATTTTATTGCTAGTGAAGGGGGTCTGCAAAGTCCAAGGTAGGAGGCCAACTGGCTCTGGCCATCCCACCAGTGCTTTTCCTCTCAGGCCACCCCAATGTGCCTTGCAGCACATTTCCAAAAGCCATTGCAAGGATAAGGCATGGGACACCTGCAATGCCCAGTAATAGGATTGGGCTGCTCCACATTACTTCCCAAATATTTCCTAGCTCACCTAGCTCAACAACCCGATGTGTAAAACACTCTCTCCCAATGCTTTCTCAATAAGAAACTTGCCCCAAATAAAGAAAAAATACAAAGATATGGTAACCCACAGTAACCTTAAATGATGCCTTTTAAAATAAAGCATCCACAGTTTTAGAAACTAGGGATTAAGCAGTCCCAGAAAACTTTTTCTTTTCAGAAGTGTAAGACACTCCCTAAATAATGAGGATGACTTCATGGCAATGAAGAATTTAGACTGCAGAATGAAGTATGCAAATTAGTGATAAACCTTTACAGAAACTGTATTCGGATGGCTTCTTTTTATAACTGACAGGAAGTCCAATGGTACCATTAAAATTTCTGACATCTACTAAAGAAAAACACCTGGCCATCAACGCACTATGTGATGTTAAGTGAGCAACCATGAGCTACTTTTGCAAGACAACAACAACAACAAAAAAAACAAACCACAGGAGTTATTTCTACAACCCCTTCTCTGTTCATTGCATCAGTCATTTCCCAGGGGCTCCAAAACACACACATTTGGTAAGCTTTATCAGTGCTCATTCATAACCATGCCAACACTCAGGCAATATTTGATGTACCTTCGTAGATATTACATACAATTTGTTCTTGCAAGTTTAAAAAGCAACAACCTGTAACTCTCATACAGTTCTTAACTAGTTAGGGACTGACCTTCTAATACTATAACTTCCTACAAGCAGAGGTGGGTTTTTTCCTGTGGTAAAATAAAGAACACATAGCATCGTTTTCTGCAATTCTAATTTTTGTAAAACAAACCAAACCAAAATCTGAGAAATCCACAAAAAAATTAAACCATTCTCTAATACCTCTACATGCATGTGGCTGCATCTGCTAACACTATACCACCTATATCATCTACCTAGTACACTTTTAAAGCTATTATAATTTATAATTTTAATTTATGAAAATGCAGATATGGAATAAAAACACATAACACCACTTTCTGCACTTCTAACTATGGAAAGTACGAAAATCAGTAAAAAAAACCGTTTTCATCCACTTCTGCTCATGGATTACCTAGTCAAAACTCAGAGATTCCAGTGACTTCATCAATGCTAATGCATTTCTTACATTTGAATTTGTAAAACTAAAATGATGATAGTATAATCAAAGTCATATTAACCATAATTTAAAATCCCAATTTCTCATCATTTAACAACAAATTCCAGGGTCAGTAGATAAGAGTTTGTTTGTTTGTAATATTCTCTTCTCCAAAGGATAATTTCAGGAAAAATCTGTATTAAATAAGTCAACTTTACATATTACACTCTACAGAGAGAATGAGTTCTTCATTTATTGATCTAAATGTCATCTTGTTATACCATTAAATTCTTTAAAATCATTTTTGTTAAGTGAGATCAGTCTTTGTCCAAAGACAAAGGACATAAGAATCTATAATAAGCCACACAATCCTGCCAGTCAGCTAATTCTAAAAATACATGATTTTTTGTTTAATTTCCTTGCCACTCTTCTCTAACAGGCCTCATTTATAGTTCCGCAAACTGCAATGAGCTGCACATAAGACAACTTTGCTCAGTTATTATAAATTACAACATGGACAACTTTGTTCACTATCATCCCTGTTAGCTGAGCAACACCATCACCATGGGTGCCTCTGAATCCAGGAAAATTACTGTGACCAAGGCTTCAGTACCCATAAATGTCAGCCAACCTTATAAGCGATAGAATAGAGACAATGTCCATCGTGGAATTTGAAAGCTGTTCTCTAACACTTTGTGTATGAAGGTCACACATACACAGAGGACATTTCCCAGGATACTTCACACATTTAACATAATGCAATTATGTGGGGCAAGTTCCTTCACATTAAGCAAATATTTATTTATTTGCAAGGGGACAAAGTTGGAAGTGCTCAGTAGCCTTGTGCAATATTTTGCAAAGAATTTCTTCACATGTAAATACATGAAATATGACTTGGCAGTAGTTATGCCTCCTTGTTTATTCATAACCACAGAGGCATTCTTGCCTCCATTTCAATGCAAAGCTTCCAACACAAACATTTATCAACTTTACAATTTGTTCTTTGTAATCTATAGACATAGAAATAAAGATTTAACATGAGACAATGCCTGCAAATTTCCCAGAAAAAGTGATCTATATCTTTTATGCTACTTCTATTCACTGTAATGTTGATACTTTGTTATTTATGCTTGACCACCGCAAAAATAAAATGCACCTAGCATCTTTCATTACCATGCCTTTAGCAGCTGCAAAAATTATGCCCCCAATTTTGCATACAGAGAAAAAAATGCCGTATAGTATTGAACTGTGTACTGGACTGCTGTATAATACTGAACTGTATAATTTATACTGTGCTAAAACACACACACACACACACACACACACACACACACACACACACACACA
>JAJKFI010000009.1:16871580-16920212 GCA_029204185.1 Lerista edwardsae
ACACACACACACACACACACACACACACACACACACACACACACACAATTAAGAATTGGTGTCAATCAAAGCTGAATGTGTATAAGTTACACAAGCCTAAAGGTTCAAAATGTTTAAAAACTCCATCACAGAACTGGCATTCTTGGGCTTCTGAATTACATCCTCAAAAGTTTCTTAGCATATGCAGTTTGACTTAAGAACATCAAATCAGTAAACTGATGGCAGGCAGAAAGATGAAGCGGCAGCTATAGCTTAAAAGTGCAAAGTAAAGATAATGGTTATTATGCTTTTCTGAGGGAACCTGGAAAAGGGTTATACTTCACCATAATATATATATAACCCAGAACTATAAGTAGCGTCTAATTTATTACTATGTATGATCTGTGACTTGATCTTCTATATTCAAGTGTTTTGTACTAATTACACAATAATATTATGTTATCATAATATTAAACTCTAGAGGTCAAACCCTAAAGATGACACACTTGCACATATATGCAAACCAAAAGTGCAACCATAACTTGTTTCATATTTTCACTGTGGCAGATATTAACAAACAGGGAAGCTATTTTGAATTGAACAGCAGCTTATGTTATTATTCAGTCGCTAAGTCGTGTCCGACTCTTCGCGACCCCATGGACCAGAGCTAGGCCTCCCTGTCCACCACTAGCTTCCGGAGTTCACCCAATTTCATGTTCATTGCTTTGGTGACACTCTCTAGCCATCTCATCCTCTGTCGCCCCCTTCTCCTTTTGCCTTCAATCTTTCCCAGCATGAGGGTCTTTTCTAAAGAGTCCTCTCTTCTCATGAGGTGGCCAAAGTACTTGAGCTTCAGCTTCAGAATTTGTCCTTCCAGGGAGCAATCAGGCTTGACTTCCTGGAGGATTGACAGATTGGATCTCCTTGCAGTCCAGGGGACTCGCAGGAGTCTTCTCCAACACCATAATTTGAAAGCATCTATTCTTCGGCGCTCTGCCTTTCTTATGGTCCAGCTCTCACACCCATACATTGCTACTGGGAAAACCATAGCTTTGAGTATGCGAACCTTTGTTGGCAGGGTGATGTCTCGGCTTTTTATTAAGTTGTCTAGGTTCGCCATAGCTTTTCTTCCAAGAAGTAAACGTCTTTTAATTTCATGGCTGCAGTCACCATCTGCGGTGACCTTGGAGCCCAGGAAAATAAACTCTGACACTGCTTCCATTTCTTCCTATTCTATTTGCCAGGAAGTGATGGGAGTGGTTGCCACGATCTTAGTTTTTTTAATGTTGAGCTTCAAGCCAATTTTGGAACTCTCCTCTTTCACCCTCATCAGAAGGTTCTTGAGGTCTTCTTCACTTTCTGCCATTAGAGTGGTATCGTATGCATATCTGAGGTTGTTGATATTTCTCCCAGCAATCTTGATTCCAGCTTGTGAATCATCCAGCCCTGCCTTCCTCATGATGTACTCTGCATATAAGTTAAATAAGCAGGGTGACAGTATACAGCCTTGTCGTACTCCTTTCCCAATTTGAAACCAATCGGTTGTTCCGTGTCCGGTTCTAACTGTAGCTTCCTGACCCGCATACAGGTTTCTCAGAAGACAGCTCAGGTGGTCTGGAACTCCCATCTCTTCAAGAACTTGCCACAGTTTATTGTGATCCACACGATCAAAGGCTTTGGCATAGTCAATGAAGCAGAGGTAGATGTTTTTCTGGAACTCTCTTGCTTTCTCCATGATCCAATGAATATTGGCAATTTGATCTCTAGTTCCTCTTTGGAAACCAGCTTGTACATCTGGTAGTTCGCGATTCACATACTGCTGAAGCCTAGCTTGTAGGATTTTGAGCATCACCTTGCTAGCATGTGAAATGAGTGCAATGGTGCGGTAGTTCGAGCAATCTTTGGCATTGCCCTTCTTTGGAATGTAAACTGATCTTTTCCAGTCTTGTGGCCACTGCTGGGTTTTCCAGGTTTGCTGGCATATGGAGTGCAGCACTTTGACAGCATCATCTTTTAAGATTTTCAGTAATTCTGCTGGAATGCTGTCAGCTCCACTAGCTTTGTTGTTAGTGATGCTTTCTAAAGCCCACTTGACTTCACACTCCAAGATGTCAGGTTCGAGCTCAGTGACTGCACCATTGTGGTTATCAGGAACATTTAGATCAGCCTTATATAGTTCCTCTGTGTATTCTTGCCCCCTCTTCTTAATCTCATCTGCTTCTGTTAGGTCCTTGCTGTTCTTGTCCTTTATTGTGCCTACCTTAGCATGAAATTGTCCTTTGACATCTCCAATTTTCTTGAAAAGATCTCTAGTCTTTCCCATTCTATTGTTTTCCTCTATTCTTTGCATTGCTCATTTAGGAAGGCCTTACTATCTCTCCTTGCTGTTCTCTGGAAATCTGCATTCAGTTGGGTATATCTTTCCCTTTCTCCCTTGCTTTTGGCTTCCCTTCTTTCCTCAGCTATTTGTAAAGCCTCGTCAGACAGCCACTTCGTCTTCTTGCATTTCTTTCTCTTTGGGATGGTTTTAGTTGCTGCCTCCTGTACAATGTTACACACCTCCGTCCAAAGTTCTTCAGGCATTCTGTCTACCAAATCTAAGCCCCTATTCGTCACCTCCACTGTATATTCGTATGGGATCTGATTTAGGTCATACGTGGAGGGCCTAGTGGTTTTCCCTACTTTTTTCAGCTTAAGCCTGAATTTTGCAATAAGAAGCTCATGATCTGCGCCACAGTCAGCTCCAGGTCTTGTTTTGACTGCCTGTATAGAACTTCTCCATCTTTGGCTGCAAAGAATGTAATCAATCTGATTTCGGTGTAGACCATCTGGTGAAGTCCATGTGTACAGTCGCCATTTATGTTGCTGGAAAAGCGTGTTTGCTATGACTAATGTGCTCTCCTGACAAAACTCTCAGTCTTTGCCTTGCTTCATTTTGTACTCCAAGACCAAACTTTCCTGTTATTCTTATTACCTGTTGACTGCCTACTTTAGCATTCCAATCCCCTATGATGAGAAGGACATCTTTTTTGATGATAATTCTAGAAGCTGTTCTAGGTCTTCATAGAAACGGTCAACTTCTTCCTTTTCAGCACCAGTGGTTGGGGCGTAGACTTGGATTACTGTGATGTTGAAAGGTATGCCTTGGATCCGAATGGAAATCATTCTATCATTTTTGAGGATACACATTTTTGAGGTACTGCTGTTCTCACTCTCTTGTTCACTATGAAGGCTACTCCATTTCTTCTAAGGGATTCCTGCCCACAGTAGCAGATGTAATGGTCATCTGAATTAAACTCTCCTATTCCTGTCCATTTTAGTTCACTAACTCCCACGATGTCGATGTTCAGCCTTGACATCTCACGTTTGACCACATCTAGCTTACCTTGATTCATAGATCTGACGTTCCAGGTTCCTATGTAGTATTGTTCTTTGCCGCATCGCACTTTCCTTTCACTTCCAGACACATCCACAGCTAAGCTTCCTTCCGGTTTTGGCCCAGCTACTTCACTCTTTCTGGAGCTACTAGTACTCGTGTTCTGCTCTTCCCCAGTAGCATAATGGACACCTTCCGACCTGAAGGTCTCATCTTCCAGTGTCATATCGTTTAGCCTTTTAGTTTTGTAATCCACGGGGTTTTCTTGGCAAGAGTACTGGAGTGGGTTGCTATTTCCTTCTCCAGCGGATCACGTTTACTCAGAACTCTCTACTATGACCTGTCCATCTTGGGTAACCCTACATGGCATAGTTCACAGCTTCACTGAGCTACTCAAGCCCCTTTGTCACGACAAGGCAGTGATCCATGAAAGGGGATCATGAAAGAACAGCAGCTTACCTTTCACTTATGGTAGATAGAGCTGTTGCATTAACTAAAAAAGGAAGCTCTCACTACATATGCAATTCCAATTCCAGGACAAGTCTGGAGGCTGCTGAAGCCTCCATGGGACAAGTGGACATTTATCCCCATTCAGACCAATGGGGCTCCTTGGATTTGTGCCTGCTGTTTTGCAGACGAGCCCGCAATGATCTGAACTGGGGCCATGGGCCCAGGGACAGGGATTTGGATCTGGCATATCTGCTGAATCCAGGCTCCCCCCTCTCCCCAAGCCACTCTGCCCATGGGAATGCCCTCCTCTGCCCGTCCCCCTCCTGCCTTCCCTTCTGCCAAGAGAAGCCCATGCACTGGCTGAACTTGGTCAGCGCACAGCCGGCTTACCTGCACCCATCCCTGGCGCCACAGTGCCAACCTAGCTGCTTGCATAGGCCCTGCACCACTAGTGCTGGTGTGAACGTGCTTTGTGGTACTTTGGCCCGGGGGGGGCAGCGAGGTAAGGATGGCCTGGGGAGATTAGGATGTCGCTGCCCAGCATGCATTTGTTATGTGAAAATGATCAGGTTGAGCTATATCAATATGTAGCCCTGCTTGCTAACTGCAGCTCCTCCAGAGTACTGCAAGCACTATGACTTGGTTGTTACTCTGCGGCATAAACTGCCTGTTGTGCTGGATGTATCGCAAGGCTCGCTCTCAAAGCCTCTTCATCTTCTGGATGGCTTAGGATACTAGTTAAGAACTGTGATTCCCCCCCCCCCCCCAACTGGGTTAACATAAGGTTATAAGAACATTTTCTGACCTGTGAAATCTGATCGTACTCGGGGCCAGTGACGCAAAATGAAGTTTTCTCTTTAGATTCATTTCTTTCTTCATTAATGGTGTTTCCTAGATTACAATACAAGAAATGTGTCAATTTTTCCTTTTATGATTATAGCATTCCTGTACTAAAAAAGTTGATTTTTTTTATTTTTTAAAAATAATTAAATGTAATACTGAAATTAACAGGCATTGAAATGTGCTTAATAAACATGGTTCAAGAGAAGTGAGTCCTTGTATTCCATATGCTCCACATCACTGAATTTTAAACCAGCTTTTGTTTGATATATTCCTTGCAATGTCATCCATATTGTGAGATTCCATATTGAAATCTACTATCCTCTCATCTTAATGGAAACCTTTTCAACATTTGTTATAAAATGAAAGCCTGTTTATAAAAGTTCAGGCCTTCATCAGAAGTCAAAATGTCTTTGTCAAAATGAAGCATGAAATTTTTGCCAAGAAGCTCCGTCTATTCAGAATGTGTTTGCACAACTTAGGACAACTAATATTTTACATACTAATGAAAGCACTTCTCAAGAAATGAGAAATATATTGACAGGATAGGTCAAGCATTTGTAATGCTCATTGTATTAAACTGTATTTCTGAGTAGACTTATCAACTAAGTAGACTCAGCAACCTCAAGAAATTCAGTGCTGTTTCTTTTCAGCTGTTGGGTTTCAGTTCTTATTATATGGTGTCAAAGATGCCATCCTTCAGAATAAAGTCTCAAATTATAAGTCACATGGGAAAAAGAAGTCAGAAAACAAAGATATTCATAATTGCAATCAACTAATGTTTTTGAATGCTGAGTTTGAGCCCTGTCACACCCTCTGAAGAACACTCAAATTAATATCAAGACCATTTCTCTTGGAAAACAGAAGACATGAATCCCCAAACTCATCATTACAGTGATCTGGAGTACAGTACAAACACCTGAGAACACAGAACACAGCCAAGGTGACACTGACCTCCAGCCTCAACAGGAGTGAGGCTAGAAGGCATTCTCTCTTTTCCTTCAGCATTACAAAAGCAAGTCAGATGACCATCTACAGGAGTCTGTACTACCCAGGGCATTCTGAAATATAATAATGTGTCACAATGAACTACCTGAAAGGAAGCAAAAGTACTACTTTGTTTCCCCAAGGAGGGCAACTGCAACAGACAATGATCCATTTGGCCACTCCTGGACTTGTTTGTAAGCAGAGGCAGGTCAATAAAAAGAAAAAAAAGTAGAAATGGGGACATGTTAGCCCAATAGAGGGGACCATCAGAAAGCAAAAAAGCAAAAAAAAAAAAAAAAAAAAAAAGGCAATTAGCTTTGCCTCCAACTGACAGGAAATAACTAGGAAAACATCCCAGCTTCTACTGCACAGACTGAATGGGGAGTGGGGGGGGGAGGCATCAACCAAAAAACCTAATTGAGCCATTTTGTGAAGTGCTTTCCAGAAATTTTTTTCCAGTCCCCTTGTTTTATGTCAAACGGGAAACAAGTTACAAAAATGCACAAGGTTAGCAGATTCAGACACACAGTGTTAATGTTCAAGTCTGTTCTCCACCACCCCATCAACCAGCCATAACATTGTTTTGCTTTTACAGTTGCAACATCTGTTTCTGAGCATATTTCAGGCTTATTCTACAGACCTAATCAGACTTACAGGGGCGGGGGGAAGGGTGTTCTGGGAGCTGTGCACTCCTGACTCAGGCTGTCTGGAGTGCTCAGACCTGCGCCTGCTATATATAGCCCATAGGGGCGGCTGGCACCTACCGGGGCAAGGGTATGAATGTGCCATTGCCCCATGGAGGTTCCAGCCTGCTCCCAAGCTGTGCTGGATATAGCACAGGCCCTCCAGCCTGCCTGCCTGTTCCAGCGCAGTTTAGGATTGCGCCCTGAATTAGAGAAAAAAAGTCTAAATGTGAACACTACCTTGAAATTTTTGACAGAAAATTATATGCTGCTGATTTTTCAATAAATTTATCAGTTTATTTCCGAATGTCAATTTAGTAATAAATGTTATGCTACAGATTCTTTTCTAACACTCAGAAATTAGAGATGCTGCTCCAATTTGCAGCATTAATTTCTGTGGCTGTTTAATATTAAGTCTGCATTAAAGACTTCAAATAACCAAATCTAGTTCATTTTTAAAAATAAGCTAGCACTTGGGGCCACCTATATATGGACTATGCAACTGTATAGAGAGAACTACAGTATGATGGCAGACCAATATAGCACAACAGTTGTGCGAACATGAAAAAAGTAGAGTTCGGAAGCAAACATTAAAAGGCAATGTTCAATAGAAAAGAGCTATAATCTCCTAGTACAAATCAAGATAAATAATCTATCATGCAAGTGTTAAAATAACAAATAGTTTTTGAGGAAATTTTGTCTGGTTAAACAAAAGATTTTCTTTTTTATCCTACTGATAGCAAGTTCACAGAGATAACCATCCCCCCTAAAAAGCTTCAGCTGTCAAACTATGCTTACTTCCTTTCATTACTAAGGATACACAGCACTGTATATTAATTTCATTAGCAAATTTTGGAAAGTGCAAGTTCCAACACATCATGTATAGATACATATACCCACAGGCCTGACAGAAATACAGGACCTTCACAGTGGCTGACAGATAAGCAAGTCTCTGCTTGCCTGGCAAGTTCACTCATTGCGTTGTGAGTCAAGCTGCATGGCTCCTTCCTGTAGGGGAAACACCTGCAGGGCTGTGCAATCTTCTAGTCTTAAAGAACACCCACATGCATCATTCTACTGTAGGACTTACAGGATTCTTAAGATCAGGTGCTGGTACATATTCACATTTATTACAATGTTTAAATCAAGGCTTTTTCTTGAAATAATCAAGACAGCAAACAAGGTGATCAAAAGCAAAACATGGAAATTAAATTTAAAGACTAGTCCAATGAAAAAAGACAATCTACTAGTCGGAAAAACAGAAGGGACAAATGCCATCTTAAGAGACAGCACCCAAGAAAGGCTGCTGAAAAAGACGTCCTAACTACATGCCAAAAATCAGGGTGAGGCAGATGTCTTTGGAGGAGTGTTTCATAGTATTGGTGCCACAACAGGAAAGATCCTGCCTCTCATGTCATAGTGCTATACTTCTGAAAACAAATGGGGAGAAGGCTTCAGAGCTTGAGCAACTTTGCACAGACAGTTCTGGAGATAAATTGGTTTATCTTTAAAAGGTTAAGAGTAATACTTTGAATTGAGCACATAGAGCAGCTCTGCTATTATATTAGTAGTGTCTGCTAGGTTACTGTTGCTTTCAAAGGGTCAAACTAGGCAGAAAGGAAAGCATTGTGAGTTGGGCAACCAGAGAAATCCCTGAGCTTGTGAGCTCAAATCTTAGAAAGAAGAATGTAGTACTTCCAGTCACTTGAACATGAAGAGATTATTTTGATTCAATCCAGATTCCTATGTGGACTTAATAAATCATGTTATTAGGAAAGACACTATCCCACTGATTCAGATCACATATGAACAGTCAGTTCTCTTTATAGGCGAATTCGCTTATCTGTGAGGGGCAGAATTGCTACTTATCTCATTATCTGCAATGCAGAGACCTTCAGAATGGCACCTGCAGGCAGTACTAACCACTTTAAAATGGCTGGCAAAAACATCCACCAGCCATGTTTAAGGGGTCCATGCTGGTTGCAGGTGCCATTCTGAAGACCTCTGCAGCCTCTGGAAGGTGTCTGTACCATTCAGATATCTTTTGGTACTTCCTGCTGCACTCTGCTGGCTTCCCAAGGGTCTATGCTGGATAGCAGATAAGATGCACCTTGCACCTAACTCCATTGATTCCATAGACTCAGTGGTTCATTATCTGTAAATCCGCTATACACAAGGATTTCCAGGAACCTAACCCTAGCGGATAATGAAAACTGACTGTAATTGGAATATCACTAGCCTAATTCATAAGGATCTCTACGACTGTGATTTTAAAGAATTCTGAGCACCAGCTAAGAATCTGCCTGGTAGAGTACAGAAAATGATACATTCATCAATTCATGATATTGATTTTCCTTTTACTGTTGTTCAGTCGCTAAGTCGTGTCCGATTCTTCGCGACTCCATGGACCACAGTACGCCAGGCCTCCCTGTCCTCCACTAGCTTCCGGAGTTCACCCAATTTCATATTCATTGCTTCGGTGACACTATCTAACCATCTCATCCTCTGTCGCCCCCTTCTCCTTTTGCCTTCAATCTTTCCCAGCATGAGGGTCTTTTCTAAAGAGTCCTCTCTTCTCATCAGGTGGCCAAAGTATTGGAGCTTCAGCTTCAGGATTTGTCCTTCCAGGGAGCAATCAGGCTTGACTTCCTGGAGAATTGACCGATTGGATCTCTTTGCTGTCCAGGGGACTCTCAAGAGTCTTCTCCAACACCATAATTCAAAAGCATCGATTCTTCGACGCTCTGCCTTTCTTATGGTCCAGCTCTCACAGCCATACATGGCTACTGGGAAAACCATCGCTTTGACTATGCGAACCTTTGTTGGCAGGGTGATGTCTCGGCTTTTGATTAAGCTATCTAGGTTCACCATAGCTTTTCTCCCAAGAAGTAAACGTCTTTTAATTTCATGGCTGCAGTCACCATCTGCGGTGATCTTGGAGCCCAGGAAAATAAAGTCTGTCACTGCTTCCATTTCTTCCCCTCCTATTTGCCAGGAAGTGATGGTAGTGGTTGCCATGATCTTAGTCTTTTTAATGTTGAGCTTCAAACCAATTTTGGCACTTTCCTCTTTCACCCTCATCAAAAGGTTCTTTAGGTCTTCCTCACTTTCTGCCAGTAGAGTGGTATCGTCTGCATATCTGAGGTTGTTGATGTTTCTCCCAGCAATCTTGATTCCAGCTTGTGAGT
The DNA here is from genome assembly GCA_029204185.1 of Lerista edwardsae. NCBI lineage: Eukaryota > Metazoa > Chordata > Lepidosauria > Squamata > Scincidae > Lerista > Lerista edwardsae. The sequence goes on from JAJKFI010000009.1 coordinate 16,881,084, forward strand.
CATCCAGCCCTGCCTTCCTCATGATGTACTCTGCGTATAAGTTAAATAAGCAGGGTGACAATATACAGCCTTGTCGTACTCCTTTCCCAATTTGAAACCAGTCGGTTGTTCCATGTCCAGTTCTAACTGTTGCTTCCTGACCCGCATACAGGTTTCTCAGAAGGCAGATCAGGTGGTCTGGAACTCCCATCTCTTCAAGAACTTGCCACAGTTTGTTGTGATCCACACAATCAAAGGCTTTAGCATAATCAATGAAGCAGAGGTAGATGTTTTTCTGGAACTCTCTTGCTTTCTCCATGATCCAGCGAAGGTTGGCAATTTGATCTCTAGTTCCTCTGCCTCTTCGGAAACCAGCTTGTACATCTGGTAGTTCTCGATTCACATACTGCTGAAGCCGAGCTTGTAGGATTTTGAGCATGACCTTGCTAGCATGTGAAATGAGTGCAATATATAGCAGAGCAGTTCCAAGCGAGTGGACACGAGCAGCGAGTGCTCTCCTGCGACGAAGTGCCTCGTCCGCGACCAAGTGCCAGGTAAAAGCGCGTTACGCATCTGTGCGAGTGAAGCAGCAGGGCAAGGAAGCCAGGGCCCCAGACCCTGCCCTTTCTCTGAGAAGCAGGGCAGTTCATCCCTGAATAAATACAGAGATGGAGCCAGACAGCCAGCAGTTGGGTGGGGGCTATCCAGTGTTTTGTACAGAGTGCCACATGTATGACTATATGCCTCTGGGGCATAAGTCGTGGGTGTGTCCTCGGTGCAAGGAGCTCCAGGCACTCAGGGAACGTGTCTGCTCCCTAGAGGCCTTGGTTGCCAACCTGGAGAAGCATAGACAGGTAGTGAGGGTTCATGGTGAGACTTCCGGGGACTTGCAGGCTTCGTCCCATGCTCAGCCAGGCAGCTCCTCAGCTGCTGGGGAAAGGAGTCTCAGGGCTGGAGGACGTCAGCTTGGAACAGAGGGAATCGATCCCCCAGCGGGGGGCCCTTCTTCCGGTGATGAGCCCGCATCCAGTCGCACTAAGGATGCTCCTCGGCGGGAGGGGGGTCGTGGTCTCCTTGTTGTGGGCGATTCTATAGTTAGGAATATAGAGAGAGGGGTCTGTGACGGATGTGAGGACCGCACGGTGACTTGCCTGCCTGGTGCGAAGGTTGCGGACATCACGTCTCGTCTAGATAGGCTGGTAGGGAGTGCTGGGGAGGAGGTAGCGGTCGTGGTGCATGTTGGCACCAACGATGTGGGGAAATGTAGCCGGGAGGTCCTGGAAGCCAAATTTAGGTTGCTAGGCAGGACGCTGAAGGCCAGGACCCCCAAGGTGGCGTTCTCAGAAGTGCTACCAGTTCCACGTGCAGGGCCAGCTAGGCAGGCGGAGCTCAGGAGTCTCAATGCGTGGATGAGACGGTGGTGTCGGGAGGAAGGGTTTAGATTCGTTAGGCACTGGGGAACATTCTGGGACAAGCCAGGCCTGTACAAGAGGGATGGGCTTCACTTGAACCAAAATGGAACCAGGCTGCTGGCGCTTAATATTAAAAAGGTGGCAGAGCAGCTTTTAAACTGATCCCTGGGGGAAAGCCGACAGGAGCCGAGTGGCGTCCGGTTCGGAACTCCTCATCCCTACGGGAAGAGGAGGGTGGAGGAGTACCAAAGAGCAATGGAGGAGTAGGAATTAGAACGTCAAACCTGAGTGTAAGTGATAGTTTGTCCAGTACAAAGAGAGGAGGGGGAAAGGGATCGAAAAACAGTCCCTCGTTAGAGAACCCCATATATAGGTGTTATTATGCGAATGCCCGAAGTGTCCGAGCAAAGATGGGGGAACTGGAATGTTTGGTGGCTAGGGAAAACGTTGATATAGTAGGTATAACGGAAACCTGGTGGAATGCAGAGAATCAGTGGGATACTGCAATTCCAGGCTATAAACTGTATAGGAGGGACAGGGAAGGGCGTGTTGGCGGAGGGGTGGCCATCTATATCAAAGAAGGGATAGAATCCAGCAGAGTAGAAACTGAAGGTGGGCCGGACTCCTCCGTGGAGTCACTGTGGGTTAAACTACCAGGCCGTAAGAGCAATGTAATAGTGGGGGTGTGCTATCGTCCTCCCGACCAAAAACTTGAAGGTGACCTTGAAATGAGGGAACAAATCAGGGCAGTGACCAAGAGAGACAGGATTGTAATCATGGGGGACTTCAATTATCCTCATATTGACTGGGTCAACTGCTGCTCTGGTCAAGAAAGAGAGACCGAATTCCTTGATGTGTTGAATGACTGTGCCTTAGAGCAGCTAGTCATGGAGCCGACCAGAGGACAGGCGACTCTGGATTTAATATTGTGTGGCACTCGGGACTTAGTGAGGGATGTATGTGTTACTGAGCCATTGGGGAACAGTGACCATGCTGCGATTGGTTTTGCCATGCATGTCCAGGAAAGAGTGCAGAGCAAATCTGACACAAGAACCCTGGACTTTCGAAGGGCAGATTTCCCTCAGATGAGGAGGCTAGTTAGGAAGAAATTGAAAGGGAAGGTAAAAAGAGTCCAATCCCTCCAGGCTGCGTGGAGGCTGTTTAAAGTGACAGTAGTAGACGCCCAGCGGGAGTGTATACCGCAAAGAAAGAAGGGTTCAACAAGGTCCAGGAGGGTACCTGCATGGCTGACAAACGAAGTTAGAGAAGCTGTAAAGAGCAAGGAAGCTTCTTTCCGTCAATGGAAGTCTTGCCCCAGTGAGGAGAATAAAAAGGAACATAAACTCTGGCAAAAGACAAGTAAGAAGGTGATACGGGAGGCCAAGAAAGCGTTTGAGGAACGCATGGCTAGCAACATAAAGGGGAATAATAAAAGCTTCTTCAAATATGTTAGAAGCAGGAAACCTGCCAGAGAGGCGGTTGGCCCGCTGGATGGTGAGGGAGGGAAAGATGAGATAAAAGGGGACTTGGAGATTGCAGAGAAATTAAATGAATTCTTTGCGTCCGTCTTCACAGCAGAAGAACTTGGGCAGATACCACAGCCCGAACAGCCCTTCCTAACTAAGGAATTAAAGCAGATACTGGTGAATAAGGAAGATGTTTTAGATCAAATTGATAAACTACATATAAATAAGTCACCAGGCCCAGATGGTATACATCCAAGAGTTATTAAGGAACTAAAGAACGAAGTTGCTGACCTCTTAACTAGAGTATGCAACTTGTCCCTTCAAACGGCCACGGTGCCAGAGGATTGGAGGATAGCCAATGTCACGCCAATCTTTAAAAAAGGGAGAAGGGGGGACCCTGGAAACTACAGGCCGGTCAGCCTAACGTCTGTTCCGGGTAAGATGGTGGAAAGCCTTATCAAAGATAAAATCCTAAAACACATAGAGGAACAAGTACTGCTAAAAGAAAGTCAGCATGGCTTCTGTAAGGGTAAGTCTTGCCTCACAAACCTTTTGGAATTCTTTGAAAAGGTCAACAGGCACGTGGATGTGGGTGAACCTGTGGATATCATATACCTGGATTTTCAGAAGGCGTTTGACACGGTCCCCCACCAAAGGCTGCTGAAGAAACTTCACAGTCAGGGAATAAGAGGGCAGGTCCTCTTATGGATCCAGAATTGGTTGAGGGCCAGGAAACAGAGAGTGGGGGTAAATGGGCAATTTTCAGAATGGAGAGAGGTGAAAAGTGGAGTGCCCCAGGGATCTGTCTTGGGGCCCGTGCTTTTCAACTTATTCATAAATGACTTAGAGACAGGGATAAGCAGCGAGGTGGCCAAGTTTGCAGATGACACAAAACTTTTCCGGGTGGTGAAAACCAGAGAGGATTGTGAAGAGCTCCAGAAGGATCTCTCCAAGTTGGGGGAATGGGCAGCCAAATGGCAGATGCGTTTCAACGTAAACAAATGTAAAGTGATGCACATTGGGGCCAAAAACCAAAACTTCACCTATAGGCTAATGGGTTCTGAGCTGTCTGTGACAGCTCAGGAGAGAGATCTTGGGGTGCTGGTGGACAATTCCATGAAGGTATTGACCCAGTGTGCGGCAGCAATTAAGAAGGCCAATTCCATGCTCGGGGTAATTAAAAAAGGGGTTGAGAATAAAACAGCCAATATTATCATGCCATTGTACAAAGCAATGGTAAGGCCGCACCTGGAATATTGTGTCCAGTTCTGGTCGCCGCATCTCAAAAAGGACATAGTGGAGTTGGAAAAGGTGCAGAAGAGAGCGACAAAAATGATTACGGGGCTGGGGCACCTCCCTTATGAAGAAAGACTGCAGCGTTTGGGGCTCTTCAGTCTAGAAAAAAGGCGCCTGAGGGGGGACATGATTGAGACATACAAAATTATGCATGGAAGGGATAGAGTTGATAGAGGGATGTTCTTTTCCCTCTCTCACAACACCAGAACCAGGGGGCATCCGCTAAAACTGAGGGTTGGGAGAGTTAAAACAGATAAAAGGAAGTACTTTTTTACCCAGCGGGTAGTTAATCTGTGGAACTCCTTGCCACAGGAGGTGGTGATGGCATCTGGTCTTGATGTCTTTAAGAGAGGATTAGACCGATTTCTGGAGGAAAGATCCATTGTGGGCTATAGGCAATGATGGATTGTGCAACCTCCTTACAAAGGTGGTGGGCTACAGGTACCGGGTGTAAGGGAGTGGCAACAGGATGCAAGCATCTTGTTGTCTCCTGCCTCCCTGGGGCACCTGGGGTGGGCCGCTGTGAGATTCAGGAAGCTGGACTAGATGGGCCCTTGGCCTGATCCAGCATGGCTCTTCTTATGTTCTTATGTTCTTATGCAATGGTGCGGTAATTCGAGCAATCTTTGGCATTGCCCTTCTTTGGGATTGGAATGTAAACTGATCTTTTCCAGTCTTGTGGCCACTGTTGGGTTTTCCAAATTTGCTGGCATATGGAGAGCAGCACTTGGACAGCATCATCTTTTAAGATTTTGAGTAATTCCGCTGGAATGCTGTCACCTCCACTAGCTTTGTTGTTAGTGAGGCTTTCTAAAGCCCACTTGACTTCACTCTCCAGGATGTCAGGTTCAAGCTCAGTGAGTGTGCCACTGTGGTTATCAGGAACATTTAGATCGGCCTTATAGAGTTTCTGTGTGTATTCTTGCCACCTCTTCTGAATCTCATCTGCTTCTGTTAGGTCCTTGCCATTTTTGTCCTTTATTGTGCCTACCTTAGCATGAAATTGTCCTTTGACATCTCCAATTTTCTTGAAAAGATCTCTAGTCCTCCCCATTCTGTTGTTTTCCTCTATTTCTTTGCATTGCTCATTTAGAAAGGCCTTCCTATCTCTCCTTGCTGTTCTCTGGAAATCTGCATTCAGTTGGGTATATCTTTTCCTTTCTCCCTTGCTTTTGGCTTCTCGCCTTTTACTGTAAGATATGACAATTCCATCTCCCTTAATTTTGCCATGAATTATCAAAATGATACACACATTTTAATCTTTCTCCCACCCACAGATAGAGATAGAGAGAGAGTATAAAATAATATTTATTTTGCAGTAGAAAATACTACTTTGGATCCTTTTTATAAGCTCTCTATTCTGCCATCTGAAATCGTTTTAGAATTCAGTTGGGCAACATTAAAGACTACTCCACTTTTCAGAAGTGTTTTTCCTATTTTAATTTTGCTTTCATGTACATGTTGAATTATGCTACAGCTGCCTCAGTACTGACCACTCCTATCATGAAAAACTGTACCAGAGGATTGAGAAGGTCTTGATGAAAAAGAAAAATGTTAATGGGAGACAAGCTATACTGGGTGCAGCTGCTCCATTTCACTGAACAGCCACCTCTTCTCCATTCAGCTGTGAAGAATGGCACTGAGTGTAAATTGTTCTCTACCAATAGGTTCCACAGTAAAAACAAACCACTGCTTTCAGTTTTTGAAAACCATTTTTTAAAGGCCAACAATATATAAGGAAAACACGTTAAGTTCTACTGTTTCACATTCTTTCATTCAGTCTAAATCTTCCAGTATGCATGTGAAGACACAGCCATGCAAAACGCAGATAGCAAAAGTTTGCAGTAATTTATCAGATGCATTGGATACAAATTTCATTGTCTACCATCAAGCAAAAATACTGTTCACCAACATTATGCGAAAGACCAGTTAAGTCCCATAACTTGAAGGTTTTTTCCTCTCCCCTCACAATAGGCAAAGATCCTGAGTCCTGACCACCCTAAAGCATTTACCCTCATATAATCCATCAACTGCAATTGTGAGTATTAATGGAATCACATCCCGTAGTAAGAAATGAAATTATTCCATATAAAATGCCAGAATCATATTGCAACCATTTGATAAATTAGAAACATCTGTTTTGGATATTTGTATTGAAGACACGGTTACCAACATGCCACTGAAGCAAACTACAAGCCTAGTTTAGCTTAAAAATGAGTTTTACAAAAGGCTGACTTAAGCAAACCATGCAATGCAGATATTTAAATTACAGATATTTTAACAACATTTTGAGAGTTTCGCTGAAATCATGGTCTGGGTCCAAATTAATGAAACTATGCCCATTTATGTTACCTTTCTTGCATGTCAACGCTTTCAGTGCTTCACCAAAAGTGCACAAGTTGGTAAAACTCAGCACACTGGTTTGGTAAAAGACAGTACCTGGGAGGCTAAGCAAGGTTTCAAATGCATAAAACTTCTTTGAAGTTTTTTTTTTTTTAATCCCACCATGTCTCATAGAACCAAGACAGGTTACAATACAGATCTCAAGATAAAACTAAGTAATAAATGATCCCAGTAGTACTGCTAGGAGAGTGAAGCTGAGTGGTACACAGCAAGGGCATGACAGATTTCAGATTTAGGAGCTCTACTGTTTTCTTTACTAGGATCCCCAAGGTCTACCAACCTGAACCAGGTAAAAAATAATAGAATGACAATCTGTCTGGACCCACCAGAAGTTCCATTATTGTACGCCAGAACCTGCTACTTTCCTGAGAATGTAGCAGAAAGTAGGGTTATTTCTCAGGCATTTCCAATAGCAAAGTGAATCAGAAAAAGAAAAACGTTATTTATAACCTTGGCACAAGCAAAATAAACACCCCCCCCACTTTTTCTAGTATTCCATCTGCATATTTTCAATTATGGCTCCTCTAGGTGCTCAATGACCCAGTTGAAATTGGCTCACGACCCACCTAGTGGGTCCCAACCCACAGTTTGAGAAAGACTGGCTTAAGGGGTAGAATCAATTAGATCCAGGAACCATACAGTAGTATGACTGGCATACAACACAAAGAAAAGTTACAACATAAAGCAAGTGGTAGTCCTGTCTCTTGTTGACATTTTAAAATAAAACTAATCAAAAAACTAAAGTACCTACAACGTTCTACCTCATGCAAATGACAAGTCTTTGTTTCTTGTCTCACAAGATTGCAGGAGACACTCACAAAACTCAGGAGGATTTTCACCATTCTCACCCTGCTTTCCCCTCTTCTTATTATAAGGGAAACATGCATCTTAAATTCAAGCACAGGATACTTCGAACTTGGAAGTTCCAAGCACATGCTTAGCCAAAAGATTTGTTCTCAAAATTTCACAATATGTTTGTATAAGAAGTGAGCTCCTGAGCCATTCACACAAATAGCCACTTCTGGTCTGCAGCAATCCGCCTTTGTTTCAGCAGCCTAATTTAGAAAAAAAAGGCTTATTGTTTTTCCTATTTAATTGTTAATCTGTGATTTATAAACCCTGGTCTTCTACAGCAAATCAGCCAGCAAATTTACCTTTCCCTCACATAGGGGGCCTTAGGCAGCAATTCACAAAGATGCAGCCTGCTCATCAAATAAAGTTAAGCCAGGAATTCTACCCAAGGGCAAATTATTGGTGCAGTTGTCCAATTTATGTAAGCGCGCACAGGCACAACAAATTATTTCAAGGATTATTTCAAGATGGATGGCAAGAAGAATTCCCTATTTTTATTATTTTTGCTTGAATGAAATACTATTTTGAAATACAAAATACTATTTTGACAAGCAATCTTGAGCCAGGGTCACATATTCTACAGATGTGAATTCACCCAATTTCTGATATTTCAAAGGCAAAGCTGCATGGAAAATATTCTTTCAATGCTTGTGCACTTCATAAGAACATAAGCAGAGCCCTGCTCGATCAGGCCAAAGGCCCATCTAGTCCAGCTTCCTGTATCTCACAATGGCCCACCAGGTGCCTCAGTGACAATGATGCTTGCATCCTGTTGCCACTCCCTTGTACCTGGCATTCTGAAGTAATTCACAAGATTCAAGTAACCATTTCAGTTTTTGGTCAAGCTAAACTGGGGAAGTCAAACAGAATAGCAGGTAAGGACTAACCACGTTTATTTGTGAGGACTATGAGGACATCAAGCACAGGGGGTAGACATCCAGCACATGTACTGGTAATGGTGAAGGAAAAACAATGAGGAAATCTATTTCCAGAGTTAATGATTATTTACATGTTTAGGGCAGAACAGGCATACAACATATCCATAAATGTTATACTGGGAATAAGTTTCCAATTTCCCTTTTCCCCAAGCATAACAAGTGAATTCAGAGTCCTGACTGGAAATAGGCTTCACTAGTAAACACTCATGGATCCACTTGAGTATTCTCATTGTAGGGCACTGGGAATGCATGCAAACATTCATATTTCATTTCCAGGTCACCCAATTTTACATTAATATGGAGAAAAAATTCTGCTACTGTGTAACAGATTGAACTTTCGATTTTGTGCATTCCTGAAATGCTTACTAAATAGACTGTGGCTGAATAGAAGTCCTAGACAGACTTACTAGGGAAAAAGCCTCAATAAACGTGGTGCAAATTATTTCTATGTAAATGTACATTGCTCTCTATTATGTACAGTTTTGCCAATGCCAATTTTGGATGTCTGCTACAAAATATTTTTATTAATGAGAAAATTTTATAGTGCTGCCCTTTCCTGCTATTGACCATTTTTGCGTGTTTTTCAACCTTTCCTTATTATCACTTTTTTTGCATATAATTATATTCTGAATCCTACCATCCTGTTTGTCACACACACTGGCTGGGATCCAAAGAGCTACATCAGGCGCACCCAAGGGACTGGACATGCCCAATGGGATTTTTGAACAACAGAATTGGAATCACGTTGGATCAGAAATGGTGTTTAGAAGTCCATTAAATTTCAAAAGCAATATGACATTGGGTGCTGTAGATTGAAGAAATAAAATCCCAATATCCCCCTGGGCACAGAGAACTATTACAAAGTACATTTTATAAGTCTCTCTTTTTATTGGCTTCCCATGACTCCACAGGTTAAGAAACATAGAAAAAGGGTACCATTCAGGATGCTTGGCCATCAGAAGCTCCTTTTGTGACAGAATGGACTATTCCACTCATACAAGGACTCTTCTACTTATGGAGCTTCACTAAAGCTCTGGATGATACAAATATTATCAAGTCCCTGAAGAATTAAATTTTTAAAATGTGTATCCATGTTTTCCCTTCCCACAAGGGAAGCACTCAAGGTGGCTCACAACATACAGTATTTTTTTTACAGATTTCTACCCTGTGGTTTTTTATCCAAATAATTCCCAGGAGAGCTTACACTAACAATCAAAAACAAATTAGGAGCTCCTTAGTCCTTCGGCCAATGCCTTTTCTCACTTCTCCATCCTCTGGGCAATGGGGCAGTTAACAATTCTTTTTACAAGCAAGGACGGGTTAGTGAGATTTCTGCAGCTGCTCCACTTTCTGGCCCTCCAAATAGAGGGGGCCAGGCTGATCTTCACTTGCTACTGCATTCATCCAGGTAGGCAAAAAGTGTAACTTCTTAGGGGTCCTTAGTCCAAGGATTCTTGGTTAGCCTGCAATTATTTGTGTTTGAATGCAGAACTAGACTCCAGCTAGAGCTTATGACATTGTCTGGACCAATATGTGCAAGCAGTGAAGAGCCATCTAACTGTTACATGCGCCAAACTGAAGTACATTAGAATTGTTTACCATGTTTTTGAAAGCCAATCAGATTGGATCAAGCAGCTGTTGAGTCTCCTGCTCAAGGAGAATCAAGGCTTGGAAGTCTACAAGATTTAACTGCAAATGGAAGAAGAATACTGAGCTCATTCCTTGTAGATTCAGAAATTCAACTAGAAAATGTCTCATGCAAAGAATAGGATAAGCGCTTGCTAATACAGTGATTCTCCCGTTAGAATGACTCACTGACCACAGTCTAAAAATAATAATGTTACTTATTTCTGAAACTCAAAAACAGGTTGAGGAATTAAAAACAAAGTCATTTGAGCCTCTTAAGTTATCACAATTGGTGGAATTTTAGAGCAACTCCACACCAGGAATGAGTTTTAAAACGCAGCAGAAAGAGAACCTTGGACAACAGTTTTCATGAGAAAAAGTGCCTATGAGTAAAGGTGAGCAGGGTGTAGTCCCATTGGAGTTTACACTTGTAGGACCCACTTCACAATCAAGTTTTTACATGTAGTGAATGAGAGCACATAAGCTTAAAGTTTACTTCTAGGCTCCACTACATGTCCAATCTACACATTGGGGCCATGCATAAACCAGCTCTCAGTAAAAAAGGTTGAGGTCTGAAGTTATAAATATAAACTAATAAGTGGCTGGGATGCAAAAATAGCCAAAGGGCTTGTGCTCTCCTAGTGATTTTTTAAAAAAACTTAGTTTTTTTGAACAGAAGATCCTCGCCAAAAATTGTTTTTATAACTTCCCAAGCCTAAACAGTTTTTGCCATGAAGCAAAAAGCTGCCATAAAACAAAACAAAAAGTGCCAACAACTTAAGTACGCAGCCATGCACTGTTCCACCATCCTTTCCTTTCTTATTACGTTTGCAAGAGGTTTCGGAATTAAACAAAGGCATATTACAAGTTAGTTTGAGCATAGAATTAGGCAGTATAGAAGTATTTCAGTAAGGAGAAATCTGAGAGCATACATGTATGGTTCTTTCAAATACATAATAGTGCCTTTGTCTCAAGGACTAGCATCAAACACTACAAGGCCAAGCACTGGGTCCAAGCCAGTAGTAAAGAAATGGTGCTTTGACAGGTGTTCATGCATTCATCACTTAATACTGTTCAGAAAAGGAAACTCTTCAACCTATACTTTATTCTACTGCTCAAGTACTGCAAATAAGGATTTTCCTTCTTCCCCATCCCTCTTCAACTCAATGCTTCCCATCTTTCCCTGTGTGACCTTGGATTTTCCTTTTTTATATAATAACATTTTTCCCCTCCGCCATGAGGACTGCGATTGTCCTTTCAAGCTGTTCTGCATGTGGCTGCTAGTTAAATTTTACCTAAACGAATACACAAAAATTCCAGCAGAACTAACAAAACAATATAGTATTCCTATCCATATTTAAAATAAGATCCTCTATCCACATCTCTCTCATATAAAGAACTAGACAAACTTGACAGTTGCTGGCTTACACTGCAGTACTATGCATGTTTCCTCAGAAGTAAATTCAACTGGCACTTACACCTAGGTAAATGTGGACTGAATAAAGCCTACACAAATTTAAAATAGTGTGACTACTTGATAGTAGTATGAACAACTACTTTAACCTCCTCCCCAATGCTTCAATTCTAAGATTTCATATTGTGCTGACAAATAATGTGCTGTTTCCCCATTGTCAGTTACTTGACAGTTACTATTTGTAGACGGCATTTCTATTGTCCTCTGCTAATTATGCTGTGCTTATGTTTTATAGAACATTTCACACAACGTTTATTTTTCCACTTCGTATTTTATAGTAGCCTATTTGCATGAATGTGCATTTGTGGCCAATATTATTGTGTCCTATGGACCAAATCCCATTGCCCTGTTCCAAAGCAATTATTTGCATACATATAAAACTAGCACACAAAGGATTAAACCACAGGACAGGGAGGGGGAAGAGACAGTCAATGCAGAGTGGGCAAATGCTATACTAGTTTAATGCTTAATGATATCAATTTCTGGAACTGACATTTTAAGGTACATATATTTGGATCTATTCATAATTTTTCTGTTAATTAAAAATTATGGAATATGCACGTGCAAACACACCCATTTAAAATCAATTCAATCTGAAATAAGAACTAAGTATGAAAAAGAAAAGCAGACATCTTATAATCAATTCAGCTCCATTTTAAAAAGGAAAAAAAAAAAGCTTTTTCAAGTTAATTCCCCCAGTCTTTAGAAGAAATGTGCAACTAAAAGCACAATCCTGAACTGGAGTTAGGCCGGCATAAACTAAGCCAGCAAAATTTGGCCAGCACAAGGGCTCACGTCTGTGTGCTGGCCTCTCTGACTCCGAGAGTGGTCCAAAAATACTTTACAGTGGCCCTTGTTCTGCTCAAACTTTGCTGGTTTAGCTTATGCCGGCCTAACTCAGTTTAGGATTGTGTCCTGATTTGGACTCTTGTGATCCGAACTGCTGCTTTATTTTCTCACCTCCCTGCCAACTTCAAACCAGCTTATACATATGAATAAAATGGGAATACATATGAATAAAATGGGAAAGATTTATATGCTTATCTGTTTTGGAATCTGACACAAGTATGAAGAGCCACTCAGGGAACAATTCTAACCAGCTTTTCAACTGATACAGCCTTGCCAATAGAGCATGTGCTGCATCCTGCAGTGGGGGGCAGTCACAGAGGTAATGTTTGGTCCCTTACCTTGGGACTACACTGCAGCTGCATTAGTACTGGAAAGTTGAATAGGGGTGCAGTCTAAACCAACTTTCCAGCACCATGGTAAGGGCAATGCTGCTCCAAGGTATGGGAATAAACATTCCCTTACCTTGAGGAGGCCTCCATGACTGCCCCCCCCCAACTGTAGCATGCAGCACATGCCCCATTGGCAGTGCTGGAAAGTTGGTTAGGATTTGGACTTAGGATCAGTCCCTCATTGATTCCATTGATCAAGAATTCACAAACCCAAAAAGATACACGACCTTGGTGGTCTTGGTACAACCTCATGTAGTTTTTGTTGACTATACAGTGAAGCAGCCAAATGACCCCGCCCCTCTGCTCCCAATGTTCAAATCTACGGCTTAGTGTGAGCTGACCTTGATGCAGAATGAAAAAAAGCTTTGCTTAGGCAGCTAAAAGCTGCACTGGGTTCTCTGCCAACCGACTTTTGGTCATATGAATAGGCCTTCAGTCTACTCGCTTCCAAAACAGACATAACCGCAAAAAGTCATAAAATTAAGTGTTCTTGATTCACAGTTATGTTTTGTTGTCTTAAAAAACAAACTGAAGAAGTCTAACAACTGTTTGCTACCAGTAGAAAAAATAGAGACTTTTCTTTCTCTTTGTGTTTCATCGAAGAGTGGTTATCACAGATTCCAGGATAAAAAAGTACTCTCAAAACCTTCAGAAAATAGACTTGCCAGGTTTAAACATTCAAATTCTGACAGTAGTCGCTGGCTAGCTGACTTTCATACTTGAAGAAATCTGAACAGTACTGGTCAAACTCTGATATTGGGCAGGTCTCAATGAGAACTGGTGGCTTGGGAGTGCTGTCACCATTGGAATCCAACTCTGTTGGATTCAAATCATCATTTGTTGCTGTGGCAACCTACTGGGCAAAGCAGTGCCTTCTCAAGTCTCATACACTAGTGCATCAGCACCTGCAGAAATAGTTCTGAAAGCTCCACCACTGCCAGTATAGCATGGCTACTGCTGCTAAAATGACGATTCAAAACCTAATGTTGATTGTAGATGATACTGATCCCAAAATGCTTGATATTATCATAACAAGTGTTAACTGCAATCCTTGTGATGTCAAAGCTGAGGCAGTGGAAGAACAGAATGAACTGTCAGCAGAACTTTAGTTATGACTTTGAAGCAGAAGGTGACCCTTTGAAAATGTATAATTCATCTCCTCCTACCAGTGCTGGTTCCAGACAGTGGCGTTTCTACAGGGATGGCAAAGCTCTAAGTTTTGCAAGAAGCCTTACCTTGCAGTTGAAATCGCTCCTCTCCTGCACCGTTTTAGCCAATCTTGGCGTTGCTTACTGGCTAAAGCAGCAAGGGAGAGGAGGGATTTACATGACAGGGTAAGGCTTCTTGCAAAACTTAGAGCTTTGCCATCCCTGTAGAAACGCCTCTGGTTCCAGAAGAGCATTCAGATAATGCCCTTCAGAAGGTTAGGATGAATGTATAAAATTGATAACTTTACTGAAAGGCTGAAGTGACTCGTAAATGATTTTATTGCATTATTGTAATACTACTTTCATAAGAGAGACCAGAATAACCATTTTTCCAGTCACCTTTCTATAGCAAGGCATCTCTGCTTTTCCTGCATCTCAAGTCTTCAAAACAAAAATATAATTCAATCTTGAAAGCCATAGATTAATACAAAACTGTCTGCTCAAGGATATACTTTATAACAAAACTCTTATGATGCAGAACATTAAGGCTGAATTAAGTCAGTGCCTCTCTTAATGATCCATATTTTATCTACTGAAACCATGAGTCCCAATATCCTGGCTTGATTTCCTACTAGTAAGTTTTACAGCATTGCTAACATAAAAAGGCTTATATATCAAACAAAAACAAAACGAAGTTGAACCATTGTTTTCCCCTATTCTGAATAGAACTGGAACCATTATTTGAATGTCCCTGTTCTACTTTAATGAAAAACCAAATACACTGTCACATAAAACAGTATCAGCTGATTTTTTTATATACATCTCCAGTGCAGGTGTGGTTGGCCAGGTTTTTTTTTTTCATCTTCAAAGGCTGGGAAACAACAGGTGGTATGGGCAGCTTCTGTGTGAAGGCTGCAATCCACTATAATCCAATTGTGATAAGAGACTTCTGCAAAAAGGAAGGTCCTTCCCTGGATTGAGTTGCCATCTAGAATGGCCATAACTTTAGTAGATGGTTTGGAAACCAAAGCTTCCTGAAGTCAGAGGTGCCACTTCAGATCTGGCAGTGTGAGAGAATTTAGCTACTCATTCTTCAACATATTCAAGACTAAGATAAAAAAGTTTATGTTGAGAGCATTTGTTGCAATTTTTTTAACCTCTAAACACAAATATAGCAAAAGTTAAACATTAGTCAAATAGTTCCTCTTTTTACATTTTATATAAGACATTTGTACCTTTGCATGCATGATATGCATGCATGAGCACATTTAACACAAGCCACAAGTGTGTAGAACCAATGATCTGGCCAGAAATATAGATGGTCCTGAGGAACAATCATAAGTAGTTTGAAACATAAGAATGGGGAGAAAGTGCCCCAAGCGGTACTTAAAGGGTTACAATTTCAAGGCCCTGAATGATTTTGAGTCCTATCATAGCTTTGCATCAATGTTATTTAAAACCACATCAAAAGCCTACAATTGCATTTCTTGGTGCAGTTTTATGAATTTAAAAGGATTTTAGTGTTATCAGCAAACTATAATGTTTTATCTGTGATTTGAATAGAAATACCTTATAACTGCTATATAGCAATGTTATCATCAAAGTGTGCCAGATGTTTTTTTCTTAAGGGCTACACCCAGTGTATATATAAAATTGCAAACCATGTGATAAGGTGAACCTATGAACAGACCTGCAAACAGAAAGACAACTGTGTTTGCTAATGGCAATTCGAACAAGTAGACACGGCCAAGGTGCCATACAAAGTCCAGAGACAGCTGTACTTAACACATTCTGCTCTTAAGAAACACACCTGCTTGTACTACAAAACATCATGGCTTTCAATTGTTCTGTAACCCAATTCTTTTAATCTGCATATGGGATGTTGACTGAGCTTATTCATACAAAACACAATTGTACTCCTGGAGTTAGCCTATACATGTTCTTCTATAGTTTCAATACAGCATGAAGCCGATACCCTTAGTTATTTGTGGTGTTGCATTCTTTTATTTTCTCTTGCAAAATATCAAATTCACTCCACTGTGTTAGATTCTCATATTAGCGACTTTGTTTTGAAAGGAAACAGTAATCCTTGGATTTCGGGTGCCACAATTTTGTATGTATTAACTGACTGAAAATACCATTCCACTTAAGTTTTATATTAAGCTCCTAAAATATAGATTCTAAGACCTGTGGTCTACAGTAGGAAAAAAATAGGTAAATCAATAATTAACACTGTAGTCTGTTAGAAGAGAAGCATGCAAACATAAAGAAAGATGCCACCTAATGATACAAAAGCATACTGCACTTTGTTTTTGTGCAAAATCTAGTACCCAAGAGGATTACTTTGACTCCACACTGAATGAAGGGGTAGCAATTATCTCCTTATGCGACTAGAAATCAGTGACACTGGAGAGGGTTGTTTTTCTAGTCTCCCTCATCCTCCTTGCCCACTGAACTCCAACAGCAGAATAAGTAAGAAGAAGAAAGTCACATAATCCCTTACCAAAACATAGCTATTATTCAAGCAGGTAACAATCAGTAGAGAAAAATCCAAAACAGAGTTTGCACAAAAATGTTTGAGTAGAATTATTCTTGCAGGAACTGCATAGTATTGAGCAGAAGCAGTTGGGCAGCATGTGAAATGCAAGGAGATATCACAATTTGGGCTAGAAGAACAGCAGTCAACAAGACTAGAAGATAATTAACATGGCCTATGCAATTTCAATCACCTCATTCTCAGAAAAGTCACAGTGATCTCTAGATCACACCCTAATCTATTGTGTTTTATATTGCTTGCTAAGACAATCAGTATGCAATGTACTTTACCCCAGTCTAGCTTTATTACTAAATTCATAAAGAAACAGACAACAAATCTGTTAAACTTGATTAACAATCACAATGGTCTCAAGGCATAGTCTGAAAGCACATATACTCTGGTCAGTGTCTCGTCAGTGCCTAGATGACAGGCTGCCTAGGAATTTTAGATACCTTGAGTTTCATGATGGAAGAAAGGGGGGATATAGAAATAATAAATAATCAGGTTTCTTTTTAAGAAGGGTTTGCCAACAAGCTTCAAATTCTGTTACCTCGCACCTCACAATCAAATCATTAAAATGAGAAATAAAAATAGAATTAAAATAATAAAATCTCAATCAGAAAACAATCAGATGTGAAAGATACATAGATGCACCAGAATATCATATGATCAGCTCAGTTCAAATGTCTACTGAAATAATTTTACAGCTTACCAAAAAGGCTGCATTGTGTTGGGGGGGGGGGCAGGCGGGGAAGCTTTACTGTGAAAGGAGCGCCACTATTTAGGCTCTGCTCTTGAAGTGACTCTGTCTTACCCTAATGCGTGAATAAGCTCATATCAGAAAAGACAGTTCATTAGATACCACTCACCTAATGAAAGCAGTTTAAAAACAAACAAAAACCCAAAACATATGCAGCTCTTTTGGGAAAATACACTGTCAGCACAATTAAAACACATGGCTATTTGTAGCAGATTGAAACAGCAATGCATTTGCCATGCTTTACTTAGCCAAAACATTCTTTAAATCAGCAGTTCCCAAACTCCTACAGGGGAGTTGGAAACCATCTAAGTGTTTGCAGGGAAGGTCAATAGCAGCGACACAATCCCCAGGATCGTGCAGCTATCAGGGACAAAAGGGCTTTTTAAAAACCTACCTCTGCCAGCACCAGCCTCCAGGGGATGTGTGTGTGTGTGTGTGTGTGGGGGGGACATCTCTGCAGTGCTCCCCAAGCCTCAGAATGACTAAAAATAGCAATTAGAACCCACTTCACCTGGCAGATATCTCGCATAGGCTCCGCAACGCCTGGAGCGATCGGCACGAAACTCGGCATGCATACACCTTGCGGCCGGGCGACAAACACTGCGGGGGTCGGGCCCCCCTAGCGCCCCCAGGGGTGGGGGTACGTGGGGGTCCCCACGTGAAAACGGCAAAAAACAGCCGAAATTGGCGTCAAATCCACAGTTTCCGGGGTCACCGAGATGAGCGGTGCTGCTCCCGATGCTGTGGGAGTCTGGGTTTGGCCCCCCCTCGACGTGGGGGGCCAGAGGGGGTGCAAAACACAACATCCGCCATGCCCTGCTGGAACGCCTGGACCGATTGGCGCCAGACTCGGCATGCGGAAGCCTAGCGGCCTGGCCACAAACACTGCGGGGGTTGGGGCCCCCTAGCACCCCCAGGGGAGGGGGTACGCGGGGGTCCCCACGTGAAAACGGTCAAAAATGGCCAAATTGGTGTCAAATCCATAGTTTCCGGGGTCGCTGGGATGAACGGCGATGCTCCCGATGCCGTTGGAGTCTGGGTTCGCCCCCCCTTGGCGTGGGGTGCAAGAAGGGGTGTGAAACAAAACGTCCGCTATGCCCTGCTGGAACGCCTGGACCGATCGACACAAAACTTGGCACGCATGCACCTTGCGGCCTGACGACAAACACTGCAGGGGTCAGACCCCCTAGCGCCCCCGGGGGTGGGGGTACACGGGGGTCCCCACGTGAAAATGGTCAAAAATGGCCAAAATCGGCATCGAATCCAGTTTCCGGGGTTGCCGGGACGAGCGGCGATGCTCCCGACACCGTCGGAGTCCGGTTCACCCCCCTCAGCATGGGGTGCGAGAAGGGGTGCAAGACACAATGTCTGCCATGCCCTGCTGGAACGCCTGGAGCGACGCGCACCAAACTCGGCATGCGCGTGCCTTGCGACAGACACTCCGGGGGTCAGGCCACCTAGCGCCCCCGGGGGTGGGGGTGCATAGGGGCCTGAAGTGAAGACGGCTGAAAACGGGAGAAATTGGCATTGAGTCCATAGTTTCCGGAGTTGCCGAGGCGACCGGTGATGCTCCCGACGCAGTTGGAGTCCGGGTTCGGCCCCCGTCGGCGTGGGGGGGGGGCAAGAAGGGGTGCAAAATGCATAAACTGTGGAAGATCATTTTGTTACCCAGGCAACGCCGGGTAACAAAAAGCTAGTGAGTAATAAAAAAAAGAAGCTTTGTCCCTGGCAGCAGGGAGATCCTGGGGATTGCATGACTGCCATTGCTCTCCCTTAAGAAGAAATGCCCTGGTTCTGGTTCCCCTGGTTGGTCGTGACCCACCAGTTTGAGAACCACTGTTTAAATAAATAGAAAAATATATAGGCTATCATTCCACATACTGCATTCCATTTAACTGTATGGAAAGGAACACTGTTTTCCTACAAAGAAAGTTTAGAAAAGTTTCTTGTCTGTTAGTTACAATGTGTGTGTGTACCTGAGCGCATACCCTTGAGCACATGCTTTGGTAATAGGCAACTCTTAGTAAAAAACAACAGGCAGCAAAAAATACTATTTAAATCCTCCAGATAGATGACTGGAATAGGTTCTAATCTCATTCTCTCAAGAAGGAAATCCCACAGAGGGTTTGAAGCATGACGCAGCATACAAACCTCATGGGAAGGAGTTCTGAGAACTTAAGTAACTAATTGACAAAGTCTCACATCCATGACTACTTATGAAGAATACTGACATCCGCTCAGGGAGATAATGTAATGAGCAAATTAGAAATGGAAACAGAGCAGTGGTTATTCACCCAGGAGAAAAGACTCTCCCTCCACCCCCTCTCTCTTTCCAATTGCTCATGTTCATGTGTGTATACCTATAATCCAATTGTATTCCAGACTACTGATTAGTTATTGCTACCTCACTAAATCTTAAAGATTGTTTTTAGATTTTCAGTCTATTTCTAGATCTCATTCAAAACAGCATCAAAGAAGTCCAAGAAATTCAAAGATTCAGTAGATTCAGCATTATAATGCAATGTGTTTATATTAATACTATGCATGCATTTTATGTATTACAAATACTTTATCCATTTTTGCACCACTCAAAGCAACACTGTAAACAGAGCAGGGACTGCAAGTGTCAGCAAGACTCATGTTATATATCTCACTTGTTTTCAGTAGATGACTTTTCTAGGATTTCTCTAGTGTAACCAGAGTACACTAGTGTACTCTAATGTACACTTCAGATTCCAGACACTGTAAAAATAAGGCATTTTAAACCAGCTGCAGTACTTTACATGTTTTACATGTATAACTATAAAAATCAGATATGTGACAAAGCACATTGTTAACAACATGGTGAACAGAAAGAAGCAAAGGGTGTGAAGTAAGCTCCTAGGTGGTGGCAAGGTGATATAACACATATTATATGTCAAAGCTGATCATTTATATTTCCAGTCCACATGTGATCCATCAGAGAAAATCCCTATATTAATCACTAAATATACACACTTGCTTTTCCAACCTGAGCTTCTTCAAACTTCTCACTAAGTTCCATGCACATTGGACCTTATGAAACATTAAGAATTTTCTTAAATATTTGAATTCAATCTTGACTAGATTCACTTACCCAGAATAACAAACCCATCTGTTTCTTTTTCAGTCACTAAGACTTTCTTGGTATCCTGACTTTTTCTAAAGAAGCTGAACATCTCTTTAACACAGAAGTCTAGGAAAGAAAATGGAGAAACAGATCATGTTGTGCAAATGAAGAAACACTCAGTTATTACCAAAATAAACATTAGAAAACACTCTATATAACAAATTCCAAGGGATTTAGACAGCAAACAGAGAATTTTTGCAGAGCCAAACAAATCTAAACATAAGATGCATAGATGGAAATAAAAGGTAAAGGTTTCCCCACAACCAAATGGTCTAGTCGTGACCCACTGTAGGGGACGGTGCTCATCTCCGTTTCAAAGCCTGTGGAGCCGGCGTGTTATCCAAGGACAAGCTTCCGTGGTCATGTGGCCGGCATGACTCTACGCCGTAGCGCACGGAACACCATTACCTTCCCACGGCGGTGGTCCCTATTTATCTACTTGCATTTAGGTGCTTTCGAACTGCTAGGTTGGCAGGAGCTGGGACAAGCAACGGGAGCTCACTCCGTCGCACAGTCTTGAACTCCCAACCTTCCGGTCGGAAAGCCCAGCAGCAGCAGTTTAACCCGCTGCGCCACCCACGTCCCTTATAGATGGAAATACAAGCATGTTATTCATTGTCACTCATTTACAAAAACTGAATGAAATTACCACCATCCAGGAAAAGGTCCAGTTGTTTAACCGCAGATTTGAGACCCATGGTTTTGACTAACCATGCGTTCCAAATCCATAGCTGGACCAACACCTCCCAGACATGACCGGAACCTTGTTCTAGTCACATCCGGGAGGTTGTCTGAGGCCCACAGAGACCTCAGAAAGTCAGCCAGAGCAGTTTAAAGGCAACGCCCACTTATTGCCAAAAAGCAGAAGTTGCCTTTAGACTGCTTTGGACAGCATTCTAAGATTTGCGGAGGCTACACATGTCCTCTGCTGGCCTCAGAACAGCCAAACACAAAGTTTTGATTGCGTTCACAGCCCCTGTGAGCCTGCAACTCACCGATGTCATTATCTATGGGTTTTGGTATCCACAAAGGGGCCAAGAATGTATCCCCCGCAGATACTGAGGCTCAACTGTATAGTTGATTAATTCTCAAGCTTGAGTATATTAATAATAATATTTTTATTTTTACCCCGCCTTTCTGCCCCATATTGGGGCACCCAAGGTGGTTTATAATATTAAAATTATAAACAATAAAATTAGATAAACAATAAAAAGATAAAAAATTAAAACAGTTAACATTAAAACCATTAAAAATGTAAAACTAGCAATTTAAAATTTAAAAAAGAACAGGCTCATAGTTAAGAGTTAAAAATGTGAGCCAGCATGTCAGCAACTTTTTAAAATAAAAAGTCATAAGACCCCGCCGAAAGATTGCCAAAGAGGGAGCTGTCCTTAATTCTAAGGGGAGGATATCCCATAACTGAGGAGCCACCACCGAGAAGGCCCTGGCCGCCATCCCCCTCACCTCGCTTGGTGGCAGCAGTCAGAAGGGTCCCCTCAGATAACCTGAGACAGGATAGTATGGGTAGGATAGTATGGAAGGAGGCAATCCCTCAAATACCCTGGACCCAAGTCGTAAAGAGCTTTAAAAGTCAAGACTTGCATTTCAAAATTATTCAAAGGAATGGAAACGTAAACCAAAGCAATACGGCCATTTCCATACTCAATAGTGTCAATAAGATAACCAAGTCATTACTAAGAAGATAATGTGTATTTTATTTTAATCAAGCTAGCGTGTTCGTTCGTGCTCTCTCTCTCTCTCCCCCTCTCCATAGCTGCTTGTATCCTGGCAGCACTTACAAGATAGGGGATGGGAGTTTGCCCCTAAAGGTATGCCTTTCTGACAGAGCAATCCTATGCATGTCTAATTTTGATTACCATTATTCCAATTCAATTGGAATTGCTTACTCCCAGGAAAGTGGTCATTATAGTAGAATTACTAGTCATTATTTGTTCTTCCCATTACATTCCCAGCCTCCAACAGTTAGCCCCCCCCCATTTATTCTGTTTGTGTCCCCTTGCTGGACAAACCCCTTTTCAGTCTCATGACCCTTGGTTTCCTATTGTTCCAAACTCTTTGTACAGAGCTCTCTCATTCACTTAATCCTGCATTACTTGCCTTTTCACTTCCAGAAACCCCGAAGCTTCTGCCTCCTTCGAAAAGCCTTGTCTATGCCATACACTCTTCTAGAACATCAAGAATTCTTTCCTTCACATGCTAGGCGGTAATAGAAAGAAAACAAAAACTCCTTAGTTACACACTGTTGTAACAGAAGCCTCATGATGGTAACATGATTTCACAATGTTCCCTGCAACCAGAAAGATAAATTAGATTAAAAGATTTACACTTCTTACTCATTCATAATGATCAGGCCATTGGATTTCTACATGGCTATGCAAAGAAGCACATGAAAGTCCAACCAAAACTTATTTAATTTCAGTATTATGGTTGTATCTTAAGTTTAGTCAGTCATCATAAGTAAGAAATTTATTTCAATGGGATTTGGGTATGATTAACTTCCTTAATCATGACTAAGGATGCAACCCTATGCAATCAGACAAATTTTGATGCAGTAAGACAAAGCTCTAGTTTTTTTTGTTGTTTTTTTTTAAAAATTGCACACTAAACAATTAAGAACCTACACATCTATCAAAGAAAACAGAATCTAGCCAACAGTTAGTTTAAAAATAAACCCTTCAGTAAAATCCTACTGCTGGTTCTCTCCAGATGGAATCTGTTTTATTTCTACACAAATACTGAAATTCGACACAGTACATAAAGATAAAGATCTCTTATGCCATGACTACACTTAAACTTAAAACACCCACCACAGGATTATTTTCTTCCTCTGAGAAACCAAATGAGGACAAAATCAAGATAATACATGTGAAGTACTTTGCACACTCTGAAAGTTCTGTATGGACGCAATCCTAACCAACTTTCCAGCACAAGGGTAAGGGCAATGAAGCTCCTAAGGAAGGGAACAAATATTCCCTTACCCCGATGAGGCCCCTGTAACTGCCCCCTAATTGCAGGATGCAGCACATGTCCCATTGGCACAGCTATGCCAGTGATGAAAAGTTGGTTAGGAGTTGGGTCTATAAAGTATTATTATCATTAATATTATACTATTATACTATACTAGGATGTCTGAGTACAGATATCCCAGGGGTCTAATCAGGTGAAGAGGGAGGGGGGAAGAGCCTTAGAAAAAAATTAATGAACCTAAAAGATAAATGTTAAAGAGTCTTTATTCTGGGGTGTTCCCCACTCCCCAGCATCAAGGACACAGAGGGGCAAATGAAGGCTGGGTCACATCTAAGCCTCTCTAGTCTTGAGGTTATTCATTATGGCTACCTCATGATGAGAAATTGATCAAGTTGTCGTTTTGGTTTTTTTTTTTTTTTGCAAATAAGCAAACACAAATATTACTGTAAATAAATAAATTCCTTCTAGATTGCCTTTTCTAAAGTCTCGTACAGTTAGGTGAGTAATGATAGAGTATCATTTTAAGAAGCAGGTCCCAGTGCTAAAATGTTTGAGAACCACTGACTTGGCAAAAAGGATTTAAAATGTAGCATCTGAATTTGGAAAGAGAAAACAAATTAAAAACAGATATAAAGACCTCATCCCAACCAGGCCATTGAATACACATCTAATTTGTGCCTGTGGTCCAGTAAGTAATATATACAGTACATGGAAGACTGCTTCTACTCATCAACCTCCATGCTGATAGTACTCCCTCAATCAGAAACAAGTATAACTTGAGTGCACTATCAATTTGCACCGGAGTGCAGCTGTTTTCTATTTAAGCAACATTCTTTTTGATAGGAAACATTTTCAACATTAGCCAGTGGGAAGGATAGCAAGCTAATGCTCTGCCTCTCAGAAAGGAGTGATCAATGACAAAAAGAAAGAGGAAATGGATGTTAGGGGAAAGGCCTCAATTCCTTGAAGTTTCAAGGTGCCGAAGCCAAAGGAAGTGCATACATAGTCATTAAAAAAAAAACTTTTCCAAATACATTTAGATTAGAGTGAAAGTGTCTACTGGAACGTATTTAACATTATGAAAGTAGCTTTGGTTGGGGTTTTTTTTTTGTACTCATAGAAATTGAACAAGGTAACTGTAAAACATTAAAGAGCTGTTCACTATCCTACAAGAAAGAAAAATCTGCAAAAAAGTACAATACATATAAATTAATTCCGCTTACAAGTTCATTGCCACTTCATGTCCTACATGGCAGAGATAATCATATGCAGGTGGCATATGATAGAAGCACTAAACGACACTGGCTCTTTTTCACTTGACGTTAGCCCCTCCCCAAATACGCTGCAGAAGAGTTTAAACTCCGTAAAAATAACTTTTTTAATATTATTACAGGATGTTTCAATTTACATTATGGTAAAAAAACAACAATGAAAAACCCATTCCCGAAAATACACGGGACAAGAAAAGTGGGGCACTCTGTCCTGGGCTAATTCGGGGGTTACTTTATTTGCACAACATAGAGAACGGTTCCCTCCGGCGACAAACAACTGACACCTCCACTTCAGACATCCCTTTGGCCCCGCAACAGGCGACGCGCATGCGCATATCCAGCTCGCCCTAACTGACACCGTCAACCGTCAACTAGACGTCTCATATCTACAAAGGCGCCAACAGCGCAAGTGAGGTCCAAACCCAACTTAGCACTCTATTTCCCCTTTCTGTCAGCGTAATAGGGTCAGGTCCAACGTAATTTTAATTTAACCCTCTTTTTTTCTCCGCATACAAACCTCCTGTAGTCGCTTTCCCACAACAAACCGCCACTTCCGGGTTCAGAATAAGCACATCCTTGTGCAAAACAAACTGAAGTAATCTTCAGCGTCGCGAGAGAAGGGGCGCCACTTGCTACAGGGCGCATGCTCAGAAACGTTCTCACTATTCGGAAATGACGTTTCCGACGGGGGAAGTCTCGTAACGGAGATCCCTCGGAAGGAATCAAAAGGGTTAGATTACTGGAGAGGACATGCCTTAAGAATTAATAGGAGCCAAATGAAGCCAGGGGGCGGGGTTAGCAGCCATGTTGGCGTACTCAAAACAATCCTTATTCCAAGCATTTCAGATTGCTTTGCTCGTACTGTTTAGGACTGAATAGTTCACTCCTGAAATAAAAACTTACGAAAATAAAAACGTGTGATCGTGTAGAAACATTATTGGTAACCTTATTATGAGTTAATATGCAATTAC
Organism: Lerista edwardsae; assembly: GCA_029204185.1. NCBI lineage: Eukaryota > Metazoa > Chordata > Lepidosauria > Squamata > Scincidae > Lerista > Lerista edwardsae. The sequence goes on from JAJKFI010000009.1 coordinate 16,906,590, forward strand.
AAGGTTAAATTCCTCATAATTATATTACTGAACATATCGGACGAAATGTTGTCTATTTTAACTCAGATTGCACTATTTTGACAGACTTTACTGAAATCTACACAAGCAAAAATAAAGTGTGAACGGTAAGGAAAGAAAAAAAAGGGGAGGGTGGGCAAAAATTAGATAAATATATAGGAAAATTACATTTAAATCTCTTCATAACATAAGTAGTTGTAAATATGAGAGTAATTCTTTTTTACTTCTAGACTATTAAGAGTATTTTTTAAAACTTCTACACTCACCCCCCCCCGAAAAAACAAATTCTGTTAATGTTCACAATTTCAAAAATATTACAGTAGAAAATGGAAGGCGGGAAAAAACGTGTAAACGGGAAGGGGGGAAAAAAGGAGGGGGGAAATTTTTTTTTTCCTTCTAGACCATTAACAATGGGTGTCAGAAAATGGTGAATGAGACTGCTAGGAACAACAAGAAATTACACAGCTTCAAAAAAAATGCACTCACTGAACGGTAGTTTTATTGAATCGATGTAATGTGAATACATGAATCTTTCCGTGGACATTAAATCCCATTTTTCGTACAGCGATTCGCACACCCGTATGCAGAACACGCAGGCATGCTTAAAGAGGTTGATATTAACTTTTACACACGTGCAGGGAGGTTTTTATTCGTGAATTCGCGGCAATCCTCCTCCTTGGCGGGAATGATCTGAGTCAGCCATTTTAGTATACCCATGGCTTCAAGAAAATGATGTCGTGTCGTCTCCTGTTAGCTAACCTTTTTGGAAGGAATGGGAAACTGGGCGGAAATGTCGGTTTGTCACGCGTCCGTGTTGCCATCATAGGTTGCCATGGTAGCTCGCCTGGTGCTCTCAGTGAGCGGAAGTAGGCATTTCCCGCCAGTGTGATTTGTAGCGTAGTGTGTTACTGGCCTTGTCGTTGCCTGCGAAATGGCGGATGTCTTCGCAGCGCCCCGGCCCCGTATAGCCACAAGCCAGCTGGCTCAGTACATTGGGAAGCCTGTCTGTTTCGTGGGGCGTGTGGGAAAGGTAAGGAAGAGGGAGAAACAATAGATATTCCTTCCCACTCCCCTGCCTTGCTTCTGGGTTAAAGGTACTGCTGAGGAAGCTCTCGCTCGACTCGTGTTCCCATTGTTGATATATAAAAAATGGTTTATTGTATTGCTATATACAAGTGAAAATGAGCAACATCTTTTAATCTTTGTAGATTCATCCATCTGGGAAATTTTTCTTCCTGTCAGATGGGGAAGGAAAAAATGCAACTGTTGAGCTGAATGAACCTGTGAGTATCTGGAAGATCTTACTTTCTGCATTTATCAACTTCTGATAGTGTTAATTCTAGGGAAAGAATCTAATGACTTTGAACTGTTGCACCAGCACCCAGTTTTTGAAAAAGGGCTTCAGATTCTGAACTGGTCCATACGAAAAAACAGTACTGCAGTTCATCAGTAAGAATGAGTGCTACTGCATTCATGATTACTGAAGTATGGTAAATATGTGCATTCTAAGGATACCTTTCAGCTGCTGAATAGCTATCTTTGCCTTTAATCTTATAAAAATGGCAGACACATGATGAATCCTGTAGGTTTCATTGTAGGTTTGTCAATGAACTGCTTGTTGCCCATTTCAAACAATATCAATGTTCTTTATTATCAGTATTAAGTGTTTTGGTGTCTTGAGGCAACGTAAGCAAAAACATTCTCTATCCCATTGAGTTTGCCATTTAAATTTAGAGTGGTGGAACAGAAGATAATAGGAAATGAGATAAGTGTAGTCCTGGGTTTTCCATAGACATTTCCTAAGTGAGATGGTGCTTCATAATTATAGTGTATTTTGTTTTAACGGCTGCGTTTGGGCAAAAAGTAGATCATGCTCTGTGCCTATTACAAACTGCATAGTGGTTGGGAGGGGGAAGGATTGAAAGTGACTATGTAAAATTCTTAATATCTGGAGACATTAATTAGTACATATGCTTTGCTAGCTTGAAGAAGAGATATCTGGAGTCATTGAAGTAGAAGGAAGTGTTACAAATCAAGCAAACATAAAGTGTGCATCATACACCCAATTCAGAGAAGATAAAAGCTCGTTTGGTATGTAAACTGTATCCTTTTGCATTGTAAATTTATCCTGTTAGCAACTTCCATACTCTTAAATGCTCAATGCTTTCATAAATTTGTTACATGCAGCCCATTGCTTTCCTAAATTTGCTACATTCATTAATCCAAGTTTTTTGCATTCTGTTATAAGGAAATCAACAGTTTCATAGTTTTATATCATTCTCAGACCTAGCTGTTCTCAGAGTGAAGACTGCAAATCAACTAAAGAGCTGCTTCCATTTAGACTGGTATTGGGTAACACCCACAATTTCCTTGCTTGGGAGGAATGGAAATTGTGGGTGTTACACACCATTACCACCAGCCAAAACTGTCCCCACCTGCAGCTCCTTCTCCCCACCCTCTAAAGGGAAAACCATGCAACTTGGATTATGCCAGAAAATGCAAAGGATCATATTGCAGTGCAATGAATTCTTCAGTATTCCTAACACATTGAACCTTTATGGATTTTAGTTGTAAGGTGCTTTGGTAATCTTGACTAAAAAGCAGGTCTAGATATTATTGACAATATGTCTAGCCAAGTACAATTTTCTGCTAATGTTCCAAATGTATTACATAGGCTTATCAGATCCAAACTGGGACAGAGTGCCTATACCTTTAACCATTATATAGAAGAGGGAATTTGGGCAGCTGCATCTTTTTAAACCCTTCCATGATGAGCAGCACCTGCCCAAATTTCCTCTTCTTTTCAACAGTTAAAGGTATATGCACTCTGTCCCAGTTTGGATCTGGTAACCCTACTATTACATGACTCAAGATACTGGCTTCTTCCATTCCATCTGTTTTTTTTCTTTTCCAGATGGAAAGCTACTAGAAATCCAATTGACCAAGTGTTTGCAAGTGCATACGCAATGTATGCACTTGCAAACACTTGGTCAATTGGATTTCTAGCAGCTACAGGCATGCCCTGGCATCTTGGGGGGGGGGTCTGTTCCAGACACACACACACCCCTGGATACCTGAAACTGGTGGACACTGGGGATGCTTTTTTAAAGATAGGGAAACATCGCTGGTTTTGCTGCAACAAGGTTAAAAAAAAAGATGTTTGTTTTCCCGTAGGTGTCCTGGTATCTGTGGATAACTGAAACCTTGGATACCAAATCAGTGGATACTGGGGCATGCCTGTAATTCCTGCTACTTCATACTTTACTATGGTGCATTGTAAAAGTAACCTTTCTAATATTTTGAGCTGGTCTGACTTTGCAATGTTTCTCTCCATCTATATTATAAATTCACTTCTCCTTCTCCCCTGCTCTTTCTTTCAGATCTTGCTCTCTATAATGAAGCTCTGAAAGTTATCCATGAATTTCCTGAATATTACCCTTTTGGTGCTGAACCGTAACCAACTCTTTTTTATACAACTTAAGAGTGGTATACAACTTTTTGTGATACAAATGAACTGCACTATTCAAGAATCTCTGTTGGGAATAGGTTTTGTTAAAAATGCGCTTAGTCTTGTATGCCTGTCATACCCTATAAGAACTCTTGGGGTTTATATTTCTGTACTTCCCATTGGGCCTAATGGGGTTGAATATTGCTGGGGAAAGCCTTCACGTGAAAGATATTTTTTTATTGCCACTGGGTACTCTGGATTGGATGACTAATTGCAAAAAAACCTCCCCCGCCCATAGCTATTTTGTCAATGTTGTTTTTCTGAATAGATAAGTGAATGTGTAAGCTATCTAAAAAACAATTTATAATATCAGTGTGACGTGTGGTGTTTTTTTAAAAAAAAATTAAGATTGGCATGAATCAAAAGGCTCCTAAGGTTTCTTATTTGCAGCAGAGATAAAAGCAGCATTTATAATAGAATATATGGAATACTTCATATAGTCTCAGTTACTTTAACACTCAGTAAGATTTGTAGTGTTCTCCACATTACAGAGGGCAGTGGGGACAGGTGGAGAATTAGGTTGTAATCCTTTAGCCACTTACCTGACAGTAAGTTCCATTGTGAGACTTACTTCAGAGTAGACTGCTTAGGCTTGTATGAAAAAGCTATCTTCATGACTTAGTGAGAGATTAAAGAAACTATTTGATCAAATGGTTTTTCTACACTGAAGTTTTGCATAAAGCTCAAATTTCACTCTAGGATGCCAGACTTACTGGTCTATACCTATCAGTATCTAGATCAGTGGTCTTCAACCTTTTTTGTGTCATGACCCAAATAAAGTATGAGAGTGAGGGCCCACCGTTGATCCCTCTGCTCTCCTGGGACCCTATCTGCCCACACCCCTCCCTGTCATGTCCTCCCAGCACTGTTCACTGTAGCCAAATATTCTTTATTACAGAGGTTTGCTGCTGTTTCTGCTCTTGATGTCATATCCTATGAGCTTTGGGGTTTTGGATTTGTCAGAATAATTGCATAAATGAGAAATACTTTCTCTTGCTCTTTTCACTATTATCCACTTGAGTGTCTGCTGGCCTCTAACATTTTTCAATAATGGTACATGCCATTATCGCAGAGAACTTAGGGCCTGTACATGGGAATGAATGCAAGATCTAGTATTGGCACTACAGAAAGTTGAAAAAACAGTCTTGGACAAACATGTCTGGATTTTTGAATAGTCTAGGTTTTGGATGCATGGCAAGGTTTAACTTTTGAAAACTTAAATTCCACTGCCAAATTTGAGAACAAATTGTCACTGGAGCCAAAACCAGGTACTGTATGCACTTCAGCAAGCAGCAGGTGGCTTTGTCCCCCTACCATGAGATCCTAAGCTACCAGCTTGGGGTAAGGGGAAGACAGTTTAGCTAATGCTAGAAGCTGCTGTTTCTGCTCTTGATGTCACATCCTATGAGCTTTGGGATAGTTAGGATTATTTATATAATGCAATTTGCATGCATGATGCATTACATAGTAAACTAAGAAAAAAATGGAAGAGGGAGAATGTGAGAAAATGCCGTTGTGCTGCTAGTAAGTCTTGATTTCTAATGCAAATCACGTATAGGGCATAATCCTAACCTGGAGTTAGGCTGACACAAGTAATTTGTGCCAGTCCAGGAGTATTGCAAACGTGCCATAAGGCATGCTTACACCACTGTTGGAGTCAGAGAGGCCAGGGACAAACTGTAGGTTAGGATTGCGCCGTTAAGGAGTTTTAAGCCTTTCTGAGGTGTTATTGTACTACCTGGCAGTTCTAAGAAGTCCTTTATAGATAGCAGCAAGGGAGAAGAGAGGAAGTGTCTTACACTTTAGCTCTTTCTGTCAGAGTAAACCAGAATATTTGTTAGTTCATGATTTCTGGAAAGACTTCATCATAGGGGAAAGAATATATATATAAAAAGTTGCCTTGAAATGCTAGGCTTCCTATAATAAGTGTTATAGTTTAAATCCTGTTGTACCTTAATGTACAGCACTTCCATATGTTGATAATATGGCATAATAGAAAATATAAGTACTGCAGTACAAAGAAACTATTCGAAGGACATAAAGAAGTAATAATCAAAACAAACATTCTTAAATCTTACAGTTTCAGCAAGAAGGGAACTATGTATTGTAAACCTTCCATCTACTGAAATAAATGCATCTCCCAACTAGAGGCCAGAATGAATGATTATGCAATTTAACTACAAAGTTCAAGGTGCTGATCTAGAATGCATCAATGCTTATGCAGAATACCTGAATATACATAGGTATCCTTCTGCATGTCAATGAGAGAGCAGCTCTACACCTTCAAGCAATATAGTTGTAGTGCAGCCTCTTCTGTTGAATAAGATAAGGTACAGCGAGACTCCTGATGTCTTTAAATTCTAAAATACAGCTCCTTTTATTGTACAAAAATACTAGTTTTAGACACCAAGATTACAGGTTAATGGCAATCCATATTTATATTCAAAATAAATCCTTTTACAGAGCAGAATCACCAATATTCATGCTTTAGTACTTGAATTTTAACACAAAAATAAAGTCTATACATTGCTCTTAATGGCTGAAAATTACTTTTAGAAACCTAATCATTAAAGCAAATGCTATTCTTTGTCAATGTAAAAAAAATACACTAACATGTTGGGTATTGTGATATTCACCTTAATATAAATTCAGTAGAAAAATGCAGTTCTGACTGGAAGTAGATCAACCAAACTGTGTACTTATTGAATAAATATTTCTATCTTCATTAAGGATTCATTTTTTCCCTTTTAAAAATGTCTGTGTACAAACACTGCGGCTTGGATCAAGTGCACAGCACTTCCACTAGAGCACAGAATGCGTGTGTCTCACCGATTTGCAGTGTAGGCCCTGCACTGTATTGCCTCCCATTTCAGAGGTTTCCCCCAAGCCTCAGTGACTTTTCAAGAGACACAAGGAACTGAAGTGGGAAAGCACACATCATATGCACAGTCTTCGGATCCAAGCCCTTGCATTTAAAACTTAAAATAAGATTGTCAACAAGGCAGCTATAATATATCCCAAACAACTACAACATTGCATTGAAACTGCAAAGGAAATTCAAGTTTCTACTTATCTATTTGAAGTCTGAATGGCATGCTTTTGCCTTGTTGCTAATGAACAGTAGAAACCCATTAACTTGTAACAAATTATAACTGTACCAATCAGTGTATTGTGATCCTGTGTTCTCTTCTCAGTGGCACCTCTTCCTATACTGTTCAACCAATAAATAGACAAGTCCCCCAAACCCCAGAACTCCTGTTTATTTTTTATTAAGCCAGATTTCTTATTTTATGGGAGAAGTTGTTCACGAATGTTTGCATTCATATTGCAACTTGAATATGAGCAGCCACTGCCAGAATAAAAACTGGTGACATACAGTGTTGCCCAAAATCTTACCTATAATTTTTCATGATACTGTTTTACACATTATACTCTTCTGTCTTCTGACCAAATATCCTTTTGACCCAAAACAAAATTTGAATGCATGTAATTCACACTGCAACATCTTTAGGGGATCTAGGTAAGCCCTGATTTTTCAACTGCTGGATATTTTCAGTGCTAAGTAATAACTGATATACTTTTTACCTTGCTTATAATAATTTTGGCCATCCCACAAAAGTATGTCATATTGAAATTGGAGCATTGCTATCTAGTCATACAAACAAACCAAAAATGATTTTGACCACCTGAAGATCATTTGTAGGTATTGCAGAACAGCACTGCAGCATGAACAATCTATAGATGGGTACTTTTAAAGTGTTTTAAATATGTTAGAAAACTTGTTAACAGAATTTTGTTTGCATACATCTACAGCATGACTCCAAGAACAGTTTTCAGAAGTGTCTTCTGAAAGTTCACAGGGTTGAAAAAACACAGTATAGAACTCTGGCTCATCTCAGATGGAAGGCTCAAGGTCTGGACAGCATGATGCTTCAAGTCTTCCTGAAGGGTGCTTCAAATTTCAATGAAGCTTCTGTAAATGCCTTTGAAATAAATTGCTTCACAACCCACTGAACAGAGTCCACATGGCACACTTGGTCCAGCAATACCTGGCTATGCAAAGCACATCAAAATCATCCACACATCAAATTGCTTGATGTGATAGAATGATTTACTTTTCTATTACAGGCAAGGCATGAGTGACTTGTTCTGAGGTATGTGTTTGGGCTGTGAAGGACATCAATTAGAAAGAGACCCTGTTTTGAAGGTCCTTCCTCAGGCTTTAATGTTTTATGACTGGACCATCTCTGCTGGGACAAGATTCCCTGTTGTATCCAGCTGCATACATTTACATGAACATGCAGAAACTGGGCATTCAGTATGGTCCCTGGACAAGAAAAGAAACATAAGACTGTGAGATTGTTTTAAAATAAATGCAGTTGTGTCTCAGAAATTGTATCTGTTTAATAGAAAACTACCAAAGAAAAACGAAGAACAAATTTTTCATACCAAGATAAGAACAAAAGCACATAAAATATACACAATTATGCAAAATACAATGAGTTTAACCAACATGAAGTTTTAAATTTAAGCGCTGTTGAAGATTACATTCATTCTCTTTTTTTCCAGAGCTATTTGTGCTTGAAATTTTGTCCACAACTCATTTTATTTTAGCAGACACCTAGGTACACCAGTGGGGCTTCTTCAAGCTTAGCATATTATAGTGCAGTGGTTCTTAAACTTTAGTACCGGGACCCACTTTTCAGAATGACAATTTGTCCAGGACTGGAAGTGCCATCATTGTGACACCAGAGCCTGCTGCAGAATTCAGCAATGAATTAGGTTATTCCTCAGTAATTTTTCAATAGCAAACTGGAACCCTTACACAGTTTTAGTGCATACTGGTGTTTTACCAGGGCGTTAGCTCCGCGGTGGGTTAAGAGACTGGTCATCTGCCCTGTCTGAGTGAGCAACTCGCAAGGAGTACCTGTGATTTCAGTCACATATTGCATTCTTAGAATTCTGGTGGTATGTACTTAGGGCTGCATACAGGAGGGATTTGGCCAGCGAGGATGTCTGCCTCATGCAACACAGTAAGCCTTGCCACCTTACCTGAACCAGCTAAGCATGTGTCCAGCATGACCACCATGCCTGCAGTTGTGACACCAGGTAAACCAGTTGTTGAACTGAGCTAATTTTTTGTCTTTACTGAGATCCACTTTTTCATCTGACTTGGATCCTCCTACAGATAAGAAAATATATTCAGTGCCCTTGTTTCTATAATCATTATCTAAATCAGCAGAGGCCAAACAGACAAGGAACACGGAATATTAATACAAGAAATAATTCAGAAGGGGAAAAAAGCCATTAGCAGTCAACATCTTATCACCAAAATCCAGATACTGGATTAAAAGTATTCAATAATTTTGGTATTTCCTTTAAGCAGATTGAAGAAAAAAATAAGCCTACAAATATTTGTCAATCTTATATTTCATACCTGTTATAGAACAGAATATTTTTTTTCCAAAAATCATACAGTTGGAAGTATTCTGTGGAGAACACTACTGGGCTATATGCCACCTTAAGTTCAAAGGCAGTATATCTCTGAATTTCAGTTGCAGGGGACCAATAATGAGAGAGGGGGTACAACCTCAGGTAGTACACCTTTGGCAGCTGCCAACAATGCTAACCCTAATAAAATATAATTAATATTAATAAAATATCAGATTTATATACCACTTTTCTTATCATTGGATTTCTCCTCTGACGGTTTATAAGGTTTATTATGGTTTATGAACAGTTTATAAGGTTTATAATGAACGGTTTATTCAAGGCGGTTTATAAAGGCAGGCTTTCTCAACCCCATACAGGGGTTGCTACAATCAGAAGTTCTAAACTTGGATAGAACTATCTTCCATTCCAGGTGTTCTCCTTCACAGTCTGACATCTACTGTAACTTGTTGGCATACACTTCCCATGCATAACTTGACAAGGCAACTCCTCCACTCTCACTGGAAGCGTGGTCATCTCCGCTCCTCTCGCCAGCTGGAGAGACTCATCTCTGTCAACAGCGTTTATCGGCAGTTCATGGTTATTTCCAACTGAAACTGCCATCCCAGGTGACGTTCCGGCTTCAGAAGTGGCAGCTTTACCACTCAGCCAGATCTCTTGCCCAAGCTATGCAGGCAATCTCTATTTGGGAAGTAATATACGGCCTTTCAAATATTCTATACTAGCTTTTATGTACCCGGCTTCGCCCGAATGTTTATATGTCCCCTCACTGACCCCCCCCCCCACTCACCAGGCATACAGATGGCCCGTTTATATGTCCCATCCTTGACCCCCCCCTCACATGTGTGCCCGGGTGTTTATATGTACCATCCCTGACCCCCCCCCACTCTCATGTCTGCCCGGATGTTTATGTCCCATCCCTGACCCTCCCCCACTCACATGTGTGCCCGGGTGTTTATATGTCCCATCCCTGACCCCTCCCCCCACTCACGTGTGCCCGGGTGTTTATATGTCCCATCCCTGACCCCCCCACTCACATATGTGCCCGGGTGTTTATATGTCCCATCCCTGACCCCTCCCCCACTCACATGTGTGCCCTGGTGTTTATATGTCCCATCCCTGCTGCTGTACTGATTCTGTTGCTCTAGATGTAGCAGCTCTGTCTCTCTTATCGTGGAGTCTTGTCACGCTGCTGTACTGTTTCTGTTGCTCTAGATGTAGCAGCTCTGTGACGTAGCATTTCAAGTCATTTTTTTCCCTCAGGTGTTTCCTGTGTATGCTGTTGTTTCATTGCCTTATGTTATACAGTGAAAGTAAACTTTCAGAGTGAGAGCAACAGCCACAACACCTTGTGCCAACTGTCACTGCCAAGCAGAGACCGCCCACATGTCCACAGAACACATTTCCCTGGCCCTGTATAAGCTTCTCTGTGGGAAACCTGTTTGCTGCTGTTTGTCTTCCAACTGTCAAGAGTTCAGTTGCTGCCTGAAGATTCCGCATGTCATTTGCATCTCATCATGACATCACCAGAGCCTCGGAATGTTCGGTTCAGCCCATAGCCGTCCATAGAGAACCACAAATTCGCTTGTACCCGCGCCCGTGGGGGCGCGATCTGTTCCAAAACTGCGCAGCGACGGTCTCAGGGAGCCAAGGCACCCGCGTGCCGAGTTTGGCGCGAATCGGTCCAGGCGTTGCGGAGCCTATGTGGAACAAACATACACACACACACACACATACATACACACATACATACACTCTTCTTTATATATATAGATTCTCATACCCATACATCAGTATAGGGAAGACTATAGCTCTGATCTGTCTGCCTTTTGTATTTAGGGTGATATATTTATTTTTCCAGATCTTAATCAGGTTGAATAACATGCACTGAGGTCTAAAATTATCTTGTGTTTCATTTTTGGTATAGAATTGCTGTCATGAGCAATTTTTGATCCTAGGAGGATGAATTCCTAGGTTCCAATTTCTCAATTGTTGATTGTAAACATTGTTTGTCCATTTACTGCTGTTGTCAGCTGATGTTAATGTTTGATCTCATTTTTTCAATTTCATCCTTAGTGGATAATTTTTTCCAGGTCATTCCTTTTTTCAACCGGTACTGTTATATAATCTGCATACCTCAGATTGTTTATGGGTTTTCCACTATTCATTCATTCATTCATTCATTTGAAGAATTTATACCCCGCCTTTCCTATGCCGAAGCAAATGCCCAAAGTGGCTTACAGAGAACAAAACAAAGTACAATGTAACCATAATAAGTAACATTTAATTAGTAGAACACATTAAAACAACATATTAAAACAACAAATTAAATATTAACAGGAACACCAAGAGTGAACAGGAATGAAAGCTAGACCCAATTCTCCATATCAGAATGTATTGGAGGGTGGGAAAAACAATTGATCAGGGGAATGAAACAGACTATAATATACCAGAGGGACAAAGGGCAGACAGCCACATGGTCATCCAAAGGCCAGACTAAATAGATTTGAGCCCTCTCTGAAAGGCCATGAGGAAGTGTTTAGTTCTTAGTACTTCTGTTAGGGAATATTAGACAATATTAGACTTCTCCAGATCTAATTTCTGGATGAATGATCAATTTTATATATAGAGAGAGGCTATATCAAGAGAGGCTATATGGTTAGAGAGGCTAAATAGTTTGACTCAGTAGGACCATTCTTTCAACAGGTACACTGGTTGCCCATTTATTTCTGATCTCAATTTAAGATGATGATACTGACCTTTTAAAGCCTACCTAAAAGACTGCCTTCTCCTATACATTCTAGAATGATCTTTTAAATCATTCCTTCAAGTTAAATCACTCTCCTTCAAGCGCCCCAAGTTAAAAGGCAGTCAGTTCAGGGACAAGTCTTTTCTGTAGTGGCACCACAAATATGGATACCAATACTGTTATATAATCTGCATACCTCAGATTGTTTATGGGTTTTCCACTAATCATTCATTCATTCATTCATTTGAAGAATTTATACCCCTCCAGAAGAATTAAGAACTACACACTCCCGTACGGTTTTTTTTGTAAAGGGCTCAAATCATACCTACTTAGTCTGGCTTTGGATGATAGTTGGCTGTCTGCCCTCTAGAATAGTGTTTCAAATCTTTTTCCTTCCTGTGGCCCCACTGTCCTGTTGTTGTTGTTGTTCAGTCGCTAAGTCATGTCCGACTCTTCGCGACCCCATGGACCACAGCACGCCAGGCCTCCCTGTCCTCCACTAGCTTCCTGAGTTCGCCCAATTTCATGTTCATTGCTTCGGTGACACTATCTAACCATCTCATCCTCTGCCGCCCCCTTCTCCTTTTGCCTTCAATCTTTCCCAGCATGAGGGTCTTTTCTAGAGAGTCCTCTCTTCTCATGAGGTGGCCAAAGGATTTGAGCTTTAGCTTCAGGATTTGTCCTTCCAGGGAGCAATCAGGCTTGACTTCCTGTAGGATGGACCGTTTGGACCTCTTTGCAGTCCAGGGGACTCTTGAGAGTCTTCTCCAGCACCATAATTCGAAAGCATCTATTCTTCGGCGCTCTGCCTTTCTTATGGTCCAGCTCTCACAGCCATACATAGCTACTGGGAAAACCATCGCTTTGACTATGCGAACCTTTGTTGGCAGGGTGATGTCTCGGCTTTTTATTAAGTTGTCTAAGTTCGCCATAGCTTTCCTCCCAAGAAGTAAACGTCTTTTAATTTCATGGCTGCAGTCACCATCTGCGGTGATCTTGGAGCCCAGGAAGGTAAAGTCTGTCACTGCTTCCATTTCTTCCCCTTCTATTTGCCAGGAAGTGGTGGGAGTGGTGGCCATGATCTTAGTTTTTTTCATGTTGAGCTTCAAGCCAATTTTTGCACTTTCCTCTTTCACCCTCATCAGCAGGTTAAGTCTTCCTCACTTTTTGCCATTAGAGTGGTGTCGTCTGCATATCTGAGGTTGTTGATATTCCTCCCAGCGATCTTGATTCCAGCTTGTGAATCATCCAGCCCTGCCTTCCTCATGATGTACTCTGCATAGAAGATAAGTAACTCGTTTACTACCACTGGCACGTGAATCCACCAATTAATTTCAATTAATGTTTTAGAGATTTTCAAAAAGTGGCTCCACCAAATTACCTGAAACTTGCACTGTAAACAGTGTAAGGATAGACCTTTTTAGAGGTACAGTTGTTTTAACTGTCCACCCATGTCATCATGTAAGAAACAGGGGCAGAATTTGGGGTTTTTTTGTTTTATGGGGTGCCGTTTCTGAATCTGATTGGAGCCCCCCCCAAATCTGAAATGAAAGTTGCCATTTTAGCTTCCTGTGTTAGGGCAGGGGCTAACCTTTCTCACTGAGTCAACTTTAAAGCTTTCAGGTACAATTAGCACCTGTAATAATTTTTTTAATAATTGGCGGATAAATACACCGATGGTAGTAAACGCGCGTACTTCCATTCAAATAATGGGCTAACTTTGTAGGGGTTTCTTTGTCTTCAGAGACTGTGAATAAATTATTGCATGTGGCAAAAGAGAAAATGTTTTTATACTCTAACTCAGTGTTACAAACAAAAAGTTGTTTTTGCCTTCTCAAGGTACAGAAAACCACACAGTCTATACACAGAAATACACACACCTGTTTTCACCTGAGCA
>JAJKFI010000009.1:16922956-16993501 GCA_029204185.1 Lerista edwardsae
GTCTGCCCGGATGTTTATGTCCCATCCCTGACCCTCCCCCACTCACACGTGTGCCCGGGTGTTTATATGTCCCATCCCTGACCCCTCCCCCCACTCACATGTGTGCCCGGGTGTTTATATGTCCCATCCCTGACCCCTCCCCCCACTCACGTGTGCCCGGGTGTTTATATGTCCCATCCCTGACCCCCCCACTCACATGTGTGCCCGGGTGTTTATATGTCCCATCCCTGCTGCTGTACTGTTTCTGTTGCTCTAGATGTAGCAGCTGTCTCTCTTATTGTGTAGTCTTTTGTCACGCTGCTGTACTTTTTCTGTTGCTCTAGATGTAGCAGCTCTGTGACGTAGCGTTGCAAGTCGTGTTTTTTTCCCCTCAGGTGTTTCCTGTGTACGCTGTTGTTTCATCTTTGTAGCCTTTGGTTGCACTTGCCCAATTGCCTTACGTTACACAGTGAAAGTAAACTTTCAGAGAGAGAGCAACAGCCACAGCACCTTGTGCCAACTGTCCACTGCCAAGCAGGGACCGCCCACATGTCCACAGAACACATTTCCCTGGCCCTGTATTGGTTTGCCTGCGGGAAACCTATTTGCTGCTGTTTGTCTTCAACTGTAAAGAGTTCAGTTGCTGCCTGAAGATTCCGCATGTCATTTGCATGTCATTTGCATCTCATCATGACATCATCAGAGCCTCGGAATGCTGTGGCTCAGCCCATAGCCACCCATAGAGAACCACAAATTCGCTTGTACCCGCGCCTGTGGGGGCGCGATCCATTCCAAAACCACGCAGCGACGGTCTCAGGGGGCCAAGGCACCCGCATGCCGAGTTTGGCGCAAATCGGTCCAGGCGTTGCGGAGCCTATGTGGAACATACATACATACATACATACATACATACATACATACATACATACATACGCTCTTCTTTATATATATAGATTTCCTATACGGACAGGTGACTGTGCAGCCACCACACTGATACAACGCAAAGGAGAAGACAATCAGCCTTCCCAGCATAGTTACTGATAGTGGAACAGATTGCCACACATGGGCAAGAACTGAATTTTTAAGCCAAATTAAGGGGAAAGTATAGCCTCAATAGAGAGAAGTGGATACATGCTGATAAAAGGCAGCTCAAAGCCAGGGATTGGTAAAACAGTTGGTCCTAACAGAATGCCATTCAACATTTATTTAAAAAAAAGCAATTAAGCAAAACAAACATTTCAGCATCTGCATATCAATGCTAGAGCCCTATGAATGAAAGTGGGGAAAAATAAATAAAATGGGAGCCCATACCTGGACAACTGGAAACCGGAGTCCCCATATTTATTAGGCAAAGTGCACAGCGGGGAAGAGGCTTGCGGCAACCGGGGCAACTTGTGACTTTTGACTTGGTTGGAGAGCCACTGACGCCATACTGGCTGAACCCTCGGCCCTGATGCGGGATGGCTGAGCAGCTGTAGGAGATGGATTTCCCACAGAAATTGCAACTGACAAATACCTTGGGGCGGGACACAAAATAATGGAAGGATGCAAGGGTCAGAATATTTAAGTCACAATATAGTCACTAAAACATTTTTCCTGAATTAACGCCTAGAAGGGGCCAAGAGCTTGTATTATAACACTGCTATTTAAATAAGAGATGTTTTTAACAACCATTATGGTATCCACAGAATGGAAGATTATTTTTAAGTAGCTGAGAGAAGAACTGGATGAATGCAAACGCTTTCCCTACCCTGTAGCCGTTTTTGTCATCCAGCAGCAGAGACAATACAGAAAAAGGCTACATGTATTTGAGAGCAAGTCTAGCTTTAGAATGATTCAGCCAGGAATGCAAAACAAGTCTGACTTCGGCAGCAGGAACAGAGTCATGACATGCCACCATTTTTCTTGGGCCATGAAGTGCTTCCCAGGAGTCTTAGTTATGTTTTGGATTGTTTCTAATTCTTATAAGTTGAGGTTTTTAGAATCGTTCTAGCATTTATAATTCTAAGCAATTCCACACACTTGTAGCTCGCAGGCCAGAAGAAATTCAGAAAAGGCACGTGTGGTGTGGAACTGGTTGAACTGCCCAATTTTGATCAACACAGTCCAACCACCTGCATCTGTTCAAAGACTAGAAAAGTTTCAAGCAGCTTGTTTGACTGTATGACTAATTTCTGTGTAAGACATTTTTGACATGGAGGCAGAATGGAAGGTGAATTTTCAGTTGCCCAAAAACACAGATCACTTCCACACACGCTTGCCTTATTTACCTACTTTTCTCTAATTAGTTCATGCTTAATTCTTGGTCCCATTAGCTGAAAAGGTCCATCTATCTTATGCTAGATCAGTTCTGTCTAGATGCTAGATTATAGTCTCATACTTGCATCCCAGACTTATCATACCCAGATTATACTGGGATTCCTTTGGAGCATTTTCATAAGGTATTCTAAATTCATAGTGACAGCTTACCAAGGCAACACAGATGTTTGAAAAAGTTTCTGCTACAACAAAGGCATCAGTCTAGCAGTAGTGGCTAGGACAAACACCAGACAGCTGGACATTCATCTCAAGAGCACAATCCTAACCAGGAGTTAGGCCGATATAGTTAGGCCAACAAAGTTTGGCTGGCACAAGGGATATCGTAAAGTATGTTTGGACCACTCTCTGAGTCAGACAGACCAGCACACAGAAATGCACCATCCTCCCTGACTCCAAGAGTGGTCCAAATGTGTTTTACAGTGACCCTGGTGTCCGCCAACCTTTGCTGGCCTAACTGGCAGGCCTAACTCCAGTGACTGCTGCAACAAATTCTTATTCTTCTATAACAAACAGAGATCCCTACTTTTCTGTGACTTTTCTGTGAGTTGAATTAACAATTAAACGGACAAGTTTCAATCATCATTGTAGGTCACAAGCAATGGAAGTAAAGTGATTCATCTCCAGTTCTGAACTGGCTGCATCTTAATCAATATACGCCACTTTGGACCATGAGAGTTGCATTTATCCAGTATGCAGTCAGGAAAATTAGAAGCACATTTACCTGTGCTAAAGGTTTTGAACTAGGATCCAGCTTACTTCGATGAATGTCAAATTCTGCTCGTTTATGCCAAAACCTCCATGCATCTAACAGATTCCGGTAGTTTTCAATCCAATACTGAACCCGCTCATCTTTGAGTATTTCAGAGGGAGAACCCTAAAAAGGAAGACATTCATCAATTAAGAAACCAGAAACAAATGGGCAGAGAGAATGTTCATTAAAAGATTCAGAATAAAGAATCAAGTAATAATCCTGCAACTTTTGCTAAGCACTAGAGCAAAACAAGAAGTTTATTTAATAAAAAGGGTAATTTGCCATAATTTTATGGACCATATGATAAATTTATTATTCTTAGGTAGAAAATTTGAACACACAAAACCACAATATCCTGATATTCAAACTGGAATAGTATATGATGTGTAAAGGTAAAGGTTTCCCCACGACCGAATGGTCTAGTCATGACTGACTGTAGGGGGCGGTGCTCATCTCCGTTTCAAAGCCTGTAGAGCCAGCATTTGTCCGAGGACAAGCTTCCGTGGTCATGTGGCCGGCATGACTCTATGCCAAGGCACATGTAACGCCATTACCTTCCCACCAAAGTGGTCCCTATTTATCTACTCGCATTTTTATGTGCTTTTGAACTGCTAGGTTGGCAGGAGATATGATGCGTACCACAGCATTAATAAAACCAGCATGTTTATTAATGTTATAATCAGAAATTTCGCAAATACAAACCTGCAACATACAATAGCTTGCTGTTTGGACATCTCCAGTTCTATCAACGTAACTTTCCATTAAGTCCACTCCATCCTTTGTTAGTCCTGTCAAGAGAATTCCTTCCAGGTTCCCAGCTTCTTTCATTTCATTAGTTAGCTTTTCAATGAACCGATTCAGCTATAAAAGCAAAGAAAATTATCTACCACAGCTTTCGGTTTTTGCCTTGGAAATTGTCACCCTGCCTCGGGTCCCACATCACAAGCTGTGAATGTGAGGTGTCTGGACATGGTCCATTGCAACATCACAACTCTGATTATATTATCCAAGTCGCAATCTTAAGCCATACTTACTAGGGAGTAAGCCCCATTCAACATAATGGGACTTGCTTCTGAATAAGTGTGCACAGCACTGAAGTGTTATAATCAGTGTTTTGCAGCTAGGATAACATGGGATGTTTGCAATAAGATACTTAACAACATTAAATTTCACATCAACATGCCACAAAGGCAGCCCAGCAACTCCATTCACAAAAGTTACTAGCTGTCCCACATTTACTAGCCTGACTGTTCATGCATCTGGCCTCTTCATCTGTGAACGCATCAGTGACTTAAGAACAACCACCAACATTTCCAGTTAAATTCTTCCCTTCATAACTTCTTGAAGGCAATTCTTACTTGCTCTAAGCAAACACATACAAGCTTATACACACATGTCATTTAAAGGGGGGCCCTTCTCAACGGTGGCATTCCAATGTTCCACATCCCAGAGAGCACATTTCCTCCTTGCTAATGTTTAGGTACTGACTGAAGATTCTGCTGTTCGAAAAGGCATTTTCAACTTAGTTTAAATTTGATTCTTTTCTGTTACCTTTTTAAAAAAAGACGGTTGCTTTATACACAGGGCTAGTAACTGTTTTACTTTATATTTGTAATATACTTTGATATTCTTACAAATGTAATAAGTAATATAAAAATAAATAAAATAACCAAATTAACCCTTGTTCTAAGTTGATATCACACTTGAGGCTGGCAAGTGGCTATCAAGTTCTTTGGACAGGCTGATCAGTGGTGTCATCTATAAATGAACTAACGGAACGCTGGGTGGGACGTGGGCGGGGCTTCCGTGTGATTGGTAGTCCGCCCGTTCGTTCCGCGGCTGCCCTGGCCTCGGGGGGGGGGCTGCCCCTGGTTGGCACACACCCCTCGCTGCTCGCCCAGGCACCCGGCGCGCGCCCCCACCCGTCTCCCCCAGCGAGCAGGCACCCCCCAAGGCCAGGGCAGCTGCGGAACGAAACGGGTGGGCAGCCAATCACGCGGAAGCCCCGCAAAAGTCCCGCCCAGTGTTCCATTAGTTCATTTGTAGATGATGCCACTGAGGCTAATCCTTCATCAAGACGGAGGCATGTATTATGGCATGTATTTATTTCATACCATTCTCTTTTCCAGAAAGAACCTAGAGTAAAGTGGGAAAAATAATGGCAAGTGTTATGGTCTCACCTGAGCATCTGTCAGAAATTTACAAGCAAATGCCACTCTGTCTCGGACAGCAACATTACTTTCATACTGGAAGAATAAATATCAGCATTAGATAGACCAAAAGCGTCTCTATTCCTAAAAGGGATGATGTTAAGATATATGTCATACATACTGTATATTCCTAAGAGAGTGCAAATGGAAGCGAACTTGCTCACCTCTGAAAGCAGCATGTGAAAAATTAATCACACTACCCAAGGGTGCAACCCTAACTTGCACTGAAACAGACAGACCAAGACTTGACTGAGGTGCAAGGGGATTTTATTCCCCTTACCCTATATTGCACACCAGTCAGCCCTGTGGGGCTCCTCAGATCTAAGCCCTCAATTTCATGTGCACAAGTTTGAGCAGCCTGTGTGAAACTGGTCTGGCTGGGGGTTAGGGTCTGGCTTGCACTGCCACAGCCAGACACACCTCCCTCCTGGACCCAATCTGCCTCCTGGGCAATCCTCCCCATCCTGAAACACCTCCATCCCACCTCCATCCTGCCCTCTCACCACCATCTCCAACCCCCATGCTGGCTTTCCACAATATACTGTTTCCCAAAAGCTACTTAAGAAATCATGTAACTAGAAAAGACCCCATTGTCTAATATATAAAACTTTACATCAAGTTCCCTATTCTGTATCCAAAAGATACCCAGCATATACTGATCTGCATATCTAAAAGTGATTAAGAAAATAAGCTTACCAGAACCCCATCATAAGAACCAGATTCACTTGTCAGAAAAGCAAACATGGCGCACAGGTAAGGGTTGTTCAGCTGTAACCGTAGAGTGCTGCACATTTCTCTCCACAAGGAGTTCTTTTCGTCTGTATAGCCTGATAATGCCATGGCCACTACATTGAGATTAAGGTTGCCTGCACACAAACAGTACAATAACCAACAGTTCAAGTTGTGTGACTCTGCTTCTAAGGACATACAGGAGGCCCTCATTATCTGTGGGAATTCTGTTCTGGAAACTTCTGCAGATACAGAAACCCGTGGGAATTCAAACCTGCGGATTCGGGACTACACTGAACCTGACTGGAGCTGCCTTTGTGAACCTCAGAATGCCTATTTGAGGCAAAAAAAAAAAAAAAAAAGCGACTTCTGGTTTTTCCCGGGAAACTGGAAGTGACATTTTTATGCCTTCTAAGATATTCCGGCCCAGGTAAGCTCACAGATATAGCAGGCCCACGCGTAATTTTAAAAAATACAACCGAAAAATATATGCGACCCTAGAGTGCTAGAAGGATATTAACATAAAGCTTTTTTGCTGTACTAATGCTGCTAGCTGAAAAACAAATGCAGCCCATGTCTCCCTTCTATGTTACGGGCTACGTGCCTGCTTATCTTGCTATAAGCTTCCTGCTTAGAGTGTTTGGTTAAAGCAAGACATAGTACTTTGTGCAAGCATAATGAAGATAAAGGTAATGGGAACGGCAGAGATAGGCTTCCCCTGTATCTGTGGTGTCTGGTATCTGCAAGGATGGGAAGAGCAGAAATGTATCCCCACATATCCCGGGGGACAACAGTACTTGTTTGGATCCAAATAATTGCAAGCGGAAAAAAACAACAGATATTAACTCTGTTCCATAAATGCTTGAGCAAGCATAAGAGTGCACAGAGCTATAACAGGGAGATTTCACAGCAATGCTTGACTTTTTCGAAGCTGGAGAACATCTCTGGATTTAGTCCAACTTTTCTCATGCAATGATTTAATATGAGGTGCAAAATAGCCCTTGTGCAAGCAGAAATCACCTCCTATGGATGCAAGGTGACCTTTAGATTCAATCCTTTGTAAAACCTGGATGGCATCCCAACCAGTGGTTCCACAGTCAGGCACTCACTCCACACATGGAAACTTTCTCCATGAATGGAACACTCCTTCCATTCACAGAGGAAGCTTCTGTCTGCAGGGTACGCTCATGCTTGTTGGGATGCTACCCAGGATAAGCATCTCTAGTTCACAGTTGAGCAAGTATAAACAAAATGCAACAAAAAAGGAACCCACCCGACAAGAAGATGCCAAACAGAAAGGGTACCTTTTCCAGAAGAAGCTCCTTTGTTCAATATCTGTATTGCTCGCCGTATGTCCAAGTTGAATAGGGCTACAGCAGCAGCTCGTTCCCAGTCTCCTTCTTGTTCCAAGGAGTTCAGAAAGGGCTCCACATCCAAATCCGTACCTTTCTTTATCCACCCACAAAGCTGCAAAGCCAACGATCTCTCTTCACTCAGATACTGAATAATATCTGCCTGTCTATCAGAGCCACCCCTGCTATGCCTGAGGTTCTCCGTTGTTCCTAAAGAGGAATTGTTTGAGTTATTGCACACAGAAAGGCAACTTTTCAGCATTCATAAACATGCATTCACAATGATTGGCCATTGCAAATAAACATTGCAAATAAAGACATTGTCTTTGTTGTAATCACAACATAGCACTGACCAATAAGCTTACTAATATGGAAATAAAAACCACCTGACTGCTACGACAGTGGGTTTTCAGCCACTGAAAATTTTTGTGGCTTCTATACATGCCTGATAAAAATTACTCAATTCTAGAAGAAAAAAACCCAAAACCTATTGCCTGTTTTAGAGTCCTGGGTAAAAAGCAGGCTTGGGATGCAATCCTGTGCAAATTTACCAGGGGATAAGCCCCATGAAATCCAATGAGATTTACTTCTAAGTAAACATGCATAGAATTGGTATGGGGTTGTAGATGGCCAATTAGCATTTCATGCGAGTCAGAGAAGAGATTCAGAAAGTTCACTCTGGAACAGTAGGTAAACAGTCTGAAAGACACAGCAGAGGAGCCTTTTCTTATTATGAGTTTAAATACCTTCCTCCAAGAACTTCAGAGTAGCATACATACAGGTATTCATTTATTTGCTCCTCACAACCACCCTGTGAGGAAGGGTAGGCAACTGGGCCTAAGCCCTCATTTCAAAAACAGCATGGCATATTATGTTTTTAAAAATGACCAGTCAAGATGCACTTACCCATGGATGTTTTCACAATGGATTTGATGCCTGCATAAACTAAAGATCCTTTGTTTCCTGTGAATTTCTGATCCATGTCCTCAGTATACTGCTTCATAAGTATTTTCACATATAGGAAACTTGGTTATTAATAATGTGGGGTGGGGCAAGTTGTGGTTCTATTCACTGGCCTGGCAGTCCTTGTTTCACTCCTGGATTTAGTCTACCTGATGTAATAGATTATTGCCGAGATCCATAATGCTGGTCAGGTCCACACAAATGACATTTGGCTATCCCAGGGAAATCTACTCTCTCATTACTTGGAGCGAACTAGATTTTGTAAAACAGTACAAGTCGGATTTACTTATTTACTGTTTGTAATTGCAAAGATGTTCACAAGGTAACAAAAGTTTCTTACAGGAGATTGGGAGTCTTTTAACAGTTCAACATTCTGAGGCATCAATCAGTTTGAAACTTCTGACAATGTTACTGTTTTTACTTTGTTAATTTCTACCAACCCCACCCAGCACAATCCTTCTTGTTGACTAGGGGAGGAAGAATGTGATCTGACTTTGCATTTTCTCCTACCTCACCTCAAAAAACCTAGCTGATAGAAGAAAATACTAATTTTTCTGGTTTAAAAGACCTGGGAATCCCTAGTTAGTAAATCTGAATTGAAGAGAAAGCAGGTGGTTTTCAGATTAATGAAATTAAATAATGTTGTTGCAAACCCCACACCTTTGTTAATCAGCTGCTTTTGTCTCAAATATATTAACATCTATATTTCTCCTAACAGTTTTAAATGAAGGGCAAACTGAACTTCTTAAAATGCAAATTATGTTTTCATTTTAGTTATTTGATTGCTGTAGTTTGGATCTTTGCTCCATTTTGTAAACTATTATGTGTTAATTGTTATGGCCTATGCCAGCAGACATGGTGGCGCAGCGGGTTAATCTGCTGTTGCTGGGCTTTCCGACCGCAAGGTTGGGAGTTCAAGACTGTGTGATGGAGTGAGCTCCCGTTGCTTGTCCCAAGCTCCTGCCAACCTAGCAGTTCGAAAGCACCTAAAATGCAAGTAGATAAATAGCGACCACTTCGGTGAGAAGGTAACAGCGTTCCGTGCACTACGGCATAGAGTCATGCCTGCCACACGACCGCGGAAGCTTGTCCTCGGACAAAACGCCGGCTCTACAGGCTTTGAAATGGAGATGAGCACCGCCCCCTACAGTCGGTCACGACTAGACCATTGGGTCATGGGGAAACCTTTACCTTTACGCCAGCAGTTCCCAAAATCATGCGTCAAGATTCACCACAGGGAACTAAAACTGGGCTTTAAATGAAGAAGGCTAGCCCACCAACTATGTTGGTGTGTCACATGGATTGAATGGGCTATTGGGTGAAACAAAGATATTTGATGCATTAAATCAATGCTGGAAAGGCAATAATCCTTTCATTTTAGCAAACAAAAAACAAAAAACGCTGACTCTCAGTGAAGGCAGACAGACCTTTTTGCAATACCATGCCTGATTACTGGACAGTATTTAAAAGGATATAGTGCAGAGTGTACCAAAGTGACTTCAGCTGTGGGTCTTCGTTTCCTGCAAGAATATGGTTTCTCCAGACTTGTTCTGTGTCAAGGCCATACCTGGACAGAGCCCGGAGACGCATTTTGGTGGCAATGTCTTTTTCTAAGGAATTAGCCTTCCCATCTTCTGTACACTCATACAAATGTCTCCCACAAGCCCACATTAAAGAAGTAACCGGACTCCAAGCAAGAGAGATCCTTTCAAACACAGTGAAGTCAGACATAGTCCTGTTCGGAGTCACCACTACCATTCGATTTTGATTTGTAGGATGCCATGCAAAGGAAGCAATATAATGTTCACAGGGCTGCACGCTCCTTTCAATGATTGTAGGTTCTGTTTCATCCCCTATAGGTGTAGGAGTATGCTGCATATCATAGAGTTTGATGATATTACTATCCCTGGTTAGAGTAGCTAGCAATCCCGTTCTTGTAGGACACCAAGCTACTTTTGTTAGGGGTTTTGGTTGTTCTGTTAGGGTCAAAACAGGCTTTTCAAACTTTCTAAGGTCCCATATGGCAACCTGACCTTCATAGAAGGAAGCCACACGATCATGGAAGAATGGATCAACTGTTACTCCCTGAACAGCCTTTGTATTGACAAACATTTTTTGGCTTGTATTCCTAAGGTCAAAAATAGCCAGGTTTCGGTGCATTCCAGCTAAAAGAAGTTTCTGGTCCCGTGGAAGCCAACAAAGAGAAAGGCAAGCATCATTCTGCCCCAATTCATAAAGTGATTTTGTCACAACCAGGCCTGCTTCAGTATCACCAGATGAAAGCCTCACTTTTTCTGTAGCAACTGGAATTTCTGGAGTGTATTTGCTACTTATGTCCCAGATCAGTACAGAAAAATCTGCCCGATGTTTATCCAGGCCGGCAGCAAGCCAATTACTGTCCAGTGGATTCCATGCCAGAGTGTTACACTGTCGAGCATGTTTTGGAACAAATTCTTTTCCTATCAAATCCTTGGACTTTGAGTTATGATCTTGGCCAAGACTTGTAAGGACAACACGACCATTGGCCTGACCAACAGCCAGAAGACATTCAGGATCATATTTAGGATACCAAGCCACACATTTCAAATATGGAGTATCTGAATTAATGGACAACAAGGTTGCTGCAGTTTCTTCAGATAAACGCAGTGATCCTGCTTTCAGTTCAGAACTGACAGCAGATTCAATGAGGTAGAGGCTGAGTTCTGAGTCACACACAACAAAGCGATCAACGTGATGTGGAGCCCAC
Source organism: Lerista edwardsae (assembly GCA_029204185.1). NCBI lineage: Eukaryota > Metazoa > Chordata > Lepidosauria > Squamata > Scincidae > Lerista > Lerista edwardsae. The sequence continues at coordinate 16,934,006 of JAJKFI010000009.1, forward strand.
AGAATATCAGGTTTGGAACCACTCATATCTACTGCTGCAAATTGGCCTAGTTAATTTAAAATGTCGCTGGATGCCTAGAGCTGTGTTCAATCATGTGGACACTGTTAAAAAAAAAAAGATACAGAAGGTTAAAAAATAAGAACCTAAATATCCTCCAGTTTTCAACTGGAGATATACTATAAATACCTTCTTCATCAATATCATTTATATGCTTCATTCCCTCAGGAGCAACTATGTAATGGCAATCTAACCCAAATAAATATTTCATAAACATACCTTTGTGAATACCGCTTTCTGTAATACCTCTCTAATGTTAGGCAAATATTCTGTATGTGTGACAAGATGAAACACAGCTGTTAAAATTGGTGTGGTTCTCCTTCTCCTTGAGAAGAAAGATACCAATGCAAAAGCACAAGGAAAAGGCATTTCAAGGATGCACTTTATCGAGCACAATGCTCTTTTTAGGAGTATTGGGCAAATAAAGGAGTCATTGGTACTGACTCTGATTTAATCTTTAAATCCAATTTAAGATGTCTTTAAGCAGCACCCCTGATGCTGAGTCATTGATTTACAATGTGTTGGGACTCAATAAAAAATGCATCTTGTCTGCACCTTTGAGACTTCCTCTCATACCCATCGCTGGAGCTATATACACAACATTACTGATTGGTGGTGTAGGCTGAAATGTTGGCACACACGTTTAGCTGGTCAGCCCAACATAGAATAATCCAGCATTGGTGCTGCTATCTGTCATCTAGCATCTTGGATCATACTGAAGTGCCCAGGATCATATTTCCACCCTGCCATTTTCTAGCAATCTGCCGTGGCCTGTGCAAGACAGGGCTGCATTCAAAAGAGGCAAGAAACAGAGAGCTCTAGATTTTTCTTCCGGCTTTCAAATTTATGCGCCTTGGACGGGCAGAGGACACTCATTTTCAACGAGCGTTCATTCCAACTTCTCAAGGGGATTCGGACCTACTAAATGTTTTTCTTTGGGGGGTGGGCGGGCATGGACAGAGACGTCAGCGGGAGTGTGACAGTCCGAGCAGGGCTCTTGGACTCATCATATGAGAACCAGTCACTCCCAGAGTCCGAAAGGCTCTCCCCTCCCCACGCGCCCTCCCAGCACTGGACCGTGTGAACGCGCCAACGGGGACGATTCCCCAAGCTATCCACAGCGCGGTCCCGGAGCAAGCGCGGTGGCTCCCCGAAAGCGGCAGGCAGAGGCGCTATTGCTAAACGGGACGCGCAGGCTGGACTCACCCCACAACCCCGCCGCCAGGGGTGGGCAGTCCCAGAGGCGACCGAGCGAATGCAGCAGCACACACAAAGATGAAAAGTATCGGCAGCCTTCAGGAGAGGAAGAACCCGGAAACACCGTTACGCCTTCCGGGGTGGGAGAGGACTACTTCCGGTGGGAGTCGTGCAAGGGCATAAAGGTAAGATAACAGGAGAGGACATCCCTTAAGAAGAAATAGGAGAAAATTGAGGCCAAGGGGCGGGCTTAGCAGCCATGTTGGTGTACTCAAAACAATCCTTATTCCAAGCATTTCGGATTGCTTTTCTGGTACTCTTTAGGACTGAATCGTTTACTCCTGAAATACAAACTTATGAAAATAACAACGTGTGATCGTGTAGAAACATCAGTGGTAACCATATTATGAGTTAATATGCAGTTCCAAGGTTTAATTCCGCGTAATTATATTACTGAACATGCCGGACGAAATGCTACTTGCTATCTATTTAAACTCGGATTGCACTGTTTTGACAGACTTATTTTTTGAAATCTACACAAGCAAAAATAAAACGGCCATGCCCCATAAAAAAAATGTCTGTTAATGTTCAGAATTTCATAAGTATTACAGTAGGAAAATTACATTAAAATCTCTTCATAACACAAGTAGTTGTCAATATGAGAGTAATTCTTTTTTACTTCTAGACTATTAAGAGTATTTTTTTAACTTCTACACTCACCCCCCCAAAAAAAACACAAATTCTGTTAATGTTCAGAATTTCGAAAATATTACAGTAGAAAATGGAAGGTGGGAAAAATTGTGTAAACGGGAAGGGAGGGGGGAAATTTTTTTTTTTTTACCTTCTAGACCATTAACAGTGGGTGTCAGAAAATGGTGAATAAGACTGCTAGGAACAACAAGAAATTACACAGCTTCAAAAATAATGCACTATTTCAGTGAACTGTAGTTTTATTGAACCGATGTAATGAGAATACATGAATCTTTCCGTGGAAGTCCCATTTTTTGTACAGCGATTCGCACACCCGTATACAGAACACGCAGGCATGATTAAAGACGTTGAGATTAACTTTTACACGCGTGCAGGGAGATTTTTATTTGTGAATTCGCGGCAATCCTCCTCCTTGGCGGGAAAGATCTGAGTCAGCCATATTTGTATACTCATGGCTTCAAGAAAATAATATAATGTCCTCTCCTGTTAATCTAACCTGTTTGGGAAGCCGTCGTCTGGCCTTGGGCTAGACGTGGGCGTGGCTCTTGCCCTCGCTTACTAGTTAAGCGCGCGCTATTGGAGTAGCTGCCAGGAGGCGGAACGAATTTAGAACGACGAAAGGCGGGGGGGAAGGCAAGGCGGTAGCCTTAAATTGTGGGCGTTGGCCCTGGCAGCTTATTTTCCGGCAATTAGTTAAAAGACCGTGGTCAGGATGACTAGATGTCATTACCACAAAGGAGGACCCAGCACCCCCAGAATGTAGGACATGCAAGGAAAAATATAGGACGTTGCAAAATAAAAGCATTGATTTTGGGATGTCGTGTCGTCCTTTAATGCAACCCAAGGAACAAAGGACAAACACACAAGCAAGTATTGAGGGCAGCCCCTCTTGACGCTGGCACTCCCACTTTGTCTTGAAATGTAGGACATGTTGAAATTTGAAATCCAGGACAGACAGTTGAAATGTAGGACATGTCCTGGAAAAAAGAGGACCGTGGCATACCGCTGAAGTACACCTTAAACTTACTGCGTTGGAATAACAACAACAGATCAATAATAATAATCCATGCTTCGAATTTATGTTTTGCTTTAGGATGCTGCATGGGTTTTATAGCAGTAAATGCTTGCAGCATTGTTGATCTGTACTATTATCTTGATATTTCTGGGTGTTGGGGTGAGGTTTTCATGGTTGGCTTTGCCTAAGGCCACTTGCAGTGCAGTGTGACGTGTGTCTACTCAGAAGTAAGTTCAGTTCAGTGGGATTTACTCTCAGGTAAGTATTATAGGATTGCAGCCATGATGAATTTACGGCAGAAACAAGTTTAGAAGGGGGCGTCGTTGTCTATGGCTCAGTTTCTTAGCCCTTGTACTAAAGTTCCAATGGGATGATTGTTTCCTTGGGAAATGGCCCCACTGAGCAAATATAGCTTACTTCTGGGAAAGGATGTGTGGATGTGTGTTCCATTTAAGGCAATGGTACAGGCATGTCCCAGTATCCACTGATACCATGGATACTGGGGCACCTATTAAAAAGATAGGGTAACTTTAACCAAATCCCTTTTTTAACCTTGTTGCAGCAAAACCACTGATGTCCCCCTATCTTTAAAAAAGTGTCCCCAGTATCCATGGTTTCAGGAATCCATGGTGGGGTCCAGAATGGAACCTCACCAGATACCGGTGCATGCCTGTATTGAGATTTAGCAATGCACATCCCTATGAATGTGGATGCTCTCTGCATGAGTTGCTTTCAATGGGATGTGAATTCTTTCAGCCCAGTCCTAACCATGCTGCCTAACACATGTGTGCAGCAGTGTTTTTAGTACTCTAAGAGAGGGGAGAGACTGGGGCTTCTCCATGCTGGGTCCTTGAGGAGGCTGTTCAAAGTTTATTCACTCTACCTAGCTATACCTACAGTATTTAATAAGTTCTGAATTAATTGTTGTGCCATCAGAACCCACAAGGTGGAGCCCAAATCATCTTTTGCCAGGATAAGAAGGGATAGTCACAGGCCTCCCTCATATTCAACTTGATCATACAATCAAGGAATATTAGTAAAATACAGAACTTCCCACACAACAAATGACAATGTAGCACAATTCGTACAAAAAATTTGGTGCTTAAAAGTCTAGAAAGAGCTACTGTGGCTGAAATGTCATATGGAAGAATTGTATTGTCGCCTAATTGTACATCTAGAAAGGTCTAACCATGGTTATTCTTCTTGGGCAGAAGATTTAGCCGAGAGGGTTAATGCCTCCATTTGCCCAAAGATAACAGCTGAAGATCTGAAGGTCATGAGCTCGAGACTACCGGAAGTCTCTGTGAGTTGCAGACCTTGCAAACTGCCGCTGATTAAAAGCTGAGTTCCAGCTGTCTCGTGGGAGGAGGAGTGTGCTGAAGTCAGCTGCGTCTCTGGTGAGAGCAGGGAAGCCTCTTATCAGCCAGCAGAAGACAGACGGGTGGCTAAGAAAGAAGGCTAAATCCAGAAAAAAAGGTCTGTATGAGTGTTGTTCTTGAAAGATAGAACATTTCTGTAAATTGTAAAAACCTTCAGGGTTGTGAATAAAAGTCTGTCTATGTAAACCGCCTTGAGTTACAGTCATCAGAGAAATCTAGTGATCTTAAGAAAGGCGGTATATAAATACATTTATTATTATTATTATTATTATTATTATTATTATTCAGTAGCAAGGGAATGAAACTTGGCATAGATATTCTGAATCTGAATTATCATATGTGAGATCATCGGGCTGACCCTGGCAATTGGAAACAGCTTACATAGGAGGTTTCCTTGTACAGTACTGATTCAGACCATGTACCTTGTACTGATTCCTTGAACTTATGTTTTCCAGACAGGAATTTTTCAACCTGAAGATGTCAGGGTTTTATTTGTATATTTATTTATAGACCTGTTTTATTTGTCCCATGTATTCCTTGCCTGTATCTTTAAATAAAAGGGAAAAAAAAGATGTCAGGGTTGAATCTTGAGCATTCCCCAGTTCTGGAGCGTTGCACACATGCCATAAAGCACATTTGCGGCTACTTGAATGAAAGCTGAGCCAGTGCATGGGCATGTGCTGGCTCAGCAGCACTGGACTCATGCCCAGAGCAGGTAGGTTTGTGCTGGCCTGGGAAAGCCAGTGCAGGGGCTGGGGGTGGGCAGTACAGAAGCTGTTTGGGGCAGGGGGAGGGCGGTCTGGGATGCGGATCAGGCTGGGACGGGGGTGGGTGGGATTGGCCTGGGTGTCCTAGGTTGGATCCTAATCCCTGTCTCCAGCCCGACTTGGTATTACACTGGCCGCTTGAATTTGTGCCCGCAAAATTGCAGGCACAGATCCAAGTAGCCCCATAAGCAGTGGTGTCATCTAAATGATTTAAGAACAGGTACTCACTTTTGATTGGCACGTGTTGGGACCCGCCCACCGGAAGTGACGTCATAAGCCAGAAGTGATGTCATGGCAGGAAGTGACATGAAAAAAGCCCTTTTTGAGGCCTCAGATGATTTTAAACTGACCCAACAGTTGCAACAGTATTCCACAGCACCCCCAGAACATGTGAAGGAGGCCTGGCATCATGTTAAAACCCCAGAGCAACTCATTTTTCAGTGGCAAGGAAAGGAAAGGCTCCATTCGCGCCTGCCTGCCTGGCTCTGAGAACATGCAGGCAACTCAAACATGCAGGAAATTCAAACGTTGCAGAGGGTGGAGTCGACGAGTGGGTGGGCGAATGGGCGGGGCCAGCTGTAATCCTAGAAACCAGTACTCGCGTACCCCCGCGTACCCTCTGCATGACATCACTGGCTTGAAGCTCAACATTAAAAAAACTAAGATCATGACAACCACTCTCATCACTTCCTGGCAAATAGAAGGGGAAGAAATGGAAGCAGTATCAGAGTTTATTTTCCTGGGCTCCAAGATCACCCCAGATGGTGACTGTAGCCATGAAATTAAAAGGCGTTTACTTCTTGGGAGGAAAGTTATGGCGAACCTAGACAACTTAATAAAAGGCCGAGACATCACCCTGCCAACAAAGGTTCGCATAGTCAAAGCGATGGTTTTCCCAGTAGCAATGTATGGCTGTGAGAGCTGGACCATAAGGAAGGCAGAGCACTGAAGAATTTAAATAGATGCTTTTGAATTATGGTGTTGGAGAAGACTCTTGAGAGTCCCCTGAACTGCAAGGAGATCCAATCGGTCAATCCTCCAGGAAGTCAAGCCTGATTGCTCTCTGGAAGGACAAATCCTGAAGCTGAAGCTCAAGTACTTTGGCCACCTCATGAGAAGAGAGGACTCTTTAGAAAAGACCCTCATGCTGGGAAAGATTGAAGGCAAAAGGAGAAGGGGGCGGCAGAGGATGAGATGGTTAGATAGTGTCACCGAAGTGATGAGCATGAAATTGGGCGAACTCCGGAAGCTAGTGGAGGATAGGGAGGCCTGGCGTGCTGTGGTCCATGGGGTCGCAAAGAGTCGGATACGACTTAGCGACTGAACAACAACACATTTTGGACAGAGACCTAATATGATGGTTCATTAACTATTTCAAGCAGGAAGTTCTCTTAAATAATCAGCATGTGCCGAAACTTAAGAAGTTGAGAAGATGTGTGCTTTTCATATGCAGAATATCAGATCGCAAGCATGCTGGTTGTTTGTAAAACAATATCTCAGGACAGCTGTGCCTTTAAGTGCTCCCACCCAGATTGCTAGACCTCCTGGCTACATGCCTAACCACTCTGTCTTCATCTTGTGCTAATAAAGCATGAATAAAGGATCATGAAAGATCCAGATGCAAGGTACCCTGATTTGCATCAGAACCAATTATTTAAGAACTGCTACCCTAAAAAAAAAAAGACTGTATTCTCCAGTTTATATTTGGTTACAGATTATTTATTCTACCCAATTGCTGCTTCAGTGCTGTGTAAGGTAAGATATTACTAGTATAGAAATTATTATTTTTTCCTTAGCAAGGTACAATCAAGTGGGACTTGGAGAAAAAAAAGATATAATTGTCATTCAGATAGTGAAAATTTTGCTGTCATTGGTTTTGCATTTTTAAAAAAGAATATATTAATCATACCAGGACTGGGTGAATACTATATGAGTATTTGGGACTATCAATGAAGGATATTGTTTAAATCTGTCATATTATTGATACTTTGTGTATTTTTTATCTTGGAAGTTACTCTGGAAGTAACTCTGCAAGTTAGATCTGCAGGCATAAGCATGTTGAAGAAGTTACACAGGGAATACAATGGAGTTTTAACAAGTTATGCATGTACCGAACAGTAGCTATATTGTGATGTTGATTAGTTTATGGACTGCATTGCAGATATTCTGCTGGAATCATTGAAAACATTAGTGGTCATGGCAGAATCTTTTCCTTTCTAAAATACGAGAGTGCATGTGAACCCTTATTTGATATGCCTGAATATAAAATGTAGTTTGAAGGACACTCAGCCATCCAAATTGGCAACTTTTTTGCCTGCTGAAAAGTGGGTTTCAACTTTCTGAAAGTAGAATAGAATTGGATTTGGACTTGAGCTGAGAATTTTTCAGCCACCCTTAGTATATCAGTCAGAATCAAACCAACCCATTGTTATTGATGCTGCGATGGCATATATCTATCATCTTCAATAACTTTTAACATTAACTGACATGACCCTAAATAAGCAGATTGACTTCATTATTAGAAGAACATGAAGCACAGAACAGAGAAAAATGTTGAAAACAGTATAAAGAATTTCCTATCGAAAGCCCTTTCAGATCTGGAAGGAATGCTTTGCTGTTCAACCAGTATGGATTCTTCTTGAGAAATATGCATTAGTTTTGATGAAATAGAATTGTTCAATCCAATTCTATCTATTAAAATCCAATGCTATTCTAGAAAGAGAAAGAGCAATGTAAGAGCAGCAAAAAAAGTTAACAGTGGAGTATTTTTAACAATTGCATGATCACGTCTTAACAAGTGCATGTCTAATGTATGTAGGGATTATGTGCAGTTACATACTGTATTTAATGTACAAATTAATGTACATAATCAGTCCAAGTGCCAGGCTCCTGGGGTCCCAGCTTGGCTCCTGATGGCACATTGAGCACCACTGATGCTGCTTGTACTGGCCAGGTTAGATGGGCTCTCTGATGGGCATGCACCCTCTGCTGCTGCTTGACCTGGCTGACCCGATACCACACCTGTACATAATGCACATCACATATATTAACAACTGCATATTTATTGTCTAAATCAGGGAAGCAAACTTACTGCATTATTTTCATGTATTTAATTAATTTGGATGGCTGTCCTTTGCCCACTTGAGAGTGGGACTTAAGAGTGGGAATAAATCACATTGAACGTCACATTCATTGCATAAGTCATTAAGAGCGCAGTCCTAATCTGGAGTTAGGCAGGCAAAATTGGGACAGTAAAGTTTGGCTGGCACAAGGGACACCGTAAAGTATGTCTGGACCACTTGGGCAGCCCAATCCTAAGTAAGGCCGACGTAACAGGGCTGTGTCCGAAAGCCTATTAGGAGGCAGCAGCAGCAATGTGCAGGACAAAGGGCGGTTTTCCCCTTGCACCTGTTTAAGCACTGGTCGCCCTTATGGTCCTGCTCAGATCTGCGCCTGCTGTTTTGCAGGCACAGAGGAACATGGACAGGAGCAGCCCGAATTGGGGCCACCATGGCCAGAGACGGGCTTTAGGATTTGGCACTATGGACATCCTGCATCACCGCCCCCGTTGCTGCCCAGTTACACCCCTGGCACACCTCTGAAACGCCTCTGGCATGTCCTTCTGGAGGCCCTGCAGCGATCGAGCGCCGCCAATGCTCGACTGGCACGAGGCCGGCGCTGCTAACTGTTGCATCGGCGGGCGAGCGCCAGTCCAGCACCATAGCGCAGACACGGACGCGCTTAACAGCATGTTTGCGACAGCAAGAATGTAGCACCGACACAGCGGCTTATAGGATTGCGCTCTCAGGGTCAGAGAGGCCAGCACATAGACTTGCGCCATCCGCCCTGACTCTAAGAGTGGTCCAAACGCGCTTTACGGTGGCCCCTGTGCTGGCCAAACTTTGCTGGCCTAACTATGCCGGACTAACTCCAGGTTGGGACTGCACTCTGAATAACATGGAACATGTTCCTGCTACATGGCCCTGCATAGGATTGCATTGTTAGGATTGAACTGGCCCCCTTCCTGAGTTTGATCCACCCTTCTCTCCACCCCATCACCTTCTACTCATCCTTTACCTCCTTCCACCCCCTCTCTGCCTCCCTCCAGCCCCTTGGATGGGCTTACCTGCGGCGGCAGACATCCTCTGTGAGTTACTACAAGGACCTGGCCGCTCACAGCTTCCATTGGCAGCCAGGCTGCGCCCTCTAGAAAGCGCATGACGCCATGTGTTTGGCATGTGTTCTGGCAGCATAACTGAAGAATAAGATGGGGCTGTTACACTGGGAATGAGCTTCAGTGAACATGGTGGGTATTTATACTATACATACTGCTAAGTGGGCAAGAGGCACTTTTCCAAGTGGTGTCCTCTTATATTTAGCAGGGGGAGAGCAATTGTCCCTCTTCACCCCAGCACAGTGTCTTTCTCGTGGCTGTTGCTGGTGGTGTTCTCCATTCCTTTAGATTGTGAGCCCTTTTGGGACAGGGAGCCATTTAACTTTAATGTTATTATTTGCCTGTAAACCGCTTTGTGAACTTCATGTTGAAAAGCGGTATATAAATACTAGTGATTGATTGATTGATACTGGATTTATATACTATATATGTTATAAATACACACTGGATTGTGCTGTAATTATATTAAACATTTGTATGTCTTTCCACTGTACATTCTCAGGGTGGTTTTGCAATATACTAATTTAAAACAGATCATTAGAAAACAATAATAAACAAGCCAGTGTAAAAACTGACAAAACAATATAAATAGCATTTTAAAAGTGACAGTAGTCAAAATTTAGGCATTTTATGTAATAGAACATTAAGTAATTGGGAAAAACATCTCAAACCTTTTTTGTAAGATTGCCTGACTCAATTACCAAAAATGTCCTATACAAGTTTTTTTTATTATGCATTCATGGATGTATTAATATGTATGAGTCATTAATGGTTATTTTTGTTTTTTATTAACAGGAGCAGTAAGCAATCATCAGATTTTGAACACCAGTCACTATGTGGAAAAAACATTCTGTCTTTTGCCTTTTGGTTTTGGCTGTTGCTACAAATTGTATAGTGTATGGACAAAACAGAAAGAAGGGAACAAGGCCAGCTTCGCTAGCAAGGAATATTCAGGGTAAAGCCATTTTCCTAGAATTTGCTAGAGGCATATGAAATATTCACCACTTTACCAGAAACATCTCCAAGGAAGCAAAAAAACAAATAAGTAATTTGGTAATAAGGCAGAAGAAGAGAAGAGAGCAACGAAAATGATTATGAGGCTGGGGCACCTCCCTTATGAAGAAAGACTGCAGCGTTTGGGGCTCTTCAGTCTAGAAAAAAAGGCGCCTGAGGGGGGACATGATTGAGATATACAAAATTATGCATGGAAGGGATAGAGGGATGTTCTTTTCCCTCTCTCACAATACCAGAACCAGGGGATATCCACTGAAATTGAGTGTTGGGAGAGTTAAAACAGATAAAAGGAAATACCTTTTTACCCAGCGGGTAATTAATCTGTGGAACTCCTTGCCACAGGAGATGGTGATGGCCTCTGGCCTAGATGCCTTTAAAAGGGGACTGGACAGATTTATGGAGGAAAAGTCCATCGTGGGCTATAGGCCATGATGGGTTGTGCAACCTTCTGACATTAGTAGTAGGCTACTTCAGAGTGCTGGGTGCAAGGGAGTGGCAACAGGATGCAAGCATCTTGTTGTCTTGTGCGCTCCCTGGGGCACCTGGTGGGCCGCTCTGAGATACAGGAAGCTGGACTAAATGGGCCTTTGGCCTGATCCAGCAGGGCTCTTTTTATGGTTTTATGTTCTAAGGCAGGAGTTCTATGCAGTAGTGTTTTCCATCAATGCCATCAATTACAAGAGACATTATTATTATTATTATTATTATTATTATTATTTTTATTTTTATTTTTATTTATTTATTTATTTATTTTAGGAATGTGCATCTCTTTGGGCATAAAGACATTCATAGATATTTACGTAGAATGGGCTATTGAAAAAATGCGTACAGGACAACCATGTTTTCAGCATGGTTTGCAAAATATTCAGTTTATTTGATAGTGCAGTGGGGCTTCTGACAATTGAGGCAGTATGAAACTAGAGGTAAGCGTGTGGAAAGAGGTGAGCTCCCTCCACCAATTGGCTTCCTGATTGCCTCAGTAGTTGTCATGGGATAAATGGCTGGTCCTGGAATAAATCAGAAGGCTGTTTGGTGATGGACACCCTGCAGGTTGATGAGGGTATTCTGTGAATTGGGGTAATTGAGTTTGGGAGAATAGAAATTCTATTAGTTTATAAACAGCTTTTAAGGCTGCCTGTCATGTCAGCAATTTCCAAGGCTGCAATCCAATGGATACTTTTTTGATGTATGTACTGTATGTAGAGTGTTTCTGCTTGGCATTTGAACAAAGATTTCACAGAACAGAAGAATATGGAGGAAGAATATATGATTATTTTCCTTGCATGTATCCAAGCTTAATTACAGGAGGACCTTTACAGGAGGACTTACATCTGAGTAAACATGCATAGCATTGCTGTTCACATGCACTTTTTATTGGCAGAAGGGTGTACTGTACTGCCAGAATTGGGGACATGCTGTTGGGCAACAAGAAGTTATGACCCAATGACATTTCCCATGCGATGACTTGGTGAATGGGTTTCATTCATCATGCTCAGGGCTGGGATGCTCACCATATCTGAGCACAGGAAGCAATGGTCTCCTATGTCTGGTTAGAAAATGATCTTGGTGGCTTTTAAAACAATCTTCCTTGGTAGTTTTTCTCATAGGGACTCTGTGTCCTGATCTGTCCCCTAAGCGGGAGCCCATGAACCATGGCAGGTTGAAACTGAGTTGGAGTCTGTGTGTTGGCCTCTCTGTGCTGGAAAGTGGGATATGATTGGGCCCTAATGCTGTCAGTTGGATCAGAGTTATCCATATCCAGTGATGGGATCAGCTAACGACTTGGGGGAACGCTGGGCGGGCAGCAGGAAGGCTGGGCGGGACCTTCGGATGATTGACAGCCCGTCCGTCCGGGTCCGCTGCCTGCCTGCCTGCCGCACGGGCTGCCCTGGCCTCGGAGGGGGCTCCCGCTCACTGGTGGGACGGGTGGGGGCCAGGTGGGGGCCAGGTGCCAGGGTGCGCAGTGGCGGGGCGTGCCACCCGGGGGCAGCCCGTGCGGCTGGCGGGCAGGCGGCAGACCCGGATGGACGGGCTGTCAATCACCCAGAAGTCCCGCCCAGCCTTCCTGCTGCCCGCCCAGCATTCCCCCGAGTCGTTAGCTGATCCCATCACTGTCCATATCTGCTCCCTGTTGTCCTCTGGTTCTCATTGGTGCCATTCCTGTCCTTGTTTTGCTTGTCACTTGTGAGCTTGTTCACCATTTGTCCCTGTAACTGTTCTCTTACAGATTCTGTCTGTCTCATTGATATCGTCTTTATTCTGGACAGTTCTGAAAGTGCCAAAGATGTCCTGTTTGATAAGCAGAAAGAGTTTGTCAACATCTTAAGCGATAAAGTTTTCCTCCTGAAGCCCACCAGAGTCCGCCGGTACGACATCAAGCTGGCGATCATGCAGTTCAGCAGCTCGGTCAAAATCGACCATCCCTTTGCAGTCTGGAGAGACCTGCAGTACTTTAAGCAGGAAGTCATCAGAATGAGCTACATTGGCCAGGGCACCTATTCATATTACGCTATTTCCAACGCTACTCAGTTGTTCAAGGCAGAAGGCCGTAAAACAAGCGTCAAAGTGGCCCTGCTGATGACGGATGGCATTGATCACCCAAAGAGCCCTGATGTTCAGGCTATATCTGAAGCTGCCAGAGCTTCTGGGATCTCTTTCATTACTATTGGCCTTTCTGGAGTTGCCAATGAAGCCAAGCTACGCTTGATATCTGGCGATTCGCCTGGGAAACGTGTTGTCATTCTGAACGACCCCAGGCTGGTGGATAAAATACGGGATCAGTTGGTAAGTCACGTTTTAGAAGTTACCTACCTGGTCTTAGAGGTTCTTCTACAAGGAGTTAGAAGTTTTTGTTTTTTTTGTTGACACATGGATTTTGTGAGGATCGTCTTACATTTATTTACTTAGATTTAGATACTGCTTTTTCTAAACCTCAAAGTGATGTTCATATATTAGGGCACAATCCTGTATGTGCTGTTGGGCCGACACTAGCCACTTGCGCCAACCCAACAGCACTAGCGCTCAGGCATGGGCGCCAACCAGCACCCTTGTGTCATTGCTGGCGCCGTTGGGCTGACACTAGCAGCAGCGTTGGTCCAAGAGCACCGGCCGGCGGTCATGCTGCACCGCTCATGCGCCAGCCGAACTCAGTGGACACAAGAGTGGTTCTGGGTGGAGAGATGATGGGAGAGAGGAACTGGGCGGGGGCTGGGGGGCGTTCCAGCCTGGGGGGGGTAGGAATGGGATGTGGCTGCATTCAAGTCTCCATCTCCAGGCCATGTGACCCTGATTCGGGCCGCGCTTCGGTGTCAGCTCTGCACCTGCTATACATCCAAAGGGTGTAGCTTAACCAAAATGCTTGAAAGCTTAACCCAAAATGGCTTGACATTAACCCAAAATGGCTTGAAATTAACCTTTGCTCTCCATCTTCCAGAGAAAAAAAACAAAAGCATGTCAAGGATGGGTTGCCTCCCTTAGAAAAAATTACCCTGCAGGAACTGCCATTCTTGCCATGGGATGACTTTTGCCCTTAGAACAGTTCTGAAAGTTTCCCCCTCATCACATTGTCCACCAAAATGTTATACCGAATTTGCCATGAAGCTGTAGCCCAGCCCAGCCCAGCCCAGGAATCTTATTGAAGGGGTCTTAGTCACTGTCTGAGAATGAATCTTGAGACACATAAACACTGATAGTTACAGCGAGCATGGATGTTTGTCCTTTTGCTTGCTACAGCGCCCTTTGCTGTGTTGCAAATTAGCCCCTAACCAAGCATATTCATACAGGCATACAACCAAAGTGGCCAACTCTAGTATACAGAGGCATAACAAGGGCAGAGCCTGAGGGGCACCTGCTCCAGGTGCTACACCAAGGGATGTGTGCAATTTTTTTGCGTAAGCCGAGCTACTTCTCCATCCATGGAGTATCTCCACTGACCTCAGACAGTCTCCACTCCTACTGCTCTATATGCCAGAGAAAGGGGAGCTCCCGTAGGAGAATGAATAGGGGCAGCAGTGAAGCAGCTGTCTCCAGTACCTCCTTTTCCAGGAAAACTGAAGATGTCACTTCCAGTTGTCCTGGAGGAGGCTGTGCAGGTGGTGGCCACTTCATGATCTGGCTTCTGCCCTACGTTCCTTCTGCTTTAAGTGCAAGTTAGGAGGCTGCTGGAGCCTCCCTGGGCCAAAGACCCTTGCCCCGGGTAGGCACCAGCCACCCCGATGGGCTTGCTTAGGGAGGATGATGCACGCACGCCTGTGTGCTGGCCTCTCTTAGAGTGGTCCACACATACTTGACGGTGTCCCTTGTGTGCCACCCAAACTTTGCTGGCCTAACTGTGCCGGCCTAACTCCAGGTTAGGATTGCACCTTTAAAAGTTTGTTTTTAAGTATTTTTAGGCCACCTTTCAGTCCCAATACTGAATCCAAGTGAGCTCCAGAATCCACCACATATCCCCAGTTGCATCCACGGATCATGGGCTCATTTACCTTCCTTTGTTCTTACTTTGGGTTGCTAAAACACCTTCTTCCCCTTACAGGTTACTAAATGGGAATGCAACGAACAGGCAGGCAGAAGGCATGATAGAGGGAGAAACTGCCAAAACATTAACAGGAATCAGGTTCTTGTTGACATTCTGGCATTCTGTCTCTCTATCATAGTGGTATTCAAACTTTTTAGACCGGGACCCACTTTTCAGAATGGCACTCATGTCGGGACCCACCAGAAGTGATGTCATTAGCCTGGAAGTGATGTCGTGGCCAAAAGTGGCATCATAAAGCAGGAAGTGCTGTCATTGTAACATAACAAAATGACACTCCTGAAATGCAAACTGGCATTCCTGGACTGCAGCAATTGTACAACCATGAAGCATCCCTAACAGAAAGCAAGATTAGGGCAAAATATGATGTAAAAGCACTGAATTAAAAACAAAATGTTAAAAAACCCTCACTTGAAAATTCAAACTGTTGACACCCACAAAAGGAATATAACAAGAGTAAGGTCTGCAGGTTCCACGATGGCTGCTCCCAGCTTTCCGCGACCCTCCTGACATCAGGTCCCAACCCACCAAGTGGGTCCCGACCCACAGTTTGAATAACTCTGCTCTGTCGTGATTTCTGCTTGCCTGGTGGTCGTGTTCCTGTTTAGCGACCTGTAAAGTAAAGCAAGAGCAAGGGAAGGTAATGGGTAGGGGTGGGGTGGCATGCTGGGGAGAACCCTATTCTTAATATAGGGTTCCCTCTCATCTACAGTTTCAGGTATCTACAGGGGGCCCAGGAGCATATCCACCGCGGATACCAGGGAACACTCGTACTGAATATTTATTCAATTCCAATTAATATGGTTCATTTCACCAATTCACAGATGACATGTTATGCCATGCTAATGTATTTTTATTTCTTCTTATTTTCCAGGAAGCCCTATTTAATGAGCGGGTAAGTTGAACAGGTTTGGACTACTCTGTTGCCTCCCATTATGGCATAAAGTTATGATGTTTCTCACATGAAGTTTTCCTGCACAAAGATAACCACTCTGTAAGAAAAAAAAAGTACTTGTATAACTAAATTTCTGTGCTTTTTCGCACATCAGTATAAATTTGTGTTCTCCCCCCCCCACTCCACACGGCACCCTCACAAATGTTACCTTTGCCCCTTTAAAAGATGTCTACATGCAAAAGCAGCATGGAAGCCAGCCCTGCCAAGTTCAAACAGATGCAAGGTCTAAAAGGCTGGAGTGTCCCCTTTGGCGGCGGCTGTCTGAGCCTGGGACCGTAAGAGCGGATACAGGGGTGGGAGAAGCAGGCCCACTGAGATTCAAAGAGAACCATTCTCAGCAGCACGAGGCCAGCAAAGGGCAGGCAGGAGGGAATGCTGGAAGGAGCGGATCAGAAAAGAGTTCTTTACCCCAGGGAGACAGAGCCACTTCAGATGTGGCAAAATTCCTCCACGGAAAGCACTTCTGTGTAAAGAACCATCACTCTGCAGCCTGATGAGTCCAGATGTACATTTAGCTCATTGGTGGATTTCTCTGTGCATATACGTGCTAAGCAGCACCATGTGTCAGAATCGCCTCCTGTTTCCTATACAGCATGGACCTCCCTTGCTTTCTAGGAAATGGGCAAAACCGGCATTTGTATGGCAGCATTGTTTGCCCATGAAAGCCCGCGTTGGCCTTTAACTTGCCAGTGCATGCGCACTGTGTCACACACTGGGATTCAACTATTTTGGCTGGCCATAACAACCAACTTAATAGCCAGCCACTTACTCTGCATGCATGAAAAGGGGATGTATTCTCTAACCTGTGTTATCAAACGGCAGTAATAAATACTAATAATACAGGCAGCAGCGTAATACACTGCCCCAGTGCCCGTGATGTTGTATGTCACTTCTAGGTTCTACCTGGAGGAGGGAGATCTCACTGCCATGGCTTTGCACCCCCTTCCTTCTCCGGTGGAGGGGAAGGAACTGGTGATCCAGTTCTGCCAGCACCTCTTCCTCCAAGGAGAATCCAGAAGTGACTGCCTTGTGCCGCTTTCCCTGGAGGAGGGAGCACTTCTCCTTTGGAGGAGAAGGAATCGAGTGGCACCAATTCTCCAGCACCTCTTCCAAGAGCCTGATGGGGCAGTCACTATCCCCCTTGGTGTAGCGCCGGAGGCAGGTGCTCCTCAGGTGTAACTCTGCCCTAGTTACATCTCTGAATACAGGTGAATAATAATACAGGCGTGCGCCGGTATCCATGGTTGCAGTTATCCATGAGTACTAAGGATACTGGGACGCCTATTAAAACAATAGGGGAACTTCAAACACATTTATATTTTTAACATTGTTCCAGCAAAACCACTGACGTTCCCCTATCTTTAAAAAGGCACCCCCAGTATCCACAGTTTCAGGTATCCACAGTGGGGTCCAGAACAGAACCCCAGTGGATACCGGGGCATGCCTGTAATTAGCAATAACATATTCGTGGAGGGTTGTTTCACTGTTGCTTTCTGCTGTGATTTAAACGCTGTGCTTCAAATTGTGTCCGGTACTGTTGCTGATATTTCCATTCAATCTTTAGTGTGAAAGGAAGACCTGTGAATGTCAAAAGGGAGACCACGGACCTCCAGGGCCACCTGTAAGTATATTTTGTGATTGTGGTAAAATAGGTCCAAAAGAAAAAGGGAAGGAATTGTTTGCTATTCTTAGGGAAGAACAAAGAGTACTGGGTTTAAGCGACAGGAAGATAAACAGTGTGGTCCTATGCAGGTTTACTCACTCAGAATCCTATATACCAGTGGTTACCAAACTGTGCACCACAGCATGTCCCCAGTGGCCGCTTCTTCCAAGCAATCCCAGGCGCCGCCATCTTGGATTGTGCAAGATCTCATATGATCCAAGCTGGCCTCGCCCAGGGGATCTGGGAAGAAGAGGTCACCACAAAAGAAGGGCAGTGACCATGGTAAGTGTGGGAACCACTGCTATATACGCTTACCTGAGACTAGTTTTTGACTATGTCCCATTACCTTCAATGGGATGTAAGTCATACCTAACTTCAATTGTAATACAGGCAAATACACTTGAGTGGATGCGGCATGCACACGCTCTCTCTCTCTCTCTCTCTCTCTCTCTCTCTCTCTCCCCTCTCTCTCTCAAATATGGGTAGAATGACAATAAGGTAGAGTCATTCCATCAATCTGAGATTGAAAAGTAGCTGGGGCTGCCTGACATCAGATCAAACAAAATGAGGTATGTAGTAATGGGAGAGGTGAATAGGCAGAAGTATATCTATTAAATATTATATTAAACCAAAAAGGATCAAAGTGAGAATAGTTTGAATAAATATCCCGAATAAGAGTCTTGGTACATCCAGTGTCAGCTGAATGTCAGAGGGGCATTTAGATTAGATTAGAAAAGCAAGTCATATGACTTCTGCATTCTTGCCTGTCTCTTCGTTGGAGTTTTCAATCTCTGGTTCGTCCTGTAATTATTAAGTGCATTTTAAAAGAAACAATGTAAATTCTCACCTATCAATTAATAATGTATTTCATTTTTCTTAAGGGTAAAAGTATTAAAGGGGATAGTGGTGACCGAGGACCTAAGGGAGACAAGGTAAATGAGATCTTATTTTTTCAAATAATGAACACTTTATGAAAAAGTATAGTGCTTTATTAATGCTTTATTAACCTCACAAAACAGAGTTCGAGTCTAGCATTTTAGTGTCTCTGTAATAATGTTGTAGTCGAAATAGTTGCCCCCCCCATGTTTAAGTATTCTTAATATGACTTTATTTATTGTATTGCACATTGTACATTTTATTGTGGTATTTGTAAGCTGCCCTGGACTTTTGCATTGCCATATAAATATTCTAAATTAGAACATAAGAAGAGCCCCACTAGAACAGGGCAAAAGCCCATCTAGTCCAGCTTCCGTATCTCACAGTGGCCCATCAGATGCCTCAACACACAAGACAAGATGTCTGCATCTTGTTGCCTCTCCCTTGCACCTGGCATTCTGAGGTAAAATAAATACGTAAAATACTGAAATATGCTACATGAAATGAGTTGATAGGAAGATGGACTCAACAAGCCACTGCAATTTCTGTTCAATTTTTCCACAATCTGCTTAGCCTTGAACCCTTCTGTCTGCAGGGAAGCAGGAAGATGATTATCCTAGAAACACATAATCCTCCCTTGCAAAGATAATGCCAATCTTAAATTCCACTGGACGTTTCCATGCTCCTTTTCTTGGAAGAGCAAGACTATGTAGAGTTGTACAACTGGCCCTCATTATCCATGGGGGTTCCAAAAGAAAACCACGGATAAGGGAAACCACCGACGTTCAAATCTGTGGTTTCCTGGCCTCCTACCTAGAATGAAGCCGGGGGCCAAAAAACACAACTTCCAGTTTTTGGCGAAAACTGGAAGTTGCTTTTAATAGGCTCTAGGCGGCTTTCTGAGGCTGTGGAAGGCCTCTGCAAGCTTCAGAAGCCGCCCGATCCATTTCAATGCCACTTCTAGTTGTTGGCCTCCGGGCTTCATTCTGAAGCCCACAAAGGCTGCAGGTGGACATGTGCAGCCTCTGCAGACTTCAGGATGCCTCCAGACCTGACTGGACTTGCACAATCTTTGGATCCTGGCCAATATTTTAAAGGCCATTATCAGATTTTGCTTTTCACATGATTAAATGCAGTATAAAATATATCAGCTTTACATAATGTAAATAGCTTTACAGAAAACATAATGAAAATTCTAATTCATTTTTTTCCTTTGTTTCTAGGGTGAGGGTGAGACAGGAGAACCTGGAGAAAAAGGTTCAGAGGTACAGTATATATGAACTGTATTTTTGGTTTCTCGCAAAAGCTGATGTCTGTCAGCTTCTCTGTCATCTCTGTTCTCTGATGTTCTCTGATGTCTGTCATCTCTGACACTCCTGTTTCTCATTGTCATTAATGAGAAATATGATTTGATGTCACCGTCAGTGTCACAATTCCATTGGCTGCCATTAACGTAGCCACCCTGATGTCAGACTGGGGCTAGGCAGCTACCTTGCCCAAGGCTACGTACAACTGGGAGCACAATCCTAACCTGGAGTTAGGCCGGCACGGTTTGGCCTGCACAAGGGCCACTGTAAAGTGTGTTTGGCTTACTCTTGGTCCAAAGAGTAGTAAACAGGTAAAGCGTGTTTGGAGTCAGGTAGGATGGTGCACGTCTGTGTGCTGGCCTCTCTTGACTCCGAGGGTGGTCCAAACATACTTTACAGTGTCCCTTGTGCCAGCCAAACTTTGTTGGCCTAACTTGTGCCAGCCTAACTCCAGGTTAGGATTGCACTCTGGGAGTCTTTAACATTGGAACTGTGAAAGCTGCAATTAATGTTTGTTAAATCAGCCTGTGTCTAGAGCTCATGGGATTTCACATATGCTTGTTCGGTAAAATCCTTGCTCTGTTCCTATGTTTTTCCTATTTTGGACCTTTCTCACTCCCTTCCCCCCCAGGGTATGTGATGCATCTCTGCTAAAAAGTCACCCTAATGCCGTTATCCTAAGCTGCTTCCCTGAAACCCTTTTGAAATTATTGCATTGGTAGAAGGTTCTAGTGGCCAAGCAGACAGATGGTTTTGTGGATATGCTGTCAGGTCATCAGGCTTCCCCAAGAACAATAGGTCCAACCAGCCAGCCCACAAGCTGGGATTAGCATGTGCCCACTGATTGGGCTTCCAAGTCACTTGACCAGCTCAAAAGGCAGATCGGTGCTGAGATGAGGTGCATTAGATTGGATGGGCCAATGATGCCATCAACCCTAAGTTTCTTGAGATCATCCATGAGGATGGTTAGTTATGTTGTCCAGGTCCTTCATCAAAGGCAGCTGCTGCATTGTGAAAGGCATGCCCATTCATTGCAAGTGTGTAGGAACATGACTCCTGGCGCAGCATCTGTAACTAGTGCGGGCCATGTTAGAGGTTGTTTTTATTTTCAGCTTGTTTTTCACCTTCTTTGCCTACTTTGCCAACAACCCCCTTTTTCTTGCCCATTGGATATTTGATTTGTGCCTTGTTTTACCATTTGCCTCTTCTCATCCATCATTTGCTATCTTTGCCCTTTAATAAATGTATCACTCTTCAGTGATTTACCAGCCTGTGCTGGAGCAAGTTCACTCAGAAGGGTGCCTACAAGATCCTTAGGTGGTGCTACTGAGAATTGTTCAGGAATCTTACAGCCCAAGCCGAAGGGGCCTTTTCAGCACTGGAATCAGTGATGTCATGCAGGGGGTACGCGGGGGTACGCAAGTACCGGTTTCTAGGATTACAGCTGGCCCCGCCCATTCGCCCGCCCTCTTGTCAACTCCGCCCTCTGCAACGTTTGAATTTCCTGCATGTTTGAGTTGCCTGCATGTTCTCAGAGCCAGGCAGGCAGGCAGGCAGGCAGCAAGTGGAGCCTTTCCTTTCCTTGCCACTGAAAAATGAGTTGCTCTGGAGTTTTAACATGATGCCAGGCCTCCTTAACATGTTCTGGGGGTGCTGTGGAATACTGTTGCAACTGTTGGGTCAGTTTAAAATCATCTGAGGCCTCAAAAAGGGCTTTTTTCATGTCACTTCCTGCCATGACATCACTTCTGGCTTATGACGTCACTTCCGGTGGGCGGGTCCCGACACGTGCCAATCAAAAGTGAGTACCTGTTCTTAAATCATTTAGATGACACCACTGACTGGAATGACTGTTCCAGTCGTATAAATCCCTTTATGGCTGTCGTAAATGTGCTAATGCCATTGCGCATGGCCTGGCCACCTCTGCAAGTGGCGAGCACCTGGATATGCACAAAGGCAGTTGAGGGTTTTCTTTGAATTTTGGACCTCTCCATTCATCTAGAGGGACTTTCCCAAGGTGGAATATTTCTGTCTGGGCTTCATAGTCTTAGTTAGTGGTAGTGAAGAAATGACCATTTTCCAAGTAAATCTCAGTCTCTCCAACACAGTAGGTGTGAACAGATAGTGCATGGCAGTTGCTAACCACTAGGCGCTGCACCCATTTGACCTCAGTTCCTTTCCTTCACAGCTTGGTTGAATGACTTTGGTGAAAGGAGACCAATGCTTATGGATGTGGTGTATAATTCCTAAAATATTATAATATAGGCTAAATATCCTTCGAATGCTGTATTGATTTGAACAACTCTTGTATGAATAAATGTCCATAATCACGCACATCCAGCAGTCTGTCCTGTGTAGGGAAGATTTAATGGAAACATTTCCCAGCCTCATGCGTGTGTTGAAGGGGATCAATCTCTGTATTCCGTTTTTTATGAATGAATATTTGTTCCCACTGTTGGCATGATTGGGTATCGTTGTTTACACAGAGCCCTGTATGTGTGGCTCAGGGTCATATATAACAATGGGAAAAGGCATATTATTTTAATATAATGTGTTCTTTAAAGGTTGACATTTCAATTATTCCTTGTCACGCACTCTTGGTTATTATTGTGCATTCTATGCCAATTAAAGTTTGTAGTTATCTTCCTCTCAATGGTTACATTTAATTAACCATGCTAAAATAACTTCTTTTATTTTCAAATAGGGAAACACTGGCTACAAAGGAGACAAGGTAATATAACAGTAAGCTAACAATTACTTGGTTTTGTGTTTAAGAATCTGTTGCAGATCATAGGTAGAAGCTTACAAAATGTTAGGCTTAAAAATACACAGTAACACTGAGGGCACAGTCCTAACCTGGAGTTAGGCTGGCACAGTTAGGCCAGCAACGTTTGGCCGGCTCAAGGGCCACTGTAAAGCACATTTGGACCACTCTTGGAGTCAGAGTCTAGCACATAGACATGCACCATCCCCCTGATTCCAAGAGTAGTCCAAATGCACTTTATGGTGGCCTTGTTGCTAGCCAAACGTTGCTGGCCTAACTGTGCCGGCCTAACTCCAGGTTAGGATTGTGCCCTGAGATAGGGGATGAGCACAGTCTGCAAAGCTTTTCAAGTTTGGAGGTCTTGTGCACTGTCAGTTTCTGTAAGGTATCACTATTGCAACTTATGCATTCTTGTCCATCCCCACCTGTTTCACACCAGAGCATTGACGTGAATAAATAAATCTGCCTTATGCTGGATCAGACCATTGAGTCATCTGGCCCAGTGTTGTCTGCTCTGAGTGGCTACAACTCTAGAGCATCTGTTCTCTTTGGTGCTGCAACCCACCTTGATATCCATAGTGGGTTGTGACAGTCCTGGTGATGCAGAAGGGTTGCACAGAACTGGTGACCCTACTGGCCTCTGTGGCACTTAGAATGGCCTGCGGAATCCTCCAAAAGCAACTTCTGGGTTTTGGAGGGAAACCAGAAGTTGTCTCTTCAAATTTCTGGGTTCTGGAGTCCTTCAAATTTCTGGGTTCTATAATCTCCCATGACTTGAAATGGTCAGTTAACATCAGTTCCATTATTAAGAAAAAACAGCAGAGGATGTATTTTTTGCTCCAACTTAAGAAATTTAACCTGCCTCAAGAGCTGTTGATTCAGTTTTATAGAGGAATCATTGAATCTGTTCTTTCTAACTCTGTAATGGTCTGGTTTGGTTCAGTGACTAAACAGGATAAGAATAGACTCCAAAGGACAGTCAAAACTGCAGAAAGAATAATAGGAGCCAGCTTGCCCTCTATGGACGATTTAGATATTGCTCGGATGAGGAAAAGAGCAGAGAGGATTGTTGCGGATCGCTCTCACCCTGCCCGTAATCTGTTTGAACTTCTTCCCTCTGGACATTGTTATAGGACATGGTATATTAGAACAACCAGGCACAAGAACAGTTTTTTCCCCTGTGCTATTGGGCTACTGAATATCTGATTGTGTGGTATTGATTATATGTGGTATTTATGTTGATGTTCTGATTTGGATAAATTTAGAGTTAGTGGGGTCTTGTTAATGTGATGGTATATTTTGTTGTATTATTACTTATTAGTTTAAGGTATATGTGAGAGCTTTTGGGCCGGAGTAAAATTCCATATATGGTGAATTCCATTTAAGGCCAATAAAATTCTGTTCTATTCTATGCTATTCTATTCTCTGAAAACCAGAAGTGGCTTTCGGTGTCTTTTGCAGGCCATTCTGAGGCCCATGAAGGCCAGTAGAGTGGGTTGCCGGCCCGGCATCGCCCAAAAGGAGAATCTGGGGCAGCCCAATGCCTCTGGAATGGCTCCTATTTGGAGCCATTTGTACACAAAAGTGGATGGAAGGGCCCAGCTTGTGACACACCTCGCATGGACTTGCGGCCCACCAGTGCGCTGTGACCCACAGTTTGGGAAAGGCTGCTCTAGAATCTCCGGCCAAGCTCTTTCCCATCACTTGCTACCTGATCCTTTTTAATTGAGTATCATAGGGATTGAACTGGGAACCTTTTACTTGGTCTACATAGGGTAATTATTCTTTCCAGAAAGCGTGCAAAGAAGCCCAGGGCACAGGCTCATTGAATCCTGCTCATCAAAGAAACTGGAGAATATAACATTTAAAATTCTTATATGAAAATAAAATATTAGTGTAAAATATCAGTCTATATCAATGCCTATGATATGTATTCGTAGGGTGACAGAGGGGAATGTGGGGCACCAGGATTGAAAGGAGACAGGGTAAGTTGAAAATTGTGTCAATGACCTGTCATGTGAGTATCCGTTGTGTTGACATTTTGTTCAAAATGTTCATTGTTTGCACTAAGGTTGCACTAAGGTGGCTAAAATGAGAGTGATCTGGTGGTGGTGAGAAAAATTGATTTGTTTCCCTTGTCAAGGAAAGGGTTAGATTGAGGCTACTTAGATTGAGGCTGTGATCCTAAACACACTTACTTGAACACAGTGGCACATGGATTGCATTGCTATTGACCATGAACCAACTCCTCATGAGACCGTTAGAACGGTCTGCCCCTGAAACACTTTCAATTTAAATGGCTTCCTGACAGCTCTGGATGATTTTCTTGCTGGCATGGTTGGCATATCGACCTAGTCAATCTCAGTACAGAAACTATTTAGTTTGTGGTCATCCTAAACATCCTCTTGATTTTGGTGGAGCTTATGAGCTTAGCCATTCACCGTGAATAGAGCTGGCATCAGGCAGCTGCAGTCCAAGGAGCAAAGCTCCACACTGGGCTCCCCATGGCTCTGCCTGACCTCCCCCTATGACACACTGGATTCAGGTACTGGCCCTGAAAGATGGACCCTCCAATGGGCCAGTGACTGACTTGGATGACCCTTGATGCAGCATGACCATGTAACTGTGAGCAATGAAGCAAGAAAGGTTATTCCTACAGTGCCATTAGAGGAAGACATAGGAGAAATGGCACCAATTATGGGCTAGAATCCATTTTGGGACCTACTCCAGGGCAGCGATGGTAGTAAAGAAATATTACTTCCCTGCTATCATTGCGACTGCTCAGTATCAACCAGCTGTTCCAAGTGGCAAAGGACCAATTACAACTGGGTCGTCCAAGGGAACTATGCTGTACTAACACTGTGTGAAGGAATAGTAGGAGATCATGGCTGTGTGAAGATAAAAGAACACCGGTTAGCAGCTGGCAGTTAAAATGGAAATTAAAAATGGATGTAGAAACCATATGTCAAGGTTGTGGAAATGTAAGGAAAGACAGAGCTTGTCTGCATCCCTTTATTTATACTGAGGGCAAGGATGGAGAAGGCATTGGACATCTGTAAAGGATTAGGGGCTGTAATGGATTAAGCACTTGAAGAAACTTCTGAACAGGCCAAAGTTCTCATCACCCACAGGATTCTCATTTGCAAAAGGAGAGGAAAAGACATTGCCAAAAACAAATCAAGACTTTTTTTTTTTTGTTAGCAGAGAGCTTGCTGATGGAAAGCTACCAGACATGGAACACACATAGCAAAAGTATTCTGATATTCAGAAGCACATTTACAATCTGGAGGGATTGGCTTTGAAGCCAGATTGGCTGTGTTGTTGTGTGTGTCCTGATACAACTCCATCTTTTTGTTTTTTTGTCTTAAACAATTAACTGCACAGAATTCAGCTGTGTTTATTAGTGTTTCCTACTGTCCAGAAGTCTGGATTTCCCAAATGGCCAGTGACAGGAGGGTGTACAGCTTTCCTAATAGTACACAATACAAATCATTCCTGCCATCTTGAATTCAGATCAAATATGGATCAGATTTATGCAGATCTACAGAGAACAAGCTTAAAGCATATTTATTTCCATTATTAGCTTTGTTGTCTTGGTGACAGAATTTCCAGAGTTTTGGCAAGGGCATTTGAATGCAGTGGAATCACCCTTGATAAGGGAAAGAATAGAAGGGAGTTGCCCAAGAGAAGGCAATTGCTAGGAACATTGTCTTTTTGCTCTCCTTCCTTTATCCTAAAGAGGATTCCTAAAGAGGTTCCTAAAGTATGCATCCTGGTGCCCTGAGATGCTGTGGCACACTCATAGGGATGCCATGGGATATCTCTCCATTTCTTCTTTTACTTATAGGGATTAAGATTTGCACCAGTTGTAGCAAGAATACTTGAAGAAATACTTTCACACTATCATTTTAATTGGAACTATTATTAATTTGCTTTCCTGTTGTATTTGCACAGGGGCTGGAAGGCCCTTTTGGCCCAAAGGGACCCAGAGGCCCTCAGGTGAGTTTGTTTATTGACTTAACCTTTGGCGATGTTGTGGTACATTAATGTCTTGGGCCTAGTAAACAATGTCTAGTTGTTAATTAAAGGGACTGATAGCCAGATCCTATTGGATTAGTGAATACATGGAAGAACAAGCCTTGTTGAGAAAGAATCAGCATGGCTCCTGCAAATGACATGTGAAAGAGTCTAGATGAAAAGAAAGCACCCAGTGTCAAAATGCTATTACATAAATCAGTAGCCATGATAACTGAATGGAAAGTCTGTGTTCAGAGATGGCGTATATCCAGCGATGGGATTCACAAATTGCCAAGGGGAACGCTGGGCGGGACTTAGGCAGGACTTCCGCTTGAGTGGCAGCCCATCCGCAGCGTTCCGCAGCTGTCCTGGTCTCAGGGGGGCTCCCGCTCGCCGCAGGGGACAGGTGAGGGTTGCGCCGGGTGCCTGGGCAAGCAGCGGTGGGGCGTGCTAACCGGGGGCAGCCCCCCCGAGGCCAGGACAGCTGCGGAATGCTGTGGATGGGCAGCCAATCACGTGGAAGCCCTGCGTTAGTCCCACCCAGCGTTCCCCTTGTCAATCTGTGAATCCCGTCGCTGCGTATATCTGTATGTCTGGTCATGGTGACAAACAGTGAAAGAGGGCTGTTGCCTTCACGCTCTCCTTCTGGACTTCCTGGAGGTCAGCTGCTCCTGGAAGCAAGGTGCATTAGGACCTTTGCATTTAAGCTGTGGTTCCCAAACTATGAACTATGACTCCCCAGGGAGCCGCAGACACCAGCCAGGGGAGCTGTGGAATCCTCTTGAAAAACTTGCTGTCAAATACAATGTATAGGATTGTAGCCCTAATGGGGATTTGGCCAACGGCGCAGTTGGTCAAGGGAGCTGCTGGTTGAAAAAGTTGAAAAAGTTGGGGAACCACTGCATTATAGGGACTTAAGCCATGGATTATCTCATCTTGTTGTGTCCCTTTCTCTGCTACTATTTTTTTCTCCAGCATATCACTCTCAAGTCGGCTGTCAGTTTCTTGTTTGTCATGGGCTCAGTGCTCTGTTCTGCAGCCACAGTGCTCAGTTTGAAGTACAACTGTGAGAACATTTTTGCCTTCTCAGTGGAGCTGCTGACCTCCCGCCAATGCCCTGCCAACCCTTTAGCTTTGTTGAAAAATGTTTAGTATTTCTTCACAAATGTTTTCTTGTCGTCAAGAGGAGTTCCCATGATAGGAAACCATATTGCCACCAAAGAGATCCTGCTTATACCTGATTGCATGCTAGGGAGATGCAAGCAGGAATTTGTCAGAGCTTTTGACAATGAATTACAGCATTTGGTCCAAATGGACCAAGACATTGGATAGCACAGAATTAGAGCAACCTATTAAGTGTAGCTTTGAGCCTCTTTGTCTATCAATTATTGACTGTACAACATATGCCTTTGGCCAGATGCTGTTTTGAGTGGTGCGCATTCTGTTTTCAAGTAGCAATAATCTTCCAGCTTAAATTGGCATCTTGGGGGAGGGGTAACAGCTCCTTGCATACTTGTAAAGCACTAACTAATTTTGAAGTTGAGCTAAGATTCAAAACATAGGAGTTGTTTCAGAAGCTGTTGTTGCTCTCTGGAACATGATTCTCCCACAGCACATATTTGCCAGGATAATTCCTGCCAAAGACAACACAATTTCTGAGCATGACAAGTGTAAGAATGCAAGCAGGGTCCCCAACTCATGCTCCTAGGCTTAGAGGAAAGCATTTTTTTTTGCTTTGTGCTCTATCATCTTTATTTATTTCTACAAAGTGAGTACTGCTATGTTCACATTAGAGCTGTGCTACTTCAACTTGTTGTTTGAAGATGGACTTAAAGCAGAAATGTGCTGCAGTCGGGCAGTCTGGCCTGGGACTGCTGTGCACAATTGGCTGGCTAATCAATACTTTCTCCTTGTGCTATTTTTATGCCAAAACCCTATTCCAAGTGATGGTTTGTCCCCAAAGTGCCAGCTTTCTGCAAATAGCCACTGTGGGGCCAAATTGCAACTTTGGATGAAGGTTTTTCTCATGAAACTGGCAGGATAATAATAATACAATAATACTATAATACATTTATTTATACACCGCCTTTCTTAAGATCACTAGATTTCTCTAATGATTGAACTCAAGGCGGTTTACATAGGCAGACTTTCTCACAAACCCGAAGGTTTTTACAATTTACAGAATGTTCTATCTTCCAACACTCCTACAGATCTTTCTTTCTGGATTTAGCCTTCTTTCTTTAGCCACCCGTCTGTCGTCTGCTGGCTGATGAGGCTTCCCTGCTGCCACCAGAGATGCAGCTGATTTCAGCACACTCCTCCTCCCACGAGGCAGCTGAAACTCAGCTTTTAATCAGCCGCAGTTTCCAAGGTCTGCTGCTCGCAGAGACTTCCGGCAGTCCCGAGCTCACGACCTTGAGATCTTCAGGTGTTATCTTCGGGCAAACGGAGGCATTAACCCTCTCGGCTAAACCTTCTGCCCTGGATGAAATCCCTGTGCCACACATCCTGGCCAAATTGGCCCCCTAGCAGTTACTTTTCATAGAGCGCAATCCTAAACTACGTTGGAACAGCAAGGCCAGCAGGAGGCCACACTGTGTTGCTCCTGCACCAGCCGAGTTCGGCTGGTGTAAGAGTGGTTCTGGGCAGGGAAAGGGTGGGAGTGAGGGTGTTTCTGGACATGCTGGCCAGGGGAGGGGTTAGGCCAGTAATGGCATCTAAATGATTTAGCAACAGGTACTCACTTTTGATTGGCACTTGTGTCGGGGCCTGCCCACCGGAAGTGAGGTCATAGCTGGAACCCAGGAACCGCCGCGCCTCCTCAGGAGGGAGCCCCAGGCAGCCTACCTGCTCATGCTGCTGCTGCCGTCGGTCTCCCTTGCTCCGCTGCCTGCCTGCCTGCCTGGCTCTGAGAACGTGCAGGCAACTCAAACGTGCAGGCAAGTCAAACGTTGCAGGGGGGCGGAGCAGAGCGCCGATGGAGTCGACGAGTGGGCGGGCGAATGGGCGGGGCCAGCCCTAATCCTAGGAACGGGTACTCGCGTACCCCCGCGTAACCGCTACATGACATGTCTGGGTTAGGCTGCATCCAAGCTCCCACCCCAGGTTGCACTGTCTCGATTCGGCCATGCGGCTTTCTCAGAGCTGCGCCTGCTAAACAGAAGGCCCAGATCTGAGCAAGCCCATTGGGGCAGCTGGCACCTACCCTGGGGCAAGGGCGTGAACATGCCCTTGCCCCAGGGAGACTCCTTCCTGCTCCAAACTTGCACTGGATACAGCACAAGCCCACCTGCCTTGCACTTCCACCACAAGTTAGGATTGCACCCTCAGACTATGCATGAAATTATGGTTAATATTTGTTACTAGGAAATGACTCTCTTTTTTATTTTGCTAAAGGGAATTAGCGGTCCTCCAGGTGACCCTGGTCCAAAAGGTATTCAAGGAAATAAGGTAAGATGCATATGATATAGAATGTTACTGGTCATGATCTAGGGAGAATTGTGCGTGCATTTCTGTGCATGCATAAGGACCTTTTCCAACAATCTTTTGTGCCCTGACTTTTCTAGTATTTCTTAGGGGAATGTGGAAAGCTGTGCCCTGGGAAGTTATGGGGGGAACTGGGAAAAACCCATGCCAGGTAGCGTGTTCATTTGATTGAACACTTGTCACTTTTTAAAAACATGTTGGTCTTTCCAACTTGGTCTTCAATATGATCTTCCACTTTCATGAACTGTTGGTGTTGGTGTTGGTGTTGGTGTTGGTGTTGGTGTTGGTGTTGGTGGTTTAATTATACAATTCACAACAATCAAATAAACAAATGGTACCCTGTCCCAAAGGGTCTCATGGTCTAAAAAGCTGCAGAAGGAACACCCGCAAATAGCCACTAAAAAAGACCTTTTGCTGGGGTGAATAGAGTTAGTTGTTCTCTCCCTGCCAAATGTAAGAGAGAGCACTGCTAGCCAATTTCTTTTCAGCCGTGACTTCAATGCTCCTCCTTTTCTGCTTGTCAGTTGATTTATAGATGCTGTAGATACATTGTGTGCACATGCAAAGTTTCAACACATTTGGCGAGGGAGGGAAACTGAAGTACCCTAAGCTTCCATGTAGAACCTAAGACCACCCACAAGTGCCATATCTAATTCTGGCATTCCAGTTCAGAGAAAGCCCCTCCAACAGCAGCATTCAAATTCTTTGACATTCGAACAAGAGGGTAGCGTGCAAATAGCAGAGGAAGAGGGAAGGAATCTCCTAACACAGCAATTTTCAACCTTTTTTTATATCATGGCACAGTGACAGGGTGCTAAACTGGTTAAGGAACACAGTTAGTTTTTTTGGCAATTGACAAGGCATGCCATGCTGCTGGTGGGAGACTCACATCCCCCACTGGCCCCACTAATAAATGGCCCCCCAATTTTTGTGGCACATCTGCAGACCATTTGCAGCCCACCAGTGTGCTATTGTACACTGGTAGAAAATAGCTGTCCTAAAGTATGCAGAAAAAAATTATTACAAAATATCGTGAGATAGTATTGAAAACCCAGGCATTCTGGCAAATAGCCTTCTTCAGGGGCAATTTCTGCAATGGCTGCATCAGCAAAGAAGGGGGAATAAGATGATGATGATGATGAATTGGATTTATATCCCGCCTTTCTGCCTGAAGGCACCCAAGGCGGCATTACAACACAAGACACAATAAAATACAGAATTTAACATTAAAAAACAATTTAAAAACAATATTAAAACAATACAATTTAAAATTTAAAAAACAACAAGCCCCGTGGATCATAAGATACAATCAAGATATAAAAGTGTAAAAACCAGATTGGGCCCTAGGACAACTAAAAGAAATTCCCGTCAACTAGAATCAAACATTCAACTGTGCAAGAACCATTTCAATGGAAAACGTCAAATTCAAGTTGATTCCTAACTTATATGCTGTATGTATCACATTCTTCATGTCTGTTTGGGGTACTGAACAGCTCAAAATGTTTAAATGTAAGGCCTGGGGTTATATGATTTTGCATTTGACTGTCAAGTCATTGGAGGTCTCATGAATGCTGCTTCTATTGCATCGTATGTGGGCGGGCATTATGTGAAACATCCTGGCCTTGTTTCTGAGGCAACCAGAACATTTGAAGACACACAGGAACTGCTTTTATATGTGGAAAATATTTGTGACAGTAAAAAAAAGAATCTTGGAATCTTGGCCTCCCTCATGCTTTTTCCTTGCCTTGATTTTTCTTGTTCTTTTATTCACCATCTTTTGTACCAATCACTTCTGCACTATTTCAGCAGAGGAAAAATGAGGTGAGGGAGGAAATAAATGTCATACACTAGCAGACTTTTAAACTTCTCAGTATAATTTGTTTCTTAAACATAACATTAATGAATGCGGCAAAATTTGTTCCTTTATTTGCTTCTTTAGCTTGTGTGTGTATGCGCTTAATATATATTTGTGTCATACCTGTTCTGTCAATAATGCCACTATATTAATAGGGTAATTTTTAATGTATGTATTTGTGTGGGGAGCAATGGGTTTTATCCAGCGGTGTCATCCTGGCCGGTACGCTAGTTCCGCGGATGGGCCCGGGCCGCGCCGCCTCTCCCGAGGACGGGTGTGCTGTTCCTGGGCCCGCCCTCCCTCCCGTGCGTCCTAATCGCTCTGAAATGGAGCGATTCCAGGCACAGGGAGGCGTGGCAGGCCTCCGCCATAGGGGCGGAGGGCTGCCAATCATCCGGGCGTTCCGGTTCCTGGCATGCCTGGATGACATCACTGGTTTTATCTGAGACTCAAACAAAGAGACGGGCAGCCCAATCTTAACCTGCGTTGGAGCATGCAGGCTGGCAGGCCTGCACTTTAGCCTAACTCAGGTTGGGTGGCAGCTGGAGCTAATTGCGGAGCAGGGCAATATTTTTCCCCTTGCCCCACGGTAAGCCCCAGCCAGCCCTATGGGGCTGTTCAGATCTGTGCGAGCAAAATAGCAGGTGCAAGTCCAAGCAGCCAGTAGCGGCCCAGATCGGGGCTGCCCAGCCTAGGGACAGGGGTTAGGATATGGCCTAACAGCCGTGCCCTATCTCTTCCCTCCCACCTTGGCTGGCCCGCATAGGGATTTGCCCTCCTTCCGCTCTGTTATGCCTCCCACCTGCCTCCAGCATGCCCTCGGCGCAGGCCCACACCGGCAGAACTGCACTGGTGCTCAGCCAGGACATACCCCAGGGCAAGGAATCAAATGTTCCATACCTTGATGAGACCTACAGCCTGCAAAATTCCCTTGTGGGTTGCAGCAGAACCTACATCGATGCCACTGCATTGGCACGGAAACATTTAAGTAGGATTGGTCTGTTATTCTCTGCCCTTTTAGTGTATCAAAACAATGTTCAAACCTCTCCCATAAACTGGTTACAGAATCTCATTGCTTTTCAGTTCTGATCCTTTTGATTCTAATTCCGATCTAATTCCTAATTTCAGTTCCGATCCTTTTGATTCTAATTCACAGAGAAAGAGGAAAAGGAACCAAACAAGTCAAGTCCCTTCAAACCAGAATTTTGATTGTTGGTTCCAGTTTGATTTACAGGGACTAAGCAAACAAAAGAGTTCCTTCATTTGCATGATCTCTTTAAGGGCACAATCCTTAACGAGATCGTGTGTGTCCTCACACAATTTCTTAAAATTGCAGAAGTGGAAGGACTTCCATTTTTGATTTAGAGCCCAATCCTAACCTGGAGTTAGGCCAACGCAGTTAGGCCAACAAAATTTGGCTGGCACAAGAACCACCATAAAGCATGTTTGGACCACTTTCGGAGTCAGAGGATGGCACATGTCTGTGTATTTGCCTCTCTGAGTCAGAGAGTGGTCCCCACATACTTTATGGTATCCCTTGTGCTGGCCAACCTTTGCTGGCCTAACTCCAGGTTAGGATTGGGCTCTAAATCAAAAACGGAAGTCCTTCCACTTCTGCAATTTTAAGAAATGATGTGAGGACACTGTAAGCGGCTTTTCAAAAAATAGTACAGAGGTGGCAGATCAGAGGCGGTGTCAGGAGACATTCCAGGTCACGCTGCCTCTGTGCTAGTGCTGTAGAAGTACAACCTCAGTTTTTGAGCCCATGATTTTATTGTTAAAGGCACTTGATTTTATGGAGCAATAAATTCCAGTCCAAAGTTACATTTGTTCAACAGACGGGCGAAGAGAGCTTCCCATTTCTAGCTTTGCAAAGGACGTTTGGATCTGAAGAAGTGCCAGACTCCTTGCGCCTACTCCATTTTCAACTTTAAGAACGATTTGGCAAGCATTTATTTATATTCGGGTAACTCCATTGTTTACCCTCTAGATTCAAAACTATACAAAAATACAGAAGCCATCTGTTTTAATTAGTGAGTTCCAGAGTGAAGCTTGCCTCTCTGCACTCTTAAAAATTGCAGAGGCATGAACTTGCTTGGGAAGATGTTGCCCAGTAAAATGAATGGGTTGTTTACAACACAATAAATACCCATTCAGCTAGTAAAGGTCAGTGCCTTTTTTCATATGAGTACTCTAGTAGACAGATACTTTGCAGTCTTTCCAAATTCTGTTATCTTTACAGAAAGATCATTCAAGCTCCTCTTTTGAAATTAAGTTTCCAGACACTTATGAATGAATTCAAAGTCTAGCAGTTATTTATATGGTGGATACGCTTTCCCAGTGTATAAATAATAGATCTGTTCTCAGGATAATGCCAACAGAGCAATTAAATCTCCATGGAAGAGGTTTTTGTTGTTGTATATCTGAGAGACAGACTGAATTAGTGGAGAAGTGCCGCAACGAGAGCTCGCTTTCCAGCTCAGGCACAGATATGGCACGTAGAATTGCCACAATCAGCATTTCTGTGCTATCTTTAAGGATGGAATGAAGGCAGATGTTGAGCTGTATAGGTTGTAAAAAAAAGAGGATTCCACCTTCTTGGAGCTATAGATGCTCCCACTCTTTGTCACAAAGAGAATTTATATAGGTCCAACATTTGTATACGCTGATTTTTAATACACTGATTTGACTCAACACTGATGGCCAGTGCATAAAGAAGGATCCTGCTGATCTCTAGAGAAGGGGAAAAAACATGTCCCCATTCTAAAAGGTATTTTTCTAGGGAGTCCTACTATTAGAATGGCTATTTTCAGCTTGCTCCCTCTCTTGCTGAAGAATGGAATGCAATGAATCACATTCACATTCCATTCTTCAGTGAGAGAGGGCGAAGGGAAGGGGACACTTTTCTGGGAGCGGGCTGAAAATAGCAGTTCTAATTGCTATTAGAACTGCCAATTTTTTGTCTTGTTTCAACTTCTTTTATTTAACACAGTTTTTAATATTAGCAGGGAGTCCTAGAACCAAATTCCAGCAGATACTGAAACACGACTACATTCTGGGAAATACATCATTAACACTGGAAATAGATTATACAAACGGTTGCCATTTATGCAGTGTAATTTCGTTCTGTACCATTGCACTAAAATGGTGCGCCTGCCTTGGAAGATTGTTCGACTGTTGGTCTAGTATGGGAATAAGACACTATACGTTACCTCAAAGAGGCCTCACTTTTCTGACAAGAATGTTTTTAAAAAAATAAAAAGAGTACATAAGCCCCAAGTGTGTCCCCTAATTTTGCAAGGTTTACCCCTAATTCTATAGGAGGCACAATACTAGAGTGAGAGGGAGAAAAGGGAATGGAAAAGAGAGAACACTTACCAAAGGATAGCTTTTATAACCTCTTTGGAACCTCCAAGAGGCCTCTGCCTCACTATAGTTAAAAACAGAATGCTTGGCCACCTGGAGCAGAAATATTCCAAGAATAGAGAGAAGTAAAAGCTTATTGTCACTGTTTTTGATACTTATATCATTTTTGTAATCACATGTTCCTGGTTTTTTTTTCCTCAGTGACCATGAGGACTAGAAACATAGTACAAAAATAAAGAACAATTGTACTCATAGTGTTCTAGTTCTGTGTACAAGGGAAACACGAAAAGTACCAGATGTAGCACACCTGTTGTACATAAAATGGAGAGCTCCTTGTCAAATGGCTTCCCATGAGGAAAGAGAAACAACATCCCTCACTCTCCTCAAAGAAATTGTCACCATAGCCTGAATCTTTCAGCTTAATGCAGAAAAAAAATCTTCATGGCTGCATATATTCTGACTGTATGTGCAGCTGCTGAAGATTTGGTCAAAATCCAGTTCTTACTTGAAAGAAACTGAGTCAGTAGATTTTACAGTGCCAAGACAAAAAATAATAATAATCCTGAAAGTATTTATTTGATCTTCATGGGTTGGCCGTTTACATTCCACTCTCAGTATATATGGACATAGATTGACACCTACACATCAGGCTAGGGCAAACAAGTGTTTTAGGTTAGGGAATGTCCAATGCTCTGATATCTTGTACAGCTCTTGGAAAAAAGAAATCATAAAGCAAAATGTTTGGAATGCAGAAAACCAGCTTTTTAGGGAAAGGTGCCAATTCCAAATCAAAGTGAAAATCCTGTGTCAGCTGAGAGATCTCAAGAGTTGACTTTTCAGAATATTTCCACCCAAAGAGGCTTGCAACTATATCATAGATCCTGTTGCTGGAGATTCACTGTGGGGAAAAAATCACAATAAACTTGTGTCATTTAACAAGGCAAACATATGCTTTGCTTTCAAAGTGCTGCCGTTTAAAAGTTCTGTTTCAGCCATTTAGCAGCCACTTGTTTGGACGAGGAAAGTCCACCATTTTCTTTACAGGATATGTGACCATATTTTATTGGACTGGGCCAGTAATTCCAAAAACATGTATTGGATATTCTAGATGGCAGAACTGCTGGTGTGCTGTGAGAAATTAATTAGTCAATTGTTCCTCTGAGCCTAGAATGCCCTCCCTCATAATTTATATTTTGCCGTTCCTCCATTACAACATCCTTGTGAGGTAAGTTAGCCTGAGAGATAGCAACTGGCCCCAAATCACTCAATATGCTTCATGACTAGGTGGGAATTGAATCCAGGCCTACCACATTTGAGACTGACTTAATAACCACTATGCCACACTGTCTCTTTGTTACTTTGTTACTTTGCTCTTCATGGATTTTAGCTCTGCATTTAACACAAATGATACCGCACAAACTGATATCTAAACTTAAAGATCTTGGGTTTTCAGATTCAATCTGTATGTGGATCTTGGATTTTCTATCAAATCGCCCTCAGAGGGACGATTGTTTCTTCTGCCAGGATTCTCAGTACGGGTACTCCACAGGGCTGTGTGTTGAATCCACTATTGTTTACCATCTATACTTCAGATTGCACCAATACTTACCCTAGCAATAAGATCATTAAATTTGCGGATGACACCATGTTAGTGGGGCTCATCTCTGAAGTCGATGAGTCCGCCTATTGCGATGAAGTTCAATGGTTGTCTTCATGGTGCAAAAATAATAACCTTATTTTTAACATCAATAAGACTAAGGTGTTTATTGTGGACTACCGGAAAAGAAAACCAGACGTTCAGCCCTTGTGTATTGAGGGTGTTGGTGTAGAGCAGGTGGATGAGTATAAGTTTCTGGGGACCATCATGAAGGTCCTGTCATGGAGTGCAAACACCGCTGCTCTGGTCAAGAAGGCTCATCGGAGATTGTACTTTTTGAGACTCAGAAGACAACAATTGTCTGAGACATTGCTGGTACCGCAGCTATATAGAGAGCATTCTATCTTACTGTCCCTGTGTTTGGTTTGCGGGTTGTGCAGTGGTGGAGAGAAAAGCGCTCCAGAGGGTTATCAACACTGCTCAGAGGATTGTTGGCTGTTCCCTTCCTTCTTTGGAGGAGCTTTTCAGTGCAAAGTGTCTGTCGAAAACCTCAAAAATTCTGAAAGATCCCTCGCATCCTGGTTACCAGTGTTTCAAACTATTGCCATCAGGAAGGAGATACAGGGTGATAAGAACAAGAACGAGTAGATTAAAAAATAGTTTTTATCCCAGTGCAGTGTCTAGATTAAATGCTGGGGCACAGTGATATGTTGAACAGAGTTTTAGCAATGTGGTGATTGGATATGGTGTTTGTCTTGATTTGTTGTATTATTTGTTTTGTTCTTGTCTAGTTTTACCTTGCGAAAGCACCTAATTTCGTTGTACTCGTGCACACGGGTACAATGACAAATAAATTTTCTATTCTATTCTATTCTATTCTTTATTCCATTCTGTTCCAAGATAATTTCTTAAGTTTTCTCCTTCCCACTTTTCCCTATAGTGTATCTCTTTATTCCCATCATTACGCTCATTGTGTGATTTTGGGCCAGTTCTTTCTGGCAGTTCCCAGCCTTCTAGTTTGCCCAGGCTACTCTCCTCAATCTGGTCCTTTTCATAATTGATTTTTAATTAGCCATAGAATCAACCTAATCTAATCAATCTAATGTTGATTCTCAAAACCAAACCCACCCAAAACCCACTCCCAAACCACCAAGCATATCACCACCAACCAAAATTCTCTCTTTTTCCAGCCAATGGGAACAGCACATTTTGAATGCCTTATTTTTCAAGATGATCAAACAGTGCTTGTTTTATTTCAGAAATGCTCTTGGAATAACCTAAGAATCAACATTTATCCGTATACTACTATGAACTCAAGAGCTCAGGTGCCTATCCGTTTGCATGTGAAACAGGGCCACCCAAGGACAGTGTAGTGAGTTTTATATATTCAAGAGACTCCCTCAATTCACAGAAGTAGAAAAGTTAGTTTGTACATTTAAAATAAAAAGAACAGAGATCCCCAAAATGCTTGCCCAGTGACCCCCAGAAACTATGTAGTGGCTTTGGATAAAACCAACGAGCACATGTGGGTAGGATGAAATAGGGAGGCAGCTTGCCCTGCTTGAGCCAAAGTAGATGAGGGGATCTGGCTTTTCCTCCTACTTGACAGAACAAGTTCCGTACTTGAATTTTTTTCCATCGTCTGTATCTGTTTATCAGTCAAGCAACCTATTTATTACTGTATTTATATGCAGCTTTTTTTTTTTTTATTACAAAAACGCTCTTATTTAAAATCATTTTCCAGTATGAGAGCACAATCCTGAATTGGAGTTAGGACAGCATAAACTAAGCCAGCGAAGTTTGGCCAGCACAAGGCGCTACCGTAAAGTGTGTTTAGACTACTCTCGGAGTCAGGGAGGATGGCTCACGTCAGTGCGTTGGCCTCTCTGACTCTGAGAGTGATGCAAACATACTTTACGGTGTCCCTTGTGCTGGCCAAACTTTGCTGGCTTAGTTTATGCAGGCCTACCTCAGTTTAGGATTGTGCCCTGAGTTAATGAATAAATGAATAACTTTGCTTATTTGACAAAACCAGTTGCTTTTGGAACAGGATGTCTTTGACCTCATGAGGAGAAATCTAGCTATGATGTCTTCTTTCTGAGTAGAGAAGTTTTTCTTATTTGTGGTATCTTCATAGGGCTGTTTTACATGAATTCTATCGTTGTGTAGTATTTACAGCAGAAACTTTGCCAAGACTATTAGGCAGACAAGTATTAATTCTCTTATGTTTTTCTTGGCTTCCCTTATTTTTCCTGCTGATGGGAAATCAACATTTCTGGTTGACAACTAACATTGAAGCATTAACTTATTCACCACCAAAATATGTGGAACTTGTAGGTTCTTGACAATCTCGTATTTCTACACAATAGTGATTTTAATAAAGTGTAAAGAGGTAGAAAATCAAGAAAGACACAGGGGATTCTGTTCTTATTAGAAATACAATAGTTTAAATGTCCATTTAATTATTCTGGATTGAGGATGAGATCAGAAATTAGTCCCAAGTTTCCTGCAGATCAAAAACACAATAACTAGGGTTAATGCAAGTTATCGGCGAAAGTAGCATAATGAGCACAATCAAGGATTAAATGCTTAAAGTGGCAAGTCTTGAAGGCAAATGATACAGATTGTGAAATGTGTCCATCTTCTGGTTCTTTTAAAAAAACGGAGGAAGATAAATCTGGATTGGGATCTTGGTTGATATATACAGTATTATAGACACTTGTCAGCTAATTCAGTGGTCTTCAGTTTAACAAGAGCTGGGACCCTCCTCAAACCTCAGACTGCACCATGGGACCCACCTTGAAGAGCTCAAGAGGTGTGGAAGTAACCAGCAAAAGTTCTTTTCCCATCTGGTAGAAGCCAAGGAAGGGACTGTAGTTCAATAGCAGAGCACATGTTTTGCATGCAGAAGGTCCCAGGTTCAACCCATAGCATTTCCAGATAGGGCAGGCGAAGATCCTTGTCTAAAATTCTGGAGACGAGTCACTGCTAGACAGGATAGATAGTACTAACTTAATGGATCAACCACCTGACTCGGCACTAGGCAGCCTAATATGTTCATATATATTCAAGACCCAGGGGACCTGCTCCTGTTTCCCAGTATATTCAGCGGCATGCTCCCATTTCCCACCCCCATGTTCTGTTAATGTGAGAAGAATAATGTGGGAAGAGGGAATACATTCTGCACAAATGAAGGAGGAGGATGTCTCTGCCACTGGCCAGAGAAACAAGGATCATTCGGAGGTTGCATCCCTTCCCTCGGAAAATGAAAATCATAGCAAGGGGAAGTCAGCCTGGCTCCAGCAATTGGCCAAAAAAAATGAGCAGCTGCAGGGAACTTCTTCCTGCCAGAAAGAACTCCGCAGAATTCCATTCAAATGTCAGCTGTTCTGAGACTTTTAAAACCTCAGGGAATTACACTCTGGCCTCTGATACCTTTTAAAGCAGTGGCTGTCAAACGTTTTAGACCAGGACCCACTTTT
The DNA here is from genome assembly GCA_029204185.1 of Lerista edwardsae. Classification (NCBI taxonomy): domain Eukaryota; kingdom Metazoa; phylum Chordata; class Lepidosauria; order Squamata; family Scincidae; genus Lerista; species Lerista edwardsae. The sequence continues at coordinate 16,974,219 of JAJKFI010000009.1, forward strand.
TTAGAAGTAGCACTCATGTCAGGACCACCAAAAGTGATGTCATCACCTGGAAGTGATGATACAGCCAGAAGTGACATCATTAAGCAGGAAGTTCTGTCATCGTGACATAATAAAATGACACTCCTGGAATGCAAACGGGCATTCTTGGACTACAGCAAGTGCACAACCATGAAACATCCCAAACAAAAAGCAAGATTAGGATAAAAAATTATGTAACAGAATTGAACTAAAAAGAATAAAAAAAAAAACCTCGCCTAAAATTCAAACTGTTAACACTCACAAAAGGAATATTGCAAGAGTAAGGTCTGCAGCTTCCAAGATGGCTTCCCTACAAGGAAGCCACTTGAACCATTCACTAATGAGGCTGTGCCATATCTCTGCAACTAGATGTGATAGGGCAAAACTGATGCCATTTTTGGAATCAGCACCCCAAATATACCCAGGAATTGGTCTAACGTTTAAGATAGCAAAATGTGTGTTGTCCTGTGTTATTGGAGATAAATGAACTTTTTCTGAAATGTGGCATATTTCCCATTATGCAATCAGATACTTTTAGAAACAGAAGGCCTAAATTGTTTCACTTTTTTTTTCATCTTTGGAGGGCCCTGGAAACCCTTGAAAACAGAACGTCTCCATTTATTATCTTCTAGCTAACATAACGACCTGTTAAAGAGAAAAGCATTGATGTGGATTCTTATTGTTTCTTACTTGGTGCATGAAGATTAAAAAATGCAGCCAGAAATGTATGCTGAAAACCATCCCAATGAGAAAGGGAATATTTCCTGGAAAGGCAAAATGATAATGTTTCGGAACACCTGCTATTTGCTATATTCAGTGGAGTCACACAAGGATAACTTGTGAACCAGAAATTAGTAGGCAGGGGAAACAGAAGAAATAATGAGAAATAATTGGAAAATAATGTGCTGATGCAGCCCTGAAGTAAGGGAACAAATGTTCCTTTACTTTGAGAAGGCCTTTGCTTCTCCCACCCCCAGGATTCAGCACACACCCCACTGGCATGGCTTCATCAGCGCTTCAGTTGGGTAGGATTAGACTCTGAGAACACAATCCTAACCTGGAGTTAGGCTGGCACAGGTAGGCCAGCAAAGTTTGGCCGGCACAAGGGACACCATAGAGTATATTTGGACCACTCTCTGAGTCAGAGATGCCAGCACACAGACATGCGCCATAATCCCTGTCTCCGAGAGTGGTCCAAACACACTTTATAGTGGCCCTTGTGCACCACTTATGGTGGTGCTACCCAATAATTAGTTGTTTCATTCATATGCAAAATCAATGAGAGGATAAAGGTTCATGTCACCATTGCTATGAACCCGGATGAGATGGATCCAGAAATCATTTCTTAAAATCACTGTTTCTCTGGGAACAAACTGCTATCTCTTTCCACTATACATTCTCCTCATTTTTTAAAATTTCTGTTTCTTTAAGGGGGAGCCAGGCCCAGCAGGCCCTTATGGCCCTGCAGGGGTCCCTGGGATTGGATATCAAGGACCAAAGGTAAGAAACGCCTTCATTTGTGGTGCACCTGAGTCGACCCACTTGCAGCTACTGAGAGCGCAATCCTAACCTGGAGTTAGATGGGCACAGCTAGGCCAGCAAAGTTTGGTTGGCACAAGGGACACCGTAAAGCACATTTGGACCACTTTTTGAGTCAGTGGATGTGCATGTCTGTGTGCTGGCCTCTCTGACTTCCAGAGTGGTCCAAACATACTTTAAGGTGTCCTTTGTGCTGGCTAAACCGTGCTGGCCTAACTGTGCCCGCCTAACTCCAGGTTAGGATTGCACTCTGAATTATATCCACTGGGTAGGGAAAGGGGTTGTTTGTTTGTTACTCTTTTAGATGATCTACCCTTGTTGTTTCTTAGCCCTAAATGGGAAGATATGTTTTATTAGCTTAACTATGCAATAACCAACTTCTCCTAACCAAAGATGTGAACCAAGATGTGCACATCCCCTCCTGGGCAATGGAGAAGCAGAAAAGGCAACAGGGGGAAAGCTATAGAAGGTTGCAAGGAATAACCTCATGAATGGGGCAGCTGTTAGGATTGGTGTTGCTTTTTGTGGATGGTTCAAATGAGTTTGTCTAGGGAATATTGGATTCCCAATGCTTATTCATTGAGCTGGTTCACCAAGGGATCCAGTATTCCCCGGTTAAATATTCTACCCGAAATGCATTGAGTTTGGGAACATCAATACAAATTAACACCAGTACTAAGAACTGTTCTATTCATATCCTTGTTGTGAGATCACAGCTGAACAAATGTTCCCCCACCTTGAAAAGGCCTCTGGGACCGCCCCCCCCAGGACACAGCGCATGCCCTATGGGCACGACAGCATCAGTGCTGGAAAACTGGATGTGCTCTGAGTCAGGTTAGTTGCAATCTCCTTGATGGACTTGGTTGCAATTAACTTACTTTAGGGACAGCCCACATTCTTTCATTCCCAGCACTGTTAACGATTACCCATTTTGTGTAAAAACTAAAGGTAGTGTCCATTAATATTATTATTATTATTGTCCATTAATATATTGTCCAATAATAATAATAATAATAATAATAATTAATAATGTGGAAGGTTAAGATGTGAAGGTCTCTATCAACACAAGCCTTTGCATGTTAATGAAGAAGTAAGCTCTAGTGAATGTAATGGGACTTCCTCCCAAATTAGTGTGCATCGGGTTGGAGCCTTATTTTCTGAGGAGGGCCTCTCTGATCTCTGGTCAATCCATAGCCAGTGGCATTATTCACCCGGTACGCTGGGCGGGACTTACCTTTGAGCAGCAGTCCGCCTGTTGCATCACGCCGCGTTCTGCCGGTGGAACGCAGCGTGACGCACCGGGCGGACTGCCGCTCAAAGGTAAGTCCCGCCCAGCATACCAGGTGAATAACGCCACTGTCCATAGCATTGCAGCAGAGGCTGCACCAGGCTCACTGCATGCTATGACCAGCTTAGGATAGGCCTGGGCTGCAAGTGTGTCACTGTCAATGGTTTTTGTTCCCATTTTAGCAAATGTATTCAGAGCAGTAGCCAACATTTTCCTTATTGCTTCCCCACCCCCACCCCCACAGGGTGACAGAGGTCAGGAAGGAAGAATTGGGTTTCCAGGACCTGCTGGAATTGGTGAGCCAGGCTTAACAGTAAGTAAAGCAAACTTGTCCAGTGTTGAAAAGGATTTTATGTATCAGAGTTTTAGGAAGCGCTTGATTGAAAGACTGCTGTTGGTTTCCTTCTGCACTTGCTGAACTAGGAGTGGCGTCAGAGGCCGGACAGGTTGGGCTCATGACATCAGAGGGCCCACCTGGTCACTTGCAGCTAATGAGTTCCTAAGTGAGAAAAAAGTGCTTATTTCTGGGCATCATCTGTTCAGAGCGCAATCCTAACCTGGAGTTAGGCCTGCCAATTAGGCCAGCAAAGTTTAGTCGGCACAAAGGACACTGTAAAGCGCGTTTGGACCACTCTCGGAGTCAGGGTGGATGGCGCATGTCTGTGTGCTGGCCTCTCTGACTCCAAGAGTGGTCCAAACATACTTTATGGTGTGTCTTGTGCTTACCAAACTGTGCTGGCCTAACTCCAGGTTAAGATTGCACCCTTAATGACATCACTTCCTGCTTAATGATGCCACTTCCAGCCCTTAGCAGGCTCCGTGGATGCTGTCCAGTCCACTGTATGAGATGTGACACCCCTAATCTGTGGTATTCACCATCACAAGTTGTAGAGATGGTCACTAGTTTAGACAGCTTTAAAAGAGGATGAGACAAATTCATGGAGGACAGATCTATCACTGGCTGTGAGTCATGACGACTGCATGCTACCTTCCAGTTCTCAGTTCTAGAAAAACAGTTGTGGGAGATGGCTGCTTGTGGGCTTTCCAGCAATATGTTGTTTGCCGCAGGGTGAAACAGGATTCTGGATCAGATGAAACTTTGGCCTGATCCAACAGTGCTCCTCTTTATTTGCAAGCACCCTGTGAGCAGCTGCCACCCCATTCTCTTTGACGCCAGGAAGCATGATGCTCACACATCACCACAGATTCTGTGCATTCCACAGTGCTAAAGATAATGGGGACTGCTCTTGCTTTCACAGAAAGCCCCATGTGTGAATCAGAACCTAATAAAACTTCATATCATGGCTGCGTAACCAATTTTTTCATTTCCTATTCAGGGGCCTCGAGGTCCTGAAGGTGTGCAAGGTGAAAGGGGGCCCCCAGGGGAAGGACTTCCAGGACCAAAGGTAACTATTTTAGCTGAAACATATATGGGATTTCTATTTCATGAACTCTATTGTCATTCTCATTTTTCTTTAACTCCCTGAGTGCGCAATCCTAACCTGGAGCTAGGACGGCATAGTTAGACCCGCAAAGTTTGGCCGGCACAAGGGCCACACTGAAGCACGTTTCAACCCCTCTCAGAGTCAGGGAGGATGGGGCACGTCTGTGTGCTGGCCTCTGATTCCAAGAGTGGCCCAAACATGCTTTATAGTGTCCCTTGTGCCAGCCAAACTTTGCTGGCCTAACTGTGCCGGCCTAATTCCAGGTTGGGAATAATGTTATAAACATGCATCCAATCTCGTAATATCATCTTGGAACAGTCTCCCTCTGTTTTGTCTGAAATACCTTCACTTCCCTAATGCTTTTTCACTTTGTGGGGGTGGGGGGGTGATATTTAGGGATAGTGTGGGAACCGTTCCCCTTTTCTGCCACATACCCCAAAAACGTAGAACCAATGCACTGGTAAAGAAATTGACAGATCCAAGAGCCAAAATCACATAAACAGTTTATCCCCAGGAGCAGACATCAGATAGAGTCAAACTGCTAAGCCCCAAGACCACATGGGCTTCTGAGTTCTTCTTCAACTATTGCAGTTTCCAGACAGTCTTCAAGGGCAGTCCCATGTAGAGTGTATTACAGTACACTTGGCAATAGACAATAGACCTCCAAAGCAGCTGACACTCTGTGCAAATACATTAAAACAAGATTGTTTAAAGCAGTTGTTACTGATAAAGGCTCTGGAGTGCCCACTGCCCAAAATGCCCACTGCCCAAACCCTAGATGGTATTACAACTAAAGCAACACCATCTCTTCTCCTCTTAAGAAATTCAGCTAGCAATTCCAAAGTAGACGTGCTTTCTTAGAGTTTTCTTGGCATTTAGACTCGACTCTAATGTATGATACCATGACCATGTTGGGAAGCTGTAACACCAAGGAACGTTATAATGAATCTCTGTGGACACACAACTCCATGGACTATCACCAGACTGAAGAATAAAATATGTGAATCTCCTGAGCAACAAACAAGTCTAAAGATAGAACAACAGTGATTAATTGTGGAAATTAAAGCAGTTTTATGTCCTGTTCCCACATATATCCTGTCCTAGTAGATATGGACTGGAAGTTTCACAACCTCCTGCTGATTGAGGTTCTTCATTTGTTTTCCACAAATAATTTCCTCCTTCAGTATACAGATCGGTAAGTTGGAGCATTCTCTGCCTGTGACTTTTGCCATGTTCAGGTTGAAACAAAATTTCCTAGGATTGCAGCAACCCCATTGTACCGTTGTATGTTTTTTAACATCTTAATTATGGAATATCTAGAGATTAAGGGCGCAATCCTAACCTGGAGTTGGCCTTCACAAGGGAGTTGAAAACATGCCGCAAAGCATGTTTGCATCACTCTTGGAGTCGGGGAGGCCAGCACATGGATGTGTACCATCTCCCCTGACTCCAAGAGGGGCACAAACATGCTTTATTGTGCGTTTTTGAGTTCCTTGTGCCGGCCTTGCTCCAGGTTAGGATTGTGCCATAAAAATCATGGAACAGCTCCCTCCCCCATAAAACGGTTGTGTGATCTATTCAAGAAGCGATGCTTTATATATACAGGCATGCCCCAGTATCTGCTGGGGTTCCATTCCAGACCCCATCATGGATATCTGAAACCATGGATACTGGGGACACCTTTTTAAAGATAGGGGAACATCAGTGGTTTTAGTGCAACAATGCAAAAAAAGAGATTTGTTAAATGTTCCCCTATTTTTCTAATAGGTATCCCAGTATCCATGGTATCCGTGGATAATCGAAATCCTGGATACCGAATCAGTGGATATCTGAGTACTCCTGTACAAATAAACAGGTGCAAGTATTTATTTGAGAAACCTTGGGCTAAACAGCTGTACCTTGCTTGTACATGACTGCCCATTGATTCTAGTTGAACTTACATGTCTGGGTATACAGTAACTTGATGGATGTCAACAAAGTGCTTCTTTTAACATGTCCAGGGTGAAAAAGGTTCTGAAGGACCAGGGGGACCAGTTGGAGCACCAGGTCCATCCATCAAAGGAGATAAGGTACAATGTGTAGAACATTGCATAGATTTTGTACATTGTATACTGCAGTGCTGAAGTAGCAGCATAGACGCTGCTGCAGAGGGAACTCTCCAAGAGACCTAAGCGCAGAGAAGACCCTCCAAATAAAGAATGCTGTGAAAATGAAAAGCACAGATGCCTACCTAGGAGTGATGCTATTTGCAGTGGTTCCCAAATTTTTTTGACTGGCGGCTCCCTTGCCCTATTAGGTCGTTGGTCCCGACTCCCCACTAGGGCTACACTCCTATACATTTTATAAGGCAGTGGGTTTTCATGAGAATCCCACGGCTGCCCTGGCTGGTTTCCGCAGCTCCCCGGAGAGCCACAGCTCACGTTTTGGGAACCACTGCAATATAGGAACTGCATCCTGACTCAGTCTCATTAGTTCCCCAACTGTTCTATATCCCATGATCTTTTTCCCCCAGGAGATGTTTCCTTTTGCATACTTTGCAAGCGAATATGTAGAAAGAATTTAGGAAATGCGTTGCAGGCTTAAAAAATAATATAGTGCTGATGATATTTTAATTCAAGGAATAATTTAAAACATGGGACATTTTTCATGCAGGGCGAGCGGGGGATCGATGGCCCACAGGGCCCAATGGGAACCCCTGGAACTGGCAACCCAGGAATTCAGGTAAACGCTCTTTAGGACAAGTTGAAACGTCCTGCATTTGGAGCAGTTCAGTACCCCATTCTCGGCATAAGTGTGTCTGTTGTTTGGAAACAAATATGAGTGTGAATTTCGGCCATTTTTTTCTCATAAGGGCAACATAAGCCAAGATGGTGTAGTGGTTAGGAAGTTGGAGTTAAGTCTTGGAAGAGTCAGGTTCAAATCCCCGCTCACCCATGAAGCTTCCGGGGTGACTTTGGGTTAGTCACCATCTCTCAGCCTTGCCTGTCTCACCGGGTGCGCAAGCCTATAAAGGATGTTGAGCCAACACAACGTGCTTGCATCGGCCCAATATCACTAGCGCCCACGCGGGGGCACCAACCAGCACCCCCCCATCGGCACTAGTGCTGTTGGGCCAACACTAGCAGCAGCGTTGGCCCAACGGCACTGAGCAGAAGCGCCTCAGCACTGCTCCTGCGCCAGTCGAACTCAGCTGGCGCAAGAGTAGTTCCGGGTGTGGGGAGGGTGGGTGGGAGAGAGGAACTGGGCAGGTGGTGGGCCGGCCGGTAGGGTGCTGGCCTGGGGAGGAGGGGTGGAGATGGAAAGCAGCCAGTAGGCCGCATCCAAACCTCTGTCCCCAGGCCTCCCGCGGCTTCCTCGGCTCTGCGGCTGCGGTACAGCAGGCACAGATCTGAGGAAATGAATGGTAGGCTGGAGCCTCCCCCGGGACAAGGGCGTGAATGTGCCTTGCTCCGGGGAGGCTCCCCAGCACTCTGAAGCTGTGCTGGATTTGGCGCAGGCCCGCCGGCCTCTCTAATCCAGCGCAGTTTAGGATTGCGCTCTTAGTTGTTTCTTGAATGGGTCCTTGAATGGGTCCCCGTGAATACCGAGGGCCCACTGTATCAAACAAAAATAAGGAATCTTTAAGATAGCATTAATTAGTTGGCATGCAAGTTGGGATTCACGCTACAAATTTACGATCAGCTTTGTCTTTTTTTTTTTTTTTAATCACTAGTGACTTCTAGGTGAATCTCCTTCCTCTGCACTTAGAGAATTAGAAGAAGCAGTTTGAATTAACTTCGTGCTTTTTTTTCTCTCTTTAGGGTATTCAAGGGCCAAAAGGTGTGCCTGGGGTAAAGGGTTCACGAGGTGTGGGGCATCCTGGGCCAAAGGTAGGTTTTAAAGTAAAGACGCGTACAATGGAACCGTACCACTTTTGCTTTTTGCATAGGACCTTAAAGGGTATTTGCGGTTTGCAACCAGGAAAGGTTCTATGGTTTATTAGTTGGTTGAGTGAATTAAGTAGTTTTCAACAATGCATATAGTTCCAAGAGATGAACATGCAGTAGGAAGCCAGAGCTAGTTACATAGAACATAATTTTCACTGTTAAAAAAATCAGGGGCTCTATCTAATGTAGCCAGCAGACGACAGATGGGTGGCTAAAGAAAGAAGGCTAAATCCAGAAAGAAAGATCTGTAGGAGTGTTGTTCTTGGAAGATAGAACATTCTGTAAATTGTAAAAACCTTCGGGTTTGTGAGAAAGTCTGCCTATGTAAACCGCCTTGAGTTCAATCATTAGAGAAATCTAGTGATATTAAGAAAGGCGGTATATAAATAAATGTATAATAAATGTATAATGTGCCTAATGGTTATCATGCCTGTACTCTTTCCTTTTCCCTCTTTCCCTTTTCCAGCCCAGCAGCTGAACAGGAAAAAAACAACAACTTTTGATAGTTTTTTACTCCCTGCCACTATCCCATGCCAAAGAGATCAGACAGAGGAGAGCTATGTGGGTGGGGTGGGGGGTGGGAAACTCTCCCAAAAGAGCACTGAATTCCAGGGGCTGTTATTAAAAATCAAATCCATAGTAGCACCTACAGAGTCAGGAGATATAACAGTCGAATGAATTACCTGTGCACGTGGACCAGGTAGACCAAGGGTCAAAATGTAACTAGTGTATTAAAAGTCCAATGGAAAATGATGTTAAACAAAATGAAAGAAAGAAAGGTGGATAGTGAAAGTATAAACAGGCTGATTGAAAATTCTATGGCTTTGCTGGAAAGCACGAAGAAAGTTTTCATCAAGTGGATGCAGTAACCAGCAATGGTCAGCAGATGGAGCTGGGATGGTACTCCAAATCCCCAGCTCTCAGACCCCTACAATGCATTCCTATATTAATTGGATCCATTGGCAATGTCCATCACCTGGAGTGTTGTTTTGCCTTTGATCTGTTTCTATCACTGCACAATACAGCAGCAGCATCTTCCAATGCATGCAAAGGAGACACTCTTCCACTGAGCAATACCCCCCCCCCAAAGCTTTCTACAAATCAGGGCATAAGATATATAACAAATATGGGAGAGGAAAAGATGCATATATGCAGTGATGTCATCCGGGCGCGCCAGGAACCGGAACGCTCGGATGATTGGCAGCCCTCTGCCCCTATAGCGGAGGCCAGCCACGCCTCCCTGCGCCTGGAATCGCTCCATTTCAGAATGATTCGGATGTGCGGGAGGGCGGGCGGGCCCAGGAGCAGCTCGCCCATCCTCGGGAGAGGCGGCGCGGCCCGGGCCCATCCGCGGAACTAGTGGAACGGCGTACCGGGCCATTCCGCCAGGATGACACCGCTGTATATATGTACAGTGGCGAAGGGAAGAAGAGCACAAAAATGAGGCACTTTAAAGGAAACATTTGCATATAACGTGTGTTTTTGCTTGTTGCCTGAAGGGCCAGGAGGGTTTACCTGGAGCAAAAGGAGATGCAGGACCACAGGGAATTGGGCAACCTGGACCTAAGGTGAGCCCAATTTGCGCACTTCTTATCTAGAATTTATTTAATTCTTGCCTATGGAAATTCGAAGCTTTCATTCAGGGGATTGGTCTGGTTCATTGATAGTTCAATTGGATCACACTGATGGTTGCTTCTTATGAGACTTTGTATCCAATACTGAGGCTGACAAAAGGAGTCAACCAGGTGGGGCCCTGCTAACTTCTGAAGGCCCAATATAGCTTCAGTGACCGCAGTTGAATGGCTGAGTGGAACCAAGGATAGGCTGGGTCCCAGCATCCTGGACCGGGATGAATACCAGAGCAAAAAAATATTTGCACTTTACAAAATCATGAATGAGACACAAGTATTTAATAACAATATTCCTTGGAAAAATACATAAATGCAGTGGCCTGTTAAGCAGCAGTGCCAATGGTTGCTCACACTATATCCAGCGATGGGATCTACAAATGAACAAGGGGAACGCTGGGCGGGACTTACGCGGAGCTTCCGCGTGATTGGCTGACCGTCCGTAGCGTTCCGCAGCTGTCCTGGCCTCGGGGGGGCTGCCCCCGGTTGGCGCCCCCCCCCGCTGCTCACCCAGGCACCCGGCGCGACCCTCAACTGTCCCCCGCGGCGAGCAGGAGCCCCCCCGAGGCCAGGGCAGCCGCGGAACGCTATGGACGGGCTGCCACTCAAGCGGAATTCCCACCTACGTCCCGCCCAGCATTCCCCTTGTTCATTTGTAGATCCCATCGCTGACTATATCCCTGTAAGCTTTATATTACATTATCAAGGTGTCTTAAGATAAGGTACATCTATATTTTGTTAAGATAAAAGAACCCTCACTTATCCTGAGCCTAGTAGTAGGTCATAAGGCATATAATGGAGCATCCTTCTCAAATTAACGCATTTTAAAAAAATTTCTCTTAAAGGGTGAGCCAGGAAGACCAGGATTTTCAGGAGAACCTGGGAAACCAGGATTAGCAGGCACTTTGGGGAAAAAGGTAACACAGTTTCATTTCTTTCTTGTTTAAATACCAGTCTAGAACCAAAGAACCAGGTTTAGGGCACAATCCTAACCAACTTTCCAGCACTGACATAGTTGTGCCAATGGAGCATGTGCTGCATTCTCTAGTTGGGGGGCAGTCATGGAGGCCTCCTCAAGGTAGAAGGCTTCTTTTGTAGAAGTCTTGCTGAGTCATCCTCAGCAAAGTTTGTTTGATATGCTTACCAACTGTATCTTTAATCATGCTTTCCACCTGTTTATCTGGAGCAAATATTAAATTTTATGCTCTCTTCTAGATCCCTCTTTAAATATTGACATTAGTTACCAGACTTGATAAAAAGGTTGATTTTAGTCAAGTTGCATGCTTTTGTTAGAAGCTCAACTATTGCATCTTTGAGTTTCTTAAGAACCTTTGGATGGTTCCATTCTGACCTGATGTCCTCTTAATTTTTAAATTGTCAGAAAACTCTGGAACTTCGATTCCTTGTCTACTCTCTTTGATTCAGTTATTCAGGAACCATCCTTGAAAAAATAGCTATCCAACGTGGATTGGATACTGGTCCAACATTTTTGCAGAAAAGATCAATACAAAGAATTCATCCAGTTTCTCCTCCTATTCTCTCTTAGCAGCATTTTCACACTTTTTGTTACCTGGTGGTGATTCTCATCCCTGGCTGATTTCCTTTTCTCAATGAATGTAAAGACGTGTTTTTTTGTTTTTTTGTTTTTAAATGAAAATTAAAACTTTCTTCTTGTTTTACAATAGGGGGAACAAGGATTGCCTGGTCTAAGAGGCCCAGAAGGGCCACCTGGGAAAGGGGACATGGGCCCAAAGGTTTGTACGCAGTGGTTCCCAAACTGTGGGTCACGACCCAATTTTTGGTGGGTCACAAAACTGACAACGCAGATTAGGCTATGTGTATCAAGGCTATGTGTATCATGTGTACAACTTGCTATTAGGGGTACCAAGGGCTGAGGCGAGAAGAGTTTAGGGCAAAGATGACACATGCCGGCAAGTAGTCAATCATCTTTGAAGGCCCCTCCCAAGGCTTTCAATCTTTCTCCTGAGTAGTCTTGAAAACTACTCACAGAGAGATGCGGTAGTTGACCCATTCAGCTATCACCGAATGTCTGTATTTTCATTGTATAAAGTGTGTGTGTGTGTGTGTGTGTGTGTGTGTGTGTGTGTGTTAGAATCAACTCTGCTCCAATACTGCTCTTATTTTTTTTGGTCAGGGTGAAGAAGGACAAAAAGGAGCTCAAGGATTCGATGGGGTGAGAGGTGTTCCAGGTCCTCCAGGTCCAAAGGTACATACAGATCTTTTAGCTTTTGCTTCCTTGTCCATGTGTTTCATAAGCCACATTGTCTGTATGCAATTCGTTGATCACAATTCATTGATCAATGAATCAATGATCAATGAATCACATTCATTGATTCATTGATCACATTCATTGTATGTATTCATACAATACATCTGCATGCCCAAAGCTAATCCTCTAACCGGCTACATGGCTGATTGCAACAAATCAGGGACAAAGAGTCTGCATTGTGATGTTCCATCATGGCAAGGATTTCAAAGTAGAGGAAAACCATCTGGCTTTTCTGAACACCAGAGCAAGAGCACCAACACGTTCTGGGTGGCTATATTGCCCTGCCCATGTTGCTAGTTGAAATTAGAATTAGCTAAGAGCACTGGCTTAACTAATGATTGTGTAGCCCAGTGCTGAGCTCACAATGATGCCCTGGAAGTGATGTCACTTTTTGTTGTGACATCACACCCGGGCTTTCTTAAAAAGCAAAAAGTGGGGGAGAGAACCTGCCTCCTCCCTGCAGCAGCTCAATGCCCACTCACTCCGCCGCCTTTCCCCAGCCCTCCTCCTGCTTACATCCGTTGCCCCCAAACCCCGGTTGCAGGAGGCAATGAGTGGCTGTGTTTGCTGCTGCTGCCATCTCTTTAAGGGGAAAAAAACAGGACACTTTGCAAGAAGTGGCAGAGAACAGTCTCTTGCCACTGCCACCTTGTGCCGCCGCCTTCCCCAGCCCCCCTCCTGCTGCCCCCCCCCGGAAGAGAGGAGCTCAGCACAACAAGCTGGTTGCATCATGCAGAGCAGCAGAAATGTCATGGTGCAGTCCCGGGGGTGGGGGCTGCCCCCCCTTGCAGTCTGCTGCCCAATGCAGCTGCTTCTCCCCTTCATCAGTCTACCTATGCCACTGGCTAAGAGAAAACAAAATGACAGTTCAATTTTAGCTGTCTTTAGTGATGGCGGTGAAGAGCAACGGTGATTCAATTGCTAAGATGCCTGTATCCAGAACTCTGAAAGAGATGATCCTTAACATCCCTTTTGCCAGTATGATTCAATGATTTATGGTCCAACTCTATTGGGCCCAGTACAATGATGGCCTATCGCCAGGGGAGATGGTCATCTTCTATTGTGCAGCATACTGAGAAGGTTGCTGTAGGGGATTTCTTGATTGCTCTGGAGGTCTATGCTCCATTAGCATGTAGCTCATGATTGAGAGGTTGGTAGGAGAAGCCAAGGTTGCAGGTACTTCTTTTGTGACCATGAATGGTCACCTCAAAGTCAGGAAGCTCTGAGGAGGTGGCATTAGTTACAAGTCTGAATTGGCTAAATATGTAAGGTGTGGCTGGTCATGGCGTTTTTCAAGGCAAGGCTTCTCATAAACCAGCCAGTAAGGGATGGGATGTGGGTTGTTCCAGTGGACCATAGTTTGACCTTTAATTTAAAGGCCTATGGAGCCTGAACCTCAGCAAAAGCAAACCAAAATGAGATTGACCTGGTTCACACTCCCCTGCCATGCACCTAGAACCAGCGGCGTCATGCTGCCGGAACGCTGGGCGGGAGGAACGGGTGAGCGGCAGCCTGCCCATTGCGTACCGCTCCATTTCGCCGTCTTCCCCACCCCCGCGGGAAAGCATGACGCCGCTGCCTAGAACTGTGTACATTCATATGTAGTATAAGCAGTGGTGTCATCTACTCCCCAGTAGACGGTTCGCTGGGCGGGAGTAGGGAGTGATTGACAGTCCGTCGATTCACTTCCGGTTTCTTTGCGCGCCCCGCGTGGCTTTCCCTCGCCTCGGAGGGGGCGCCTGCTCGCCCAGGCACCCGGCACACACCCCACCCATCCCCCAAGGCGAGCAGGCGCCCCCTCCGAGGCGAGGGAAAGCCGCGCGGGGCGCACGAAGAAACCGGAAGTGAATCGACGGACTGTCAATCACTCCCTACTCCCGCCCAGCGAACCGTCTACTGGGGAGTAGATGACACCACTGAGTATAAGCATGCAGGAATGTTCCAGTATCTGCTTGATTTCTGTTTTGGACCCTACCTTGGATACCTGAAACTGTGGATACTGAAGGCGCCTTTTTAAAGACAGGGAAACATCAGTGGTTTTGCTGCAACGAGGTAAAAAACAAGAGATTTGTTTAATGTTCCCCTATCTTTTTAATAGGCGTCCCAGTATCCATGGTATCCGTGGATAACTGAAACCGTGGATACCAAATCAGTGGATACCAGGGCAAACCTGTATAAGGCAACATAACTGAAGCCATCTTAAAAATTTACTTTAAAGTAGCTGATTGTGTCAATTTCCGTTTCAGGGTGACCCTGGAATCAAAGGTTCAGTAGGTAACCCTGGACCTTCAGTTCGTGGGCCAGTTGGCCCCAAGGTAAATGATTTCTTATTTTGTTGCTGTTGGCAGGAGTGAGTGCAAAGGGATTTTCCGGGGGTTGTGAAGAACTTGGGGCAGCCATCTTGAAAAGCTAAGCACCACTGTCTTGGAAGTTTCGTTTTGGCTAGGGAAGAGTCTTCCAGTGGTGGGATTCAAATAAATTAACAACTGGTTCTATGTCCTTCAGGGCGGCCTTCAGGGCAGCCACTGCCTTTCTTCCCCCTCCCAACCTAAAATTAACAACCGGTTCTGCAGAACTGGTGAGAACTGGCTGAATTTCACCACTGGAGTCTTCCCCATGAAACCACCACTTCCTCAATGCTTGTGGCTGCCAGGGGATTTAGCCTTGCTATGGGCTCATCTTGGTGTGTGCGTCTGTTTGTGATGAAGTCTCTCCTGGGTCTCCAAGGCTTGTCATGCTGTCCATGTGCATGCCTGGGTGAGTCTCCACATATACACAGGAGGAACATAAGTACTCTAAAATTTGGCCTTACCACCTTAATCAGCAATGGCATAGAGAAGCCACAATGTGGGGATTGGAGAGGTTGAGAGAAGGAGGAAGGCTTAAGGTGGGTTTTTTTTTTTGGCTGTACAAGGCTGAGGGAGGAAACAGAAAGTGGGGTAGCCAGGAGGGGGGGATCTTCAAGACACATCCCACCTCCCTATTTTCTGTGAATTTTTTGCTCAAGGAAGGCATTGACTCAACTCTCTTTTTGCTCACATTGGCAATGGGTGCACTCTATGACTCGCAAATCAAGTTACGGGGTTGCAGACTCGTAACTTGTGCTCAATGACTTGACTTGTGCTCAATAACTTGGTTTTAAACACATCTCTGTTTAAAACCAATCATTAGCAACCTTCTGCAACAGAATACCTGAACCTGGCACTTTTCCTCCACAATGAATTGATCTAATTAAAATATGTGTTTTTGTGTGTACGTTTAGGGGGAACAAGGAATTGCTGGGCCACCAGGAAGTGATGGAAGTCCTGGAGATTCTGTCATTGGACCTGTGGTATGCAGTTTGTTGGTGGTGGTTTAAAAATCCCAAATGATCAGCCGTGAATTTAATATGATCACATACAAAGTGGAAAGGACTATTTAAGACCGTTCATTGAGGATTCTGATCCCTACAGACATCTGTATTGTTTATGATCAACCTTTATCACCCTTATAAATATGTTCTTCATTTAAATGTATAATCCAACAGAGGGGAATGCTTGATTCTGAAGACAAAGTGCTTCTTGTTTTACTTAGAACAACTCCTCGTGCTCTTAGTGCTCTTTGTTGTATTAGATTTCTGGTTTTTTTTGACCTAGTTTGCTTTGGCATCCTCTGTTCATTATCATCATTCATATCAGAAATATCCCACGGTCTGAGTAACACAAACGCAGTTAAACACAGACCTGTTGCCTCAAATCCAAGGGCTTGACTCCTGTCTCCAAATGCTTCAGCATGACAGCAGCTGTGAAGATGCTGCAGGTGGAGCACATGTGAAAGTGTTTGCAGGATCTGGACTCAATAACATTAGTAACAATTGCCACATCGTTTAATCCGGAAACATTATTATGGTGGGATGGCTGCTGATAACAGAAAAATTATTATCACAATGAAAGCATTCCATTTTCCACTTTGCAGAACCCAGTATTCCACAACTTGTATTCTTACATAACAGGGAGGGAGACTGCCTTCATTAGCATTTTTGGCTATCCACTGATTTTAAAAACTCCTGTGGTTCAGAAATCCATGAAAATAGAGGGGTAATAATAACACTTTGCTTCACTGTGTAGCAAGAGGCTAAAGATGGTTGCCTCCTTGCACAGTTACAGACATCAGGTAGTAAGCTTTTAGGATGGATCCTATTTGGCTGAGGGCGCAATTCTTACCTGGAGTTAGGCCAGCAAAGTTTGGCCAGCACAATGGCCACCATATAGCGCGTTTGGACCACTCTTGGAGTCAGGAAGGATGGTGCATATCTGTGTTCTGGCCTCTCGGACTCTGAGAATGGTCCAAACATACTTTACGGTAGCCTTTATGCCAAACAAACTTTGCTGGCCTAACTGTGCCAGCCTAACTCCAAGTTAGGATTGTGCCCCGAATTAACTTGAACATAGCGACATAAATAAATTGATGACCAATTCTTATCAGCGCAATACGCAGTTCCAGCAGCCTCTCTGCCATCTTTGGAGTGAACCGCTGGTGCAGTTCAGGTCCCATACTGTGGAAAGGCTGAAAGGTCTCATACTGTCAACAGTGCAGTACAGCCCAGCTACCGGCACTGTTTTGCTGGTGGTGAGGGTAAGTTGAGGGCAAGGATTGAGCCAGGACTGGTGCAGATTGGGGGGGAATAAGGAAGATCTTGTTAGCCACTGTACCCTGAGCATCAGATGTCAGGTTCCCGATTATGTGCTTCAGATGTAGGAGAGTATGAAATGAGAACGCAAGAATAATATTCCTTCAAATAGCAGGAGGATAATATTTGACAACATCCCCTTTCCTAGAAAAAGGGAATTGTTATCCTATTTTGGATGTCCACAGCCCAGTTTAAGTGAAAACATCTGTTGGCAGCTCTTTGCAGTCCAGGAATTTGGAAGTCAAAATAGAGAAGAGACCCTTTGCCCCCAAGATTTCCTTCTCTATTGAGAGAATTAAGAGGGAAACTATTTGATATTTGCAAACATTGGCAACAATCCAGGTGGATTCTTTAGGCACACCAGAGGACTTGGGCAGGTCTAGAATAACCTGCTTTGATCTTTTCTTTGTTTTTTTGTTACAATAGGCTCCTCAATTCTCTGTCTTATACTTCTGTTGAAACTGCCTTCCAGGTGTGGATCTAGGGGGTGCTAGGGGGAGCACGATCCATGGGCGCCATCTTGGGAGTGGGCACCATAACCATGGTGCGCCACGCCCCCCAAATGGCGCCTGTGGCCCGCCCCCGCCCAGGCCCTGCGCCGCGTTCCCCACGCTCTGGCTGCCCTTAAAGAGGCAGCCGGAGCGTGGAGAACGCGCTGCTGCCCGGCGCCCCGCCCCTGCCTCTTAGGGTGGGGGCGGGGCGTCACACAGCGCCATGTCATGACATCACGACATTGCATGCCCCCATGGGGCACACTTTCATTGGGCGCCATGGGTGCCCTTTTGACTAGAACTGCCCCTGCTGCCTTCTATACGGTGCAGGGGGACTGCAGGCCAATTGTCTGACCAAGTATACTAGCAACTTGTTTTGCTAGTTCTTAGACTGGGGTCCGTTCCTCTCCAGCCCGTGCAGCCCCAATTTAGGCAGAGCGGGGAACACGGATCTGCGCCGCTGTGCCAGGAAGCTCCGCCAGTCCCTCTCGCTGCGATGCCCCCCGGTGACCACCAAGGGCAGCACCACCAGCATGGACTTCTCAGCCACCCTTGTTGTATAGCAGGCGCAGATCCTGCTACATAGTGGGTGCAGATTCAAGTAGCCCATAGGCGCACTTGGCGCCTACCTCAGGGCAAGGGGATGAGCATGCTCTTGTCCCATGGAGGCTCCAGGCCGCACCCAAGCTGCACCGGATACGGCTCAGGCCTGCCAGCCTGTGTTGTTCCAGTGCAGTTGAGGATTGCACCCTACAGGGGTTAACCCCTACAGGGTTAGTAGGCTAAAATGGAGTTTCTGTGCATCCTGCATATTATAACACGGCCCAGTGCCAATTTACATTCTCATGCGTTAAAATGAGATTCTGCCAGTGGTTATAATTAATGATGCGGTGTGTGCTATTTTGGTTCAGGGCTCTCCTGGAGTACCTGGATCACGTGGATTGCCTGGAGCAAAAGGAGACGGCTTTCCAGGTCCACCAGTAAGTGCAATTCCCTCAATAATTTCACCAACAGGAAGTGAAAGGAAACAGTACCTTGAAATACGTAAAAAGTATTCAAAATCAACAA
The DNA here is from genome assembly GCA_029204185.1 of Lerista edwardsae. Taxonomy (NCBI): domain Eukaryota; kingdom Metazoa; phylum Chordata; class Lepidosauria; order Squamata; family Scincidae; genus Lerista; species Lerista edwardsae. Next base: position 16,992,581 of record JAJKFI010000009.1, read on the forward strand.
AAAATGGTAAACTGCCTAACACACATTTCCCAAACTTTCCGGGAGTTTGGGAACCACTATAAGTCATAGCAGGGGAGGAGAGAAGGCAGCAACGCAATCCCCAGGATCACGCTATGACCTGGGGCAACAGGGGCTTCAATCTACTTAATGGTTAAACCCCTGGCCTCCTGAGAGTATGGGGAGCCCCACGGACACCTCCACAGGGCTCCCAAAGCCTGGAATATGAAAAATTACTATCACGACCCACTTCCAGCTTTTGATCGCGAAATCGGAAATGGGTCACGATCATTTAAAAAAAATATTCCAAGGCTGTGGCATTCCTGCAGAGGTGTCCGCAGGGCTTCCCGCACCCCCAGGATGACAGCACTTTGATAGGTAAGTTGCCCCAGGCAGCAGCGCAATCCTGGGGATCACGTTGCTGCCTTCTCTCCTCCCCGCCCCTTAAAGGGACAGGGACAGAGGTTCTCTGGCTGGGGTGTTGCAAGCAACCCATAAGCCTGACATAAGCCCAGACATAAGCCCAGAATGCCATTATTTTGACATCTTTAGATCCTGCAAAACTAACCCACCTGCGTTTTTCTGATGCTGTTTTAGGGGTCTCAAGGAATGCCTGGCCCCCAAGGACCAAGAGGTCTTAAAGGAGCAGGTGACCCAGGACAAAAGGTACTTGTGACTTGCTAATGTGTCTCTTAAGATGATAACTAAAAGCAGCTAAAGTTAGCCACGTAAAGCCCATTGTCTGGGATCTGACCTGGGGTCCTGCTCATCCCAGCCAGCAGGCTTTCCTGTGGTTGCAGCAGTGGCGACACGGGGCCTCCCTGCCTCGCTGATGGGAGCAGCAACAGGAAGGGTGCGCCAGGTCCAGTGGGGGCTTGTGTTGCAGTTTCATATCTCACAGTTCAGAACTGGTAGAAACTGGCA
>JAJKFI010000009.1:16993511-17025517 GCA_029204185.1 Lerista edwardsae
GTCTCCAAGCCCCCAACTCTGCTGCTATTTACACAAATACACAACAGCTTGCCCCTGTGGTTCAACCGCTGAAGGAATGGAGGTAGTTGCTGCAGGCCCTGCGGCGGGGCACCAGGTGTTGGCATTGCTGCCAGTGACAGGGGTGGGTGCCCCACCCCTTTCTCCTCAGTTGGACCAGTCCCACTGCGATTGGGAGAGAAGCCTGATTGGGTGACTGACCTGGAGCTAGAGCAGTGGCACTACTGCTGTCAGCAGGCTCTGGAGAAGGAGAGGCGGTGGGTGCTTGTAGGGAACCAGAGGGCTGTAAGGCATAGCTTATGAAGCCCAGCTGGGAAGAAGGGGTGGAGCCAGAGAGCGGGGAGGCTCCATACAACCCCAGGCTAGTCAATGATGAGAGCAGTCTGGAGGAGGCTGCCTAGCAGGTAGGATGCTGGCCAGTCGGTGAACCTAAGCAACACAGGGAGGAGTGTGTTGTAAGCAGGGAGGAACCCCTTTCCTCTGCCTATCTCTGAGGCTCCTGGATCCCTCAAGAGGCTGGAGGAAGCCTGCCAGAACCTTCTCTGGCTCTAGGCCCCTTCACACACTAGCCCATGAATTATTCATGTCCACTGTTTGACAGAAGAAAGGGGGCTTTAGCGGGACATCTCTTGATACTAAATCTATAGCGGCCAAACCCTGTCCAACCTTTCAGTGCCAAAGCAGCCACAATGCAGCACCAACGTAAGGGAATACACCTTCCCCTTCTTTGAGGAGGCCTCTGTGACTGTCTCCCCACTGCAGGGTACAGCGCTCGCCCCATAGGCATGGCTGCATCAGTGCTGGAAAGTTGGATAGGATTTGGCCCTAGGGTTAGTTGTAGTCCAAACATGCTTCAATGTGGCCCTTGTGCCAGCCAAATTTTGCCGGCCTAACTTGTGCTGGCTTAACTCCAGGTTAGGATTGTGCTTTTAAACTGGGGGCATGTTTTTGGTACTTGTTTTACTCTTCTAGAATATTTGTGCAATCACAGTTCACTTACAAGGAACCTTTTCATGGGAAAGAGTAGGGGATAATAATAATAATAATAATAATAATAATAATAATAATGACGATGATGATGATGATGCTCGTATTTATATACCGCCTTTCTTAAGATCACTAGATTACTCTAATGACTGTAACTCAAGGTGGTTTACATAGGCAGACTTTATTCACAAACCCGAAGGTTTTTACAATTATACAGAAACGTTCTGTCTTTCAAGAACAACACTCATACAGATGGGTCTTTCTGGATTTAGCCTTCTTTCTTTAGCCGCCCGTCTGTCTTCTGCTGGCTGATAAGAGGCTTCCCTGCTCTCACCAGAGACGCAGCTGACCAGCACACTCCTCCTCCCACGAGGCAGCTGGAACTCAGCTTTTTAATCAGCCACAGTTTGCAAGGTCTGCTGCTCACAGATACTTCCGGCAGTCCCGAGCTGGCAACCTTTGGATCTTCAGCTCTTATCTTCAGGCAAACAAAGGCATTAACCCTCTTGACTAAATTTTCTGCCCAAAAATAGATTCCTGAAATCATATACCGGTATATGAAATGCTACAGCCCCATTTTCCTCAGTATCCTTGTTTTCCTTGCAGAAATTGGATCACAATTTTCATTATAGTTTCATTTTTGTACTATGTATATCTTGAAAGAGAAAAAAAATTCCCCATATGTCTCTCCCCACCATCCCTAGTTTAAACAGTACTACTCTAATCCCCACATCTTTAAAAACAGCTTTGTTTAACCACATAGAACCCCCTGGCCATAAATTTACATACAAGTCAAGCTAGAATTCCACAAAGTATCACTGTTTAAGAATGTTCCCTAAAGCTCAATTAGGCCACTGTTCTCTTGGCTTGAGGGATGGCTCACATATGTGCAGCACAGAGAAGAGGAATTTTGTGCAACAGAGGCCTGATTCACATGGAACTGCCTGTGGGATGCATTCAGTATCGGCGTAACTCTCTTGTTGTGTGCAGGGTAGATACTAAGAGCAAAGGAACAGGGCTATAATCACAATCCCAAAGGCATGCCAGTACAATGCTAAGGCTGGGTTTTAAGAAAGATACACTCCTAGTAGAAATAACCAGAGCAAATACCAAAACCACCAACATCGTCCCATGGGATGAGACAAGAGCCAGCCAGCTGGAGGAAGCATTGCTTTGAAAAACCTCGGTCTGTAGGACTGAGGCTGAAGTCCAAGAACCAGGCAGCGTCTGTTCCTACCTCCCACCAGGCGTTTGAATAGTCTCAGTGCGCAATCCTAACCTGGAGTTAGGTTGGCCCAGTTAGGCCAGAAAAGTTTGGGACAACACAAGCACACATAAATATATGTTTGGACCACTCTCGGAGTCAGAGAGGCCAGCACACAGACGTGCACCATCCTCCCCGACTCCAAGAGTGGTCCAAATGTGCCTTATCCACTGTAAAGCCCTTGCGCCAGCCAAACCTTACCGGCCTGACTCCAGGTTAGGCTTGCGCCCTCCGGCTCACACAGATCTACCACCCAGTTGCTCAGTTTCTGCTGACTGCATTTCATAAAAGTGTTCCTCATACCCTTCGGTGATAATATTTGTGTGAAAATAACCAAACACGTAAGGTGGAGGGCACAATCCTAACTTGCGCTGGAGTGGGCAGGCCAGTGTGCCTGCACTGTATCCAGCGCAAGTTAAGAGTGGCCTGGAACCTTCACAGGGCAAGGGCACATTTGTGCCAGCCACCCCGATGCAGGCACAGATCCGAGCAAGCCACACAGCCCGAATCGGGGCCCTGCAGCCAGGGGACAGGAGCTAATGGCCACATCTCACTCACCCCCTCCCCAGGCCAGCATTTTATCAGAAAAAGATGTTGCACATCAATAGGTTTCTAGAAGTCCACATAGAAGTTCATGGATCCTTTGGCACCACCTGCTGGCAGCATAGAATATCTTACTTTTATCAAGAATGTGCCGTGCCTAATATATAATAATAATAAGTATTTCTCCAAGTGCAAAGCCCTTTGCATGAACTAATCTTTCCATCAACCCTGTAAGGATTTACCTTATTATTGTCCCTGCATTGCAGCTGAGGCCAAGATGGAATGCTTTAGTTTTTTTAGGCCATCAAGTGTGTTCCAGGGAAAAGTAAGATTTGAACCAGGAAGTCCTTAAGTCACAGTTCAGTCTCTTAGCCATTACCATTACTTAACAATACAGCTATGAGAGCTTCCCTCCTGGAGCAAATAGGAGCCACAAAACTGGCTGCAAAACCAGAGAACAGACAAACATAAAACATGCAGGGGAGGAGAGGAAAATGAATCCCCAAGCCCTGTTTGAACTTGGTTTTCCTAGAGACGTCTGATTTGATGTTGTGGGGAAAGAGATTTACTGTACCTTTAAAAAAAGAAAAAAGAAACTTCTATTGATTGTCTCTAGCCTTTAAGACCCAGCCTTCAAGAGCTTTCCCAGCCTGTTCTACAAACCAGTCTAACTGGTCTACTTGGATTTAAACACCTGATGTTACAGCATACTGACACTGAAGGGTTCTGGATTAACTGGTTTGTAGCTTGGCTGCTCATCTTCAGCACCACTTAAATGCTTCCCCACCCCTTCCTGACAAAATTGTGATTTTGGTGAAATGGAGACCTATGTACATCAGGAGCTGATCCAAGACCTGTTACTTCAGCTGTTTCTTCACCTGTTATCACCTGTTAGCAACAGCTGCTCAGTTATTTAAATCTCTGGCTCTGCTCCAATTTCTGGCAGTGCTTTGCCATGTGTTTGAATTGTTAGAGGAACTAGTGGGTAAGTTTTAGAGAACCTGGAAAGAGGAAGGAAGCTAATCCAAATATGTCCCAGGGGCTTTTCCCACCAGAGGGTTTCAAGGACATGATTGAGACATACAAAATTATGCATGGAAGGGATAGAGTCGATAGTGGGATGTTCCTTTCCCTCTCTCAAAACACCAGAACCAGGGGGCATCCGCTAAAACTGAGGGTTGGGAGAGTTAAAACAGATAAAAGGAAGTACTTTTTTACCCAGCGGGTAGTTAATCTGTGGAACTCCTTGCCACAGGAGGTGGTGATGGCATCTGGTCTTGATGCCTTTAAGTGGGGATTGGACGGATTTCTGGAGGAAAGGTCCATCGTGGGCTATAGGCGATGATGGATTGTGCAACCTCCTTACAAAGGTGGTGGGCTACTTCAGAGTACCAGGTGCAAAGGAGTGGCAACAGGATGCAAGCATCTTGTTGTCTCATGCCTCCCTGGGGCGCCTGGTGGGCCGCTGTGAGATATAGGAAGCTGGACTAGATGGGCTTTTGGCCTGATCCAGCAGGGCTCTTCTTATGTTCTTATGTTATGAAAGGGCCTCTGGGGCATGATCTGGTCTGGGGCAAAGAAATTACAAAAGGTTGGGTGATCTCCCCCCCCACACACACACACACATACACTCCTGCTGTTCTTCCACTCCCATTTGTTCCCTCCAAACGTGGCTTTTCCAACAGAAAAAGGGGCTCTGGGTTACTGCTACAAGCCTTTCCATCTAATCTACAGTTTGGCCCAGTGTCATTGATATCTAGGAAGTGCTTGTCAGTGAAAATAAGCCGAGTGCTTGTAGTATACGTGTTGTTGGTGGTCAGCCAGATTCAACATTGGTTGAGGAGTGCAGTGCAAGCCCATTCAAGACTGACTGGACTGACCCATAAATCTTCAGGACCACTGGCAGTTTCTTTGTCTGTGATTCACGAAATCCTCAATCCCAGATGTAGCCTTCACAGTGTGGTTCTCTCCCCTGGCTGCATCCATTGAGCTTCAGCAGGCATTCGTAAGTCTAGACAGGTCCTTAAGGTCATGCTGGCTGGCCACCTTGCACACTCCCCCACAACTCTCACATATGTGTCTAATCAGCTCATCAGCACCTCTGTCCTGCCACAATGGGTACAGCAGCTTGTCACAGCCAGACATTTTTTTCTTCCAGACAGTTTTTTTTCTCCCATCCAAAAACAAGACCACAGATTCTCCTGCTTAGCTTCAGGCAGTACTGGGAGCTCAACCATCAGTCTACACCTCTTGCACATGTAGTATTAGTATTAGTTTCCCATGTGCCACTGGGAGATGAGCAAAGGCCCCCCCCCCAGCCATCTGGTACAAGTGCCGAGTGCTAAACTTTGTACATTGATAATTACTTGTGTTGGAATCAACTGTATTCATTTGTAAAATGAGGAGAATGCAATGCCTGTGTTAAATTTCATTTTTTTCCCCCTCTTAGGGAGAACCAGGACCAAGAGGACCCCCTGGGCCTCCTGGACAAAGGGGAATCGGATCTCCGGGGCCAAAGGTTAGTGAGACTCTTCTGGAAGTCTGTATATTAGAACTGAGACAGGTTTCTGATCTCTGCAACATCTTAAAACCCAGCTACAGGCTCAGCTCGATGATTCCAAAGTTGTTCACCCTTACTTACGGCACAATCGTATGCATGTCTACTCAGAAGTAAGCCCTATTTTTTTCATTGGGGCTTACTCCCAAGAATGTGTGGTTAGAATTGCAGCCCTCATCATATAATAAGGTATGTAAAAGCTTGATCCCTGTGTTTCTGGAAAGCCGTCAAGGAAGCTTATACGCACTACTGTATCATTCCCCTTCCAAAAAAAATATTAACCTTAATTAGCTTAAGGGTGTTTTGCAAATTAAATGTTACTTAATATTACATCTGTGGATAGAGCCCTGGGTCCAGGTCCATCTTATCCACGAGGGCCCAGGAGGTGGTTGCCTCAGGTGATGGATAGGTAGGTAGCCGGTATCCACCTCCATCCATTCACCCACCTCCATCATTTCTCCTCCCGTTCCCTGGATTCAAAATGAAAGAAGGGAATGAAGAGAAAGAGGATGGACTGATCCGTCTGGACTCCCCTGTAGATACCTGAAACTGTGGATACCCGGGACGCCTTTTAGGGCAACATCAGTGGTTTTGCTGCAACAAGCTAAAAAAATGGATATTTGTTTAATGTTCCGCAACCTTGGTTACTGAATCAGTGGATACCGGGGCACGCCTGTCTGTTGTACTTGGCAGTTCCCTTGTTTCTGGATGTCTCCCTTGCCTGTCACTTACCTCTTTCTTTGCCAGCTTCTTGTTTTCCAGGGGTGGAGGGAATGGATCTAGTCTAGCTGCATTATGGTTTCAGAATGTACCTCTTTCTGTGCACTTTTTCAGAATGTTGTGTTTCTATGGACCATGGCCAAAAATAAATCCACACCCTGAGTGCTCCTTTGCCAACAAACTAGAGCCAGTTCAGTTTCATCAGTCTCTAAAACCATCACAGATTAATGATGCTGACATCTACAAATAAATATATTTGTGTTACACCCATTCTGCAGCTGCTGTAAGGCCATGCCACTGCAAAATGCAGCAAGCTTACTCATTTGTGGGGGTACAACCATATGATGCAAGAGGGTGTCGCCCTGATTTCCATTTTATTTGATTTCTGTCTTGACAGTCCCAATTTACTCCTTGATTGTCAGCTGTGAAAAACTCACTAGCTTAAGTCATATTTCGTAAATCTGAATCTATGGGCAGATTCCTGGCTGTTTCACATCGTTAATTATAGCTAGAGGTTCCTGGCTGTTTCATACCTATAATTTTCATCATTTTGCTAATTTGTTTTAGAACATATTAAAACACATTAGCCAGACAAATTTATACAAATCATTTATGGTGTCCTCCTTAAATCATAATTCCTTAGTTAGGATAAAAATCTACCTTGAGCACACTCAAGAGCTTGTCTTGCCTACCTGGTTGGTGTTGTGTTTTTTTAATTAAAAAAAGAAAAACAAGTCCAAAGGATAATTAGGCAAAAGGAGCTCCTTTGAATCCTTCTTGCCTGGCCTTAATGTCTACTACAGTGTTATTCAAACTGTGGGTCTGGACCCACTTGGTGGGTCGCAACCTGATGTTAGGTGGGTCGCGGAAAGCTGGGAGCAGCATGTTGGAACATGCAGAGCTTGCTCTTGTTATATTCCTTTTGTGAGTGTTAATAGTTTGAATTTTCAAGTGAGGTTTGTTTTTTTTTAACTGTTTTTAGTTCAGTGCTTTTACATAATATTTTGTCCTAATCCAGCTTTCTGACAGGGATGTTTCATGGTTGTACAATTGCTGCAGTCAAGAATGCCAATGTACATTTCAGGAGTTTCATTTTATTATGTTATAATGACAGCACTTCCTGCTTGATGATGTCACTTCCTGCTACAACGTCACATCCAGGTTAATGACATCACTTTCAGTGGGTCCAGACACTAGAGCCATTCTAAAAAGTGGGCCCCGGTCTAAAAAGTTAGAATACCACTGGTCTACTAAATTCTTATAAAAACAATTCCAAAGGCATTTGTTTTTCATGCCTTTCATACTTTCCAACAGTTGAATTCGAGTTCAACTGAGAGTTTTGCTAAGAGTTTTGAAAGAGTTTTGCTAAGCATATTCTGCACTCGTTCCAGAGATATCTGTAGCCTCTCCTTGTTTTCAAACCAGTGGTGTGTGTTTCTTTTCCTCCACAGGGCAGCATAGGTCAAAAAGGCTTCCCAGGTCCACAGGGGCCTCCAGGATATGGCGCACAAGGAAGTAAGGTAACCATCTGCATGCACAGGAAAACTTTTGAGAATGGGCTTCTTGTCGTCATGCAATTCTTTCACATAACCATTGCACTGGAATGCTAAGAACTTTGAGAACGATTACCTTTTTGCCTTGGAAATAAAATCAGTCCCTGCAATGCAGTGGCAAGGCTGAAGGAACACTATTTGCTCTAGCAGTTTAAAGGCCCCCAGTGTTGTGTCATGGTGACCTACCTAAACAAGCATCTCATGCTTACTCTTTAGAACTTTGATCCTCTGCTCTTAAGCTTCACTGCACCCCCTTCCCCGCTTTTTTTTCATATTGCTGTTATTCAGTGTAGATAATTACAATACCAGAGCCCTGGCAGGCTGCAAAAATTCAGAAATCATGAGCCAGACAGTGGTTATATTACTAAACTCCTGTCTTACTAAAATTTCACAACAAATATTAGACATCTCTCACTTCACAGCTGTTTGGATTTTATGAGCTATGGAGATAGCTACAGATTCTATGCATTCCGTATGTTTAAGAACACATATTTAAATGTGTACTTGGCAATGATTATCACACTAGTTTAGCAGTTCCCAAACTGTCGGGACCTGCAAGCCCCTGCTGTGCCCCGCCCATGCTGCAAAGCACGTGGTTCCTGGAAGTCACTGATGATGGTGTCATTGCCAGTTTCTTCTGGGTTTGGAGGCAGGGGCGGACCTAGTCAAAATGGCGCCTGGGGCACCCAATAGAAGTGCGCCCCCATGGGAGCCCAGGTCTACCCACCAGAAGCAGCCCCGGGTAGACCTGGGCTCCTGTCGAGGGAGCCCAGGTCTACCCATTAGAAACAGCTGTGGGTAGATCTGGGCTCCCTTTGAGGGAGCCCAGGTCTACTCACGGCTGGTCCCAATGGGAAGACCTGGGCTCCGGAGCCCAGGTCTACCCGGACAATGTTGTGGGGGCCACTGGCGCCCCCCTAGACGGCCCCAAGATGGCGCCCAGGGCTCTTGCCCCCCTAGATCCGCCACTGTTTGGAGGCATCTGTATATCATTTCTCTGGACCATTTAAATAAACACTGCTGTTGGGAAATATATCTGTGACCTCTTAAGCTTCTGGGCTGAGCCACGGAGATTGTGTTTTTGGCATTGTTTTATTATTATTATTTTCTGGCTAAGTCTAATTGGAAAGCCCTGCATGCAAAGCAATAGTAAAGCTGTGTATTACAAGGGATAAAATGGCTTGCTAAACATCTGTCACCACACTGAAATTTTTGTATGCAGGCCGCATACATATATACAGTGGTGTCACCCTACCGGTTCGCTGGGCAGAGTTTCTTCGCTCGCAGGGAGGGTTTCCGTGGTGATCGGCAGCGTGCTCGCTGCCTCCCGTTGTGTAATGGCGAAAGCCCGCCCGCCCAGCAAACCGGTAGGGTGACACCACTGCATATATACCCAGATCTGAGCCCAACAGATAGATTTAAATCAGCGCTGCAATCAAACGGAAAATAACCTAAGGGCCCAATCCTATCTCGGTTTCCAGCGTTGATGCAGCAGCAATGCAACCCCAAGGTAATGGAATACATGCACATACATGTCTGTGACTACCCACCCCACTGCAGAAGCGCACAACCTGTTGCCACAGGTGAATCAACACCAGAAAGTTGGATAGGATTGGGCACATAACTGAAGAACTGTGGTTTCCCTATGGCTGTTGCATTGTAAGACATTTTGTAAAAAGCTTGATTTTACGTTTCTCTCCATATAATTTCAGGGAGAGCAAGGAATTCAGGGCATTCCAGGACCCAAAGGCTCCTTGGGAATTGGCCTCCCTGGCCCTAAGGTAAGAATTTGCCTCTTATTGCATGCTTTATTTAAGAGAGCCTGATCACTGATCTTCTGAAGATCCTGCAGACTGATGCTAGTTTCAGATGTACAAAAAAGCTTTCCTGTTCTTTCATGAAGTTTTAATTGCTGGCAAAGTTCACACTTTCAAAACCAGATGGGAAGATTTGTATGTTCCCCTAAAGCAAAAGTAGTAATCCAGTATGTTGTGTCTGGGTAATAGGTGCTCAAAGCAGCCATATTCCAAGACAGGGTTAAGCACCATCCATCACTTTCTGGAAGGATGTCATAGTTTCCTCAATACCTAGTGATGGCAATGCAAAGTGTTGGGGCAGAGGGCGGAGTCATCTACAAAATAGTGGCTCAGGAGGGTGGAGCCAGGGCCATAATATCCATAAGCCTGACTAGGCTTAAGCCTAGGGGCCCCGCAGGACTAAGGGCATGTCAAAGTTCTTGCTGAGCTGCCCTGATATTGGGGTCCAGGTTGTGCCCTGTTGCTCACAGCAGGCCACAGGGATCCAAGCTGTGGTGATGCAACAACCTGGCCCTCAATAATAAGAACTGGGAGGCTGTCCTCCTTTTTCTTTTGGGAGGCAGGCAGTCCAGGGCCATATCAACCCATGGCCGTGTTAGTACTGGAGTGGCCCAAAAATGCCAAAGGCCCACGAGTGCTGGAAGGGACCCGAAATACTTGCAAGCCTAGGGGCCCGGCCATTGGCTAATGTGACCTTGGGTGGAGCTGATTGCTGATGATGCACCATGAACCATAAACAAGAAGGATGGCCTGCATACACTAGGCCTACTTGGGTCTCAGTTTAGATTGTGAGCCCTTTGGCACTGAGAACTGCCTTCTCATTCTATGTAAAGCACCACACACCCAGATTGTTGTTGTTGATGTTAAGCGGTCACCTTAGTTTCTATGCATCACACATTCTAAATTCAATCTGTGTAGATTAGAATTTGCTAACAGCTTTATTCTTGAGACCGAACTGAATCGTTAGCCATTATTTTAATAAAGTACTGACACAAGCTGTCCTCTGATTGCTCCATGGTTCTGCTCCTGATTAGGGAGATTATGGAGAAAAAGGAGATCAGGGAAGGAGAGGTGACAAAGGAGAGATTGGAGAACCTGGCCACACCGGACCAAGGGTAAAGCCCAGTTTGGTATATTATTTATTTTTTTATAAAATGGAAGACCTGAACTTAATAACTGAAGCTGTTATATAACCTTTTAGGGATTTTCAGGAGCCAAAGGTGAACCTGGTCTTACTGTAAGTACCTGTCTATGTGGCTGCTATTATTATTATTATTATTATTATTATTATTATTATTATTATTATTATTATTATTATTATTATTATTATTATTATTATTATATTTTCTTCTTCTTCCTGGCAAACTGTATTCAGGACCTATCAGCTAAGAATCTTATAATTTCCAAGCATATAAATGTTTCTAAATGTCAAACTATTTGATATTTAGCATGCATGCTGTTATGAAAATAACTTTTAAAGTACATTTTGGCCATCCTTAATGGAAAAAAAAACCTTGTATTTATTTATTTAAAAAATAGCCAGTTACCAAATGTAAGTCCGAAAGCCCAAATCAAGTGGATACTCTTTCTTTCAGAAAGAAGATGTAATTAAACTGATAATGGAGATATGTGGTAAGATATGTCTAAAGAATGGAAATCATTTTATTGTAGGGTATGGTTTTCACTGGGGGGGGGGAGCACAATGAATGAACCTCAGCAATGTGCATGTTTATTTGATTTGTTCCAAAGAACTGTGAATGGGAGGAAAATATGCTTACTCTGTTATCAATTATCACGCTTCCCTTCTAGAAGTACAACTGCTATAGAACCAACAACAGCGTGTTGTGGAAGCAAGAACATCTTCAGATTTAAACAATTTCTTTGCACAATGTTCTAACACAGTGGTTCCCAAACCTTTTAGCACCAGGACCCACTTTTGAAAATAACACTATCAGGACCCACATCTAGGTTTACTAGATTTTTAAAAAGGAGATCTAGAAAGCAATATATTTATAAGTAATAATAACCAGAAAAAAGACACTCAAGCGTTTCTCCCGATATTTAAAAATGCATTGCAGGGCAGTTAGCAAGTACCTGCAAACTGCAGGAGATGAGCTCTTTGCAGGACAATTAGCAGCTACAATATCTGATGTTTGAATAGCCTCAGGGCTTGAGCCAGTTTTCTGATTTTGACTCATTCTTTGGCGACCTACCAAAAATCAGGTTGTGACCAACCAGTGGGTCGGGTCAATCCTGAACCCACAGATTGGGAATTATTGTTCTAACATAATGTGTCAAACCCTTCTGCGAGTGGAAGATTTGTTTGGTGCGCAGAAGGGCACCTTTGGCCCTTGATCATCATCATCAACAACCACCATCACCACCTTGAAGAGGCCTCTGTAACTACTATTCCACCGCAGAATGCAGATCATGCCCCGTTGGCACTGCTATGTCAGTGCTGGAAAGTTGGTTAGGATTGTACCCTTAGATTTAACAGATTGCTTAAATGATCATAAAACTACCTATTATTTACTTTCAGGATGTGGTGTTAAGTGCAAGGAAAATCCTTTGGAACTGGTGTTTGTGATTGACAGCTCTGAGAGCGTTGGGCCTGACAACTTTGAGAGGATCAAGAGGTTTTTGAAAACAGTGACCGACGCCATCACCGTCAATCAAGCTACAGCACGCGTTGGCATCATCAATTTTAGCCACGAAGTAGAGCTGGTGTCTACTTTGCAGCAATACTCTAACAAGGACAACCTGATACGTGCTGTGGATAACATGCAATACCTAGGAGAAGGCACATTCACCGCTAAAGCAATCGATAAAGCCATTGAGATATTCCAGGTTGCCCGGCAAGGTGTGAGAAAGGTGGCTATTGTAATAACCGATGGGCAAACCGATATCCGCGATGAGAAACTGGATGTTGTGGTGAAGAGGGCCCATTCGCTCAACATTGAAATGTTCGTCATTGGAGTGGTTCACAAGGATGATCCCAATTTGGTAGAATTTCAGAAAGAAATGAATCTGATTGCCACAGATCCAGACAGTGAGCATGTCTACCAGATAGATGATTTCACCACCCTGCAAGGTAAAACGCCTCTCTAAAAAATGTACAGGTGCATTGATCTTACAAATCTACATACATTCATATCAAGCTCAGGTTCTCAAGTGCCTATTAGATTGCAAGCAAATGAGGATGCCTCAAAATACGGTAGTGGTTTCAACATAATGAAGTGATTCCCTAAGGGCATAGAAGATTATACATTTGTAAATTAAAAGCAATGGGAACTTCCCCCCACTCAGAAACAGCCTGATGGAAACTGAGCATGCTCAGTTATTCCACCCCACCCCCACAAGCCATGGAATGTTGAGAATGGGTCAGTTGGAAACCACTGGGGATAAGGAGGAGGAATTGGCCTGTTCGAGCTTTTGGTAGCATTTTGGACACTCTTTAAGCAACCACATAGACAGATTTGGATCAAGACTATGGCTTAGACTGGGGTGGGTAGTCTACCCTTGGTCCCTGTTCTGATTTTCTGGCTTAGATTGCCTTCCTCCTCCAAGCTGCCATTAGTCATGGAGGAACTTACAGGTATAAAATTATGCCCCAACTCCAAATCAGAGGCTTTTCCAAAATAAATAAATAAATAAATAAATAAATAAATAAATAAATAGGAAGTTCTAATCTTGACCTCAGATTAGTCCTGGTCTTTAATGCATTTCCAACTAGTACTGTTTTTCCTTTTTGTTTTGATCACATTTTCAGCTCTTGAGAATAAGATCTTCAAACAGATTTGTGAAGAAGATGTCAATTCCTACATTAGCCAAGTGCTTACTTCGGCATTTTCGCCAGGCATTGAAACAGGAAGTGAACAGACTGGTCAGTTTTCCACAGCAGAGACACCCGAGCCGTACAGCCCCCCACCTAAACCAGAAATTATTGATTCTGTAAGTAGCCTTAAATAGTAGTGCTTACATTTCCACTGAAAACAATAGGTCATCCATTACCTCAGAATGCCAGGTGCAAGGGAGTGCCAATAGGATGCAAATGCTCTTGAGGTATCTGGTGGGCCACTGTGAGATACAGAAAGCTGGACTAGATGGGCCTTTGGCCTGATCCAGCGAGGCTCCTTTTATGTTCCCAGCAATTACATGTGTCACTGAAGGCTGTTGGGCCATTTGCTGGAGGAAGCCATCATCTTTGGCCCCTGAATGACACCTCTGCCATGTTCATCCATACCCTCACTGTGGCACATAATGTGCTTGCTGAGGAAGGGACTTAGCCATAAGTCAATCCTATAGCAATCCTATAGCCATGTACGTAATGTGATCATGAAGGCATAGACTTCAAAGCTTTCCCTACAACAGTGGAATAAGATTAACAGGTCTGCCCAGACAGATATTGTACCAAGGCTTCCAAAGAAAGATTTCCAGGATGTTCTGCAAGAGAGCCTGGCATGGTGTGTTTTTTTTTAATTGATGCAAAAATTGCAAAATAATAATGATGATGATGATGATGATGATGATGATGCAAAAACCTATGCAAAAATCTGGGAACAGTTCATATATATGTAGTAACTAGAGGCCTGATATTCTGAATCAGTACAGGTGCACCTCTGTATCCACAGATTCCATATCCATTGTTTCAATTATCCATGGCCTTATCTTCCTTTATTCTTCCTTTTGGTCACTCAAAAAGCCTTCTTGCTTGGGGTGGGGGCACAGGGGAGAACCCAATAGTTAACAAAGGGTTCCTTCTCATCCACAGTTTCAGGTATCCACAGGTGGCCCAAGAACCTACCCGCGGATACTGGGGCATGCCTGTACAATAAAACTAGTTGTGGCAGGTCCTTCCAGTTTGGATTTCTGCTTGGATAGTTAAGGCTTTTACCACTTAACTGCTTTTTACTATCAAAGCCGAATCTTGCTTGCAGCTCCGCCCTCCAGGGGTACCCAGTGAGACGGGAGCGTCGCATTCCGATCGGGACCGCTATGCCGTTACAGCTCCTCCGAAGCACATTCCTGATAGTCGCAGGCGGCCAGTCATCCCTTCGCTTTATGACCGAGGAGACCATTGGGAAACCAGAACCCGCAGCCCACAGACCTCGGACTCAACTAATTTAACAAGATACGTGCAACCTACCCCAGCCATAGTACAATCACACAGACCGATAGGTGCTGCAAATGGTAAGGAAGGGGTGATCTTTAAATGAAGGGTGGGGTCTTGGGTTTGTTCACACCAGCCATCTCTCTTGAAGATCTCACTTCCTTTTTGACAGTTCCTGCCCTGCTGCTGCTTTTAACCCACATCAACGGGGGCGGCCTACAGCTTCCCCTTTGTTGTCAGAACAGATGGTTCAGGGTCTGTACTTACATGCATAAATAAGAATTGATTGCACTCTTAAAGCATACGTCTTACTTTTGAGGACACGCATGCAGCACTACCTTGACTTTTCGCTCTGCTCTTTCAGCTATTGTCAATTATACCATTTCAAATTTCATTGACATGCTTTCCTTTTTCGTCCAATTTCGTCCAACCTTCCAAAAGCATTCATCCACCTTTTTTTCCTGTTTATTTAGATTTTTTATGCATTTGCATGTGTTATATCATGCGAGATTTGGTGCCCATCCTATCTTTCTCTTGGGTGAATGGCGCTTACCCTTCCAACTGAGAGCTGCTGCAAAGCCCCTCTGTGCACCCCTGATAGTTGTGCTGGCCAGCCACTCCTGGGTTCCATTGACCCAGCATGCTTCACAGCTAGATTTCCAGGCAGACACAGCTGGCCAGCATGACGAGCAGAGGTGCACAAAGGGGCTTTGCAGCAGTTCACGGATGGAACGGTTAGTGACATTTGTGCCAGGGAAACCTTTGCTGGCTACAGCGGTCTCCATTCCCTTGTGCCGGCCCAGTCATGTCACGAACACGCTGTAAAGCGTGTTTGCACCAACATAATAGAAGAAAGGCCAGTGCACATTTTTTCCCTACACCTGGCTCCACGG
This sequence comes from Lerista edwardsae, assembly GCA_029204185.1. NCBI lineage: Eukaryota > Metazoa > Chordata > Lepidosauria > Squamata > Scincidae > Lerista > Lerista edwardsae. The sequence continues at coordinate 17,008,974 of JAJKFI010000009.1, forward strand.
ACAAGCAGGTAAGGCCAGTGACTGGAGGCCAGCACAGGGTCTCAGGGAGGCAGAACAGGGTAGGGGGAAGCAGGTGGGGGAAGGCAAAGGACGAGCGGGTGTATGGACAGACTGACCTGGGGAGGGGGTGGAGACAGGATCCAGCTGGATCCTAACCCCTGATCTGGCCCACTCAGAATTGCATCAGCGATTTTGCTGGTGCAGCTTCAAGTAGCCCCATCTGGGATGCTGTACGTTACCCAGGGAACAGGAATGTTTTCCCCGGGTTGCCCGGCAGCCGGTCCCAGCCCCAGCCTGGATATGGGGCAAATGTATCCGCCTGCTTATTTCAGCTCGGGGTTTGGATTGCACTCTAAAATGTTTTGGGATTGAAAAAACAAAGGCACTACTCTGGCTTTTCCTCATTACTAGAAAATTATAGTAGTAGGAAAAAGCACAGCGGATGCTGTGTGTAGGCCTGCCTGTGTATAACCCTGCAATTAGTAATCCCTCTAACTACCCCTAGATGTGCAATATCACAATAGTCCAGAAGGGACCAAAGATTTCATGCTTCTAAAGAAGTTCAGCAGAAAAACATCTTTTGCTTTTTTTCCATGTGTCTTCAGATGCCAGGTGCTTGGAACCAATGAAAATCGGAGACTGCCGAAACTATACAGTGAAGTGGTACTATGATAAGGATGCCAACTCTTGTGCCCGATTCTGGTATGGTGGCTGCAGTGGCAACCAAAATAGGTTTGAGACTGAACAGGGGTGCCGTGCAACCTGTGTTCGATAAAGTAGGTTCTGCCAAGTATTGGATCTTAATAGTTCATACTTTCCTCCCATAAACTACACTTATGTAAAGATACTGCTAGACCTTTTTGTACCTTACAAGTATGGTACCCTATTTAAAGTTAGCATTCTAAAAGTGGTTTGATCCTCCCAACAAGAAACAGTTACTATTTTAAAGCACTCTACATTACTTCGAAAAGGTGTTCTTAAATGTACATTTTAGACACATTCAGTTTTGCATTAAGTAGCACAACTCTAATAGGTGCTACTCCCCTTGTTATGATGTATGCACATTATAGAAGCATCTTTTGTTCTCTTCTAGAGAGCCCAAGCTTTCTGGACAAATGAAGACAAGCTTCTGGAATACATTTTAATACTAAAGAATCCCAAATGCTGTACTACTTCTGTGTTTATGGCTTGAGCTTTTTACATACAGTCAATAGAATTCATAGATCATGTTATCTCCATAGTCAGTGTTTTTTAACTTGGCAAAAAAAAAAAACCTTTATGTTTTCCTCTGTTTAGTTACACTATTATGCCATTTCAGGAGCTTTAGTAAGACAGATGGCTTTTTATTTGTAGCTTCAAATAGAACAGGACCTTTTGTTTTTCTGCCATGTAAAGCAGAACAAATGATGCCTGAAACTGGTACAGATAGCCTTATTGAGATACCGGCAAAAGGTTTCAATACTCATATGCAAATGTACAAGTGGTTATTCCATATTTAAGCCATATTTGGATTCAGCAGTTATGTAAACTACCATTTGCTCCCCTGCTCATTGTGGTAGCTCTGATGCAGTTGTAATTGCAAAGAAATCAACCAGCAGCAGCTCTAGCTATACATCTTTTTCACATCAGAGTAATCCCACCAGTTCACTAAGGTGCTAATGAACATCAATACATATGAGATTGTGTATCCAGACACTGATCTGAGATGTATGCTTATATTCACACACTTATCTTGCTGGATCATAGCCAATCTTTTTAGGATTTTTTTTAAACACTCTACACATTCTTATTTCTCAGGGCTCTTGTAAAAAAACAAAATTTAAAAATAGACATTTAAGTAAATGTAGGTCAATTTCACAGGAAAAAGCACTGAAAGATGTACATAAGTGTATTTTTTGTACTAAAGTTTTTCTTCTAAACTTTAACCCTACTCAAAGGTACTGTACAAGTTAACCAGAGGACAGTTATTAAAACTGATAATACAAACAAGACATGTGTTGCTTCTTATTTGAAAGTGCTGAAGTTCTCCACCCACTCACTAGTCCAAATGTAATAAAAAGGACAATGCAATTCAAACTGTTTATCTGACAGTTAAATATCAGATATATGCATATATATTCAGGGATGGTTGCTGCCTAGACAACAGGTGTGTTAGAATGGCAGAAGTACTTGGAGCAGGTCAGTTTATATTGTTCTGTACTCAACTGGTAGGCTAGTGCTTCAATGCAAGTTAATGAAATATTCCGATCTGCATATCCCAGTGTTTACAATGCTCTAGGAATTCTTCTGCCTGTTTGCAAGTTTGTCATATCTCGTAATTTGACCCTAAACTTCCCAACTTAGAAAGCCTCCTTTGCAATGTGGCCCTGTCCTTTAGGTGCTACAGTGGAAGTTATTTCCATGCACTGCTATAGGGCCTTTTGTAATGGTGGATGCTCATCCCACTGTTGCAGCCCAATCCTATGGGCCTTTTGCAAGTGGACCTGTAAGTCTGACAGTTCATTAGATTATGTATCATTTTAGGCCAGTGATTTTCAACCACTGTGCCATAGTACCTCGGTGTGCTGTGAAGGATCATACTAGTAGGGAAGATGTGAGCCCCACCACCACCAGAAGCATGGTGTGCCTTGTCAACTGTCAAAAACTGACATGCCTTGATAGTTTCAGCACATTATCAGTGGACATTAAGCACATTTCATGAGATGAAAGAGGTTGAAAAATCACTGTCTTAGGCAATGAACCTACTTAAACTTTGTATATTCCAACCTATTAGGAACAGATTCACTCCACACCAAAAACTGCAAGGGAGACATTTCATAGTTGTGACAAATTTATTTGTGCACTTCAATGCTAAAAACTGTAAAAGGCACTTCAAAGAATTTCCAAAAACATGTTGACATTTATGTTGATCATTTGAGCAAACCAATCAACCATCCAGTCAACCACTACTTGCTGTGAAAAATCTAATTATTGTATCTCTTAAATCTTCAGTCACCATTTTAACAAGATATACTGCTCAGCAGTTAGGATTTATCTTTTTTCAAATAAATTTTGAGATTTCTGTTATACACAATATACCTTAAACTGAGCTTGCTTAATGACATTTCATGTTATTATAAGACATGTTATTATAGGACATTTCATGTTATTATAAGAAAAAAATAACCTTTACAATCATTTGTATATGGTGTCTTAAAATATACCGAGGTCAAGGACTAGATCATTTTATACCTCTCTGCAGTATGCTGAAAGATCTCAAAACAGAATTTCATCACTGTTTAAATAGAATCAAAAATATGTTTGTGGAAAGTTTATCACAGTACAAAAATGATACTAGCATATTAACAACGAATTTGAAGGTTCTTTAAAATTGATAGTTTTCCAACACAAAATTGTTAAGAACCTTAATTAAAATTGAACTAATAGGATATTAATCCTGGAACATTTGGTCACCCAGGCTGGGCAAGCACTTTATGTACGGTACAAAAGAGAATACAACTCAAGATTAAAAGGTCAGCTGGAGCACTCTCTGAAATAGCATATGTTATACCCATCCAGCAGAACAAACTTTGGGATAGAAATAATACTGAAATTTAATCTCTTGTCTTCAAACACAAACGTGCTTTTTGAAGATTAAAAATACTTTTGCGTTTAAATCAAACCTCTCACTGTCAACCGGCTCTTGGAACAAGTCTGCACCTTGTCTGGCTGGAGTGCTTGGCAACTCAGTTCTTTACAGCATCTCTACACAGAGCACAACACTGTCAGATGAAAGTGTAAAGGAAGTGGTGGAGTGGGGAGAATAAATGCTAACCCTCTGAGTCTGGAAGTAACAAGCCCTTTCTCGGGAGATATCCTGTGCCTCTTCACTCTAAAGGCACCCTTGGTCAGAAAGTGTTTAATTGGTTAACGTATTCTTCGCACTCCCAATATTCAATAGCCGTGACTTGCATCAACACATATGCACTGGAGCTCTCCCACTCTCTGATGCAGCCTTTGCCCTCCCCGCTGTTCCCGAGGGCTAGGGGCTACTAAATGGCATGCTGTTTGTGAAGTAGCGTGCAACACGGTGGAGGAGAGGGAGAGAAAATTGGTGGAAACACTGTGTCCTACTTCCAAGCCATGGGACATTTTAATCCAAACCCATTCTCTGAAAATCCAACAAAATGCACAGCCAACCAATAACACAAGATACTGCTCCCCTAATAGTAATAATGTTGCTATGCCAATAGCAACGGTTGAGAAAAATAAGGAATTCTCTTACCTGTGAAGTTTTGTTCTTGGAAGAGAAAAGGGGGCATTTGCAACTATGTGGGTAGAAGCATCCTGACTACCCTAGCTGAATAACCCTGTGTGGTTAGCTGGCCCCATACAACTTCCATGCAGTCAGCTGGAATAGTTCCAGCTGGGGATGCAGGAGTGCAGCCTACCTCAACAGGTTCTCCCACTTGAGCAGGGACCACCCTAGTCCCACTGTCAGGTTCAGTATCTGCAAAAACCAGGGTTGTCTGGGTCAGAAGGGCACCATTAGAACGACTGATTGTTGTCCCTGGGTGCAAATAGATCTACCAAAAGTGTCCCTCACCTCCTGGTGATGGCCTTGAAGATCTCATGATGCAGCTGCCATCCCACTTCATGTAAGCTTTTCATGCATAACCAGTTGCTGCTACATTTGAGGTTGCCCCATTGAACAGCCTTGTTGCTTCTCCCTTGAAGGCGGCAGACTGAGTCCCACCTCGACAATTTATTTCAAGGAAGGAAGGCGAGGCAGGGGAATGCTGGTGTAAAGAGAGGGCGGAGAGGCGAAGACGATGAAAGAAAAGGGATTGCTCAGAGGAGTTTTCTAAGCAAAAACGTTGAGCTCTGACAAGCTTGGCAAAAGTTGACTGGACTGGGAATTGAATGCCCTCCCACTAGGGTAGGAGACCTCAATCAATTACGGCCCTGCCTCATGGAGTGGAAGGGGCAAACCCATGTAGTTGTGAATGCCCCTTGTTCTTCCAGAAAACAGCCAGTTTTGAGAAGACTTTAAGTACATGTTTAACAGTCATGGTACTTGAAAAAGGTAAAAGCCTTAGAATAGAACTTTCCCCACTAGCCACATAATTCATCACAGCACAGGCAACTTATAACAGATGCCTGGAAGATACTTTTGAGGTAGATAGAACACATAAATGGCACTAGAGCCAAAGGGATGGGGAGATAAGTACTAAAAAGCTGGAAAACACACAACATCTGATCTTGTTAAAACTCCATTTAAGTCTAGAATTCACCACTACTGAAAAAGGTGCAATTTGCTGTACCCATTTTTGAATTTTTCCACATGCTCAACAGAAAAAGCAGTATGTCATCATGGTTTCAAAAACAGAGCCAAACATTAGCATCATTCTGTTAATTCCAGTTTTCAGAAACTCTCCACAGGCCAAATTGAGAGCGTAGAGACAAACATCCAGTCCATCGTTTCCATGCAAAGTCTTTGAAGAAATACTAGAACTGTACAGAGCATTCATTAAGAGCGACAATGAGAACAAGAACTCATGAATCCTATGCTTCTGTACCAGACAGGCAGAAGTCTGTATACACAACTGTAAAGCCAACAATTTCACGAGGCACAGGCTATTCTCCAATGCTCCCAATTCATTTTAAATCAAATAGTAATAAGTTAGGGTGCTTGGCAAATTATTCTGACCAGCAATCACTAATGAGCTGTTAGTCAATTTAAATATCAATATGATGAATTAAATGGGGGGGGGGGAGAAAGTCTTGGCTGAGCACTTTAGCTTCACCATTGTGCGGAACCGACTACTAAGAGGCAACAAAATCATATCAAAGTGGCATACAATACAGGCAGTGCGAGGACAAAATCACTGCAAGAAAATTATACTATTCATGGTGCAGCACAAAGTATAGAGGTTCTTCAGGCATTGGAGAAAGCTCTGTTTCAGATGGGCTAATGCAACGGCAAGACAGGGGAGACAGTTTTGAGCAAACAGGATATCACTCAAAGAAACAGGCACACTGTTAAAGGCAAGCTAAGTAATTACAACCATGTAGGCCTAACTGGAAACAGCACAAGTTACACACCCACCCATTTCAATTTAAATAGTACCTATTTTGATGCCAGTCCAGTTCTATATGGAAAAAAGTATAAAACAGAGTCAATGGCAATAAACCAACACCACCACAGTGCTATGAATGCATTGCTACTTCCAGTAGCATTATCACAGTAAGTAGCTTTGCCGAGGCAGCATAAGGGAATCTATTTGCAGAGTTATTTGCCGTTTGCTCAGCTAGTGAGATTGTGTTCATTCCATCAATAATGAGCTGAAGAAGTGATTTCATGTTGCCTCCCACCCTCCTGCTGTACTTCAGTACTGCCTAACTTTCGCTGCAACAAGTAACACAGCTGTACCTAGCAGTACGACAGGCTGAGCCTAAAACCCAAGCCATTCATGTCATTAATTCAGATGTAAACCTGAACCTCTGCATTAAGCAGGTTTACTTCTGAAGGCTGCTAGAATAGGCTACAAGTTTTTATTAAAATATTCACATTTGAATCTCTTTAGCAAAAATCTCTTTGTTTATCTACTATGAGGAACATAATTGAAGGCAATCAAGAAAATACCAAGTATTAATTGTGTAATGATAAAAAAAATTAAAATACTGCATATTCATGTATGAATAGCTATTTTTTCTCCAGTATACAAATTGCGGGCACAAATTACTGAAAAAAAGGAGATTTTGTTGCTTACAATCCTTTAAAGCAGTGTTTCTCAAACTGTGGGTTGGGACCCACTAGCAAGGGTCATGACCTTCTGTCAGGTGGTCACGGAAAGCTGGGAGCAGCCATGTTGGAAGCTGCAGACCTTACTCTTGCTATAGTCCTTTTGTGAGTTTTTAATTTTCAAGTGAAGGTTTTTTTAAAAATTTTTTTTTACTTGTAGTTCAGTGCTTTTACATAATATTTAATCTAATCTTGCTTTCTGTCTGGGATGTTTCATTGTTGTGCAATCGCTGCCTTCCAGGAGTGTCATTTTATTATGTCACAATGATGGCACTTCCTGCTTGATGATATCACTTCTAGCTATGACATCACTTCCATTGCGTCCCGACATGAGAGTCATTCTAAAAATTGAGTCCTGGTCTAAAACGTTTGAGAACCACTGCTTTAAAGATTTGGCCTTACCATACTGTGACCTATGAAACATCCTCTCTACCTCCAACAATTACACTGGAATCTCTGATCCCACACTTTAAAACATCTTTAGCAAATCCATTTAGCCATCTGTAAACAAAATGTGCCATACACTCCATAAGGCTTCTTCAGTGCAACAACTACCGTTTTATTTAGAGGCCATGACAGCATTTTCAGCTTTCAGTTTTACTGCATCACTTGAGTTTTGCTTCTCTGAGTCAGGGCTGTACCTGAACTTGTAACCATAAGGACGGAGATGATAAATAAAATATTCCAATTGATACATAGTGACAGGATCAGCGTAGTGGAAAGAAACTGCAAGGTCAGAGCAGCATCCAGGACCCTGCCACAAGAGAAAACAGAAAACATAATCAAGTGTCAAGAAAAATGGATACGCTTTGAACCTATTTAAACAGGTAATAATCATACTCTCAATAATCTCAAAAAGATTAAATGGAAAGGGATCACCATCTTTACAAAGATGGTAGACATTTAATGCAATTCATTACAGACATGGTCTCCTAGCCATCATATTATACTGCTGCCGTCAACGCATAGCAGACCTAACTGGAAAAGAGACTATTTCCATTCTTCCCCCTCACCCCATTTTATTTGGAAAATAGCCAAGGTATTTCAGGTAGACTCCAGACACCCATCTAAACTAGTGATGACATGCAGTAGGTCACAGGTTCCTCCATTTAGATCAATTATTCTTAACTTGGGTTCGATCGAACCCCAGGGGTTCGGTGAGTCAATCTCAGGGGTTCGGTGGAGGTGTGAGTGTGTCCATTCTGTTCACTGGCCCCGATATCTGTGCTGCAGGGAACTTGGTGCGCTCAGTAGTTGTTGGGATATTAAAGTAAGGCCTGGGAATTTGCAGGCCTGAATGGTAAGGCTTATCACTGAGGCCTAGCAGACCAGCAGAGGGTGCGGGGTAGTTCTGACTTAGGTTCTGCCCAGTAACAAGACCATGTGATCTCTGGTGGAATGTTGCAAGTTATTTAGCCAATCCCAGGAACACTGGTTGCTTGTCTGTTCAGCTCAGTGAGTGCATGTGTGTTCAGTCCTGTCCTGATCAGAGAGCTCTTCTGTTCTACTTTCTGTTTCTCTCTGAGTATTGCTGCTGCTGGATTTGCAGATTTACTATGTCGAGCAAAATAAGAAAGTGGTCGGACGAATACGTACAATGAGAGTGGCACTTGCCAAGGTGAAGCCGCGCATTTCTGAACATCTCTAAAAGGCAACAGCAGAAGTCACATTGATTTGCAGTATTCATTGAGTCATGTTTTTGTGTGACATTCATGTTTTGTTGGTTTTGTTCTTTGAACACAGTGATTTTATGTGCAACTGATGCATGGCTCATTTTGTGCACTAATAATATATATATATCTATGTTTTGAATTTGAAAAAAAAACATTTTATTTTTCCAACTATGAAGGGTTCGGTGAATGCACGTATGAAACTTGTGGGGTTCGCTACCTCCAAAAAGGTTAAGAACCACTGATTTAGATGATCCTATGTAGCAGAACTATGAATAGCTCTGCCTGAAACGTTGGACAGCAACAGCCAGTCAGACGCTAAATGCACCAGTGGCCTGACAATACAAAAAAAGATGTGGGTGTCCATGTGAGTGGAGTTACAAGGTACTTTTCTAGTGGTCCGTGTAGTCTGCAAAATCATTAAATCCTAGATAAGAAGAGTTATAAACCTTGCAAGACATCTTACCTCTACAGTAGGGTAGTAGTCATATTTCCAAATCCAAAAATTGGAGGGCAAATATCCTTTGATTAAATGATGCTCTGGCACAAACGGGTGGAATGTTTCCTTGCCAGTTGAATCCCGGGAATCCCCAGCTTCTACATTTATGCTCTCCATGCATTTTCCCAATGCCAAGTCTTCAATAAAAGTGCTATGATCACACTTGCCAGTTTTAAAAGCGGCCACGTATCTCCTCAGAGCTTCTTTGCTCAGCACATAGCCTGCACCTCCGCTCATGTACCCCTGTTTCACATAAGGCTTAAACTTCCTTCCAAAATAAATTGGCTTTTGACTATCGTATTTGGAAAGAAGCCATCTCAAATTGTCCAGTGCAACGTACGTGTCGTCATCCGCCTTCATGAACCAGTCTGCTTCGTCAAAGTAGTGGTCATGGACATAATGGAAAGCTTTAATAGTCTTCCAATACAACTGTTCCCTGCCTTCTTTGGTTCCTAATCCCACTGCTGGGAAGCCTTTGTTTTCTTCAGAGCTCAGGAACAGAACCTTGTTGCAATGCTGGGCCCATGTAACTTTGACGTGTTTGGCCTTTGTTTCCAGATTCTGAGGACTGGTCATTACCCAGCAAAGGATTCTGACCTTCTGGTACAGATTTTCAGCAGTAATTTTATTTTCACCTGGGGGAACGGGTGGGAGAAATGAAATCCAAAATACCATCAGTAAGTCTGAATCGTCACAAAAGGAATATAGCAAGAGAAAGGTGTGCAGCTTCCAAAATGGCTGCTCCCAACTTTCCATGACCCACCTAACATTAGGTCGCGACGCATCAAGTGGGTCCTGACCCTCCAGTTTGAGAAACACTGGCCTATACCATTTTATCAGCTAAGTAAAACTACCTCCACACAACGTTCTACATAATCAAGGTCAGTTCCAATTTATCTAAAATGCTGAATTAAATTTCAGGCATTCCCAATCCTATTAAACATGGTTAAAAGAGAATTTGAGCTTTTAGAAGCTATGAGAAGAATGTTAAGTATTAGAACTGGAAAAAAGTAGTTTAGATTCCTAGACACCAACACTATGTTTTAAGGGCCAGATCATCTAGCGTCCAGCTAATTTAACATTAAAACTAAAAACCGGTTAAACTGCTTCATAAACATCACTAACTCTACAGTTGTGCACACCAAATATTTTAACGCAACAGAATAGTTTAGTTAAACGTTATCTTTGGGATAAAATTTAACTAAACTATTACTTGTATCAAGATTATATAAGCAAAGAAAAAGTGATACTGTCCGAAACAAGAACATACCTTTATGTTGCCCAGCATCTGCACTGAAATTCATTTGTCCTATCAGCTGATGGCTTCCATCATTATCTGAGTGATGATGACCATGGGGATCATTGTAAAAGACAGGATGCTGGATCTGAATCTCTCCTTCCAGTATTAAGTTAAATAGCAGGTGAAATAAGATAAATCCAATTGCTGATCCAAGAGCAAAGGTCAGAACATTCAGCCAATATTTACGAAAGGCCATTTCCCGAAGAAAAGGTCTGCTGAGAGTGAGAGAAAAGTGATTATATGCTTTGCTGTTGGAACACTCTAGAAAAATGCAAGAAGCTGAGCAAGCAACCCAAAATTATTATTTTCCCCTGATCCTTCTCCTTTAACCCTCAGAAGTTAACATAGGATCATTATAGAAATGGTGTAAAAAGAACACGTACAAAGGGCAACTTTTAATTTCATGTCATTCAGGAAAACCATTAATATAATAGTCTAGGCGCTGATACAGCCATACCCATGGGGTATGAACTGCACCCTGGGTGGGAGGGCAGTCATAGAGGCCTCCTCAAGGTAAGGAAACATTTGTTCTCTTACCTTAGAGCTGCACTGCGGTTCCATCAGCACTGGAAAGTTGGATAGGATTGGGCCCTAATTATAAGCAGTTCTAAACACTATAAGCTTAAGTATATGCTATAAGTATAAACAGCTGCAAACCTATCCACACTTTCCTGAGAGTAAGCCCCATCAAACACAATAGGACTTCTGAGTAGACATGCAAAGGATTGTGCCCTAAGGTTTGTAATACATTTGCATGACATTAAGCAGGAAAGGTGTTTTACAACCCATTCCATGTTTCAAAGATGCAGCTGAATACCAATCAAATAAGATGTATTATCCTGCAAAAGTACGAGAACACTAATTACGAGAACACATAAACATACAAAATATGGCTGGTTTATTGCCCATTTATACCAATTAAGAATGTACTCCAGTACAGAGTTGATCTCTATGTATAAACATTTCAGTTTAGGCCCTAAAATGCTTATATTAGGGTAAAAGAACTGCTTAGAGTGAATAGCTCAGCCTAGTAAGGAAAACTGCTGTAGAATAGACTGCAGTTTGAACAGAATTAAATCAAAGGACATCATTCCTCAGCTACTCAGTCACATGCCCTTACCCAGACTTCATTACACAGGCTCTTTGCAAAAAGGTTTTCTTTGCCATGCAAGGATTAACAGGCAAGTTTATTTCTACTGCAGACACACAGGCCTGCAACTCTTGCTCCTATTTGAAACCAATTTGAAACAAAGTATCCCAGTGGTTCTCAAATTCTTTAGACCAGGATCCACTTTTGAGAATGGCACTCTTGTCGGACCCACTGGAAGTGATGGATGTAAAAACAGTGAACTAAAAACAAAATTGAAAAAAAAGTCTTACTTGAAATTTCAAACTGTTAACACTCACAAAAGGAATATAGCAAGTCTTCAGCTTCCAAAATGGCTGCTCCTAGTTTTCTGTGACCCACCTGACATCAAGTCCCACCAAGTGCATCCCAACCCACAGTTTAAGAAACACTGAAGTATCAAGTAAAAAGCACATGTAACTTTATCTGTTAACATCCATATGGTCTTTTATACATGTGGGAAGAGCACACTAGAAACCTGCATACCGATGCACTCCTGAAGTCTTTCCCCCTTCTGTATTTGTCTTCCTTCACTGGAACATTCCAGAGAACAGAAGGGAAGACATCTTTGGACTACTGCCAAATGACACTGAATTCACCAACTTCCGTTTTTGACCTTGGGCATAATGAAAAGTCAAACCAACACTGCGGTTCTTAAAGCCTCAAAAGGCCTGAGTTTTTTCTTGAAAATCAGTCCTATTACATTCAAAAAGGCTTGCTTCTAGGGAAGTGAGCACAGCATTGCAACCTTCATATATTTCAATTGGTCCATCAATTTAAGGTTTTATCTCCCATTTAATTAAATCTCTCTCACACCACTTATCAGAGAGGTCAAGAACAAGAGATTTACAAAGGCATGCCACAGAGCAGACTATACGGATGGCCTTAATCATTAAGCTCTGACACATCTGAGGTGAATTTGATACTTTAATCCACATCATTTGTTCAACTATTAGACTTAAATGTCATGGAGCAATAGTGGCATTTTGCTGCATGATAGGTGATCTTCCATTTTTAGGAAACAAGTGGAAGTGGTAAACCATCTAGTCTGTTCAGGACTCAGCACAATCCCAAACTGAACAGCTAGCAATTTTTCCAGCAACATTTTTCCAAAAATATGGCCAATTAGTGACATGTTAGCGGAGAAATTCTGTGAAGTCTGACAGAAACCATCTAGTTACAAGACAGCTGTCAAAGCGTAGGAGGAAATGGAATCTGGAGCCAAAGCAGAGTTTCACCAACTTCAAAAGTACTCATTATTGTGCAGACTCTTTTTAAGTTAGTCAGGAGGACTAAATACAGAGAGACTTTACATGAAACTGAGTTTAAATGCCGCTTCTTTCGTTGAAGGCCCCTTTACTTATACAGAATCCCAAGAACACCTTGTGATGCTCCTCAAGTGGCAAACTCCCCCCCCCCATTGCTGCCAGACTTAACATATAGTGTGCAACATGCATTTGAAGCAGGATTCATGTCCACACAATGGGACGTATTGTGTGACTCTGGGGAAGCCACTATTTTCAGCTTCTGCTTATTTAAGAAGGGAGACAAAGTTCAAGCTACCTGCCCACTAGACACTGTGCCTGGAGCCCACAATAGTTTTGGGGGGCCCTCTTGGACCATAGCATGGCAAGGCTGCAGCACCCCAGGAGGCTTTTCAGCAACGCTTCCCTCGGGTATAAATATTGAGGCAAATCAGCCTCACCAGCCCTTTTTAACCCCATCCTGGCCACGCCACCCGCCCATCGCCTCGCCATGTAGCATGACTGCTGCTTGCAAGCCCAACAAGCTCCCCGCTGCATGCTGCCGCCTCTTCCCCCCCCCCCCCCCCGGACGAAGAGACCCCGCTGGCTCCCAGGCGAGAAGAGATGAACCCGCATAGGGGTGGTGGGGGTGACCGGGACACGGAGGGGCACAGGGCACTGCGGGCAAGGCAGAAGCTTCGCCCCGCCCGTTAGACTGTTCGAAGGGCCGTATTGCACAGTAATGCGCCCACTCTGCACGGAAGGCGCGCTCGCTCCTCCTCCATCCCCAGGCGAGAATGAAAAAGAGCGCACCAAGTCTGCGCAAAGTGCGTTTGCAGGAGGAGCGCTCGCGGCAGCGAGAGAAGGAAGCAGGCGGCTCCTTGCCCTCCTCCGGGGCTGCCTGTCACATCCACGCACTCACAACACGAGCCCCCCGTAGCACGAGCCCCACTTCCCCCCTGCAGAGCCCGGACACGCCCCGCTACTTGTTACGCACGGGAAAGACGCCCCCCCCCCCGGGGCTCCCTCCGCCCGGCAGGCCCAGCCTGCCCCACTCCTCTTACCTCGCCCCGGCCTCTGCCTGCAGGAGGACCGGCTGAGCGTGTGGGGAGAAGCGGCTATCAGGCGCCCCTGCGCCGCGAAAGGGTGCCGGGCGGGAGGCGACGTAGCAGCGCCCAGGCGCACCGTCCTATCCCCTCCATCGCCTTCTAGCGCGAAGAGCCGGACTTCAGCAGCTGCTGCTGCTGCTCTGGCACGGCGCCCGCCCGAGTCCTCGGGCTCCCTGGCCTGGAGAGAGGAAAAGAGAGACGGGCCCAGCCCGGCCCACCCCCGGCGTCCTCATTGGGCCGGCGGCGGCGGCCAACCCGCGAAGCTGGGCGGCGTCTCCCGGTCCTCGTTTCCCGCCCACCCGATGACAGAGCCGGGGAGGAGGAGGAGCGGCGGCGAGGAGAGTGGCTGGGAAGCTGCGAAGGGGGAGGCTGGCTGTGCTCGCTCGTAGACTGGGGCAAGGCACGTCACCAGAGGGGAAAGCAACGGGAAGCCCGAGCCCCAATACAAGGGCCGGCCTCACTCCTTGCCTGGAGTGACACTCCATGAGTCAGCCGAAGTGCTGTTTGCCTTTGCAAAGTGAGAGATGACGGCAGCGGGGAAGTCGTCGCGCCCTCAATCGGTGAGCTGGGGCTGCAGCCGTCCTCGCAGTTCCCCGGCTGGAATGGCATCCCCGTGACCAAGAACAAAGCAAACCCGCTCAAGTGCTTTTGCTCCCGGCGTGGGCGTGCTGGGTCCTCGCGCCCCAGCCAGCTTCCGGGGTGTTGCCTCCATAGATGCGTCTGCGGGGCGGATGCAGACGTGGTTATAGAGTGTGTGATCCTTTGGTGTGTATGCCAGTTTTATAAACCCCCTTGAGGGCTTGATAGGGAACACTGGGGTTAGGTGGCTTAAATAAAGACGTTACATTCTGTACCTCAATAGGGCTCTCTTACACACCAGCAACTAAGAAGAGAAACTGTACCGCATTTAACAGCGAATGAGGATACATTCCTGGATACATGTTGTTTTCTGACACTCCAAATGACTGAGGTTATATAAAGGTCAGGACAAAGGTTGAAAAGAACTTGGGTGTGTTACAGAGGAGAGACATTTATAAAGGAAATACATATGTGCCTTATTTTTTTTGAAGGTAGTGATAGGTTTGGAAAGACTTTTCCTTGGATAGAGATTTTTAATCAATGTATTGAGGACGAGGGGATATTTATCTTTGTAAACAAATATTGGAGAGTGAGGCACAGACATGGGGATGTGTACCTATGCACAAGGCAGGGATAGGCAGCTGTTTATACAACATTGATAGACAGGGCCAAGGAAGTGGGCATGTCAAATGCTGTGCTGAGTCCAGAGTCAAGGAGGCTGGCACAACTGGCTTCCCCCACACCAATTCTTCCTGCGCCAGGAAGATAAGGCTGCCCAAGGGCGCATGGGGGGTTGGGGTTGGGGAGGCCGTGGGAGGGGAATTGGAGTGAGGGGAGGGCTGACCCATGGGTAGACTGGCTCAGGAAGGGCGGGTCGGGCCAGCCTGGCCAACATAGGCCAGATCCAAACCCCCGGCCCTGTTGGCCTTCCCCAGGCCCCTTGGGTATGCGTCAGTGGGATGGATGCCTCCCTTACACTGGGTTGCACACAAGCCAGCCCCAACCAGCTCAACATGGAAAAGTCTAAAAAGCTGCACCTGCTTTATATACAATAAAGGTATAGGCACTATGTCCACATTTATGAATGGTAACCCTACTTAGACAGGAGGGACATGCAGTGAGGGTGTGGCAGAACTCTGCTAGCAGACATGTCATGTAGCGGGTACTCCAGTGGTGTCATCTAAATGATTTAAGAACAGGTACTCACTTTTGATTGGCACGTGTCGGGACCCGCCCACCGGAAGTGACGTCATAAGCCAGAAGTGATGTCGTGGCAGGAAGGGACATGAAAAAAGCCCTTTTTGAGGCCTCAGATGATTTTAAACTGACCCAACAGTTGCAACAGTATTCCACAGCACCCCCAGAACATGTTAAGGAGGCCTGGCATCATGTTAAAACCCCAGAGCAACTCATTTTTCAGTGGCAAGGAAAGGAAAGGCACTGCTCGCTGCCTGCCTGCCTGCCTGCCTGGCTCTGAGAACATGCAGGCAGCTCAAACATGCAGGAAATTCAAACGTTGCAGAGGGCGGAGTCAACGAGTGGGTGGGTGAATGGGCGGGGGCAGCTGTAATCCTAGAAACCGGTACTCGCGTACCCCCACGTACCCCCTGCATGACATCACTGGGGTACCCGTTCCTAGGATTAGGGCTGGCCCTGCCCATTCACCCGCCCACTCGTCGACTCCGTCGACGCTCCGTCCCCTGCAATGTTTGAATTGCCTGCCCGTTTGAGTTGCCTGCATGTTCTCAGAGCCATCCAGGCAGGCAGTGGAGCGAGGGAGACCTGCGGCGGCGGCAGCAGCGTGAGCAAGTAGGCTGCCTGGGGCTCCCTCCCGAGGAGGCACGGTGGTTCCTGGGTTCCGGCTATGACCTCACTTCCGGTGGGCGGGCCCCGACACAAGTGCCAATCAAAAGTGAGTACCTGTTGCTAAATCATTTAGATGCCATTACTGTCTGCTAGCCTAAATCCAGGTTAGGATTGCACCCTGTGTTCCCTTGATAACTGCATGATAGGTAGAAACTCAGTTGTTGCAGCTTTCTCCATTGCCATATCTGCATGTTGAGGGGAAAACTGCATCTGTTGAATTCCTGCACATAGAGACTATTTTGAGGAAAAAGATGTCAGCTATATGTGCCGCTGTGACAAAGACAATGCATTTACTACAACAGTGAAAATAGTATTTATCAGAAAGTGAAAGTGCTAAGTCACAGCATTGCTACACTAACAGATAATT